>OX393553.1:61575554-62275554 GCA_947650365.1 Chamaelirium japonicum
TATAGCCTTAACTTTTATTTCCAAAGCCTAGTGATCTTGCATTATCAACCAAGGAAGCAATCCCAAGACATCAAACAAAACTAAGGAAAGTGATACATAGTATGATGGTAATGATCTACGCATTAGAACGTAACTGAATAGTGACCTGAGTGATATTCCATATTAAGCTAAGGAGCCCCATATAACATACCTCTTCGAGCAGCTAGCAAAGCAGCCTCATTGACGATATTCGCTAGATCAGCACCAACAAAGCCTGGGGTGAGAGATGCAACAAGATTGCAGATTATCTGTTGTTCCTCCTCTAACGGAACTCCCCTTAAGTGCACAGCCAATATCTTTTTTCGCCCATCCAAACCCGGTTCTCCAACTATCACTTTCCTTGAGAAGCGACCAGGCCGGCAGAGTGCTGGATCTAATGCTTCTGGCCTGTTGGTCGCTGCAATAACGATCACTTTCATATCCGACTCAAATCCATCCATTTCAGTCAGCAACTGAAAGATACAAAAACTTAGCAAGTCATGCTTTAAGTATGAATTGTCAAAGAAAAAAATAAAAGCAAAAAAAACTGTGGAGTTCAAGAAGTTGAAATAAATGCCTGGTTCAGTGTTTGATCTCGCTCGTCATTAAAACTTCTACCACGCTTTCCTCCCACGGCATCCAGCTCATCAATAAATATGATTGAAGGCGCACACTTTTTGGCTACATTAAAAAGGTCTCTTATGCGTGCTGCTCCCCTTCCAACAAACAACTCTACAAACTCGCTTGCAGAGACTGAGAAAAATGGAACTCCTGCCTCTCCAGCTACTGCTCGTGCTAGCAATGTCTTCCCTGTTCCTGGAGGACCCACAAGCAACACGCCTCTAGGTAACTTTGCTCCCAGTTTGCTGTAGTTTATTGATCCTTGTAAGCACGACACTATCTACAAATAGTGAATTATTACTTATAAGAAGACAATCAGAAGGATGAGGAATGTAGAAATATTAAGTAAAACATCAATCGTGTCCTGCTACAAAAAATGCTTCATGTCAAAAGAATCATTGATGCAACTCATTAACAAACATTAATTGCATATGTTTCCATATCGATTTGGAAAATTGAAAATTGTTCTTCACACTAAAAAACAAGACCATGCGATATTCAAATAGTTCAAAAACTAATTAACACCCAAAAAATGTTACAACTTCTGCGGAATAAAATACTTGATCTGAAAACAGTGATCTACATTCTGATAACGCATTTCCTTATCGTGGGACAATATATTTAATTATAGTGATGAAGAGTAACATCAAACATTTAATCAAATCAAAGACTCAAGAATAGCTTTTGTTGTACCTTTTTGTTCTATAATAGTACGCAAGAAAAGTTTTTATTTAGAAAAGGAAGTGAACAAGAGGAATGGTTCCCCATAAGAGAAAGGATTAAAATAAAGAAAGATTTTGCAATGATGAAAGTATGAAACCAAGAGATCTACCATATGGTTTCTCTCATCCCAACATGAGATAGACACCATCCATCTTTTTTATGTTCTAAAAATCATTACAGGACAAAAATCGCCATGAAACTTAATAAATGGAAGCCCAAAAAATGACATAATGGTCACTTTAAACAGATAACTTCATTGCAATACATTCGAGAATTAAGAATAACCTGTTAACGAAAAGTACTTCCACTTCATTAGAAGAACTTGAAAGTTGAAACATATGACAGAATAAGCCAATTGGATTAATACATGCTTCTCGTAATGACGCTGTGGACGCGGAAAAAAGCGCGGGTCGTCTTTATTGCGAATCACACGAGATTACAAGTGTGGCCGGGACCCGGGTGGCTCGGGTGTAGCGAGTCCGGGCTGCGGCGAGTTTTGATCAGGGGATTGTGGGAAAGATCTTCTGGGGGATCCCTTTGATCCACGTCTCCACGTGGTGTTCGTGCGAGAGCTCTGAAGGAGTTGCCCAGGACAGGGGTCTTTACAGGGAGAGGGTTTTGGAGAGGCTAAGGAATGTCCACCGTTGCTTTGTCCCTTCCGTGCTTCGCGCTTTCTCGGCTAGGGGGTTTTCGGCTTCGTTCCTCGGTCTTCGTGTCTTCCTCGTTCCTTGCTTGACCTCGGTGTCCTTGATCGTCGGTTCGCGGCGTCGATCGAGCTTTTGGCGTTGGCTTTGGCTTCGGCTCTTTGGCTTTGGCTTGGCTCCGGCGTGGCTCTGGCTTTTGCTTTGCTTCGGCGCTTGCACTTGGACGTAGCTGGGAGAGACTTGCGATGCTTTCGTTCTTCCGGACTTCGCGTCGTATCGGCTAGAACGTGCGGTGCTTTTGCTCGTGGCCGGCGTAGTCGCTTGGCTTTGGCACTTGCGTTGCTTTGGCGCAGGCTTTACTGGGGCTTTGCTTTGGCTTCTTGCGTTGGCTTTAGCTTTAGCGTCAACTCGATCTTCTTCTTCGAACGACGTGGGCTACTTCTCCGGTGCTTCGACGGTTTGCGTGTCGACGGGACTTCTCTTCTTCTCCGGGCTTCTTTGGCGTGATCGGAGTCGAAGAATGCTTTCGAAGATAGTGGGGGTAGCACCGATCTCCGTGCGACGGTTGTGGCATCGGCTTTTGTTGATGAAGACGACGAGGGTAGCGACGGTCTCCATGCGACGGTTGTAGCGTCGGCTTTTGTTGATGAAGACGACGGGATAGCGACGCTTCAGACGATCTGCTCCAGGCTTTCTTCTTCGTGGATGGGGCAGGCGTTTGTCGAAGGCGACGGGGTGATGACGCTTCGCTTCTCTCCTCCGGGCTTTGGGGCTTGATCGGGATCGAGGATTTGTTAGAGACGACGGGGTAGTGCCGCTCCTCTTCTTCTCCGGGCTTTTGGGCTTGATCGGAGTCGAAGGCTTGTTGGAGACGACGGGGTAGTGCCGCTCCTCTTCTTCTCCGGGCTTTTGGGCTTGATCGGAGTCGAAGGCTTGTTGGAGACGACGGGGTAGTGCCGCTCCTCTTCTTCTCCGGGCTTTTGGGCTTGATCGGAGTCGAAGGCTTGTTGGAGACGACGGGGTAGTGCCGCTCCTCTTCTTCTCCGGCCTTTGCTTCTGGCGTCTTCGGAGTCGAAGGGTTCTTCTTCTCCGAGCTTTCTTCTTCGTGCACGGAGTCGAAGGGATGATCTTCGTGTGCAAGGGTCTTCACGTTGATGAGGACTTTCAGTAAGCCGATCCCTCGGGACAGGCTTGACTGTGCCTCGTGAAGCCTTGGGTCGATGAACAAGCGTCTCCTCTTCTGCAGAGCTCCGGCGTTTCGTCTTCAATTTTCGACCATTTTTTCCTTCCCCCACCCCCTCTATTTATAGGCAAAGGGGAGGGGAGAGAGATATGGGAACTTTTAATTTTAAATCCCTTTTGTATCTCTCTCATAATTACCCTGGATTTATTCATCCATTGATGAGGGGAATAACGTTTATTTGTTTTCCTTTTCTGGCGAGGCAATTATGGCTGGATTTCGCACACGAAATCGATGGCGATCGGGCGCTTCGTCTTGTGCGTCGGATCGAGGGATCGGCGCAGATCCGCGTGTGTGCAGACGTCATACGCAACCTCCCCCCGCGCATGGCGGTATTTCCTTCCTTTTCTTTCTTTTCTTTCCTTTTCTTTTCTTTCCTTTCTTTTCTTTCCTTTTTCTTTTCTTTCTTTTCTTTTCTTTCCTTTTCTTCCCTTTCCTTGCAGGGCCGGCCGGCCCCTCCATGGGGTTCGGTCCCCACTAGGGCCGGCCCCATGGGGTTCGGGTCCTAGTAGGGGCCGGCCCCATGGGGTTCGGACCCTAGTAGGGGCCGGCCCCTCTTGAAGTGGGGTCCGGGTCCGCATCGGTGCGCGCGAGTCGGGTCCGCGTGTCGGGTTTGCATCCGCGTCGGTGCGCGCGAGTCGGGTCCGCGTGTCGGGTTTGCATCCGCGTTGGCACACGTAAGTCGGGTTCGGGTCCGACGAAATTCGTGTGTCTACAAATGCCCCCTCAAGGACGAGTGCGTCGGTGAGAGCGTGTAGGGTTTGGACACGTAAGAATCGTAGAGCGCTTGTCCTTGATTCCTTTTGTGGGCAGGGTTGGGAGTCTATTTAAGGACCCCTACCCCCTTCATCCGTCATTGTGTTTCTTTGCGAAGGTTCTGCCGGCTTCTGGAGACCGCTGTCGGAAGAGAGCTGCCTGGGTTTGCACGCGACTTGCTCCGTCTTCCCGGTGTCGCCTCTTTCGTCGGGTTTGTGCTTCCGCGCGACGGTTCTGCCGGCTTCTGAAGACCGTCGTCGGAAGTGAGCTGCCTGGGGTTGCACGAGACTTGCTCCGTCTTCCCGGTGTCGCCTCTTTCGTCGGCGGCGATGGTGCGCGATTTTGCGGTCGTTGCGAAGGCGGGCTCGAAGCGACGATGCGACGAGGCTCGAGGCGGGGAGGATGTAGGAGCGCGGCTGAGGTGCGGGTCGCCTTCGTCGCCTCTCTCTTCCTCCTTCTTCTTCTTCTCTTTTTCTTTTCCTTTTTTCTTTTTCTTTCTTTTCTTTCTTTCTCTTTTTTTTTTTTTTTTTTTTTGCACGCACTTGTCTTGACTTGCCTCCCTTCATGGTCCTCCAGGGCTCGCGTCTTCGAGAGTTTGACTTCCTCGGGCTGGATAGACGAGGATTTCTTCGACGGGAGGAGATGCCTTTGCTTTCCTTACACTCGTGTGCGCCGTCACCGCAACTCAAGGCGGGAAGACCTTCTGTCGTTGCTCCGTGTCTTTGTGCACGAGCGCATCACGGAAGATGGAGTCGCGGATGCGACTCGTGGGATGCCGAAATTAAGCGAGAAGATTCATACTGACGAAGGGATCTCCATGAACCTTCTTCGGCCGAGTTTGGGTCTTCCGTTTCACCATTGTGATGAAGATTTCGTGCCTACGCCGGTTGTTGCCTCGAAGATATGCGCCAGGCTGACCCGATGGGGCACCGATTCTTGGCCTCGGGGAGACGTCCAGTACCTTTGCGGCTTTCGCGAATGGATGGACGAGCTCTACGAGGTCTTTGGCGCGGAACCTGAGATGAACTTATTGGCCAAATTTCTGGCGCCGGCTTATCGAGAGTACAGTCGTCCTGAGGGGATGTACCGCGCACTTTGTGAGCTTTGGTGTCCGGAAACTAACACCTTCCTCACCGGGGCGGGGGAGATAGGCATCTCGCTTCGCGATGTCCATATCGTTTCCGGGTGCCCCGAGGTACGGAATTACTACCAAGAGGAGGTGCCAGCCTTGAAGGATCTGCTGGACAGCAGCTACGCTCCGAGTTCTTGCCTTCTTCTGTTCAAGGCACATGCTATCATTGCGGCGCGGGATCAATCAGATCGAGTGCGTCCTTCTTCTTGGGTCGACTTTTGGTTCAGAGGCGAGTATAGGTCTCCAGCGCCTTCAGCTCATCCAATGTGGAAGATCGCTCAGATGCAGAGACCTCCGCTTCGCTCCTTTGTGAGGCCTATCGACTCCTTGGCTCGAGAGAAGCACTCAATGGAGGGGAAGCAGTGTCCCTGGGAACTCCTTGGCCTGAAACGGGATAGCGAGGAGTGGCGATCGGTTTACTGAGCTGCCGGGCTGGTCATCTTCCTCTGCCGGTTCGTGCTTCCGTGTTCTGGGGAGGCTATTCGTCCGGGGACCTTCCTTGCCGCTTCCAGGATGGAGAGGGGCGAGCTCTTCAATCTAGCCCCGGCCATACTATGCGCCTTGTATCGGGCTCTCAGCGGGACTTACTGGGACTTGTCTGGCTCAGATAAGGCCAAGGAGGAGCTTGGCCGGTCGGCTGCGTTCGGACCCTTGCATTATTTGTACGGCTGGATAGCTCTGCATTTCCCGAAGGGGATCTTTGCCAGACGCGGGCATCCAGCCGAGCTGCCTTTCCTACCCGGGGTAGGAGGGATCTTAAACGCCTTTATCAGTTGGGAGCGTCCGAAAGAGTGTGCTCGCACCCTTTTGAGGAGGATGGGGAGCGTCGATTTTGAATTTCTGTCGGAGCATTCGGTGCTGCCTTTGGAGAGGTCGACTGTGTATGATAACGACGAGCTCCCGGACAGTCTTTACTGGAATATGGTCAGCTGTCGCCCTGGCTACTTGGTCTGGCGCAAGGGGGATGTGGTGGAGGTGGAGCAGTACTCCCCCCATCGCTTTGCTCGCCAACAGGGGTTTCGGCAGGAAGTCTCTGGCATGCCTCAGCAGTTGCAGGGGCGTATCAGTCCGCAGGAGGGTTACCGTCTGTGGGCTTCTCTCTACGCTCGCTTGACTGGCGGCAGTTTCTTTCCTGGGGCTAAATCCGGATTTCGGGATGCCGCCACTCCGGAATACCGCAAGTGGGTTGAAGGGCGAGTTTCCCCTTTACTTGCGAGTTTTCCAGTCGAAGTCTTGGTGAGTAGCGGGTTCAGGAATTTCTGCTTCAATCATTCTGCGGGAGTGGAGGACCGCCGCCTCCGACTGGGGCTTCAAAGAGTGCAGAGGAGCTGTAGTCGTCTTTCCAGTGCTCGTCGGGTCCCTTCTTCCGTTCCGGTGCCGGATGCCGAGCTCACTAGTGCCCCTAGGGCATCTTGTTTCCCGAAGGCCGAAGTTGAGGGCGCCCCTCCCAAGAGAAGGAAAGTTTGCATTCCCCGCGGGATGATCCCAAGGGTCCCTTGTCTGGTGGAGGATGCCGAGGAGCCTGGACTTCTGAAGGATGAAGTGATTCCCCCGTCCAGGGCCGCTTCATCTGACCACACAGGTATGGAGTTCTCTTTATTTTATATACCCTCTATGTTTAGGAAGTTTTACCACGCTGAGCATCGGATCTTCCTTTTGACCAGATTCCGTTGTAGTGGTGGAGCGCAAGGCGAACTCTCCAGAGGCGCCTCTTGGGCACTCGTCTACTGGCATTGCGCAGGAAGTGCCCGAAGCCTGTGGGTTAGACATCCCTCCGGATGATCTGGATCTCCTTGGGCTTTGCGGGGAGAATTTCCCCAGTGGCGACATTGACCTGGACGACATTGACGTTGACGCTTTGTCCTTCCACGAGGAAGCTGAAGTCTCTAGCGTCGACAAGCGGCATTCCCCGATGACTGTGCCCTCGTGCCCTTTGGTGGAGACGGTTGTTGCAGCGGTAGCGGCGGTTTCTCCGGTTCCGCCACCCTCGTTGGCGCAGGCGGCTCCTGTTGCGGCTGCAGTGGGAGGGAAGGTCTTGCCTACCTACTCCGAGACACCTCGCCCGGATTTGAAGCCGAGGAGCAGAGTCTCAGAGTTCCTTCTCGCGAGCTGCCGGCAGTATATCAAGTCGACGTTGGAGCCTTTCCAAACTGCCGACCTTGGCGCCCTCCAGGACTGGTGGTCGACGGATGGTGCGGAGTTTTGCACGAGCCTGGCGGAGTTCAAAGTTGACAGCTCTCTTTTCGTCGCTCAGATGAACCTGCTTGTGACTGATAGCGAGGCTTACCGATCCCGGCGGGCTTTGCTGGAGGGGAGCTCCCTTTCTGAGCTGGAGGCTGCTGAGGTGAGTCTAAGTCAGTCCGAGCATCAACTTGCGGAGGCTACGTCCAGCCTGTCGAAGGCTCAGAGGAAGGTGGAGTCTGCGCGCGCCTCACTTCGGAAGGCGGAGTCTCGTTTGGAGCGGGCCGGGGCCGCGGAGAGCGCTTTGAAGGCGAGTTACCTGAAGCAGCAGTCGGACTTGGCAACCCGTCGCGAGCTTCTGGCTGCTCGTCCCGTGGAGCTTCAGCGAGTGGAGGCGACTAGGGAGGAGCTGCTGCGCCGTCTTCAAGCTCTGGACACCTTCTTTTAGTTGTTCCTTGTTTCATTGTGGCTTTCTTTTTCAGGACTTATGCAATGTACTGCCTTCGCTTCATTAATAATATCGCCTTGTTTTGCTACATCCTTTTCATGGAACTTTGTTGTCTTTTTCTTTTGGTCGGACTGAACCTGAAGTAACTTCTCAGGCTGCCTACGTACCCCCTAAGGGGGATCAAGTCGCACGTAGTTCTTTTTTTTTTTTTTTTTTTTTTGAACAAGGGGTGTGGCCTTGCTTTAGGCATAGTACCTTTTGAGGTACTTGCCGTTGATAGGGCCGAGTGTCAGCCCTTCTGGCGTGGTGAGGAGATAGGCGCCGTTGGAGTAGACCTCCTTGACGGAATACGGGCCATCCCATTTGGCATCAAATTTCTTTCCTCCTCGATGCGAGAGAATGATGGGGCGTTTGACCGCCAGCACCAGTTCCCCTATCTGGAATGATCGAGGACGAATCTTCTTGTTGAAGGCGCGAGAGAGCCTGACCTGATAACACTCCAGACGCTGTTGAGCTTCGAGGCGTCTTTCATCCAGTGCTTCCAATTCTGCTAGGCGGAGCTGGGCGTTGTCATCGCTGGTGAGGCCTTCCTGGACTGCTATCCTGAGTGACGGGATCTGGAGCTCGAGCGGAAGAACGGCTTCCACACCATAGACGAGGGAATACGGCGTTGCTTGTGTCGGCGTGCGGAAGGACGTTTGGTAAGCCCATAGTGCTTCGCCTATGCGTTCGTGCCAATCTTTCTTTGTCTTCGAGACGGTTTTCTCCAGCAGTTTGCACACTGTCTTGTTGAAGGCTTCTGCTAGACCGTTGGCCGGAGCGTTGTACATCGTCGAACAATTCTGCTTAATGTTGTACAATGCGCAGAACTGGCTGACGGCAGCATTCTTGAACTGCTTCCCGTTATCTGTTACAATGTAGCGGGGGACTCCATAGCGGAAGATGATGTCATTCTGGATAAAGTTGATGACGGAGTACTTTGTAACTTCCCGCAACGGTATTGCTTCAGCCCACTTGGAGAAGTAGTCCGTTGCCGCCAAAATGTAGAGATGTTGCTTGGATGACTTGGGCAGAGGACCGACGATGTCGAGACCCCATCCGTCGAAGGGCCAAGACGCGATTGTCGGGTGTAAAGGCTCCGGAGGTTGACGGATGTAGTCCCCGTGCATCTGGCAAGCTTGGCATCTTCTCGCGTACTCCAAGCTGTCTTTGATCATGGTAGGCCAGTAGTATCCCATCCTTCAGACGCGGAAGTGAAGCTTCGGACCGGACTGGTGCGATCCACAGATTCCAGCGTGTACTTCTTCGAGCGCGCCTTCTGCTTCCTCTTTCGCGAGGCACCTCAGGAGTGTGCCGTCATAGCTTCGTCGGTACAGCTCGCCATTGAAGTGGTAGAACCTCAGAGATCTTCGGCGGATGTCACTTTTGCGCTTCGGATCTTCGGGGAGTTTATCATGAACGAGATACTCCACAAACGGTTGCCTCCAGTCTTGTTCTTTAATCTCGAGGACATGCACCGTGTTGGTTTGAACTGGTACTTCGGGCGGACCCTCTTCTTCGGTGATCACGAATCTCCTGCAGACGGGGACGACGAGCGAACGTTCATCTGGGAACGGGAGTGTAGCCGCCAGATTTGCGAGTGCGTCAGCCTGCTGGTTGAGGTTTCGGGAAACGTGTTGGATGGAAGTAGCCTTGAGTTTTTCGAGGAGCTTCACAGCTCGCGCGTGCAACGATATCAGGTCTTCTTTGTTGACTTCGTATGCCCCCAGGACTTGCTGGATCACGAGTTGAGAGTCGCCAAAGATCTCTAGTCCTTGAAGCTTCATTTCGTCGGCCAGCTCGAGACCGTTGAGTAGGGCTTGATATTCTGCCACGTTGTTGGAACATGATTCCGAGAGCAGGAATGAGAAGGGGAGTATTTCGTTGTCCGGAGTGACGAAGATGACTCCGGCTCCCGCTATGTCTTGCCTAGCTGCGCCGTCGAAGAACATTTTCCAGGATGGGGCGACGTCGACGGAGAACACTTCTTCATCTGGGAGATCTTCTGATAACTCCCACTCTGCCGGGAGAGGGTATTCTGCGAGGAAGTCCGCGAGGGCCTGCCCTTTAACCGCTTTCTGTGGCACGAAGGTGATGTCGAATTCAAGTAGCAGCAGGGCCCACTTGGCCAGACGTCGGGAAACCACTGGTCTCGACATGATATATTTGAGTGGGTCAGCCTTCGAGACGAGTCTGATGGTGTGAGCGAGCATGTAGTGTCGCAGCTTTTTCGTGGCGAAGATGAGGGCTAAGCAGACCTTCTCGATTGGGGAGTAATTCAGCTCTGCACCGACGAGAGTGCGACTTAAGTAGTAGCAAGCTGTCTCCATGCCAAGTTCATTGTTCTGGGCCAGGAGTGCCCCCAAGGATTGCTCCTGGGCGGCGATGTAGAGGATGAGCGGCCTCCCTTGAACCGGTGCTGATAGGACTAGCGGCTTCAGTAGATATGCTTTGATGTTTTGGAGTGCTTCTTGGCACGCTTCATCCCATGTGAACGGCGCTCCTTTCTTCATGAGGCGGCTAAAAGGGTGGCACTTTCCAGCCAAGTTGGCGATGAATCTTCGGATATACGCCAAGTGCCCCTGGAGGCCTCTGAGGTTTCGCACTGTCTTTGGTGCGGGCATATTGATGATAGCATCAATTTTGGATTGATCTATCTCAATGCCACGATGTCGGACGACGAAGCCGAGGAATTTGCCCGAGGAGACTCCGAACGCGCACTTGAGCGGATTCATGCGGAGTTGGTACCTTCGAAGTCGTTTGAAGATTAGCTCAAGATCTTGTAGATGTGCCGACCTTTTCTTGGATTTCACCACGAGGTCGTCGACATAACACTCCACGTTTTGATGAAGAATGTCGTCGAAGATTTTCTGCATAGCTTGCTGGTAGGTGGCTCCCGCGTTCTTCAAGCCGAACGGCATTACCTTATAGCAGTAGATTCCTTTCGGTGTGCGGAATGCCGTGAGCTCCTCGTCCCTGGGTGCCATCCGAATCTGGTTGTAGCCCGATGATCCGTCCATGAAAGTGAGCACCTCGTGACCAGTCGTCGCGTCGACCATTAGCTCCGTGATTGGCAAGGGGAAGTCGTCCTTTGGACATGCGTTGTTCAAGTCTCTGAAGTCCACGCACACTCGGATTTGGCCGTTCTTCTTTTTGACGGGGACGACGCTAGAGATCCATGTCGGGTACTTGACCTCTCGAATGAAGCCGGCTTCGATCAATTTGTTGACTTCGCCTTCTATTTGGGGTACCAGTTCTGGCCGGTAGCGCCTTTGTCCTTGCTTGATAGCGCTGGCTCCGTGTTTGACGCTGAGCTGGTGGACTGCGATTTTGGGATCAAGGCCCGGCATCTTGTAGGACCATGCGAAGACGTCTCTGTACTCTCTAAGCAGTTTGATGTATGCTGTTTCCTCCTCAGGGGTCAAGAGTGTGCTGACGAATGTAGGCCGAGGCTCCGTCTCCGTGCCCAAGTTGATTTCCTTCAAGTCATCAACGGTGGACTGCCCCCTTCTTCGAGGACTGGCGGGGCATTGGGCAACTCGTCGTCCGAAGTAGAAGTGTCACCGTTGTCGGGATCCGTAATGGAGATATGATTGACGGCAGCCATGGGTGGGTGGGTGGGTGTTGAGACGAATTCCTCGATTGGCATCCCCAGACGATCGAACGCCGACTTCTTCTTTGGTTGTTTGACTGGCCCGAGCCTCTCGAACACGGATGTGCGTTTTCGATTCGACCAGTCTTTACCACCTCTGGTTTGCTTCCGGAACAAGGCTTGGCATCGAGCCCGTCGTCGTCTTCTCCTGCTGTCTGGATGGCTGAGGTAGGTGGAGAGTGCATCGGAGATTGTCGATCCTTCAGCTGCTTCATCTACCATCCTCGCCTCGATGTAGTTCGAGGTGAAGGTCTTCTTTGCTGCGGTTCTGATGACCAACGGAGCTTGACTGGAGCCGATGCCTCGGCGGTTCGGGGGAATTTGTTCTCCGTTTTGAAACAGCCGAGCTTGAGTTCTTGTCATCCCATGTGGAGTTGCTGTTGGTGGAAGTGTGCCCATGGTGCTTTCTTCATTGTAGCCGGCTCTGAACAGCAACTGGGCAGCATTTTGCCCCCAACTCCCTTCTGGCTTGAATCCGAGTTGCTCGAGGTCTGTTGATTCGACGGGTCTGCTTGGGTTCGGAGTTTGCGTCAAACTAGGTAGTGGCACCGTCATTTCTTGCAGAGTGATGACATTGGCCTGAGATAACGACGGGGCCAGCTACCTTGTCGGAGTAGAAGGCGATCGCTCGGATTTACGGAGCCACTGCGGCGCGAGACGCAGGATAGGTGCCGTTTGGACTGGCAAAGGGGGATGTTGCATTGCTCTTGGCTCGAAGCTGATGCGCATCCTTTGCCTAGGTTTCGGCGTTCCTTGGACCTTGAGTCTTGCTTCGTCAGAGGGTGGCGCCGGATTCGCGGGAAGTGGAGTCTTGTCCTGCTTCACTTCTTCAATCTTTTGAGCTCGAGGGGCTTTAGCTGGCAGAACTTCCGCGACCAGGCCCTTTGCTTGGTAGAACTTAGCGTTGGCCAAGTGTGCCTCGGCCTCGTTGAATGGCTTGTCGTCCGCAACTATGCACCTTTCCACGCCTTCTTCGTAGTACTTGAGGCACTGGTGCCAGGTGGATACCACGATGCCATTCTCGTGCAGTCAGGGTCTTCCTAACAGGAGGCGATATGACGTCTGGCAATCGATGATGTGGAAGAGGACCGTCGTATCCAGCGGGCCAATTGACAGCTTCAGGCGAATGATTCCGACGGTGGACTGTCCGCCCTGGTTGAACCCTTGAATGACCAACTGACTTGGCGAGAGCTGGTCGTCGGTGATGCCGAGTTGCCGCATTGTCTGGATGGGCAGGATGTTGACGGCGGAGCCACAGTCCAACAAGATTCGGTTCACTGGCTTCTCCTTGATGTATCCCGAAACGTAAAGAGGCCGGTTGTGCAATCGCGTCCCGAGTTGCAGGTCCTCGTCTGAAAAGGTTATCGTTGCATCACACGAGGCTACAGCTTTGCGCTTCTGGTCGTCCTTCCTCTTCCCCTTGTAGCTATCCGGATCGGCCAAGGCCGCAGCCATTGCCAGGCAAGCCTTCTTCGGGAGATGCAAAGCTTCTACGAGAGGCATGTGCAAGATTGCTTCGTCGTGAGAGGCGGTGTCCCCTTCGTCGGAATCGTCTCCCTCGTCGGTGGAGTCGCCTTCTTCAGAAGTCTCGCCTTCGTTCTTTCCTTCCGACACTTCATGGACTTCGACCATGCAACAAGACATCTTGACGTGTTGGTCCACTGGGAGGAAGTGATCCGGGAAGAACTCTTGCAAAGTTGTCGGCTCTGGAAGACTCTGCTGAAGGATATCGTCTTGGCTTGCTGGCGGCACTTTGAACGCCTTCCTCCCCGGAGCCTTGCTTTTCTTCTTGTAGGTCTTCCGCTTGGTGAATCCCCTCATCACACGGTCTTGTTTGAGCTTCTTTTCTTGCCATGGCTTTCGTCGCCGCGGTAGCATGACCCATGCTTCTTCGTCGGTGGATTCCCCTTCGCTAGGATGATGGTCGACAGCAGCAACTGGTTCCCTCGAAGGCACTTGTTCTTCCTGAGGCTCTACTGGCTCGTCTTCCGATCCCCAGCCGGTGGGCTTGATTTCGTCGATTGGAATGGACGGAGGCCTTGAGTAGAGGACGTAATAGTCGAACTTCCCCGAAGGCTGGCCTAGCAGACCGACTTCCGGATCTCCCTGCTCGTATCTTTTCTGGAGAGCGTATTGGGACGTAGCTTGACTGGAAGGGACTTGCTCTTCTCGAGGTTCCACTGGCTCGTCTTCCGATCCCCAGCCGGTGGGCTTGATTTCGTTGATTGAAACGGACGGAGGCCTTGAGTAGAGGACGTAATAGTCGAACTTCCCCGAAGGCTGGCCCAGCAGACCGACTTCTGGATCTCCTTGCTTGTATCTCCTTTGGAGCGCTCGTTGGGATGTAGCATTGCTTGGAAGAGGTGCTGGCGTGAGTGATGATTGCCCCCAGGGCAGCGGTGTTTCGTCCTTGGTGAATGCAGGGGTACGTTGACGTCGCTTCGAGACTTTCTGCTGGGAAGTTGACTTAGCGATTGGCGCTTGGCGGTTGATGCGCAATTTGGGCATGCTTCGTCGAGCGGCAACGAGTACCGGCGAGAAGGAGCCGAAGGTGATGGACGTCATGTTGGCCGTAGCAACCTCTCCGGAGTCGATCTCTATCTTTCCTTGCTTAGCGAGCGCCATGATTCTTTCCTTGAAGACGAAGCATATTTCGATGGGATGACTTACCACCCGGTGGTATTTGCAGAAGAGAGGGTCGTCGACGCGATGCATCTGCTCGGGCCTCTTCGAAGGAGGGAGCTCTATCATCTTCTCTTGCAGCAGTTGGTCGAACATGGAGGAGATTTCCGAGTCTGGGAAGGGGTACTCCTTGGCTTCGAGCTCCTCGAGAGTCATCCTTTGTCTCGGAGGCGGAGGCGGAGGCGGTGGTATGGCGACGCCCTTCTTCTGATCTGGCTTGCCACCGATCTTGAGCGGCTTGGAGGTTGGAGCGACATCCGCAACATTGACTTGTTTTAGTTTCGGTGCCGGTGGCTTGTCCTTCTTCTCTACCTTCAAGAAGTCCTTGTTCTTCGAGTCCCCGCGGTTTGCTAGGCTGAGTTTCATGTCATGAGCCCGAGTTGCGAGTTCTTCGAAAGACCGAGGCTTGATACCTTTGAGGATGTAGAGCAGACCCCAGTGCATGCCTTGGGTGCACATCTCGATGGCCGAGTCTTCAGACAAGCGGTCTCGTGAATTCAGCGCGAGGTTCCTCCACCTGTCGATGTAGTCGATCACTGACTCGTCCCTCCTTTGCTTGACGGCGGTGAGTTCGGTCATACTGACTGTGCGTCTGGTGCTGTAGAAGCGATTGAGGAACTCCCTCTCCATCTGGTCCCAACTGTCGATGGTCCCTGCAGGAAGATCAACGTACCAGTCGAACGCGTTGCCTTTAAGGGTGCGAACGAATTGCTTCACCATCTCGTCGCCATATGTGCCGGCATTATTGCAGGTCTCGATGAAGTGAGCAACATGCTGTCTTGGATTACCCTTTCCGTCGAAGTGCTGGAACTTTGGTGGCTGGAATCCGACTGGGAAGCGTAGCTGCTGGATCCTCGTGGTGTAGGGCTTCGAGTATGCCGCCGTGATCGGAGGAAGGCCACTGCCGTGAGAACGCATCATGTCGGCTATCAACGCTTGGACTTGCTGAGCATTCATCGTTGCTGTTGCCGGAGGTTGTGTGGCCACCGAGGCTGGCGCCGTGGAGACGACTTCCACTGGGACGGGAGCCGAGGAGAGCGCTGGAGTAACTGCTTGAACCGTCGGAGCAACTTCTGCAGGAGCGGGAGTTGAAGACGGAACTGGAGCGGCTACTGGAGAAGCGACGGGTTGGCCGACTGCTGTAGCGTCCTTCGCGCTTAGCTTTTGGAGCAGAGTGTTGATGTGACGATCCTTCTCCTCCATTAGCCGAGTAATTTGCGCCATATGCTTGTTCATCTGCATGACTTGGAGCTGAAGAGCGGACGGAGGGTGGTGACGGAGAACGTCTCGGTGTTGCATGTTCGCATCCTCGTCGTCATCATCAGAGATGTAGTTACGCCGACTTGCTTCTGGCTGATGATTGATGTTTGCCCCCTGCAGAGAAGGTGCAATTTCCGCTGGAGAATCCGAACGGGTTCGGGGTTGGGGCTGGTCCTCCCCAAACTTCTGGACATGAACTCCAGGATCGAGGCTCGTTTCTTCATGCATCAGGGCCTCGTCGGCGCTTTGGCGAGCATCTTCGGTAGTAGCTTCTGGCACGAAGACGTCCGCAAGAGTCCGAGTACGCCGAGTGTAGACGCGCACCATTGGAGGAGCATCACCCTCCGGATTTACTGGATCACCGTGTCGGAGTAGAGGAGACTCGGCGATTGGTGAGAGGCTTGGAGCAAACGCATCGTTGTTTGTTTCGGCCATCGCAAACTTCAAGCAGCTTCTTCAGTCGTACGGATGAAAGGAGAAGAGGTCCCATCGGGCGTGCCAGAAATCTGTGGACACGGAAAAAAGCGCGGGTCGTCTTTATTGCGAATCACACGAGATTACAAGTGTGGCCGGGACCCGGGTGGCTCGGGTGTAGCGAGTCCGGGCTGCGGCGAGTTTTGATCAGGGGATTGTGGGAAAGATCTTCTGGGGGATCCCTTTGATCCGCGTCTCCACGTGGTGTTCGTGCGAGAGCTCTGAAGGAGTTGCCCAGGACAGGGGTCTTTACAGGGAGAGGGTTTTGGAGAGGCTAAGGAATGTCCACCGTTGCTTTGTCCCTTCCGTGCTTCGCGCTTTCTCGGCTAGGGGGTTTTCGGCTTCGTTCCTCGGTCTTCGTGTCTTCCTCGTTCCTTGCTTGACCTCGGTGTCCTTGATCGTCGGTTCACGGCGTCGATCGAGCTTTTGGCGTTGGCTTTGGCTTCGGCTCTTTGGCTTTGGCTTGGCTCCGGCGTGGCTCTGGCTTTTGCTTTGCTTCGGCGCTTGCACTTGGACGTAGCTGGGAGCCTGGGAGAGACTTGCGATGCTTTCGTTCTTCCGGACTTCGCGTCGTATCGGCTAGAACGTGCGGTGCTTTTGCTCGTGGCCGGCGTAGTCGCTTGGCTTTGGCACTTGCGTTGCTTTGGCGCGGGCTTTACTGGGGCTTTGCTTTGGCTTCTTGCGTTAGCTTTAGCTTTAGCGTCAACTCGATCTTCTTCTTCGAACGACGTGGGCTACTTCTCCGGTGCTTCGACGGTTTGCGTGTCGACGGGACTTCTCTTCTTCTCCGGGCTTCTTTGGCGTGATCGGAGTCGAAGAATGCTTTCGAAGATAGTGGGGGTAGCACCGATCTCCGTGCGACGGTTGTGGCATCGGCTTTTGTTGATGAAGACGACGAGGGTAGCGACGGTCTCCGTGCGACGGTTGTAGCGTCGGCTTTTGTTGATGAAGACGACGGGGTAGCGACACTTCAGACGATCTGCTCCAGGCTTTCTTCTTCGTGGATGGGGCAGGCGTTTGTCGAAGGCGACGGGGTGATGACGCTTCGCTTCTCTCCTCCGGGCTTTGGGGCTTGATCGGGATCGAGGATTTGTTGGAGACGACGGGGTAGTGCCGCTCCTCTTCTTCTCCGGGCTTTTGGGCTTGATCGGAGTCGAAGGCTTGTTGGAGACGACGGGGTAGTGCCGCTCCTCTTTTTCTCCGGGCTTTTGGGCTTGATCGGAGTCGAAGGCTTGTTGGAGACGACGGGGTAGTGCCGCTCCTCTTCTTCTCCGGGCTTTTGGGCTTGATCGGAGTCGAAGGCTTGTTGGAGACGACGGGGTAGTGCCGCTCCTCTTCTTCTCCGGCCTTTGCTTCTGGCGTCTTCGGAGTCGAAGGGTTCTTCTTCTCCGAGCTTTCTTCTTCGTGCACGGAGTCGAAGGGATGATCTTCGTGTGCAAGGGTCTTCACGTTGATGAGGACTTTCAGTAAGCCGATCCCTCGGGACAGGCTTGACTGTGCCTCGTGAAGCCTTGGGTCGATGAAGAAGCGTCTCCTCTTCTGCAGAGCTCCGGCGTTTCGTCTTCAATTTTCGACCATTTTTTCCTTCCCCCACCCCCTCTATTTATAGGCAAAGGGGAGGGGAGAGAGATATGGGAACTTTTAATTTTAAATCCCTTTTGTATCTCTCTCATAATTACCCTGGATTTATTCATCCATTGATGAGGGGAATAACGTTTATTTGTTTTCCTTTTCTGGCGAGGCAATTATGGCTGGATTTCGCACACGAAATCGATGGCGATCGGGCGCTTCGTCTTGTGCGTCGGATCGAGGGATCGGCGCAGATCCACGTGTGTGCAGACGTCATACGCAACCTCCCCCCGCGCATGGCGGTATTTCCTTCCTTTTCTTTCTTTTCTTTCCTTTTCTTTTCTTTCCTTTCTTTTCTTTCCTTTTTCTTTTCTTTCTTTTCTTTTCTTTCCTTTTCTTCCCTTTCCTTGCAGGGTCGGCCGGCCCCTCCATGGGGTTCGGTCCCCACTAGGGCCGGCCCCATGGGGTTCGGGTCCTAGTAGGGGCCGGCCCCATGGGGTTCGGACCCTAGTAGGGGCCGGCCCCTCTTGAAGTGGGGTCCGGGTCCGCATCGGTGCGCGCGAGTCGGGTCCGCGTGTCGGGTTTGCATCCGCGTCGGTGCGCGCGAGTCGGGTCCGCGTGTCGGGTTTGCATCCGCGTCGGCACACGTAAGTCGGGTTCGGGTCCGACGAAATTCGTGTGTCTACAGACGCTATAGGCACCTAAAGGATTGTATTGCCAAGAAAACTGCACAGTATATAATTTTGTAACTCCAATTGTGGTTTACAATCTAGACCTTGTGCCAAGGCTTCAAAAAGAAAAAAAATAGATGTTCCTCCAATTTGGCTATTCTCATAAAGAGAATGAAGGTTCCAATGTCGAGTAAAATTCCCCACATACTATGATATGGAGGACACCTCTAATTGAGCCCTCGGAGCCGTGTCAACCCGTGTCCACCCATGTCGACACGGCATGATACCATCGCTCCATATTATTAAACCAAATACTGCGAGTCTCTTCCTTCTCTAATTGGGTGAACAGAGGAAAATGGTAGACTGTGTAGGAGTCAAATTCCGAAGGGATAGTAATTTTTAATTTATATCAATTTTATAATTTTGTTGGTATATATATATATATATATATATATATATATACACCCACGTGTCTCCGTATCCATCTTTTATGATGTAGCCGTGTCTGACTCCTGTGTCCGTGTTGACACTAGACACCCGTGTCCGTGTCTACAGATCATAGCCCACATAACATTCCTTTATATATTCCATCTCGTATCTCAACTGGCTATTATTTTTTAAAGACCCCGAGTTTTTCTTCCAGATTCACCAAGGCTCTGTTTTTAAATGAAGGTAAGGGAATGAAAATGGACGAAAGTTTGGGTTATTATGCCCATGTTGATAGATATAGACCCTCGATTTCATTCCAATCCCTCATTTTCCCAGCACAAAGACAGATTAAGGGATGATTCTCCAAACCAGTTTTCAAACATTGCATATTCTATTTGTCCTTTTTTTATATAAACTTCTAGCTGTCCTCTAATGACAGAATATACCTAACAAACTAAAGTGGCTTTAGATGGAATGTGCAATCCAATAATAGCCTAGAAGGTAATTTTCTGCTTCCTTATTAGCAAAGTGAATAAGACATGCTTGATCAAAGTGTGCTATAGCCATAGGTAATAATAAGTAGTTAGGATTGCAAAACTTTTCCAACAACAGAATTTCTCGTCGAGAGACGAAAGCCCTATCTAAATAATAGGCAGGTAGTTAGGGGTTTTGGAATCCAGACCAAGAAGATGGACTTGTAAGAGAATTCCACAAAAAGATTAGATATGCAACTTCTAGTGCCCTCCCCATGTAAATTGGTAGGTCAGGCTAGGTCGAGTTATGGTTAGATTGTGTCAAGGTTTAGTTTAGTTTGAGTTTATAGTCTGAGTTTGACTCAGGATACCATGAGATTCGGGAGTCCATTCTAGACTCGTAATACATATTTATCTGATGCCTCGACATAACCATAATTTGGATGTGTTAGAGACACGAAACAGGGTGGTGGTTTTTTTTTTGTTTCTTTGCATGCACTTAGTTTTACGATACAATTAGTTTGGTTTAAACATCAGTTTTAATATGCATATTAGGTTTCTTAAGGTGCAACACTTTTAGCCTATATATAAGGAGAAAATGAAGTGGTGCGGAATCAAAATTGAAAAGCATGGTAGGTCTGGACCAGCGCACGATGATAACCTAGCTATGCCAACTCTGGTTTGTATTGGTGGAAGGCACCAAGCTAGACTCATGGTAGATTAAAAAATTAATCTTCGCTTACGTTCTCTCCTAGTCTCTCAACAATTATGGATTATGCAAAGTAGATTAATGTCGGATAGTTTTCTTCTCATCACACAAGCAATCAAACAATACAAGTTCTATGGCTATCGTGTGTGTGAAAGGGCAAAATCATGCGCGTCATTGTATGAGCAGTAAAGTAGAGTACACAATGATATTTTTTACGAGAAAACCCTAACGTGGAAAAACCTCGCTAGAAAGACGGATGATAAAAGCAATCCACTAGCTCATGGTCCGGGTACAAAAAGAAGGAATATCTTTGAAGCACTCCCATGAGTAAATCCTCCACGATCCACGACCCGATCCCTCCAAACATCTTACGTTGAGCCCTTCCCCTTGTTGGTTGTTCTTCGTCTGGTGTCTGCATAGACGGTTCTAGATGCCTATCCATGTAACACCCGGATCCCCCAATCGCAGCCAAGAAGGCACCCCTCAAATGCACCCTTCACCAAGGTCAAGCGTACTCAAGGGCTTGCAAGACTACCACCACAACTACCAAAAAAGGAATTTCATCATTGACGCGACTGTCGACAGACCCAAAGGAATTACGCCATTGATACACTGAGGTCACCTACAAAGGGAATTGATGCATATACAACAAGCACATGTTCTGAATCGTCAGGAGAACCAAAAGAACAATCGAATTTTGCAAGGTTAAGGCAAAATGAAACCAAACACAATAGATCCAAAAGTATTCAAATGGAACCAAAGAAATCCACAAGGAAAACAAGCATGCAAACGAATCAATTAATGAAAACTATCATGGAAACAACCTACAAGTAAAAGCCATTCAAATCTTGAATGATTTGCTTGAAGTGAGGAAGAAAAAAGATATGGGTTCCAAGAGATCATGAGCTCCAAGTAAAGGGTAACCTTCTCTTTTTCCTCTAAGTTTCAACAAAAACCCACTCGGGAAAGGAAGTTATACCCCATTTGGGTGAGCTTTGGCTCACCAAAACAAGCATAAGTGGCTAAGAGACCATATTTGACCGCACCTGGAGCAGGGCGATCGAATTGTTGTTTGAACCACTTGCTCCAAGAGGTTAGTCGGCTGTCCAGACCCCAGACTCGGAAAATATTTGAGGTGGCCAGTCCAGTCCAGGCGATCAATCAAACAACATACACAATAGGTCCTTACATGTCTGGAGCACTAAGGAAGGTCCAAACTCTGCACAAGTGGCCCCGACGGCGGTCCGAACTGCCAGACACTAGGGGTATAGACTGCAGTCCGAAGCACTAGTGCGGTCCAACGACTCCAACCAAGGTTGAAAATCATGGTATCGGTAGGCCTCGCACCAGTAATTAGAAAATTCTAAATGTTGACCGAAAATCTGATTTGTAAAAATCAATTCAAAAGGTAATAAAATATTGTATTTAAAAAACAAGTCTTTAAGATGAAATTCATTTTAAAATCGAGTAGGATCCTCAAAAAGCGTGAAACAATGAAATCGATCAAATTGTGCAGCAATCGAGACGATCGTGAATCCCAATCTACCCCAACTAATCATACCCATCTCAGGATACTTAGATAAGCATTTAAAGACGTGTGATGGACTGTCAGATCTTCTGATGTTCTTCTATGCTTTGTGTCGCACTTAAGTAATCTCTAGTGTTCTTGCGAGCAAGATCACTACCTAGCAGTAGAATTATATGTATTTTCTCAACAAGTGATTTGGTCACACAAATTAAGCCAACAAAGGTGTAGCGCATGTAATGTAGTAACAATCTCCCACTTTGACTTAATTTTGGGCCACAACCGATATAGCTCTCATGCTCTCAAAAAAGAAAGGTAAAATTGCATTCCCTTTGATTTACATTAGAGTATACCTTTCTTTACAAGATGTAAGATCATACATGGTATCACAGCTAAAAAAAATCCTAAGCATGAGAGAAAACAAAAGGATAAATGGGTTTAATATGTGCCGACTCTAATTTATAGAGCCCTCATAAAAATTCGACCTAAAACGGACGGCTGGTGTTTGCTCCACAAAGGAATAGTATCCTCAAATTACTTAAAATGGAGATTTCTTTCTCTCATGGTCGATTATGGAAAGTACGGTTGAATGGATATGAAGAAGAAATATAAGCTTGGTAGTTTTCATGCAGAAATTAATAAAATTCTACGCAATGTTGTCAAGTACGATGTGCGATCGCACAACTCAAAGTGAACTGGCTACATATGTGATTGTACAACACATTCCCATTGTACCAAAGTTAAGTTGAACTTGGATAGAAAATGATCTTCATACCTATAGAACATTGAACTTCATTGAACCTTAAAACATAAAAATGTTTACATAAAATAAAAAAATTTACAATATTAGAATATCAACTCCCAATGGGCGTAGTTAGTGTAGTCATTTCGCCCAACTCCTAATGTTGCTTTTGGATTTTTGAATCGGATGTCTTTTCATAGGGGTTGTTTTCAATATATCATACAGCTCCAGTACATGTATTGTTTGTTGTTTATTAATTCCATCTGTCAGATGACTCTGATGGTAATTTTCATGAATTTTTCTCTTAATGGCTTCTATCTTTGCTCAAAAAGACAATTATTCAAAATTATTCGCGTTCTATTGAGTAGGAGGGAGAGGGTCACTTTCTACTGAGGATGAGAGAGGGGAGTTACTTTTTGCTGGATAGGAGGAATGGGGTTACTTTCTGGTGAGTAGGAGGGGGTCTCACTTTCTGCTGAGTAGGCGGGAGGGGCTTCACTTTTTGGTATTTTTGTTTAGTATGGGGGAAGGGCCACCGGTGCCACTAACATTATTCTCATCTGGTCGAGCAACTAGTTTGAGCTATTTCCTTTAAAGGGTGTCATAGGAATAGAGCTTCTCCGTACACATAATTTGATCCATCTTGCTCTTAAGTTTCTTCAGACAATCAATACAGCAATAAGGATAGCACACTCGATCACTTCAATGGTACCGAAGTTACAGTTGAGAAAGAATTTCCTCCTATAATCAAGCGTTCTAGATTAATTCGCCATGCAGACAACGACCAAGAGATAATGAGAGGAGGTGTAGCGTGGAGGGGGAGAGGACGATGGATGAAGTGTAATTAGAATAAAAAGTGGGGGAGTTTAGAGTAATTTTTGGGGGTCTCCGTGTGGCCACACAATTCCAACTGTTCAAAATTTGACTGTTTGGGGTCTCAATGCGGTCGTATAAATGCCTATGTGACCGCATAACTCCAATGGTCTAAAATTTAGCATTGGAGATATGCAACCGCACAAATACATATGTGGTCACCCTCTATGGAGAACTTCCGTATATGTGGTCACATATGTGACCGCACATGTTAAGAGTGATTCTAAGCTCAGTCTTCATCCTCTTGTTCTCCCGTTTTTATTTCAGCTTTGACTTGGCCCCAGAGGTTTGCAGAATTGTCTCATTTACTAATTTCTTCACAAGTGCAAAAAATAGCATAGATTAGCTTAGATATGGATGCTTTTTGATCTAATATAGATTCCGGATCCTGTATCTTAATTCGCACTATGTCAAGATCTCGATCATCCAACTAACCAATCAACTAATCAAGCTCTAATCTCCACCGTTCTAAGTTTATAACACATTCCCTAGTCTAAATAAGTCATCAAAATATAGGCTTTAATTTTACAAATAAGACCCGGAATACATATAAAATTTAGAAAAGGCCTTGTGAATTAGTTAACTCGACTATTTACCCTATTGTAGCTTGAATTCCATCTGAATGATGCCCACGTATTGTGCCATCCTATGAGTGGTCATGTATATTAAACTGTGGAGCAATAGTTTTCACAGAGACGAAAACAAGAATTAGAATCCACTTCCATATTTGGTTTTGGTCCCTCTAATTGAAATATAAAATTTTTAGGTGTTGAAAATATGATATATTCGTTACAATCTGCAGGACATATACTGCATATTAAAATTGCTTACTTTGTAGGTGTTAGCTATCACCACCACAATACATAGACCACCATCAAAAGACACAAACACAGAGACAAGGTGTATTAGGCTCCAATTATCATACAAGGGCTGTAGACACCACAAGAACATGAGTAACGAGAACACCTCAAAATATAACACTTCTTTTTCATTCACTATAATATGAACTGAAAACATCCTTTACCCAAGTCCAAGGTTGCACCCTAACATATTTTAACTACTTGATTCAGATTTTTCATATCAATCACTAGTAACGACACAAAAAATTCAGGAGTACGAGGATAATGAAATTCACCTCCATAAGTTCCTCCTTGGCAGCATCGACGCCTTCCACATCACCAAAACTCACCCTCTGATTACTGGGTTGACGCTTCTTGGCAGGGCTATTGGCAGCAGAAAGCTGGCGATAAAGCAACCACATTAAAGGAGTCAATGGGATCCACAAAGAAAGCACAGTGATTAAAATGTTCCTCAATGCATTAAGCGCAGATTGAGGGGCAGAGCTATATGTAGTCCCTTTCTCCCTCATTAAACCAAGTAGAAAGCTCTCATCATGGTCAATCTTCCTCGTAGAGTATTGCCACTTTGGAGTAGAACTAACCCTCCTCCCACCAGAAGGCATAACAATATTGGCTGATTCCGATTTGCTCTCACGTGTATCATCTATCCCCAATGATGTATCCTCTATTGATCTTGAAGCCCCCAGATTGTCGGGGTGTGTGTTGTAGAGTATACGGCGAGAACCCTCTTCGAACAGAACCGTCGACACAAGCCCACCTTGAAGATTCGATACCAAAACCGAATACGGAACGACCTTGGAAGCGGGCACGGCCGTGAACTTGAGAAACAAGAAGCACAGCCCCAGGGCGGTGGAAACCAGCGTCGAGAGTGTCGCCCTCTTGGAATTGCTCCGCAACATGAACCCAACTTCCTCTATCAAACCCCGGAGCGACGCCCTTCTCAATCGGGTCGAGAGCAAGCGCAGCCTCGGTCGCAACCTCAGGGAAAACCGCCTCCTTGGACTGGGTTTCTCCTTGATTCCCAAATGGGCACGGTTTCCTTCCGTGTTTCTGACAGCATTTGCGATCACGGGCCGGCTACATCGCGACCCGAATCGGGGTTTACCACAGAAACCAAGCAAAAGAATCGATGGAGAGCTATGGCAAGCAATAGAGAAGAAAGCAGAAAGATCTCTCTGATCCTTCCTTAGAGGAGAGACCTTCCTCACCTGCACACCCAGATTCACTCCATTACATGAACTCAGAGGGTGATTCAAGAAAGAAATTTGAGGACCCATCACTCCATTATTGAGAATCAAAGAGAGGTGAGCCATGTTCGGATCATTCAGACAAGCAGGGGCAGAACTAGGGACGAATCACAGAGACCCATCAAGCATTCTCCTCCTTTCTCTGTTCCCTCTACAAACCCATTGAAGAGGTTATCGAGAGAGTCATTGGGGAGCGAAGAGCAGGGGACCTAGTAGAAGGGGTGAGATATACTGATGAGAAGCTAGGTTGTACCTTGTTTTCTCCCCTTCGTCCAACCTTACCATCCTTGGTCTCCCTTATCTATCCAAAGCAAATTAAGTATAGGTCCTTAACTATTTTACAGTATTAACTGCAGGACACCATAATTTGCTATTTTAGCTAAGGTCCCTATAAGTATACATTCATACATTCATTTTCAAAAAGAGTATATTCGTCGCGAGGGACTTGAGCTATATTTCAAAATTAACCCAAGTAGCTATGGGTACATGCCGACATCCTTATCAATGCCTTCGGTATTCTCTAAGGAGTCAATATTTGCACCGCGGTATTCTCTAAATACAACCAAACTAAAAAATAAAATAAAAAAGCATGTGTCTCCCAACATCAGATTTCCAAGTACAACCAGATTTGTTCCCTCCGTTCCGCCCTCCCCTTTTTCTTCTGTGTGCATTTGCTGGTGCACATAGACCCCCTGCGCTCAGCTCTATTCAACCGAGCACTTGTGTAAACTGTTTGTTGCGTCTGTTCAGCTGTAAAAATTCGAGCACCTTGAATTGTGCCCATCTCTACTCAACTAAACACTTGTGCCGGTTGTTTGTTGTCTCTATTCAGTTTGTGAAAATCTGAGCACCTTCCATTGGGCTTAGCTCTATCTAATCGAGCACATAGAGGAAAGAGGGGAGGGCGGAAATGGAGGAATAAAGGGATGTTCGGTTGTGCTTGGAAATCTGATGCTGGGGTATGCGGATTATTTTTTTATGGGGGACTTAGTGAGAGGTCCCTCACCAAGAGATCGGTTAAGCCCAAGTCTCTTGAAATGTTGTGGATGGAATTGTCCTCCACAACATTTCAAATTTTCTTTGAAATGCCACCTAACCAGTGAACCATCCTCCTCCCCCGCCGCCGGACCTAACCGAACCCCCCTCCCCCCCCCCCCCCCCCCCCCCCCCCTCTCAGCCGGCCGGACCTAATCTACAGGCCATGGGATGAACCCTAGACCTAACCCTATACCTAACCGAATTCCCCCCGCTGCCGGAGGTCGAGCTCGCTGGGATCGGGACGTCGAGCTCACCGAGGTCAGGAGGTCGAGCCTGCCGCCACCGAAGGTTGAGATTGCAGGGGTCGGGAGGTCGAGCCCGTCGCTGCCGGAGGTCGAGATCGTTGTGGTCGGGAGGTCGAGCTACCAAGGTCGCGAGGTCGTCGGGATCGGGAGAGAGATGGGGGGGGATGGGTAGTGTCAGGTTTATCATCAGAAGGCAGGGACCTTAGGCTAAACTGATCTCTTGTTTATCCTTGGGCTAAATCGATCTCTTTTTCAGGGACCTTAGGCACATCAGCCCTTTTTTTATTAGTCTGGTTATACTTAGATAATTTCGATTTGCAAATATTAACTCCCTATATATAATTACCACGATCTAGAGCTGGCAAAAACTGACCCGTTTTGCCAACCGAACCTGCCTAATCCGACACTAACTCGACCTGTTATTAAACGGGCCAGGTTAGGGTTCTGCAATAGCTGACCTGTCCCAAAATGGGACATCCCAACCCGACCCGTTTGACCCGTCAAACCCTCATAACAAGTATATATTATCTCGTTTGTAGCTAATAGCGGGCCGTGGGAATTAAAAAAGAATAGTAACACGGTACTCTACAATTCCGCCCCAGCCATCCCACGATCAACCTACAATGTATAAACGGCAAAAAAGAAGAAATAAATGATAAGTGAGTCATCCAATTGAGACTCGAGAGTCCGTGATTGAAGCAGAGACTCACACGGAGTTACTCATAGGTAGGGTAAGTTCGGAATGTGTGATCAGTTATTATAATAGGGTTAGGGTTAGGGTTAGGGCGCCTATGGCTAGGATTGAAAAAATTGACCCATTTAATAAATGAGTTAGAGTTAGGGTTTAGTCATCCTAATTAACTAACCCTAACTCATCAACCCTAACCCTAACTTGTTTGCCAGCTCTGCCTAAATCCAATCACAACCTTCATATTGCATGTCTCTCATTGTCACTTTCCCTCACGTCAGCCTTTTTACATGTCATCCTCCCCCACCCCTATGTACATCTTATCCATCTTCTTTTCTTGTGATTATGAGCGTTGCAACTAGACCGGTGAATGGATCTCATTCAAATCGGATTCAGATATATCCAAATCTTGTCTATTAAGTAAACAGGCTATCGGATTCGGACCGTTATTGGGTTATTGAATTAAAAAACCCAATCCATATCCATTAAGTACGGATCGGATCATATTCAAATTAGAATCCAGTCCATTAACATAGACGACTGTGATACTATTAATCATTGAATCCGCAAAAGAACAGCTGATTTCGGACTCAAGATCAGAAGGGCCAGGATAAAATCTGAGTCCCAATCAGGGGATCATGAGATTTTTTTTGTACTTAGGGACTTAAATATGAAGCAATCTAATCCTAAGGATCAATTAAACATAATATATTATGTTATTTTACCGGTCGGATTGGTCTAAATCCATGTCCGATTTGTTAGGTACTTAGGGCTATCGAATTCGGATTGCTATCGAATTATCAGATCAAAAAAAAAACATCCATATCCGACTTAACGGATTGGATTCGGGTTGGATTCATATCAAAATCATGTCCATTGACAGATCTACTTGTAGGGGTGGCAATGGGTCGTGTCGGGTCGGATTCGTGTCGTGTCTAGTTTCGGGTCGTGTCCAAAACTCCTAGACCCAGACCCGACCCGTTTAACTAATCATGTCTAGATCCTAAACCCGTACCTGATCCATTTATAAACGGGTAGATCCGATAAGACCCGTTTACCACATGGGTTTATTCAGTTGACCCGATCCGACTAGACCCGACCTAACCCGATAGATCTGCTGATACTATATATTATAGTATCGGATTGCAGGCCGACCCGACCAGACACGACCCGTTGAATTTTAAACGGGTCTTTCCGGGTCTACCGTGTCCAGACCCTAAATCCGGACCTGACCCGTTTATTAAACGAATCTATCGTGTCAACCCGTTTACAACCAAAACCCGTTTAGCCCTAACCCAGACCCGCTAATTTTGTGTCGGGTCTGCCGTGTCGGGTCTGAAATTGCCAGCCCTATCTACTTGCAACATTTCATGCATGTTTGCTACCCACAGCAGCCACCAGTCAAACACCCAAAGGAGTGATTAGTCATTTTTTGGTCAAAACCTAGCTACTCCTACCCATACCTATACTTTATATTGTTTACTAGGCACAACTAGACCCATACAGTAATTGGGTTAATGGTTATACCCGTAGGTGGGTTTAAGTAGCATATAAGTTTTCATGGAGCCGTTTAAGACAGTAGGAATTACTTCTGGCTTCTCTTTATCTCTTCTTAGTACTAACTATTCTCTATTAACTATTCTTATCGGAGTCGAATTCGTTCTTAGTACTAACTATTCTCTATTAACTATTCTTATCGGAGTCGAATTCGTTCTCGGGTCTTATTTAACAGTTCGGATCCAGCCCGAATGGAACGAGTGTATATGCTGACACGGTGAATAGCTCACTCACAACCAACCGATGCATGTGAGATCCACCCATGAATCAAACCATCCCTCTAATTCAAGCACTAAAGTTTGGCTTTCGGTACCATTTTAGGTTTGGAGGTGATTGTATCCGAAGGACGGTGTGATTCACGGGTGGATACTACATGCATCGGTTGCTTGTGAGTGGGCTATTCACCCAACGTATACACCCATTCCACTGGATATATGTAGTTCGGGTTCATCTAAATGCACCCATGGATTTAGTGTTCGCACCCTACAAATTTTTAATCCCTTAACTAACCCCATCCTTAACCTCCGACGCAGCCCCTCCAACGCCCTCCCCCTTCGGTTGGAACCCTAACCCTTCTCGAAGAGGACATGGAATAGGAGGGAGGAGGAAGAAGGAGGGAAGAGGAAGATGGCGTAAGGAGGAGGGAGGATGTTATGGACCTAACCATAATTCCAAAAGCTCCAGGATTGATCTTCGTGCCGACCCGAAGACTCTCGCAGCACCAGTCAATTGGAATCGAAGTTGAGGATAGTTGATCGATCTGTCGATTGGAGCTGAAGTTGCTTTTTTGATATGTTAACAGAGAGGTGATCAGAGAGAGTTTGACACAAGAGAGGTGATCTCGGAGTTCAGCCGAAGCCTACGTCTCCGTGCTATAGGGAGCAACCCGAATTCACTAACACTTCAGTTGAAGTGACCTCGACAGGCCGAGTGTCACTGAAAATACTCTGATCTCTTCTAAAGAAGATCAAAGAGAGATGGTTGATCTGAAGTTGGTAATCCCAGAGCTCTGGTTTTTAGAATTCAGAGTTCGATCCTTTTACATTCGAAGGCTCTGCTATTTATAGGATTCTCTGGGTGGAATTCCGGTTTCTGCGGCAACATCTGGGGATCCTCCAGGTAAAGTTGCGGGCCCTGCTACAATCTTCTGGGGGATTCCACAGGCTCTTGGTCCCACCAGGCAGGGCCGGTGGGTCCTGCGGTAGTCTTCGTGGGCCCACCAGGTAGGGCCGGTGGGTCCCGTAGTAGTCTCCGTGGGCCCACCAGGCAGGGCCGGTGGGTCCCGTAGTAGTTGATAAACTTCTGCCAAAATTTGCACCCACAGTTACCCCCTCCAAGTTAGCTAGAGCGTATTCTGGCTGGCTTGGATTTGGTGCAAAGAACAACAACTCCCTGTTTGAAAAAAGGACACGAAGAGACTTAGCGCGTGTTAGCGTAAAAAAGGACTGACCGGTCAATTTTGATTGATCGGTCAAATTTTGACCGATCAGTCAAAATTCAACCGGTCAAGAATCAAGTGATCGATCAAAAAACAGGGTTTTTTGACCGATCCAGTACAAATTTGACCGATCAAATGATTTTTGCCGATCGGACAAATTTGTCCGATCGGTCAAAAATTATCCGGTCAAGGTTCGAGTGATCGGCAAAAAACCCTGGTTTTTTGCCCGATCCAGTAGAAATTTGACCGATCGAATGATTTTTGCCGATCGGACAAGTTTGTCCGATCGGTCAAAAATTATCCGGTCAAGGTTCGAGTGATCGGCAAAAAACCCTGGTTTTTTGCCCGATCCAGTAGAAATTTGACCGATCGAATGATTTTTGCCGATCGGACAAGTTTGTCCGATCGGTCAAAAATTATCCGGTCAAGGTTCGAGTGATCGGCAAAAAACCCTGGTTTTTTGCCCGATCCAGTAGAAATTTGACCGATCGAATGATTTTTGCCGATCGGACAAGTTTGTCCGATCGGTCAAAAATTATCCGGTCAAGGTTCGAGTGATCGGCAAAAAACCTTGGTTTTTTGCCCGATCCAGTAGAATTTGACCGATCGAATGATTTTTGCCGATCGGACAAGTTTGTCCGATCGGTCAAAAATTATCCGGTCAAGGTTCGAGTGATCGGCAAAAAACCTTGGTTTTTTGCCCGATCCAGTAGAAATTTGACCGATCGAATGATTTTTGCCGATCGGACAAGTTTGTCCGATCGGTCAAAAATTATCCGGTCAAGGTTCGAGTGATCGACAAAAAACCTTGGTTTTTTGCCAGATCCAGTAGAAATTTGACCGATCGAATGATTTTCGCCGATCGGACAGGTTTGTCCGATCGGTGAAAAAATATCCGGTCAAGGTTCGAGTGATCGGCAAAAAACCTTGGTTTTTTGCCAGATCCAGTAGAAATTTGACCGATCGAATGATTTTCGCCGATCGGACAGGTTTGTACGATCGGTGAAAAAATATCCGGTCAAGGTTCGAGTGATCGGCAAAAAACCTTGGTTTTTTGCCAGATCCAGTAGAAATTTGACCGATCGAATGATTTTCGCCGATCGGACAGGTTTGTCCGATCGGTGAAAAAATATCCGGTCAAGGTTCGAGTGATCGGCAAAAAACCTTGGTTTTTTGCCAGATCCAGTAGAAATTTGACCGATCGAATGATTTTTGCCGATCGGACAAGTTTGTCCGATCGGTCAAAAATTATCCGGTCAAGGTTCGAGTGATCGGCAAAAAACCTTGGTTTTTTGCCAGATCCAGTAGAAATTTGACCGATCGAATGATTTTCGCCGATCGGACAGGTTTGTCCGATCGGTGAAAAAATATCCGGTCAAGGTTTGAGTGATCGGCAAAAAACCTTGGTTTTTTGCCAGATCCAGTAGAAATTTGACCGATCGAATGATTTTCGCCGATCGGACAGGTTTGTCCGATCGGTGAAAAAATATCCGGTCAAGGTTCGAGTGATCGGCAAAAAACCTTGGTTTTTTGCCAGATCCAGTAGAAATTTGACCGATCGAATGATTTTCGCCGATCGGACAGGTTTGTCCGATCGGTGAAAAAATATCCGGTCAAGGTTCGAGTGATCGGCAAAAAACCTTGGTTTTTTGCCAGATCCAGTAGAAATTTGACCGATCGAATGATTTTCACTGATCGGACAGGTTTGTCCGATCGGTGAAAAAATATCCGGTCAAGGTTCGAGTGATCGGCAAAAAACCTTGGTTTTTTGCCAGATCCAGTAGAAATTTGACCGATCGAATGATTTTCGCCGATCGGACAGGTTTGTCCGATCGGTGAAAAAATATCCGGTCAAGGTTCGAGTGATCGGCAAAAAACCTTGGTTTTTTGCCAGATCCAGTAGAAATTTGACCGATCGAATGATTTTCACCGATCGGACAGGTTTGTCCGATCAGTGAAAAAATATCCGGTCAAGGTTCGAGTGATCGGCAAAAAACCTTGGTTTTTTTGCCAGATCCAGTAGAAATTTGACCGATCAATATAAAGTTTTGAACCTGCCCTTCATAGAAGGTTCACTGCTTTGTCCTTCGATCTTTTGGCAGAGTTTCGAACATTGATGGAGCTTGATCCTTCCTGTTTTGAATCTTTGGTTGGTTTGAACGTGGCTTTGAACCGGCGGTCTGGTTTATTCAGACCGGTGGCTCGCTTGGACCGTTGGTTCACGTGGACCGGTAGGTCCGACGTTTTGTCTGGTCCGATGGTTCGCCTGATTTTGCGCTTGCTACGGATGGATGCCACGTGTACCTACAAAAACACGTGATTTGATATGGTGAAGACACTTGTCTTCTCGATTTGCGCACCTGTTTGACCCTGGGTACAAAAGTTTTCACCGGCTGTCATTTCGCCTCACGCTTTCAAAATTTTTCGAAGTCCAGACTCTTTGCTCCCGATTTCTGCTCTTGTTCTTGTTTGATTGGTCGAATGGCTTCCTCTGGCAGTTCGAAGAAGTCCGGTACGGTTCCCTCAAAGAGAAAAGGGAAGGAAATTATTGAGGTACATTCCCCTCCGAGGGGTCGAGGCAAGGGCAAGGCCGCACTTGCCGAACTTGGACAGCTGGGCAAAAGGCACCAAGGGGTTGGGTTTGCTTCGGCGCCATCAAGGCCAGAGTTCATCCCTAAGGTCAAGTTTGTTCTGGGTCCGCTCATGCCTCTGACAGAGGAAACGGAGTATATGTACAATGTAGGTGGTGAGTTCACGGATACGAAGAGAAAGAAATGGCAAACACTGCTCTCTTTCTTCACAGAAGGGAAAGGGGCGCAGCCTTCACTCCCTAGCATCCAGACTGCTTTCGGCATCGACAAGAAGACCGTCTTCACCAGCTTTGCTAGTAATGAGAAGGTCATGGGAACTATTGTAACCGTCGGCCAACTCAACTGTGGTCTGCGTCTACCTCTGCCACCCTTCGCGGCAAGATTGCTGAACACCTCTGGCCTTTGCCCGGGGCAGGTCACTGGGAACGCCTGGCGAATTATCTACGCATTCTGCCGCGTGGAGTCGGATTTTCAAGAGGACTTGAAGGCTTGTTACTCCAGCATCCCAAAAGGTGAAGACGCTCGGATCGAGCTTGGATACTTTTTCTTCCACTACCGGTGGGCTTACAGGAGGGACAGCCCATTCTACAATTTGACCGGTGTGTCTCCGCTGCGCCCGTTAACTGATACAGTTCCTTCGGACAAACTGTACACAGATTGCCCTATCTCTGTTTCCGGCGCATGGACATCCATGTCAGTGCCCGACACCCCCCGGGACAGTGTGCACGACGCAGTGAAGATGTACAGCGAGGGAGGCATCTTCGCCTGGACCTCCGAGAGGGCTGGAGCAATCGACAATTTATTTCTTGAGTTGACCTGCGGGACCAGGTCATGGAAACAGTTCTCCAACTGCCCCGTGAGATATGGCAAGGCCAATCTCCTCCACCGACAAAAGGATAGATACGAGGATAATGAAGTCCTATATTCTGACTATGAGGAGGACCCTCATACGGGTAAGATCATCCGAAAGGTTCGGGCCGAGAAGAAAATCTACACCTCAAGGCGCCGATTGCCTACCGTGGATGAGAAGTTGGTGATCCAAAGAGGCCCCGTGAAGAAGAAACGAAAAACCCTTATCAAGCAAAAGGAGGATGAAGACCAAGGGAAGAAGAATGAAGAAGAAGAAGAAAAAGAAAAGAAGGGGAGCGACGAGGAAGATGAGGGGACTGAGAATGCCAGCCACGACAACAGTGGCAATGACGAAGATGAGGATGGGGACGGCGAGGATGATCTGTCTTCCACCCCCTCTGGTGGGGATGGTGAGAATGGGGGTGGTGAGGAAGAAATTCCTCCCACCCCCATTGGTGGTGCAACAGGGGAAGACTCAATTCCTATCCCCATTGACGAGGCTAGGGCCCGTCAGATGGAAGGAGTCATGGATGCAGAAGGCGACGGCCAAAAGGTGGTTCCCGCCTACAAGTTTGATGAGTTGAAGAGGCCGATGCGCCTAAAAATAAAATTGTCGAGGAGTGGTGGGGTTGGAAGCAACCCCACACCCCTCGATCAAATTCACCCTGACGCTCCTCGCATTGAAGGAGCAACAACGAGCGGGGGTGTGGAGGTTGAGCAACCCCCACCCCCATCTCGATCTCTGGCTGCAGAGGTGGAAGCCATGGTGGCGGGACTCATCCAGCCAGGCGGGTCGCAAGAAGAGAGAGCCTCACCTCCTAGGAATGCTTCCCCCCCTACTCATTTGGAGAGGGGAAGTCGAGTGGGTGATGGGGCTCCTCAACCTCAACCAGTGCCAACTCCTGCTCAGGAGAAATCGACCCCTCAGGATGGCTCTGATCGCCGGAAGGGCAAAGAGCCGAGGGTTGAAACCTCAGGTAATTGTATTAACTTGTCTCGATTGTCTTGTCTTTGAAGCTCGAAAATAATCTAACACTTTGATTCTCGTTGATTGTAGGTGAGCCTGCTGGATTGACTCCAACAATAAGAAGCTTGGGTGACGTTGATATCAACCGCCCCACTGCTGTGATCAGAAAACTCATCAACCTCCCGGGTGCTACTCTGGATGAAGCTTTCGAGAGACTTGATCTGTTGGTAGGTGCATCTGCTCGATCAATCATCTGAGTTGTATCTTTATAATAATTCTAACTTTTTTGTTCTTTTGCAGAACTCAGCAGTTATGAATGTCGCAACCAAGCTCTCCATGAGGGCGGGAGCAAAAGAAGCTTTAGCTGAAATATCTCACTTGACTGCTGCACTGGAGGCTGTAACTGCGGAGAGAGATGAGCTGAGAGAGCTCCTGACTTCGAAGAAAGCCTCTCTCAAAACCAAGATTGAGGATCTTCGCAAGGGGAAGCTGGAGATCAAGGGGCTGCAGGATCGTTGTGAGGCACAGAGTCACGAGCTCGAATCCTTGAAGACTCGACTCTCCAAGGTTGAGGAAGTGTCCTGTGGTCGCACCAACGAGATCCAAGAGCTGAAGCAACAACTTGCTACTCAGCATGCTGTCTTCACTGCCAGAGAGGAGACTTCCAAGAAGGCACTGGAGCATGCGCTGTCTGAATGCAAGGTTTACAAGGAAACAGCAGAAAAGGCGGCAGAGGCACTCAGGGTACATGCATCTAGCGTCCGATCTTTGAAGGCCTCAGTGGCGAGCAAAGCTCGTGCTGGATCTGAGGGAGAGAAGTCGTGAGCACAGAGTGTGGCCAAGCCTTGATGCTCTTCTACCTTCTTATCTGTTGTACTTGTAAACTTTTGAAATGTAGCAGCTCCTTGTATCTGGCATATTTTTTTGATAATAGAAAACATCTTTTTGGTATTTGAATCTTGAACCTCTTTTGAGTTGAATGTCTTTGAATGTTGAGTTCTGGAATGTTATTTGGGATGATTGAGTATTCATACATTTGAATGTAAGTTGAATATGCATATACTTGAATGTAAGGGGTTGAGTCGTGACTCAATCACCCAAACTTGTAACTTTGAAAATTGAATTTGAATTCGAATAACCTTTGAATGTAAGGGGTTGAGTCACAACTCAAACTCCCATACCTGTTAGATGATATCGAATCGATTGAAATTGAATATTGAATTTCGAAGGTCAGTTTAACATTTGCTAGTAAGGGGTCGAGTCGCAACTCAAACACCCAAACTTGTTAAGACCTGGTAACTTGAATATGGTCAGTTTTTAACATTTGCTAGTAAGGGGTTGGGTCGCAACCCTAACACCCAAACTTGTTAAAAGACCTGGTAATTTGAATATGGATAACTTGAAACTGCTTCAGAACTTGAATTGAAAAATTGAACACTTGCATATTTGAACACTTGAAAGAGAACTTTATTCATCACAGGATTTACATCACGGATAGAACAACTTGAGGTGTCTAGAATTCCAAGCTCGAGGCAATCTATCTCCTTCTGGTGAGATCAGTCGATAGGAGCCTTTGCCTCCAACTGACTCAATGATGTATGAACCTTCCCAGTTGGGAGCAAGCTTCCCACTGCTGTGTTCTTTGGTGTTGTAGAAAACTGCTCTGAGAACTAAGCTACCCACTGGGAACTGTCTCTTGTAGACTTTCTCGTCGTAGGCTCTTTTGATCTTCTGTTGGTACTTGGCCACACGAAGTGATGCTTGATCTCGTAATTCTTCGGAGAAGTCTAGATCATTGATCCGAAGTTCTTCATTGACTCCTTCTTCAACTGCTCTGGTCTTCAGAGTACTTGATATATTTTCTGTTGGGAGTACTGCTTCCGATCCATATGTTAGACGAAAAGGTGAGAACCCTGTTGATCTTCTTGGAGTGGTGCGATACCCCCAAAGAACTTCAGGTAGGACTTGTTCCCACAATCCTTTCTTGTCATTGAGTTTCTTCTTGAGTATACCAAGTATAGCTTTATTTGAGGCTTCAGCTTGACCGTTGCATTGAGGATATCTTGGGGTTGAATAGAATAGCTTGATACCGTTGTTCAGACAGAACTCTCGGAATTTGTCGGAGTCAAACTGAGCTCCATTGTCAGCAACGAGAACTTGAGGTGTACCAAATCTTGAGAAGATGTTGTGCCGAATGAATTTGATCACTTCGTCATCAGTCTCTCGGAAGAGGGGCACAACTTCAACCCATTTGGTGAAGTAATCCGTGGCCAGCAGTAGATACTTCTTCTTGCTTGGAGTTGGAGGGAAAGGACCCAAGAAATCTAACCCCCATTGATGGAAGGGCCAGGGACTTGATAACTGATGAAGTTCATCTGCAGGGAGATGAATAGCTCGAGCGTGTCGTTGGCAAGGCTCATACCTTTGAACAACTTGTTGAGCATCCCTTGCCATTGTTGGCCAGTAGTACCCTTGTAGCTTCGTCTTGGCTTCAAGAGATCTTCCTCCTGAATGATTTCCACAAGCTCCGGAGTGGATATCAATCAGGATTGCCTGTGCTTGTTCGGGACCAAGGCACTTGAGCAACATCCCGCTGTGAGATTTGAAATATAAATCTTCACCTTGTAAAGTGTAGCATGGGAGCTTCCTTTGAACTCTTCGGGCTTGATTCGGATCTTCCGGCATTTTGCCATGCTTGAAGAAGTCGAAGATCGGTCGTCTCCAGTCTTGAAGTTGATCTCCACCCCCAGATTCTTTTGTAGTAGTAAGGATCTGTTGATCGAGGATGGTCTTTGGCACTTCTTGATAATCGATCTGTATTTGTCTTCCTCCGAGTGAGTCTCCAAGAACTGAGGCAGCATTGGCTAAGGCATCTGCTTCTCGGTTCTCTGCTCTGGGGATTTGAATGAATTCAGCGTCAGTAAAACGTTGTTGAAGACGTCGTACTAAGGCTAAGTAGAGTTGCATTCTTTCTTCTCGTGCTGTGTATTCTCCATTGATTTGCCTTATGATCAACTGGGAGTCGCTGTAGACGATGATTCGATCTACCCCCAGAGATTTTGCCATTTCGAGTCCGGAAATGAGTGCTTCATATTCAGCTTCGTTGTTGGTGGCATTAAACCCAAGGAGAGTGGCCTTCTGGAGATGATCGAGTTCGGGGGATATTAAGACTATCCCAGTTCCCGAACCGATCGAACTTGATGCTCCATCAGTATAAAGCTTCCATGGAGGAGTTGCAGCAATAACTTCAAGACTTGGATCAATTTTTGTTGCAGGATTGATCGGAGGATTATCCTCATCTTCCAAGCGCATGTCGACATCCTCTTCCCAAGTGATGGGGTCTTCAACTGGAAAGTCAGCTAGAAAATCAGCAATTGCTTGACCTTTGATGGAAGTGCGAGATTCGAATTGGATTCCCAAAGAGCTCATTTCGATCACCCATTTGGTCATTCGACCAGCTCGACCAGCTTTGTCAATGATATCTTTGAGCGAGTGTTCTGAAATGACAGTGATCTGGTGAGAGACGAAATATGGTTGGAGACGACGCGATGCAGTGAGCAAGGCCAGGATGACCTTCTCAGTTTTTGAGTAGCGAGTCTCAGCCGGAAGAAGAGTGTGGCTGATGTAATAGACTGGATGTTCGATGCCTTCTCTTCTACTGACTAAGACTGCGCTGATTGCTTGATCGGTCACAGCGAGGTAGAGCCACAAGTCTTCTTTTGGAAGTGGAGCAGTCAGGATAGGAGCTTGCACCAGATATTTCTTGATGCTTTGAAATGCTTCTTCACAGATTGGACTCCAGCCGGAGGTATCTGCCTTTCGTAACTTGTCGAAGAGAGGCTTGCACTTGTCGGAAGACTTTGAGATGAATCGATTAAGTGCTGCTAACCTTCCGGTGAGACGTTGAACTTCTTTTCGATTAGTAGGTGATGGCATGTCGAGGATGGCTCGAATTTGATCAGGATTAGCTTCAATACCTCTCCTGGTCACAAGATGACCCAGAAATTTGCCAGATTGAACTCCGAAAGCGCACTTGGCTGGATTGAGCTTCATTCGATACTTTCGAAGGACTTGGAAGGTTTCAGCCAGATCAGATAGATGCTTCCCTCTAGTAAAGCTCTTGGTGAGGAGGTCATCGACATAGACTTCGACGTTGCGACCGATCTGATCTTCGAACATTTTCGTGACTAACCTTTGATAGGTGGAACCAGCATTTTTGAGGCCGAATGGCATGACATTGTAGCAGTAGAGACCTCGGCTAGTCACAAAACACGTCTTCTCTTGATCATCGGCATGAAGAGGAATTTGATTGTATCCAGAGTACCCATCCATGAAAGACAATAGCTCGTGGCCAGCAGTGGCATCGACGAGTCTATCAATCCTTGGCATGGGGAATGGGTCTTTGGGGCAAGCCTTGTTGAGATTGGTGAAGTCGATGCAGACTCTGACTTTCCCATTCTTCTTCGGAACAGCCACTATGTTAGAGATCCAGGTTGGATACTCTACTTCTCGGATGAAGCCGGCTGCGAGTAGCTTGGTGATTTCTTCTTGAACGGCAATTTGCAGCTCTGGTCGGATAGTGCGTAGCTTTTGCTTGACAGGTTTCACTTCTTCTTTGATTGCAAGTCGATGACAAGCATCCTCTGGATTGATACCAGGCATGTCTTCGAAACACCAGGCGAAGACGTCGATGTTGGACTTGAGGAAGGATACCATGTCTTGCGCTTCTGCGTCGCTAAGACCGGTACCAATAAATGTTTGTCGAGGGAGATCTCCACTGCCAATGTTGATCGGGATAATTTCTTCAATTGAAGGTGATGTTTCCCATTCGATTGGTGGAGGTTCGGTCAGCGGAATCTCCTTTGATTGCTATTTAGAAGAGGGACCAGCTTCATCTCGTGGCCGCTTTGGAGGAGCAATGTTGATCTTTCGATCTGTCTTTGCCGCAGCAGCTTCACAAAACCTTCCAGCTTGCTGATCGCCTCGAATGCAGACGATGCCTTCTCCAGTTGCAAACTTGAGTAGTTGATGATAAGAAGAGGAGATGGCATTGATCTGGTGGAGGAATGGTCGCCCGAGGATGGCGTTGTAGCTGGATACTCCTTCGACAATTGCAAACCTCACCGAGACTCGAGTCTCTCGGCTAAGGTCTAGAGTGAATCTCGATTCGCCCACTGTGATGCTTTGTTCACCGTTGAAACCAGTGATCACAGTCGGGACGACGTCGAGGCTTTGATACTTATGTCCCAGACGTTTAAAACAGTCTGAGAACATAATGTCGATAGAGCTCCCAGTGTCGATGAGGATTCGATTGACGGTGCTTCCATCGATGATGAGTTTCAAGACCAGGGGGTCTCGATGTGGAGTATGGACTCCTTGAAGATCGGTGTCGTTGAAGACTATGGATGGCCAAGCAAGACCTTCGATGGGCTTCTCGATCCAGGTATCTTCTTTGTTTGCAGTAGATCGAACATGGAAGATGCGTCGAACCTGCCGATCCACTTCCTTCCCGGTCAAAGCTTGATTGTGCAAGGTTCCATGAATGCCAAAGACATTGGCATTCACAGAAATCGGTTGCCGGTTGGAAGAGATTTGATGTATCCAACACACTTCTTTCCCCTTGGCAGAGGTTCGACGTTGATCGTGCCCGTTGTTGACGAATTCTTGAAGGTGGCCCTCTCGTAGTAAGTCTTCAAGATGGAACTTCAACCGATAGCATCGGTCAGTAGAGTGGCCGTGACTTCGATAGAATTCGCAGTAGACTGTTTTGTCTGCTGTGAATTTGGAATTTGGCTAAAGAGGATTGGGCCTCCGAAGATACTCGTCGTGTTGAATACGGTCGAGTATCTGTTCGACTGGTAAATTCCACTCAGTGAAAGTGGTCTTCGTCGGAGATCGACGTCCATCATTCTTTGATCTTTTGTTGGCCGGAGGGGCTGTTGCTTCAGCATTGTGAGCCTTTGCAGCATACTTGGGAGCTTCTCTTTCAGCAGGCCTTCTTTTAGTTTCTCGCCCTTTCCGAGCGACTTGATCGTCTTCCACCTCAATCTCTCTCTGAATTCGGTCGAACATTGCACCCAGAGAAGGAGGGGGATTGCGGATGAAGTCGTTGTAGATGTGTAGATCGAAGCGGAGAGCGTTCTGGAAAGCCAACATGATGGCTTCATCATCCAGATGTCTTCCTGAAAGAGCAGCATGCTCGTTGCGAAACCTCCTCGTGAAGCTGCGGAGAGTCTCATCTGCACCCATCCTCAGTCGATATAGAGAGTCGAGCTTCTTCTCGGGCTTCAGATTGAGTTGATAGTGCTGCACAAAGAGGTTAGCCAAAACACCGAACTGGGTGATGGACCCAGCTCGGAGATTATGATACCAGTCGAGTGAAGGCTCATCAAGACTTCCCGCGAAGGTGCGGCAGAGCACGTTGTTTTCCTCTTCGTGTGGCGTGAGAGCTTGCTTGAAGGCAAGTATATGGAGGCTTGGATCTCCTCTGATGCAGTTGAATTTGGGGAGGATTGGAGTTCTCCATCCTCTTGGAAAGGTGGTCTCGAAGAGACTTCGATGTAGAGGCCCGGCAGAAGAGTAACCGTCCCTACGACCGTGTCCTCGACCTAGAGGTGGGTCAAGAGGCAAGATCGCAAGGTTTTGCTCAGGCATTGAAGTATTTGCCGGTTGAAGTCGGTGTCGAAGGTCTGATCCAAGTCCACGTTGGAGTGGAATGGAAGGGGAGACTCTACTCTTTGAAGGAGCGCCTTTCATTTGGTGCTTCCTTGGCATGTTGATCTTCGAAGGTGTCCTCTTGTCGCAGTTGCGACCAGAAGAGGATTGGGAAGACTCGTCGTCAAGACGATCCCAGACACTCTGCTTCCAGGGAGCAGCAGAGGGAGTAGGATCGCGACGAATTCTTTCAAAGGCAGCAGTGCCCATTGATCTCCGTTGCTCGGAGTGGATTGAGCGTTGTGGAAGATTGATCCTCTTGCTTACAGAGGGGACAGGCAGAACGATCCCAGCTTCGGAAGCTGCTTTCTTAAGAGCATCCCTCTCAGCCGTGAGGGTGGCGTTTTGTTTTGCCAGTTGGAGCAATTGGAAATCGACTGCAGAGACTTGGTATGTCGATGGAGGGTCTTCAGCAGGAGCAGGGACAGTCTGCCCAATGGATTGATGAGGATGAGGGGCGATCGGTCGATCGACTGATCTTCCGCTTCCTGAGTGAACCCCCATCTCGGGGACAGCAAGGGGCTGCCCGAAGTTGAGCCTTTGACTCATTGAACGAGTCTCAGGACGAGGTTGATGTTGAGTGTTACTTCCTTCTGGTTGACCCTGGTGTTTGGTTCTCGCCATTCAGAGTGCGAAGGGTGCAACGAGATTGCCGATGTCCGATCAGTTGTCTGATCAATCGAGGGGGCGAGGAAGTTTGGCTATCGATCTGGTAGTCGAAGTAGAGAGGACACGGCTTCTCGCTCGGATCCCACAGACGGCGCCAAACTGTGGGGGAAAATCTTCGTGCCGACCCGAAGACTCTCGCAGCACCAGTCAATTGGAATCGAAGTTGAGGATAGTTGATCGATCTGTCGATTGGAGCTGAAGTTGCTTTTTTGATATGTTAACAGAGAGGTGATCAGAGAGAGTTTGACACAAGAGAGGTGATCTCGGAGTTCAGCCGAAGCCTACGTCTCCGTGCTATAGGGAGCAACCCGAATTCACTAACACTTCAGTTGAAGTGACCTCGACAGGCCGAGTGTCACTGAAAATACTCTGATCTCTTCTAAAGAAGATCAAAGAGAGATGGTTGATCTGAAGTTGGTAATCCCAGAGCTCTGGTTTTTAGAATTCAGAGTTCGATCCTTTTACATTCGAAGGCTCTGCTATTTATAGGATTCTCTGGGTGGAATTTCGGTTTCTGCGGCAACATCTGGGGATCCTCCAGGTAAAGTTGCGGGCCCTGCTACAATCTTCTGGGGGATTCCACAGGCTCTTGGTCCCACCAGGCAGGGCCGGTGGGTCCTGCGGTAGTCTTCGTGGGCCCACCAGGCAGGGCCGGTGGGTCCCGTAGTAGTCTCCGTGGGCCCACCAGGCAGGGCCGGTGGGTCCCGTAGTAGTCTCCGTGGGCCCACCAGGCAGGGCCGGTGGGTCCCGTAGTAGTTGATAAACTTCTGCCAAAATTTGCACCCACAGACAGTAGGAATTACTTCTGGCTTCTCTTTATCTCTTCTTAGTACTAATTATTCTCTATTAACTATTCTTATCGGAGTCGAATTCGTTCTTAGTACTAACTATTCTCTATTAACTATTCTTATCGGAGTCGAATTCGTTCTCGGGTCTTATTTAACAGTTCGGATCCAGCCCGAATGGAACGAGTGTATATGCTGACACGGTGAATAGCTCACTCACAACCAACCGATGCATGTGAGATCCACCCATGAATCAAACCATCCCTCTAATTCAAGCACTAAAGTTTGGCTTTCGGTACCATTTTAGGTTTGGAGGTGATTGTATCCGAAGGACGGTGTGATTCACGGGTGGATACTACATGCATCGGTTGCTTGTGAGTGGGCTATTCACCCAACGTATACACCCATTCCACTGGATATATGTAGTTCGGGTTCATCTAAATGCACCCATGGATTTAGTGTTCGCACCCTACAAATTTTTAATCCCTTAACTAACCCCATCCTTAACCTCCGACGCAGCCCCTCCAACGCCCTCCCCCTTCGGTTGGAACCCTAACCCTTCTCGAAGAGGACATGGAATAGGAGGGAGGAGGAAGAAGGAGGGAAGAGGAAGATGGCGTAAGGAGGAGGGAGGATGTTATGGACCTAACCATAATTCCAAAAGCTCCAGGATTGATAGAAATCAAGTCCATAATTATTTAGGCACATACAGGGGCATAGCCAGAAATTTCTTTTGGGCTGGGCTGGAACTAAACTAGGTTTTTTTACAATAAAACTTTTACTTTATAAAGAAATACTAAGCAAAATGTTTTAAGCGACGGTACTAGAAATTATATTAATATAAAAAAAGGTTAATTACACTTTGTCTCCCTGAGTTTTAACTCAAAAACATTTAACCCCCTGTAGTTAAAAAACTACATTTTGCCCCCCAGAGTTTTAACTCAAAAACATTTAACCCCCCTGTAGTTAAAAAACTACATTTTGCCCCCCATTGAAGTCAAATAAAAATTACAAAATAAGAGATATTAAGTGGTTGAGAAAAGGAGTAGCGTGCTAACTTTTCAAACTTTAGGGAGCGTTTTGGAACAAAGTAAACTATAGCGGGGTTAAGTGTTTTTAGCGGCGATTTACGTTTCGTGAGGACTTGGACGCGATAGCGATTCACGTACGTGTCGCAAAGGGCCAAGGGCCTTACTGGGTTGAGGCGGGCTGAGACATGTACTTAATAATATGAGTTATTTTTTCTTAAAACTCGGCCGGGCTATTGCCCGGCCGAGCCAACTATTAGATCCACCCATGGGCACATAACATACCACCATGCTTCCCCACTCCCCCACCATTATCCTCGGTGGTTCACTCTAGGTAACTTTCACTCTAGGGGTAAATAACCATTTTTCCCTTTTGAATGGTTCTCAACCTGCTCTAGGTAGCCCTCACCTAGGTAGCTCTTTCCATGTTTCGAACCCTTGACGTGATGTTGGCTTTGATACCAAATGCTACGACTAAATAAAAAAAATCATAAAAGGAGAAGAGATATGTGAATAACTCGTTTGAGGGAGTCAAGACCTCCAAGATGATTCACTTTGAGTTTAGATCGAACTCCTAAAGATGGCTTCACACCAATTTACTTCTTCGTATTCACATTCAACACACAGCTTTATAAAATACAAAAGACATAGTAACTAACACATTAACTACTTACGAACGGCCTCTTGGCCTTATGGTACTTCATCTCTCCCATGTTGGAGAGGTTCCATGTTCGACTCCCTGTAGGGACACGGTGGAGAGAACAATCCCTCAACGCCATCGTGTCTTAATTGGGCGTGCAAATCCTGGCCGTTAATGTCATGTTCATAGGATTATGGAATTAATAAATAACAGTTAATGCCTTCCCTGTTTCGATCTCCGAGCCTCTTTGAGCCCTTGCTCTAGCTTCCTATCCTCTAACCGCCTAGTAGATCCAACAAAAAAACAACACATAAACTACATACGATTACACCACAACCCAAACAACTAGCCACTACATATAAACTAACCCAATACATACACAACCAATAGCTACACACAAATCACCCAAACTACACATAAACCATCATATCCTAACTACTCCATCCACGTCGATATGCAAACCATGTTGAAATTAAATCATTCTATTCGCAACGGAAGTAAAAGATAGATCTGAGGATCTTATGATGTATATTTCATTACAATCTATCTTTCAAACAATATACATGCGAATATATGATCCAAGCATATGTGCGGATACCCTAGAGGCATACTACGATTTACGGAAAAACATACATGCATCTAGTTAAGTGTTTAGAATTGTTATACCTTCCGGATCTTTTATCTGAGGAGAACGGAACGATGGTTGATGATGAATTTTACGAAAACCGAGAGAAAAGCTATCAGATAGCATCTTGTCCTTTGTGAAGGAAGAAACCCATGACGTCCTATCTCTGAGTGCAAGGACGACACGCCGACGAAGGGTTGCACATAGTGAAGAAGATGACGCGCCTCGAAGACCTCCTCTTCTCTTTCTCTCTTCATCCTCGTTCTCCTTTCCTTTCTCCTTTCTTCCTCTTTTTCTTGGCCGAAACCACAAAGGGAAGAGAGGGGGGGTCAGATTTTTGGAAAGGATAGGGGAAAAACCAACTAGGGCTAGTCCCTCCCCCTTCTTGTGTCTTTATAGGGCAGTCACAAAGTGGCTTGCGCTAGCGCAAACCACTTTGTGGCAGCCCTATGATAACCACAAGAGAAGGGGGCGAATTTCTCCAAGGGGATAAGGCAAGGGATAGAGCTTCCCTTTATCTCCATGACACTTTGGATGAAAACGCTATTTTATCAGGATACCGCTGATTGAGAGATAGAGTGAGGCACGCTAGTCGGAATCGAGTTCCATTAATGCCTATGAGCTCTCGAAATTATTCCACTCATTTTAAGATCTATATTCAATATGTTCTAAACCATATTTCAGTATTTACCAAAATACCCTTATGGCCCCTTAACACATGTGAATTAGGTTCTTAGGCTTCGGGCTTATGCTCCATCGTGCTACTTCGGATCTAACGTGTCCAACTGGGTCGGGAATAATTTCTATATGCAACGACAGGGTGGAACCTTTAGGGTTTAGGATTTCTAGCTCCAACCGAATCCCTGATTAACTGTTCTAGTGACACATCGAAAGTTTCGTTAATTAGCCATAATCCGATTAACCTGCGTAGCCATCCAGAGTGCGATGCAAGTTGAACTCTAGTAATCCTAAACATAGGTTACTCCCATTGTAACCATGTTCTCTACTATACTCTAATAATATTTAGTCCCTCCTGCTACTGGTGCCATGATTCAACTCGGGCGGTAGGGAGCACAATCAGATCCCAATCGATCATGTGACTAGGATTCGATGACTTGTCATCTATAACACCACACACCTTCTGGTGTTATGCCTAGCATCCGGAACATCATCAATCATACTGACAACCACCATGCCTGGATTAATTGTGTGGACGGATTGACTCATCAAAACGCACCCATCCAACCCTAGACATCAGATAACCTATAGGGGTTGTATGCCACTCTAGCACCAACCGGGTAACCCAATGTACCATGATATTGGATTATGATAGGTCCACACATGTTGGCACATCAAAGTACTACACAACTGGTTGACTTAGTGTACATAGACCCTCAGGATTAAGAACAGATTATCTATAGTAGTAAGACGGTTTATGCTCTAGTGTCTGAATCACTGATATGTGCATCGTCTTGGTTCCTGTTCAACACGATCATCGTGCTTGGTCAGGTGAATGAGAATCCAACGTTCTCGTGGTGGAAACTTCATCACATCCTCTACCTACCAATAGCTTATTCCCGGTGAAGCGACTAGCATCACCAAAGCTGTGAACTTAGTTCTATGTGTACATAGAACCGGTCCACTAGGTCTCCCAAGCATGGACCCACCATGTGCTTTAGTGGCCTACTGTATTCTCTAGGGTCCTTTATTGTATATGAATTAACATATACCAAAGCAGTATTTCAATTAAAGCAATATCCAAAGTCATCATTATTAATGTTAAATACAAAAAATCCACACGAGCTATAACAAACCGTGCACGTATCACCCCACCCCCACTTCTAGGAAGTTGGTGCTCCAATTCAGCATCCAGAGCACCCCAAAGGTACTCTAATGTAGTGACTTGGGAAGCCCTTGGATCCTGGCGTAATTGCTTTAATAAAGTTTATAGGTATTGTAACGATCACGTCGCCGCTATTGTCGGGCATCTCAAGAACGATCAAATGGGCCTTGTTGTAAATGGGGAATCCCTCGGATTCCGTCATGATGTAGACCTTGTTGATCCTGAGAAGAGATCGAGTGTCTTTGGTTACGTACTGGACTTCTCTAGCTTGGATAAGATCCATTTGGTGATCTCCTTCTTCAGCTTTGGTTCGTTCGATTTGTTGATGGAAGGGTTGATGGAGTGCTCACCTCTTTCACGCCTACTCTACTGAAAGTTGATCGCATATGACTTCCATAGTTGAGATAATAAAGATTAAATACGAAAATATATGATGAAAATCGGCAAGGAGATGATCATGTCAAATTGACTGGGGGTAAAGCATGGATAGGTCGTGTTCCCCCTTACATGGAGGATTTGGATTTAATAAAAGCATCGCAATAGAGATTCGATTAGAAGTCGACATATATGGCGAAATGAAAAGACATAAATAAGATGAAAGCACTCGCAGGTGCTGGATAAGGAAAGCATTGTGGCTTGTTTCTCTTCATTGCCAGAATAGTTTTCATAGCTCCCCTCTTATTTTGAGTCATCCCCGTCGCTTTCGACGGGAATCGAGGCAGGGATCGGATCTGGTGCTGGAGCGGGGGCTGGGTCTGGTGGAAGCTGGTAAGCAACCTAGATCATCTGCTCGGCGATGCCCGGGAACTGAGCTTGGATGGATGCCTTCTGAAGGCGGCGCATCTAGTGAATTTCTACCCGGAGCACCTAAACTCAGCCATGGGGACATGCTCGGGTGGCGATGGTCCGGTCGGGCGATCGCGGGTGGTGACGCAGTATTTATGGCTCTGCTTTCCAAGCAAAGACTTTGAATGGCTGATGGCCTCAAACGGAGGGTTTGGCCACTGGGATTGGAAAGTCGATCGCACAGAGGATAGCGGTGATGTCGAGGGGATAGCGGAGGGAGAGCGCATGTCCGACTGTGGAGTCTTTGTCAATCTTGTTGGCTATGTATTTCATTCCTTTGATGATGAATTCAGATGGCCAGAACCAAAGGTTGGCGTGCGCGACGTAGAGAAGCACCAAAATAGGTGGACGACGTTCTTGGGCGTAGCCGAAGGGGTAGAGGTTTTTGAAGAAGAGTGTCGCTGCCTATGGGTGCAGTGCAGGTTGGTTGGGGGTTAAGACTAATGGAAGGTGTAATGATAGTTAATTGTAGTTAATGGGGTGGTGGTTGGGGGTTGTGGTATTTGAATTCGAATTTTAAAATTTACAATTTGAAATTTAAATTCAAATGATAAGTTGGAGTTGGGATGTTTGTACCGGTGGGAATGGAAATTATTCGAATATAAAGTAGAAATTTAAAAGAAATATCTATGCTTTTTTTTTTTTTGAAAGAAACTAATATGCAACTCAGGTTGCCTCCCGAGTAGCGTTGAGTTTAACATCGTCAGCCCGACCTACTCATCATGGTTTAATCGAGATAGGCTGGTGTACTCAGACTAATAGACTCAACGATCGGGTGTGTGTTGTCATTTTCAATGACCGGTTTGAGTCATTGGCCATTCACCCTAAATACTTGTTTGTATTTTGGGTCTTCTATCTACACTGAACTATTCGCGGATGTAGAGATGACTCTATATGGGCCGTCCCAACGAGATCTTAATTTACCCGAGAATAGCTTGAGTCGAGAGTTGAATAGTCATACGTACTAGTTGGGCGAAAATGATTTGCGAATTATTCATCGGTCGTGGAAGGCTTTTGATCATTCCTTGTAGATTTTGGCATTTTCATATTCGTCATGCCTTAACTCTTCCAATTCACTTATTTGCAGTCGGCATTGATTCTCGGATTCTTTCATGTCAAAATTGAAGGCTTTAATGGCCCAATAAACTCGGTGTTCCAGCTCAACCAGTAGATGACATGCTTTTCCAAAGATCAAGCGATAGGATGACATGCCAATAGGGGTTTTCAATGCAGTGCGGTAGGCGCAAATAGCATCGTTAAGTCAAATCGACCAATCTTTTCGGCTCGAGCGGATAGTTTTCTTGAGAATACGTTTTATCTCGCGATTGGAAGGCTTCGACTTGTCTGCTCGTTTGAGGATGGAAAGGGGTAGCTACTTTGTGCGTAATGTTGTATTTGTGTATGAGGGATTCAAATGCCCTGTTGCAAAAGTGGCTCCCACCATCACTAATGATCGCTCGCAGCGTGCCGAATCGACTGAAAATGTTATTTTACAGGAATTGGACAACTACCTTATGATCGCTTGTCTTGGTGGCAACTGCTTTGACCTATTTGGACACATATTCTACTGTGATTAAGATGTACGTGAATCCGAAGGATGGTGGAAATGGGCCAATAAAGTCAATGCTCTAGACATCAAATATTTCGATGACAAGAATCAGGTTGAGAGGCATCATATTGCGATGGAAGATGGAACCCATTTTTATGGCACTTACCGCAAGATGTGCAAAATTGGTGGATATTCTTGAAGAGCGATGGCTAGTAGAAACTACAATGTAGAACTTTTGCAGCAGTCTTCCTTCCACTGAAGTGTCCTCCGCAAGCTTGGGAATGACAAAAGTTGAGATCGAATACTCTGGTATTCATTTTTTGGCACGCAACTATGAATTATTTGGTCAGAACAAAGTTTTAAGATTTCAGGGTTGTCCCAAAAGAAGTACCGAATTTATGAAAAAAAACTATTCTTTTCTTGTTTAGACCAGTGAGAGGGTATTTTACCTATTGCCAGATAGTTGACAATGTGTGCGAACCATGGTGCGGTCCCTTTGGTCACTTCAAATAGTTGTTCATCTGGGAATGTGTCATTTATTAGAGCAGTGTCAGTATATAGCTCAGGTGCAATTCTGGATACCTGGTCCGCTACTGTGTTTTAAGTGCCCTTACAATCATAAATCTTGTAATCAAATTCTTAGACGAGAAGTATTCATCTGATAAGTCAAGGCTTTGCCTCTTTTTTATTCAACAAGCGTAGGGCAGAATGGTACTATGAGAAAACTATTACCTTGGATCCTAAAAGATAGGGTCAAAATTTGTCCAAAGCAAATAATACTGTTAAAAATTTATTCTGGGTGGTGGTATAGTTTAGCTGGGATCCTTGCAAGGCTTTACTAGCGTAGTAGATTACGTGGAAAGCTTTTCCTATCTTTTAGCCCAAGACAACTCCGATAGTGTAATCGGAGGCATCACACATTATTTCAAAAGGTTGGGACCAATCCGGAGAGACAAGGATGAGGTGCATGATAGTGCAAATCAGAGTTTTTAAAATGCACCCAAGCATGCGTCGTCAAAGTTAAATGCGGCATCTTTCGATAATAGGTTGCATAGGGGTTGGGCCATTTTACTAAAATCTTTGATAAAGCGGCGATAGAATCCTGCATATCCTAAAAAGGCGCCGATCTATTTCACCGTTTGTGGCGAAGGGAGAGTGGCTATTAAATCGACTTTTTGCTTTGTCAACTTTGATGCCTCGATGAGATATGATATGGTCGAGAACGATGCCTTCTTGAACCATAAAATAACTTTTCTCTCAACTAAGCACTAGATTTGTCTCTTCACATCGTGCTAATACTAAGTCCAAATTGTGTAAACATTCTTTAAAGGATAGTCCGAAGATAGAAAAATCATCCATGGGCTTCAAGAAAATTTTCCACCATGTTTGAAAATATGGCTATAATGTATCGTTGGAAAGTTGCAGGTGCATCACATAATCCAAATGGCATTCGCTGATAGGCAAAGGTACCATAAGGGCAAGTGAAAGTTGTCTTTTCCTAATCATCTGGAAATACAGGTATTTGGTTATATCCAGAATAGCCATCCAAAAATAATAGTATTGTTGCCCTACGACTATTTCGAGGATTTGATCAAGGATTGGCAGAGGAAAGTGGTCCTTACGAGTGATGGAATTGAGTTTTCGGTAGTCTATGCACACGCACCATCTAGTGGTGGCTCGAGTGGGAACCAATTCGCCTTGTGGGTTTTCGGCGACTGTTATGCCGGATTTCTTTGGGAGCACTTGAGTAGGGCTGACCCATTTGCTATCAGAGATAAGGTAGATAATTCTGGCATCGAGAAGTTTAACTACTTCCTTTAGAATTACCTCCTTCATATTGGGGTTAATCCTCCATTGTGCTTCTCATGCAGGTTTAGCATCTTCTTCGAGATAGATGCGATGCATACAAACAGAGGGGTCAATCCCTTTGAGGGCGGCTACTAACCAGCCGATCTCTCTTTTGTGCTTTTTTAGAATATCCACAAGAAAGTTCTCCTGGTCTTTTACCAAGTTAGCGGTGATAATGACTGGAAGTGAATCTTTGGGTCCTAGAAATACGAACTTGAGTGTTACAGGAAGCTGTTTAAGTTCAAGCACAAGTGTCAAAACAATTAATGGAAGAGAAGGTTTTCCAGAAGGTGGTGGGAGATTTTTTGAATTTGGACCTCCACGGTGGGTTGTATAATGAGGTTGTGGAGTCCAAAGAGGTGATTATTTTACCAGTGTTATTTTCTAGACTTAAGTCGGATTGGTTGAAGTAAGAGAGACTAAGATGTAGGGGACTGCTTCCTCGATCAAGTCATCAGAGATGTTTATTTGATAGCACTCGATGTCTTGAGGTCATTGGTTATCTGGGTTGAAAATATTTAGTTTGACTCTCATATTCCCAAAGTATATATCCATAACTCCACTGCGACAGTTGATACACACATTTGCTATCACAAGGAAAGGGCAACCAAGGATAACTGGGATTTGGCGAGAGGGGTTTCTGATCGGTTCCATATCCAAGACTAGGAAGTCTACAAGGAAGTTGAATTTGTCCACTTTGATTAATACGTCTTCGATGGTTTCCCAGGGTGTCTTGATGGAGCCGTTGGCGAGTTGCAATGTAACTGAAGTAGGTTGTAGCTCGCTAAGATCGAGTTTTTCATACATTGAGTAGGGGGAGTAAATTAACACTTGCCCCAAGATCCAGAAGTGTTCGGTTAATGAAGTAGTCTCCAATGACACAAGATATGATCAAGGTGCCCAGATCTTTCAGTTTTGAGGGCGTGTCTTTCCTAAATAACAATCTTACCTGCTCAGTGAGGAAGATCTTCTTGGACACGATGGATTTAGATTTGTGCTTATGTGTGCACATATCCTTAAGGAATTTCGCATAGGCAGGGATTTATTTAATAGCTTCCAACTTACGCAGGTTTATTTTGACATGTTGGAAGGTATCCACGATGTCCACTATCACAGCATCTTTCTTTTTGGCAAAGGCTACAGTTTTTAGTCTTTGAGGAAAAGGAGCATGGGCTGTATATTGGTTGCTAGTTGGTCCGGGAGTTGGAGCGGCTTGTGTAGGTTGAGTTTAGATTGGTTTTTTTGTAAGGAGTTCAGAGGCATATTTTTGTTTTTTCAGTTGGTTGACTTTATTATCCAATATCTTACCACTTCTAAGGGCTGTGACACCATTGACTTATTCATGGTAGATATTTTCGTGGATTTTATTGACTTAGTTTTGACTCCTTGAGTTTGGTAAGGGTTGGTTAGGAAGCTTTCCTTCGTCGCATTGGTTTGAGGCATTAGCTAGATGTCCCATTTGGGACTCAAGTTTTGAGATAGACTGGGTGTGGGAATACAATAGTTACGTGTTAGCTTCGATATTTTGTAAAGCACCCAATTCATTGTCTTCAAATGATTGGCTTCTTTCGGGAGAGATTTGGGTGTTGATATTGTGGTTGCGATGGTCGGTAGTTTTGATTCGAGTTTTGAAATGGTGGTCTGGGAGGTTGAGAGTGAGAAGTGGTGGGTGTTTGAGGTTTTTAGGAAAATTTTGGTGATTCCTCCATCCTTGGTTATAAGTATTGAAATATGGGTTATTTCCATGCTGAGAGGATAACCCTGTTGAAGGTCGAGCTTGGTCTTTTCTCTGTTAATAAATTTATGTTTCTTTGCCTTTAATAAAATATTTTCATAAAATCAAGTTTTAAAATATTCTTCCTTTTTTCTCCCTCCTCCCTCTTCTCCATTTATGAAAGAGTAGCAGCCATGTGAGAACCCTAAATGGTATAGTTAGATGACTAAATCCAAATCCTTTTGTTTTTCTCACCTCACACCTAAGGGATCGGTCTTTAGATTTATGGGACGTGACAAAGACAAAGATGCAATTTATTCAATTCCCATGCCAAGGATTGCACAATAAGAGCATGCAAGACGAAGGAACGAATAACGAAAATTAAATTGATAATCTTTGTCAGGCTATTCTCTAATCAAAATAATAAAATCCTAAAAGTGCATAGAGAAGAACTAGAACAAAAGCTAGGGCTTTAAAGCCCTAGAATAAGCTTAACTGTTCATGGTGGGGGTGATGATGAAGGCATTGATAAAGGATAATGAACGATTCATGGCGGCTCCTCCTCTTCTTCTCCCTTGATCTTTCGTCTGAAGATGGCAGTTTTCAAAGCAAAATCCGGATGCGTTTCTTCAATAGAGACGCATCTATATAGGCATCGAAGCGTAGACGATTGGTGTTTATCCCGCACCGTGATCTCGACATTCCAATTTAGGGTGTCGGGGTGCTTTGATTGCCATGGCTGATCGATCGGCGTTCGGACCCGATCGATTGGTCATGGTGATTTCTCTGTCTGCGGAGAAGGACAACGACCGATCGATCGGGCCTCAAGATTTCTCTGTCTGTGAGGCAGCATATGGAGGTTGCCTTCGGAGATTGGTTCTTCTTGTGGCTGCCCTTAGCTTTACTCCTTGTTATGTTTCACCTAGTGCCGATTTTTGTCATTTGTGGCCTTTTCCCGCTAAGCATGACAATTCATTCAATTAGAATGATTTAATACAAATATATCATGCTTAAGCATATGTTAGGGGCATGGATATGATGTATTTATGTGACGATCATTACATCGTCCATGCCATGCCCGTTGGTCAAAATTAACACTGCCGGTGTTGGCATCACCCTGTGCATCACCGACATAGCCCTCACCTTCATCGTTGTTAAACCCTTGCCCATCAGTGATGCTCCCTGAATAGGCACTACACATGCCTGATGTCGACCTCCATGTTCCCTCGTCGTACGAGCATCCAAGAGCCCAGGGGGAGCGCCATGCCGATGGGCCACTGGATCCTTCCTTCTCTCCTCACGGCTATTCTCCTCCTCGCCCTCATGGCTTCTCTCCTCCTCGCGATTGCTGCCTCGGCATCTGCGATTCATTCAAGTCATGCGACTGCTACCATTTTTATTGAGGTGGCATTCTTTCCCACCAAGCAACATGAGTCCGTTCCTTTATGGACACATCTCCTCTCAATTATGTGACTGCAATGAGATGGTGGTGCGCCCTCGTAGGATAGACCCCACCCAACAATTTAGATGAGGAGTACGAGCAGGAGGAGGAGGAAAGAGGGTGACGACGACAAGATGAGTTAGCGTTTATATAAGGAGGAGGGCGGCGAGATGGGTTAGGGTTCAAACGAGGAGGGAGAGGGAGGGCGACGAGATGTGACGGAGTGGCAATGATGACGAGGGTGGGGAGGGTTGGCTGGAGGTTAGGGATGAGGGTATTATGGGGTTATCAGGGGGTGCCATTACAGACCCATATAGCTATATAAAGTGGGTTGGGGTGGCAAGACAATCCGGGTGCCAACACAAATCGTGGGTGCATTTAGCTGGACAATGCCTGTATCCGTTCACAACCTGGTCGACGAGGAGAACACCAGAATCCACTCTTCGCGGGGGGAGAACAGTTCTTCCAGTCCCAAGTCCCCTCCCCCCTTCTTCGATCCGTTTCCCAGTTCTCTCATTCCAATCCTTCTGAAAAGAAGCTAATCTTTCCCAGGTTGGTTCTCATTTCTCCCAATCCTTACTGGGTTTTTTTTTCTCGAATTAATCCGACCATTAATCGATGAACTTTGATCGGCATTGATTCAAACCCATGAAAAATTTCGCCCTTTCATGTGATTTTTTGTTTTGTGTGCCCTGGGTTTCATGAATTAATGGTTATTTTCTTTGCACCCAATAATCTTTTTAGTTGGGTAAAGATCGATTCACTGATTTTTGTGATCTTGTCATGGTTTTGAGTTGAATTATTATTTATTCTATAATTCAATGTTGATTTCCTTCTGGGTTCCTTCGATTCAGAACTCGGCAATCCATCTTTTGATCCGATTCGCTTTGTCTGAGAGTCTTGTTCTTGTTTTCTAGTGATGAATCTTTGATGTTAATTGAAAGGGAATACCACAAGTTTCCAATTACAAAATGGCATTCCACCAAATCGACAATGGTGTTGCCAGCTTGTGTTTTGTCTTGTTCTGGCGTACTCCTTGTCTCTTGGTGTTGTAGTGTGGTGAGTGGGCCGATTTGGATTGTAGTCATTGTAAGTGATAACAAGTGGCAATAAGAGGTTTCCAACAAGTGAGTTTTCATTATCGTTTTCATTTGAATCACCAAGTGTTTACCACTTTGATTCGCACTTTAAGTTTGAGGTTTGAATTTGTAGGTTGGTGATTGATCTGTTTTTAGTTGTAGAATGTTTTCAGTTCGTGTAGATTGGAAGTGTTTTGATTAGAGTTATTTGATACATGGCAGTTGCATCTCATGAGCATAGTAACGAAAGGTAGGTTGCGATCCGTACCATATACTTTGTTGCAGGTCAGAAAACTGGATTTGGAGCGTTAACGTTCTCAACAGTATTCTATAAATCATTCATGTTTTTTTTTTTTGGCTTCTTGCCTGCAAAAATAACAGATTGATTGACCCTATAGCAATAGGACTTATAGGAGGGTACTGAGGTACTTTTGAAATGGTTTACTAGTGATCATACTGATGTTTTATTTGGATCATGCATTTTCTCTTTTCTATTTCTTCGTTGGGCATATTATTTTATATTTATTCGATATTGTGAGTTCATACTTTACTCATCCCTTGAAAAAGCAAACCGATTTAATTGTGAAACTTTGTTTTCTATGCCAAAATTTGTACACATTTAATATTTTCCGTAATTTCCATTTTCATCTGGGTTTATTTGATTTTTTAATTGCGAAACCCATTTCATAATCTTTTTTTTTTTAATTTTAGTTGCTTTTATAAGAACATATATCCTTTGTGCTCGTAGCTAAATCCAAGAAAATGCACTTTGGCTTATAATTCCTACAATAAATGGATGCAATTACTTATATGAAGTCTTGTCTTTTACCCTCTTCTTCTAGACTATTCCTATTCTATGGCAGAGTTTTAAAAAACCCATCCGAGGAGTGCTCGAGGCTCGCCCCAAGGCGAGGTGCACCCAAAATGCCCAGGGGCAATCTAGGGCGAGACTCCATTTCGGCTTACGCCTAATTGGTTGGGAGGCTAGCCCAGGTGTCTATGGCGCACGTTTTGCACCCCGACTGGTTGCACTTACGCCTAGTTGGAGTAATTTATATATAGAAAAACTATAACTTAACCCTAAAACTTAGCCTATATCAGTAGTTTACCTCGTAATTCTAAATCTCAACTTTTATTTATGTATAGGTAAAGATAGAGGTGAAGACAAGACAGTTAGATTGACCCCTATCGAGGAAGATGTGGACATAGAGGAAGTGGGGGGAGTTCATGATAGAAACATCCCCGACATAGACCCATTTGATGGAGATCGTGATATTTATGAGAATGAGTTGTCGTATAATATGCTACAACCTTTGAGGAAGGTTTATTTTTTATCTTTAACTTCCTTGAATTTGGGTTATATTGATCTTGAATACTATATATTTTGGATTTTGGTTAGACCTTGATGAATCATGAAAGACAAAGACAATGTTATTTCAAAGTATCTTTTTTTATAGTACCTACTATACAGTTTATACTTATACAGCCTATATATATATATATATATATATATATATATATATATATATATATATATATATATATATATATATATATATATATATATATATATATATTTAGGGGCATGCTATAATGCGGCATGCGGTACGTGCGGCACCGCACCGCAGCCGTCTCTCTCTCTCTCTTTTTATATATATATATATATATATATATATATATATATATATATATATATATATATATATATATATATATATATATATATATAAAGAGAGAGAGAGAGAGAGAGAGAGAGAGAGAGAGAGGAATGTTACAGTGAGTTATGAGCTATAGGTAAAAAAGTGAGCTACGATTGAAAAGGCCACCCTATTAGTTTCGGAGTTTGTTTAAATTTGGTGGGTGTGTTGTCTAATCATTTGATCATCCTCTCCAATTTTCAACAAATTCCAAAACTTCTAGGGTCATCGAACATGCTAAGAAAAATTAACGGTTATTATGAACAGTCGATAAAGCTTCTACCATTTGATGACCCTAGAAGTTTTGGAATTTGTTGAAAATTGGTGAGGATGATCATCTTACCCTAGACAACACTCCCACCCAATTTCAACAAATTCTGAATCTTATAAGGTGTTTTTTTCGATCGTAGCTCACTTTCTCGTCCTATAGCTCATATATATATATATATATATATATATATATATATATATATATATATATATATATATGAATTTTATCTGTAAATCACTATTTTATACTATTGTTAAATATTTATATATTTCTTAAATTATAATTTAAAAAATTTATGGGGCTTAAGCCCCAACTGGGGCTTATTGGCTTGCCTCACATTAGGCAAACCGCCTGGCCTTTCGTTTTTGTCTATGAAAACATTGACCTATGGAACCATGGAGGGTTAAACTGCATGATCAACAAGTTAGATCTCCCAACCTGCCAACTGACCTTCTAGGTTTCTTTGCAGAACTCTCTTGCCAAGTTGCCTTCTCAGGTTTTCGGCACCAATCTTAGAGGCTTGATGTCAGGTTGGTAGTTGGTTGAAAAATTATTGTCAATCTGTTCTGGTGCCTTCTGAATTAGAGGTTTGCTCCATAATCAATCCCTTCTTGGTGGGATAAGGCTTGGATGCTGATGACTTTACATATGATAAGCCTTAAGTATCTGTCATATTTGGTTTTACACTGTTTCTGTATCCTACAATAAAGGATGTATGATATTCTTTTTTTCATGTTTTTGATCTAGAGACTAGAAATTGATGACCACATGAAGAAAAATGAGTCACTTTTACTCTCTGTTTAATGAGAGAGTTCTTACCTGTTGATGGAAAAGAACGGATCAAGTGATGAATTTGAACCGGGACCAGTCCCACCTCCAAGACCAGTTGACAGGTTTGGATTTGTAAAACAAGATCAGAGTAACTCTCCGGAGGGCTTAACCAAAAGCAGACCTACCAATGAACATGAGAGGTATCATTTGAACCACTCGAATTTTTTATATAATTTTGTGTGCTTATTACTGATGATAAGAAACACTGCATCTTGAATCCTTGCTAAGGTAAATTTGATAGCAACCACTAAGCACTAGTTTCTATTTTACTCAATTTTATTTCCAATTCCTATGTGGAGTAAGGATGAATGAAAAAATACTACCAAATGAAGCTCAAATGAAGTACAAGATGAAATAATTTTCACTTGTTAGGAGAATATTATATTTGGGGTAGTATACAATTTCATAAAAGCATTTTCTATATACAAGCATGTTGAAGTATACATAATTCCTTCTAAAGAAGTTTATTTCGTTAATTCTTCTTGTAAGTTGTAATGTATCTTTGGTCTCTCACTATTTCTTTTTATCCAAAGCTGAGACACCGTGTAAGTGGGATAAGACTTGGTGGTTAAATGTTAAGCTATTTTCAGACACAGAGTTGATTTATCTATTCCATTTTCTTTTTAGTTCAAATTATGCGAATAGTATTGTGATTGAGAATTTGTTATATTAAGAATAAAGCACCTACTTCTATAATATACTTGCTGGAAAAATTTGTTAAAGACATTGTTTCTTATGGTAAATTAGCTCTGTGTTCGATTCAAAGCCGGGAGATTCAATTTGCTGATAATTACTGAATATCATCTCCTTTTTCGTATATTGCCTATCACATAAGACCTAAGCTTATGCTTTCCTAAGAAGATTCTAACCTCAGTTCGTTGGTTCAGTGCTTCTTAACTGGAATTTTAAAATATGTGCATCTCCAGGCTATTTATCTCTTTGCTTCTTACTTTCTACCAGTGATCTTCAATGAGTTTAAAAGAACAAAACCATTTTGACTGCGGATTATCATCTGGATATTTGGCAGTTAGCTCTGGTTATGTTAGTGTAATAGTTGAATTTAATGATCAGACACTATGTTATACTACTGCAGCTGCACTTATCGGAGGCACTCTATATGATTCTCTATCTCATGAAGTTTATTGTCCATGGGGTTTATATTTCTTGAAGTTCATCTGATTATGTTTCTTGGGATTTTCTTAGTAAAATTCTTTGGCTATGAATTTCTTTCAGGGAAGAAAGGAGGATTAGAAAGTGGAGGAAAATGATAGGTGTTGGTGGGAGCGATTGGAAGCATTATGTAAGAAGAAAACCTCATGTAGTCAGAAGGCGAATAAGAAAGGGAATTCCTGATTGTTTGAGAGGTCTTGTTTGGCAGTTGATTTCTGGAAGTCGAGACCTGCTATTAATGAATCCAGGAGTTTATGAGGTAATTTCCTTTATTGCCACTCTGCATAGAGATACTTCCCTCATTCACCTTTGTTGCCACTCTCCATATAAGATACTTCCCTTATTCTTCTTTGTTATCTCTTCTATTTCATGTGTTTAATCATGTTTTCTATTTTTATTGCCTAGTGCATTGGGCCTTGACTAAGGTATTTTGGACTTGTTTAGTGTAACCGCATTGTGAGAACGACATCTTAAGTTAGAGGTATTTAATCTATTGGGCTACTACATGCTCATCTTAATTATAGATAAAGCACTTGACACCATAGTGAAATGTCAAGCTCCTCTGTTTCTATTTTACTTCTTCCATTCCCTCCCTCTATTTTCTTCTTGTTTCTTAGCTCTTTTTATCAGTGTTCTGAAACTTGGTAAAACTAGGTTGAGTCGGACCGAGTCAACTCGACTCGGTTAGAGTTCGAGTCAAGTTATTCGGCCGGGTTGGACCGACTTTGGATAAAATCTTGCTGATTTGAACCGACTTTATTCGACTCACCTGACTTTCAAGTTGAGTTTGAGTGTCAGCTAGGGTGTTGGGCGACAAGCGACGGGCTGCAGTCAGGCGACAGGCAACGGCGGACGACGGGTGACGGCTAGGGCTAGAGCTCACCTCGCCTCTCCATCTCCTCTCGCTCGCGTACAGAAGAAACGGGCTGGGGGTGGGGTTTTAAGTTTGGGTTTGGGTTTGGTTTTAACTTTTAACCGAACCCAAGCCCAAACTCGATAACACCGAGTGTACGGTATCGGGTTTTTAAAAAAATTCGAATTTCAACCCGACTCAACATTAAATCCGCTGCCTACGCCGGCCGACGGTATCCCTCTCGTATCCCGGCCGTATCCGGAATGTATCCCTCGAGATTTTAAGGTTTTTAAATCCAGGATACGACCGAAACGTATCGGACACGTATCCGGACCGTATCCGTGTTTGATACGTATCCGGTACGGATACTTCATACATTTTTGAGTATCCGTTCTTCATAGCTTAAAACGTAGAACCTTCATCTTGATTCATGATTTCAAATTAGATTCCGTTCTAAGTGTTCAGTTTTTCAAAAGCTTGGTAGAAGAATTTGTTTCTAGCACTCAAGTTCCTCAGTTCCCAACTTCTGACCCTTGAATTTTAGGGAGCCCATATTTGATCCATGATTTATACACAATGAAGCACGGACACGGACACGGACACGGACACGTATACGGATACGGATACGGGACACGGCGAATCTTGAAAAACTAGGATACGGATACGGCGAGGATACGGCAAATATATATATATATATATATATATATATATATATATAATATGATTAAATTTAGAGCAAGACTCGCAAGCAAAATGATACAATACATAATAAAAAAAAAATTGATTTTTTTTGCATAATCATATATATATAATATGATTAAATTTTTTTTGCAGGTTTTGATCTTCTGGAAAAAAAAAAAACAAGGACTTTAGAGGACCAAAATCCCCAAGAACTTCTGAAGTAAGAACATTCTGAAGTAAAACATTGATTTGTTGAGACTGAGCAGCTGGCAGTAAGAACTTCTGAAGTAAAACATTGATTTGTAAAAACTGATTTGTAAAAGCTAAAAACCAGAAAAAATCCCAGAACAGTCGATACTAACTTTACAAATCAGTTTTGGGATTTTTTCTGTTAAGTTTGTAAAACAGAAAAAATCCCAAAACAGTCGGTTCCAACTTACAAATCACTGAAATCAGTTTTGGGATTTTTCTGATTGTGTACCAATCACAGAGAACAGACGAGAGAGAGAGAGAGAGAGAGAGAGAGAGAGAGAGAGAGAGAGAGAGAGAGAGAGAGAGAGAGAAAGAGAGAGAGAGAGAGAGCCAAACCTGGTCGAGATTGTTGCTCGGAGAGCCTAAACCCGATCAAAACCGATCGAAACCGCGCAGAGGAACTCCCTCCTCTTCTCCGGTAAGCTCAGAATCTTCAGCTTCGTTCCGAGAATCTCGAAATACGTGTTCCAGAAGAGGTGGAGGGCCGCAGTGGAGCTGCGGCGAAGGCAGCAGGAGCTGTTCGTCCCCTTGATCAGAGCTCGCGAGGAGCTGCGGCGAAGGCAGCAGGAGCTGTTCGTCCCCTTGATCAGTACTCGTACGTCGACTCCCTCCTCGACATCCAACTCCCCGACGAAGGGGGGAGACGGCTGACCGACGGCGAGATGGTGGGCCTCTAGGGCTTCAGTTGCTCAGGGGGGATGATAGCCAGGGTATCGTCCCCTCTTTAAAACCAAACCCAGTCGGGTTTTAATCACATCCAGATTATGCAGGCCCGACCCGACTATCAAGCAGGCCCGACCCGACTTTTAACCAAGCAGGCCCGACCCGACTAGCACAGACCGTATCCGATCCGTATCCTCCTGTATCCTCCACGTATCCATGCCGTATCCGATCCGTATTCGATTCTCCTTTCTTTTTTTTTAAATAATGGATACGTTGTAGCCGTATCCGACACGTATTCATGCCGTATCCATGCCGTATCCGTGTCCGATACGTGTCGGATACGGGTACTCGTGGCCTGTAGGAGTATCCGTGCTTCATAGTTTATACATACCCATGTTCTAAAATTAATATCTTATTTGCTTACCTTCTTATTTCAAATTCAGGCGAAAATCAGATTTGATTCCTAATTTTATTGGTTTGAACGGACTTGAGTTTCTTGGCTCTTTATGTCGGCCATATTTTTCCCTTTGTTCGTCCTCTATCACCTGCATCAAGTTTTGGTATCAGAGATTTATCTCTTATTATACATCACCACTGCTTCCCATTAGTTTTATATCATCCCCCTTAAGACCCCTACTCCTCTCCCCTTATATTACTATTAGGTTTATATGATTCTCCATTTCTCCTTTTAAAACCGCTATCACAAATATGAATATGAAGCGAAATCAGAGTGCTCATATTTTCTTTAAACCTAAGAAGCACTGACACTAGTACGGGGACACGGTTACGACACGACACGGGTACGCCGACACGACAAATCCTAAAAAAAGAGGACACGGGTACGGCGGGGACACGACAAAATAAATTAATATTTTTTATTTATATTTTTTGTGTGTTCATAATTCATATATATTTCAATAACCGAAAAAATCTCATACAAAACAACTAAAATGAAATTTTAATGCATACTGAATCGCAACCATTAGTTACACCCAGTCCGATTGGGGAATCACATACATCCCTAAATGGCATGGAAAAAACGACTGTGTTTTAGTTTTGGATTTAACCTATTTGAAAACTTAGAGGATCATATAGGTTAATGCCAAAACTGAATTGTAACCGTCCGTTACAACCAGCCTGACAAGTGAATTATACTCAGGCCCAAATGACATGCAAAAGAATTGCTGCGATTCAGTTTTGGCTTCAACCTATCTGATCATCTAAGGCAGCTTGTGACCTGACCCTATATCGAACAACCCGTCAACCCGCCGTGTCCGGTGCGTGTCCAGCGAGTGTCCGACTCCCGGAAGCATGTGGGACACGGTCACACGGCACATGCGTGTCCGGTGCGTGTTCGATGAGTGTCCGGCGAGTGTTGGTGTCCGACAAGCGTCTGACACGGGTACAGGAGGCCTGGGGAAGTGTCCGTGCTTCCTAGCTTTAAACCCAACAAACTACCTTTCTAAGTTCTTCAAATGAACTCCACCACAAGTATTATTAGATCATAAGTTATTATATATCTGGTTTGTATCTTGTTCCTTAATCACCTTCCTAGAGCAAATTTTCTGTATGAGACTTCTAAAGATAGAAGCCACATAATCTCATTAGATCCATAATGCCTCTAAAATCGCCCTATTGGGAACCCTACCCACCTAGGGATCACATCAAGCATTTTCATTTTCAGTTGTATACAAGGAAATAAATATTGGTTTCTCTAAATAATCAGAGAGAGGGAATGAAATGAAGAGGCACTTCAAAATAATATAGGATCGTTCTGTTTGATCGAGTAAGGGGAATTTTTATAAGACATTGTTATACTAGAATGTTGTATGAGTCTGGCTGACACAACCTATGAGTTTTGTGGAGATGTTAATGTTTAGGTGGATGTGTGGTAGAACCGTAGAGCAAGGAAAGGTAGCGTTCAAAATGAGTACCTGGGAAGAAACTTTGAGTTCCACTGTTGATGATATTGTGATGGAGAACATCCTGAGATGGTATGGGCTTGTATACTGCGATGCGAAGGGGTCCAGTGTCCAGATTAAGTCAAGTGCTTGGAGCTGCATGAAAAAGGTCATTTTAAATGAGGAGGCTTTGACTTAAGAAAGCCTGGATGAAATTTTCGAGAAAGGATTGGAAAGGCTTGCATTGTAAGAAGATTCTGCCACTGATTGGGAAAAATTGGGTAAGAGGGTTTCATCACTCCAAACCCAAGTAGATGGGTTCAGGCTTGTTGGTCATGCTTATGAATATTGATATGGTTTGTTCCTCATATTCATGTAGATGCTTATATGAGATATTCTTTATCTTCTGCATTTAATACCATGTTAAATTTCTATTTGCTTGCCAGTTCCTCCAAAAGTTGTTTATGGCTTGTTGACCTCTTCTACTGCAGCAACTAGTTATATATGAGACATCAGCTTCAGAACTGGACATAATTCGAGACATATCTCGGACATTTCCTTCACATGTATTTTTCCAGCAGAGACATGGGCCAGGTCAAAGGTCTTTGTACAATGTCCTAAAAGCATACTCTGTATATGACAGGGATGTTGGATATGTTCAGGTTTGAAACAAAACTGAGTCTCAAGTAGTTTTTCTACATTAATCACTTCATCTTGTTGAGGAGCAATATCATTTGATAGATATGAGTGAATTGCAGGGAATGGGGTTTTTAGCAGGTCTGTTGCTTCTGTATATGTGCGAAGAAGATGCCTTTTGGCTGTTAGTTGCTTTGTTGAAGGGAGCTGTTCATGCGCCGATGGAAGGGTTGTACCTGGTAGCTACATATTCTAGGAATAATCATTTTTTTAATGTTTTATGGTCAATTCCTATTATGTAGTATATAATATATGTTTTTTTAGACTAACAGCGAGCAGGAGTCATAGTCCAGTTCTACTACCTGGTATTGTCTTTATAATAATTCCGAATTTGATTCTTTCTTTTGGGATGTTCCCCTTGTTCTGTATAGTTCCCTTTTTGATAGTCATAGCTTTTAAGGTGTTCTAGTCTTGTTCCCTCTTTCCTTTCTTTTTCTCTTTGTTTCCCCTTCGGACTCATTCCTATATTCACCCCTTTGCGAAAAGAGTTCTTTTTGGTTATTCTGATAGTTTCCCTCAGGAAAATTCTCCTTTTGTGCAGTTCATTTTCTTCCTTTAACTAGATTTGTTGAAGGCATCATCCACTCCACTCTTAAAGAATCCGTAAAACATACAATATTAAATGATTGATTAGTGTTCACATATGATGTACTATAAGCTTTATGGAACCTTTTCTCCAAGTCATTGAATTCTGAAATGGTAACTTCTCTTGATAACGTTGTGGTTTGGAGCCACCATAATCCAGCATCTCTTACTGTATATAACATGATTTGTACTGGATATTCTATTTGGTGTTCCCATTCTTATGGAAACTTGTGGAAATTTGCGATTTTATGGGACTTGACAACGGGTTGCATAACTTTTACAAGTTTGAGGATGCCCTTCACAAGATAGTCTGATAATCATTTCTTTCATACATTTTACAAGTTCGAGGATGGCCTCCATGCAGTGAAAGCGACTTGGTGCAATCTTTCCAATCATCGAAAATGATTGTTGAAGTTATTCTAAAGGCCATTGGAAGGCAACTAGGTCGACTACGGTAAAATTTCATGAAGAACAAACCTTCTGTGGCTTTAGATAGTTGCAATGGAGGTTCATTATTAGAATTTGTCACACATAATGGAAGGTTAGATGTGCCCATATTCACCAAGTTCTCTATTTTTCTTTTGAAAAACACATGTTTAAATCGCAGATTATTTCATTAGTCGATTAATAGCCGTGTTATATGCCGACTTAATACATTACCAAATTCGGCGTTTTTACCATTAATTTAAAAAAATCGCGCTTAAAACGTCGAATTTGGTCTATCCCATCGTATGTACACTTCCGCTGGGCACTCACAGGCTCACAGCTCCTTGCACGCAAAATCCAAATTGACTTGTGTATATGTAATTTATATGCTTGCGAGTCATGTGACTTAGGTGCTTATTTGCATGGATTTTTCGGACTATAGCATATATATAGGCCTCACTCTAAGAAAATGAAGCATCCTTAAGTCCCTTCCATTAGGTTTCATTGTTCAGAGACAATCTCATTATTTAGTTTTAACCATTTTCATTCAATATAGAGATTGAGTTGTTATCTTATGAATGTCACGTTTTGAATATCTTAGTTGCTTAAATGTAGGCTAAAAAGCTGACTCAAAGGTCCCAAACTTGCCGGTTTTTTTTTTTTCAAATTTCACCATTGCCTATTTGGTTTCACATTTACTTGGTTCACTCTCCCTCGTTCATGCTGCAGTACATATCCCTTTATCGTTATTGCATTAATTAATAAGATTATCGCTTATGTCTAATTGTTCCCTTTCTTGCTCAAATTCAATTGTGTACATAAATTCAATTGTGCACATAAAGCTTGTATGGTCGACTGACTTCATTGATTTTTTGTCATGCATTACTTTTTGTTCTCCATGGGCACTAGCCAATTTTATATTGGTATCATAGATGTTCATATCGATACAGACACTATGGTTACTTCTAAATTTATATTGATCTGTTGGTTTTGGTGTTCTTTGATTTGAAACATTATTGACTTAATTGCAATAATTAAGGTGAAAGTAGTATAGTCATTTCTATGCCTTTTAGTTGACCTAATAGCTTTATTATTTATGCTCGTCGAACAGGTTGGTTTGCCACTTGTACAGCAATACCTCCTTCAGTTTGAGCAGTTGGTAAAAGAGCATTTGCCAAAGTTGGGAGAGCATTTTTCTCGTGAAGTGATTAATCCAAGCATGTATGCAAGTCAATGGTTCATTACTGTTTTCTCTTACTCGTTCCCTTTTCCATTGGCACTTCGAATTTGGGATGTTTTTCTCTATGAGGTTAGTGATCTTATGTATATTTTTACCAATTTTATCAAAAATTTTAAATGTGCTGGTTATATTTGATATATATTCAGTTAGATATAGTTTTCAACTCAGATTCTCGTGGTACCAATATCTCTTACAATGATTTCTGCAATTAGTTCCGATTAATTCTCTTGTTATTTGTGTGGGACAACTACTCATCGTCATCCAAGCCTATCCCATCAATATGGGGCCAGCTATGGAGCTCGACTTAAAAATAAGAGAAAAACATAGCTCCACAAAAGGATTCACCAAATTAATGACTGCCTGGCAACATGATGCCAACCACCAATGGAGTGAAGGAAAAGAAAAGGAAAAAGGAAATAAAAAGAGAGGAAGATGAAGAACATAGAGGGGTTTAGAGGAGAGAGAGTGGGGGGGGGGGGGAGATGAGGAGAAAATTTATGGTCCAAGAACTAACCAATTGAAAGCATTAGTAGCCGAAGCTTATTATTACAGGCTTAGAGCACCTTCAGATCTGAAGTGCAAAGAAACAGAGGAGGAAAGGAAGAGAGAATGTAAAAAGGGTGCAAAGTCTGTTCATTTATAAATGTCTAGTAGCAACAGAAATTGGATAAAAGGTAAAAAAGCCCCTTCTTGTGGAGTTGGTCAGTAGGCATGTTAACTGCAAAAAAATTGTTCCAAGAAGTAAGGCCTAAATGCGTAAAGAATATATAGAAATCCACTAAAACTAGGTATATTTATGATCAACAAAAAATCAAGTGGATCTTCAATATTCCCCCTCAATAGGTGTGCTAATAATGAAGAACATCCAAGCTTGAAACACCTTTAGTCAGTTGTTTCCTCACTAATGTTTTGGTGAGCATGTCAGTTTGTTGACCATTTGACTCAATATAAGGAGCAAAGGCTTCCTTTCCACCCCGTGAACAAATTGGCAATTGCCTTCAATGTGTTTTTGCTTTCATGGAAGACTAGATTATTTGCTATCGCTATCCAACCATAAGGGACTCTTGAGAGTAGTCTTATCTCTTTCACATGGGACTTCAATGCCTGTTAAGTTTATTGTTCCTTTACTGGCAAAACTAGTTATCTTGGAAAGTAAGAAAGCTGAGTCCTATAGAAGGACCTCTTGCTGAAGTTTGTGTTGGATCATATAATTTGTACACTTGATCTAATGCTGAAGTAGAGTCTTACCATTGCTTCATACAATTTGTGAACTTGTTAGGCATTGAAGTCCTTACTGAAAGAGATGACACTACTGTTAAGGGCCCCTTATGGTTGGATTGTGATAGCAAACAATCTAGTTTTCTATGAAAGCAAAAAACATATTGTAATTGATTGCCAATTTATTCACTTGGTGGAAAGGAAGTCTCTGCTCCTTATATTGAGTCAAATGATTAACTAGTTGACATGCTCACCAATACATTAGGGTGGAAACAAGTGACTGAAGGTGTAAAATAATAAATACATGCTCGTCAATTTCTAAAATAATAAATAAATGGCAGCATATTTGATACCCGAAAGGATTGGGAAAAGATAGGGCTCCTTAAATATTTAAATAAACTAAATCAAAAGTTTCATTTTAATGATTCTATTTTCTAAGGTAGAATGTAATTGTATGATGCTTTTCTAATTCTCACTGTTGGCATACAATTTTGAAATATGTTGATTATTTGTTTCCTCAACGTGGTACCCTCCTCATGCTCTTGTATGTCATTCGATCCTGAAATGGGAGAAATGGTAAGGAAGAAGGTGACAAAACAGTTTATAACCTGTCAACTTCTTTACAAACAAAAGACTCGTGGAAAACTTTGATGTGTAAGGAGTAGGAAACAAATTAGTATGAGAGGTGGAAATTATATATACCAACCATTTTAGATGACCAATTTTCTAAAGTTGCAGACATTTTGATCAACATGTACCTAACGAAAACATGTTGTCATATGGTTAGAAGCTCTAAGTGACTGACCCAAGGAGTTTGCCCTAGGAAAAGAAGGAATGAGTGTGGCTAAGGAAGATTGTGATAAGTGCTTAGTGTAGACTGGCTTCTTAGCAATGCTTGAAACTTAGCATAGCCTTCTTTTGTTAGTAAGGTGCTCCACTCTAATGGCGAGCTGATTACATGATAAGAGGCTAAAGGCATCTATTGACTAGTATGAACTACTACGGGATGTGATTGTGGCCCCTGATGGATTCACATGCAAATCCAAGCATGTTTCGACTTGTTCTGAGAATGCCACGATGATTACACCATGATTCTACATCCTCACCCATATCCAACACTAGCGGTATCATTCCAACGACCTCTGCCACCTCTGGACGTGTGACCTTATCTACCTCGTTAACTCCACTCTTTAAAAGGCATGTGTGGGGAATAGACATACATTCTGTTGCCTACTTCCTACAGGTGCCCACACCACCATATTCAAGTGTACCTGACTAAAACTCAGCAACTCTAAAATCTGGTAGCTTATTCCTTTGTGTTTTAATATTTCTTATAAGCACTTGATATAAATTTAAAAGTGAATACTTTCAACAATAGACTGATCTCCCTATTGAATTAAGAGAAACTTTGAGATCTTAGAATTTAACTCTATCTATTACTTGTTCAGGTGTCAATATTACCTCCAGTTAATGTGGACTGCACAATATGGCACATGCAACTTGGTGCTTACTCTGGTTAAATGCCTTTATGACAAAATAGAGACAAACTACTAATCACTATTGTGACTATTAAACCACCCTATACCAGGCACGTCGAGGTTGATTATTTTTTTATCCTAGAGAAATAGATGGGAAGGAGATTTGTACTCCATGGAACTCTTAAAATGCAATTGGGCCTTGTCTATTTTATTTTTGAAACCATTTACCGTGCTTAACACATTAAACCTAGGTATTTAGTGGTTGGTCATAAGTAAAAAGATAGTACGACCATAAATTGTCTCCCAAATATATTTTAAAGAAAAGGGGTACGGCTAATAGAACTGAACTGGATGCCTTTCTCTCTCTACTACTTTCTTCCTAATGTCTTCTCTGTCTATTCTTTCATCCATCTTGTTTTTCCCACTTTTCTGTTTCCTTTCTCCTTTCTATGCTTGTTATTTCATCTTCCATAGCTCAACAAACTTTTTATCCCATTGGAATCTTTGCAGGTGCATCAACTATTTTTGTGAGGGCATTCTTCACGATGGATTTTGAAGACATCATATATTCAGATTTAGGATATCCACGAACTGGTAAACCTAGATCTCAAGGAGCGTTTATATGCGTAAATGGTTTGTGTGTAGCAGTTTGTTGTGTGTCGTGGTTACCTATACTACAAAGTGGGTTTGTTCCACAATGCATAATGTAGACTAGGACTTGTATGGTGATCGTCTTGGACAATTTGGATTAGTTTAGAAATTTGCTTTATTGGAGAAGTGCTCCTATTGGCCTAAATTGCATTAGATGTTAGCCTATAACTAGACCACTGTCAAGCTTGTCACATGATCAATGGTGAAGTTCAAATGTCTTTTAAAGTATTGACTGGTCTATTAGTGTGTTGAAATTGCCATGCAATTTCTACGTAATCAACGTGGTCTAGATGCCATGAGGCCCATGATGTTGATTAAATCATCTAAATCATACTACACCTTTTCCCTTGGGAAACATCAAGAACTGCACTTTTTGGCTATCTTTTTAGGGAAGTGCTAAGTACGTGACTTGCCTAAGTGCATCACCTCCGAGACGTGAATAAAGGAACTGGTCTTATGAGAAACTTGTCAAAAATATAGAGTAGCTTAAATACTCCTTTCAGCACACAATGATCAAAGTAGATTGAGGTTATGTACTGAAGTCTGTGGCATGGTGAGAAATCTTTCTAGAGATAGGCCTCCGTATTAGGATTCCATTCTAAGTAGATTTCGCCCATGATGTTAGTGTGAATTGGTATATGGGGAGGTCTCCCTTCTTTATCATGTATGGTTGTGCATGTTTGAATGTCATGAATTTGGCTCCATTGTTTTGACCTGTTGTAATAATGATGTTGAGTCATTTGTCAAGAGGACCCTAGGGATCCAAGAGGACTATAATAGGAAGATCCATGCGGTTAAAGCTGAAAATAAGGTGGAGGGATTTGAACCCTCGGTATTCCTATCCTTGAGGACAGGGATTGTGGATGGAGTTCAAGGCCATTTTAAGGGTTAGTGTATCATATTTGTGCTAATCGGATTTTCTGGACTAAGATCGGTGACAACAACCTATTCCATGTATTCCTTGACTATGCTGACTTGTAATAATTAATTATTGGCTTGTTGTGTTGTGGTTAGTTTTTTGACGGGTCGGTGAAATGCATACATTTGAAGATATTGTGGTTATGGTGAATTAATCTTCATATTTGGTTGTATTGGTAGCCGTATGTTGCTTGGCTTTAATATTGTGCTGAACTCCTGGTTGTTCACAGTCGATACCCTACCAAGAATAGGGCCACTTTCTTACATGTAAGAGAGATCTTACAATAGTTTGGATCCTCCAACATTCTCAACTAATCGTTACTTTTCGTTTACTCGAATTGCTTACTCTATCCAGGGTGTTAAGATCGTTTTTCAAGTTGGGTTGGCCTTGCTGAGGTTTTGCCATGATGACTTGGTGAGATGGGTTACATCTTGTCTCAAGATTTAATTTTGGATTTTCTACTAATTATTTTTTTTTGGATCATCAGATAAAGTTACCGTTCGAGAAACTTGTACATGCTTTGCGTAACTTTCCAGAGGGTGCGATGAATCCAGACGTACTATTACCGCTTGCCTTCTCCATCAAGGTTTGTAATCACTTGCATCAATTTAGTTCAATCACATGATGATTGCATATTGCTGTGGTGGTGGGAATGTAGGTTGTATTCTGTTTACGGGAAGTAAAATCACTTCATTCTTGAACTGTTCTCTTGCTTCATGAAGAATTGTGATTCATGAGGATCCAGATCTCTATTTTTGTTTTAGTTAGAATTTAGATCATCATTTAACTTCATCATGAACTATGGGATATGGGTACCATAATGAAGCCGAAGTGGCATATTGAGCAAGCACGTAAACAGACGTCTGCCTAGATTAGCTTTATGTTTTTTGCTTACAATGGCAGGCCTGCTAGTACATCAGTGAATTTACGAGAAGTTTCTCTCTCCTTCAACACTAAGTAGCATTTTTGCGGAAAATAGAAGCCAGACATCAGTGAATTTTTGTATCTGTTGGTTCTTGAGCTCAGTGGTGGACCTCAGGATTTTCCCTCGCAGGGGGGGGGGGGGGGGTTATAAACATTAAAATGTAAATTGTTTTTTTGCAGGATGAAAAAAAAAGTAATGTCAAATTTAATAACATCTGTGTAGCAAAAATCTATAACAAATGTGCCACTTACAATTGCAAAATTAACATTTCTGGATAGGTGAGCTATGATTGTTACGGTAATTGATCCTTACAGGTGTCAAAGCGTTTGAAGGAGCTTAAACAAGAGTACGAGACGAGAAACGGGCAGCCGATGCAACAAGCGGGGTCTACCAGTCGGCAGCTTCAGGCAACAGAATCTAAGCAGTTGCCAGCCGAACCTCCGAGCAATTGCGTGGATCAAAGTAAATCACCTCATCAAGAAGAGGGAGAGGTCAGTGTCGGAAAGGGGCGGCGAGGTGGAGCGGGCTAGGGTTCAGATGGGGAAGAGGAGGCGGTGGTGGGTGTTAGATGGAGCCGGTGCCAGAGCGGCAAGGAATGGAGAGGGTGGAGGGGGGAAGGATCGAATGAACAATACTTGGCTGCTCGGCCCAAAGCAGGAACCGCCTGCTCTGGCTGATGTGGCGACACATGATATGTCATAAATGTGGGACCCTATGGTAGAAAAGTATACTACCAATTGAAGTCATATAAACACTTTATGGAACACATTTATTACAATGGAACCACAATTCTGACCTATCAATTGCTGCTACTCGGCCTAAGCAGGAGGTTTCTGCTTGGTGCCGAGCAGCCTGAGTGTTGTTTGATGATTTGGCATCCCCATCCATATGTGTTGGTTCTGACTATGCATCATCTGGTAATGTTGTTAGAAAGAATTCCATGCTCCGCAGGAACAATTTAAGGGGCAATCGTCGTGCTTATCTGTTGATAAGTGATTGGATGATGACTGACATTTTATGAAAATTTTATTCGCACCCCAAAATTAATGAGTTTATCCTGTTTTCAATTACCGCCATGGTTTCCTGCCCCTTTTTTGTTAATGGAATGTTCATACTCTCCTATACCATACATATTGGAGTGGGCGAGAGGAGATCATAGCAATCAAGATTTGAAGCATGTATCAAATACACATTTTTAAAGCGTCATTCGTTCTCTCTCACGAAGTATGACTAATGTAGGGTTTTTTTTGGGTATAGTCGAAGGGTGGACAACTAGTCCCTCAGGAGACGTTACAGCTTGACGCAAGCTAACCAAGCACCACCCTACCAGTGGAGAAAGAGATGCCACATTCGGCATAGTACAGCAACACCATCCCCGGCGGACAACTAAAAGGCCGACAACCACCTGCAAAACACACGCCACAACAGGCAGAAGAAACCACCACGGATCAACAAGATCCCACCACCGAGAAACTAAAAAGGGAAAGAAAAAAACCCAAAAACCCAAACCAGAAATCGTCGGGAACACCTCGACGCCATCACCAGTAGCTCGGCCAACTTGGGGTGGGAGAAGCCCCGATCCGCCATCGATGCCATCACCACGAGCCGCCTGGGGCCGCCCCACCGTGTAGCAGAGACGATCCGAAAAACCACCGTCGGAGAACCACCGCCGGGGTCAGATTTGTCACTGCCAACAATCGGCAGCCGATCCATCCCCTGACGACGAGCAGAGACCATCAAATGAGCAGAGGAGCTCCGAAGTGACGAAAACAAAACACCGGCCACCAGCAAAACCCTATACACAAGAGCGGAAGGGGATCACCAACCCCTCAGCAAGATCGGATCAACCTCCTGGCCTCCCCGGAGCGGTCGGCTCACTTCTATGATACGATAAGCTTTTGTGGTTAAGCACTCATTAAAAGTGAGGAAATCACTCTTGGAACTCGGACATATTTAGAGCAATTCTGGCAGAGAGTTGTTTGAAGCAGAAGAGGGGTTTTATATTGAAATGTGTTTTAGGGGCTTGTATGAGTCTTTTTTTATAGAATCCAACACACCATCTGATGGCCAACAGATGCATTGGTTCACCAGTTACCTGGTGCCAGGAAGCACCTCTTGGTCCAACTATCAGGTCTGCTTGGCCAACGGGTTCTAGCAAGCATCCTTTGGGCCAATCTTCTAGTCCAGCCCAATGGGTGCTAGCAAGCACCTTTTGGGCCAATCGTCCAGTCCAGCCCAACTGCTTGTAATCGCTCTCACTCGAGTTGACCCACTTAGTGGTCAACTTAGTCAACTCATCTTGAACTTGGACTCGATTTGAGTTAACCCAAATAGGTTGAACCCAGGCCAAAAGAAAGGTTTCTCAAACGACGCGTGTCGTGCTAAGTGTGCCAATAAGTGCCAAAAACCCTATAGCCCATTACCCACGCCCCCTGTGCTCGATGTGGTACGATGCACTGCATCATAGGTAGGGCTGGCAATTATGGACCCGACACGAAGTCAGCAGGTCTGGCTTTGGGTTAAACTGGTTCGGGTTATAAACGGGTTGACACGATAGACCCGTTTAATAAATGGGTATGGTTTGGGTTTAGGGACTAGACACAGTAGACCTAAAAAGACCCGTTTAAAATTCAATGGGTTGTGTCGTGTTGGGTCGGGTTGGGTCTACCCACAAACCGATTCTGTAGTATATAAGATAATACTGTAGTATTTAGTACCAACAGGTCCTATCGGGTCAGGTCGGGTTGAATCGGATTGGGTCAACTGAATAGACCCGTGTGGTAAATGGGTCTTATCGGGTCTACCCGTTTATAAACGGGTCGGGTACGTATTTAGGGTCTAGACACAATTAGTTAAACGGGTATGGTCCAGGTCTAGGAGTTTCGGACACAACCTGAAACTAGACACGACACAAAGATAACCTGACACGACCCATTGCCACCTTTAATCGTTGGTGGCTCATGTAGACAACAAAATCCCCCTCTTATCAGTCCATACAATTAAGCTAGAGGAGCTTCTATATATATACATAACTCACTTCTTTCCCACAAGCAATGCGGGACTAAAATTCTCATCCACAAACGAAAGTTATTAAGGAAAAGATTGTTAGAGAAAAACAATTCACTTTAGCCAAAAAGTTTTGGTGGAAAGTTTGAACATAAAATTTCAATTGAAAAGTTTATGACTCACATGAGACAAACTGGATAAAGTCACACCTACTCATTTGTCTCCTATCAAATATAAAACCAGTCATATTTCTAAAACCCATAACGTCACTTATATTTAGCCAAACCCAACAATCCCCTATTTGGTTAAATATAAAGATGAGAAACTTTGTCAGAAAAAATAAATAATGTTTATGCATAGAGAAATGTATCTTTCGATTTGAACATTTCATTGGTGTAAGTAACTCAAAGTTCTATCAAAATCCCTGGTAGTTAAAGCTTTGAATCGGTTATTCCTATACGACAGAACCGGAGACACCACACATATAAATATTAATGCCTCCATAATGTTTTAAATTATTATCTCACTTAGCACTATTAATGGCATGTGGTTATCCTGTTTTCATGATCGATCCCGAAAATAACACCAGCTTTCATGAGAGGTGCCATCACCTCTACTCTCACATAGGTGAGGTTCTTAAACTGTCCATGTTATATTTTAGATACATGTCCTGAAGACTAGATTTCATTAAGAGTTCTAAGACTCAATGCTCCAACTATAACAGCCAATGCTATCCATCCTGGATAGGGTTCATAATTTAATTTAGTGCCGAAAAATCACCACGTATTAGTGACTTACTCTTACCAACTGAACCTGAGAACTAGTCATATCCTAGTGTCAGGTTGGGCTGCTATCACTTGTGGATATTTACTTTAGGAGTTTCAACATCATCCCTCTGGATGTTATCCTTATAATTCTTTAGTAAGAGGTTTTGTGAAAGGATAATTCAAGTTCTAACTTGACTTCACATAAGTAATGGCAATGATTCCATCTTTAATCCGTTGTCTTATATACTCTTATCTTGAACTTATGTGTCTGGATTTTACCATTATATACTCCATTATATGCATATGTTAATGTGACTTCACTATTACAATGAAGTGATATAGCCAGTAAAGACTTTACTACAGATGAGATTTTTATTAGAAGATCTCTAAGCCACCTAGTCTCCTTGCATGTTGCACCCAAGGCAATAAACTCAAACTCCATCGAATGCGATATGCATGTTTGTTTCTTACATCTCAAAAAAACACTTCATCTCCTGGGTAAACATCTATCCTGTAGTGGACTTGTTATCTCTCAACTCGATTTTCAATCCGTATCAGCATAACATTCCAACACGGTCGGAAACTTTGTTCCTTTAAGGTAGCCTAGAACTTCACTGATGACCTTTCACTATTCCATACTGGGGTTACTAGTAGATGTACTTGGTCTATCTACTGTAAATGCTATATCTGGTCTCGAGCAATGTATAGTAAACATACGGCTTCATATAGCACTCTCATACTTAAATTGAGCAACAACTCTTCCACTATTAGATTCTATTTTATACTTGGATCATATTGGATATTTGTTTCGGGCTAAATTTGTTCAGTACCGTCTCGATATGAAGAGATTGCCACAATGCATACCCCACATTATTTCTCATAGCTCTGATACCTAAAATTATATCCACATATCTATGATCCTTTATCCTAAATGTGGAAGACATAAACATCTTGATTTCAATCACACCCTTTTATAGTATTACTAATGATCAACATATCATCAACATAACTTTTACTAAATGTAGAACACATTGGTTATATAAGTTTGAATAATCAACATATCCTCATGGATCAATGCCAGATGCAATCATCAACATACCCTCATGGATCAGTGCCAGATGTAATGAACTCTCTCTCTCTCTCTCTCTCTCTCTCTCTCTCTCTCTCTCTCTCTCTCTCTCTACGTAATAGGGAGTGGAGTTCAATGCATCTAGCAGCATCATAGTCATTTGTGCATTGCACGAGATTAGTACTAGTAATAATTTAAAAGCATGTCTTTCCTGTCATGTTCTTATTTCGATCATGATGTTGTTACTTCCCAGGATCTCGCGACTGCGGGGGCCACCAAGAGGCCTACTTGCTACGTGTTGGTAGTAATTAAGCCATCCAAAGGGGAGTTGGGACGGAAGGAGCAGGAGAAGCTAAAGGCAGACTATGACCAGCTTGTATCAAATGTGGGTGTGCTGACATATATTCTCTCTTCTGAAAGTGCAGAGGCAGAACATATGATGGTTCACTTGGATTGCAATTGTTCTTGATCTCCAAGAAAGTGATCATATTTTGTTTTTTCTGGTGGAAACTAATAAACATGAGGCATCGTTACCTCATAAATTGTAAAACTATATTTAGTTGGTAAGTTTGTGATCAAAGTTTCTTCTTTCTAACTGTAAAAAAAAAAGTTTCTTCTTTCCACAAATGGAAGGTTTGCAATCCTGATTATTGTCCTTCAAGTAGCGATGCAATTTTAGGGCTTGATATGGTAAATCTTATATAGCTGACAAACTAGGAAAGTTAAAACAAGACTCTCTAAAGGCTGATCTCTGCATATTCAAGCTCTATGATCTTTCATCTCTTCCAAGGCTAAAGGTTCAAAATCATGGTATCGATCAGATCTCGACCTATACATATCGATCGGTACTGGTTGATGGTTTTTTTTTTATGATTCATTTGCTTCCACAATGAAGACATTTGTGTTAGTTGGGATTTTCAAAAGAGAGGTGGTAACTAACTTCATTAAGATATGTTGGTTAAGCTGATATTGATCTACTTTCTCATTTCAAAGTATTATTATCGATATGTGTGATCATCCGATTCTCTCACTTAAGTAAGTAAATGTCCTATGACCTTAATTCTTCTGACGTATTAAAATTGATTAATTGGACTCATCAATATAACAAGGCACGACGGTATTGTGCTGACTAAGACAAAATGAAACAAAAAACTGATTAGACAAAAAGGAATGCTACTGACTAGACAAAACACTCCCACGCACGTGATCACAGTCGTTCGCTCTCTCTCTTCCCTCGATCTCTCTCTCTCTTTCTCTCTCTCTCTCTCTCTCTCTCTCTCTCTCTCTCTTTCTCTCTTTGTATCTCTCTCTCTTCTCTTAATCTCTCTCTCTTTCCCCAATCTCTTTTGCTCTCTCTCCATCTCTCTCTTTTCCTCCGATCTCTCTCTCTCTCTCCATATCTATCTCTCTTCCTCACAATCTCTTTCTCTCCACCTCTTTCTGCTCCGTCTCTCTCTCTTTCCGTTTCACTCTCTCCCACTCTCTCCGTCTTTCCATCGCTCTCTCTCTCCTCGTCTCTATCTCTCTCTCTCTCTCTCTCTCTCTCTCTCTCTCCTCCCCATAATCTCTCTCTCTCTCTCCGTCTCTCTCTTCCCCATGATCTCTCTCTCTCTCTCTCTCTCTCTCTCTCTCTTTCTCTCTCTCTCTTTCCATTTCACTATCTCTCTCTCTCCGTCTCTCTTAATCTCTATCTCTCTCTCTTTTCATTTCACTTTCTCTCTCCTTCTCTCTCTCTCTTTCCATTTCACACACATACACACTTACTCTCTCTTTCTCTCTCTCCTTTAGTTTCACTTACTCTCTGTCTCTCTCTTTCTCTCTGTCTCTCTATTTCCGTTACACTCTCTATCTTTCCCTTTCACTCTCCCTCTCTTTGTCTCTTCGTCTCTCTCTTTTCCCCACAATCTATCTCTAGATCTCTCTCCGTCTCTTTCTCTCTCTCCGGGTCGGGTGGGGGGCACGGGGGTGGGGGGGGGGGGGGGGGTAGGGGGTGAGGGTGGGGGTGGGGGGGTTTGGTCACACTGAAGGCGCCTGCATCATGCCAATCGGCATGAGCATGCACATAATATGATGTATAAGAGAGTACAAGGTAAATAATGGTACTGAGTGCAATGTTGGTACTGGTTGGACTCAAACCGGTATGTACCTTTATTAGCCAATATTTTGGATTATGCCAAGACGTTTGATCTTGGACAAAGAAACATGTAAGTCGAGTAAAATATAATCAAATGTGGTGGTGCATGATTCCTAGTTGTAGTGAACTTTTTATGTTTAATTTTGTGAGTATGGATTGCAAAACTCTTTCTTTTTTCCTTTTTGATCTTTGTAAGTTTAACATGTTTGAGAGATTTGAATTAACTATTACTTCAAATCTTGCCTAGACTTATAGGTAGATTTTATGGAGGTCTATAAGGGTTATTCTAAATTGCTGTATTTTTGTCCTTCCAAAATAAAAGAATTGTAGTAATTTTCTTAATTCCTTTGTTGTGACCGGCAAATTCCCCTTGTTAGAGTATCATACCAACCTTTTAGAAGGAAATAAAACCTCCTACCGATTTAAGCCCCCAACTCATAGCCGTCCAACCGATTTAAACCCCCTACCAGGGAGTCCGTCCAAATTAAAATCCCCACTAGAGAGATCACAGCCATCCATCCGATTTGAAAACCCCAACCAAAGAGTCCATCTGATTTAAACCCCCTTATGTTCAGATTGCCAACTTTCCATAGATTTTCTCTCAATTTTGCCCCCAAAATTTCTCTCAATTACCCCAAAATTCGATCAATTTTTTTTAAAATTGTCGTCCCCAAATCGAAAAGGCGGATTGCAGCGTGCCTATGAAGAATGATCAGCAAAAATAGAAAAATTAGAATGATAAGAGATTCTTCGAGGGAACCTCAGCCTCCTGAACTAGGATTAAGTTTTTGGGGAAATTATCATGCATCCGTTTATTCTCTGCTGGAAAAGATAAAGGGCCTACTTCCTTGAGATTAGGAAGGAGTTACAATCCAAAACAAACTGAAGCAACTAACTAACAGACTCGATCAATCCATAAAGCAACAGACTCAACAAACTCAAGCAACTAACTAACAGACTCAATCAATCCATAAAGCAACAGACTCAACAAACTCAAGCAACTAATCAAAACAAACTAAGATGATAATGCTTCACTACTAAGATGCCAGGTAACGGGCTGGGCACGTTACATTCCCCCCTTCTCAGCTTCCGGATCGTCCTCGGACCGAAAATTAGGAAATTTTTCACATAGTTTGTAAAAATCTTCCCAAGTGGCATCTTCTTTCTCGAACCCTTTCCACTGAACTAACACCTTTGTTACTGCTCTGTTCCCACGTTTCACAATTGTTCTGTTCAGAATTGTTGCCGGTTCGGTGAGCAGAGTCCCATCATGATCGGTATCGGGAAGCTTGGTCATGATGTGTACTCCTTCTCCCAATTTCCTCTTAAGGCAAGATACATGAAAGACCGGGTGGACCTTGGACTGTGGTGGTAGCTCTAATCTATATGCCACCTTACCGATCTTTTCTATGACTTTGAAAGGCCCAAAGTATCTGTGAGACAATTTGAGATTTGTTCGTAAGCTGATCGTCTGCTGCCGATAAGGTTGGAGTTTCAAGAAAACCATATCCCCCACTTCGAATGAACGATCTGATCGATGTTGGTCCGCCATTACCTTCATCCGATTTTGTGCCTTAAGTAAATTCTCTTTCAAGGATCCCACTATTGCCGCTCTGTCGCGAAGAACAACGTCTACGGCCTCCACCTTTGTGGTACCTCGAATGTAAGAAATAAGCCGGGGAGGAGGAACACCATACACTGCTTCATACGGCGTCATTCCTGTCGATGAATGATGGTTAGTGTTGTACCAGAACTCGGCAAGAGACAACCATTTACTCCATTCTCTGGGTTTCAGTCCACAAAAGTTGCGAAGATATTGTTCCAAACACTTGTTGACCACCTCTGTTTGCCCATCGGATTGAGGATGATATGCGGAGCTCATGTTGAGGGTGGTGCCTTGAAGCTTAAAGAATTCCTTCCAGAAATGACTAATGAATATAACATCTCGGTCACTTACTATTGATGTCGGCATCCCATGCAACTTGAATACATGGTCTAGAAAATGGCGGGCCACTGTAGATGCAGAGTATGGATGAGATAAAGCAATAAAGTGAGCATATTTGGATAATCTATCAACAACGACAAAAACCGTCGATTTTCCTTGTGAAGCCGGTAGTCCTTCAATGAAATCCATGGATATAGATGTCCAGGTTTGAGTAGGAATCTCCAGCGGTTGTAGAAGGCCAGCAGGTTTCACATTTTCAGATTTGGTGCGCTGGCATATGTCACACTCCCTGATGTAAGCCCTTACATCTCGCTTTAGGTTAGGCCAGTAGAAGTCTGACTTCACTCGATGATAAGTTTTATGGTACCCAGCATGCCCACCCAAGGGACTATCATGTAACAAAGTTAAAATTTTAGCCTTGAAAGAAGAGTGTGGTGAGAGGTAAAACCTTCCGTTGTAGAATAAGATTCCTTCCAATTCAGTGAACCGTGTAGAGTCCACCTCACCTTCCTTAAGCTTGCGCAAGATATTCTTGATATAAGAATCAGATGAATGCTCCTTTCTAATCTCCTCCACCCAATTTGGAATTGGAGTGGATATAGCCTTTAGATCCCCATCAGCCCTTCTTGAGAGTGCATCTGCCACCACATTGGTGGATCCACTCCTATACTCCACCGTGAAATCATAACCGAATAATTTTGAAGCCCATTGTTGTTGCATAGGAGTGCCCATCTTCTGATCTAATAAGAATCTAAGGCTTTGTTGGTCAGATTTGACTACAAATCGCCTCCCAAAAAGGTAATGTCTCCACTTCCTTACTGACAACACCAATGCTAGCAATTCTTTTTCATACGTAGAGAGAAATAAGCTTTTCCCTGTAAGAGCTTTGCTGAAGAAGGCTATTGGACGTCTCCCTTGAGTAAGCACAGCACCGATGCCAGACCCGGATGCATCACATTCTACAAAGAACACGCCATTGAAATCCGGAACAGCTAAGACAGGTGGTTGGGTCATTGCCTCCTTCAACTTGTTGAAAGCAGAAATGGATCCCTCGGACCACGCAAAGGAATTCTTTTTCAGCATCTCTGTTAACGGCTTTGCTATCTTCCCATAGTCTTGGATGAAGCGCCGATAGTAGCCGGTGAGTCCAAGAAACCCTCTGAGCGCCTTGATGTTTTTAGGTTGTGGCCATTCAAGGATACACCGAATCTTCTCAGGGTCCGCTGAGACGCCTTCGTTGGAAATGATATGTCCCAAGTATTCAATAGATGCACTACCAAAAATACACTTGCTCTTCTTGGCATATAATTGGTTAGAACGGAGAAGATCAAGTACGACCTTAAGATGTCGTAAATGATCGTCCCAATTTGAACTATAAACAAGTATATCATCAAAAAATACAAGAACGAACCTTCTCAGGCAGTGACGAAAAACTTCATTCATTAAGCCTTGGAAAGTGGAAGGAGCATTAGTAAGGCCGAAAGGCATTATCAGAAATTCATAGTGGCCTTCATGTGTACGGAAAGCAGTTTTAGGAATATCTTCTTGCTTCACTCGGATCTGATGATAGCCGGAGCGAAGGTCAAGCTTGGAGAATATTCTGGCGCCATGCAACTCATCTAATAGTTCCTCAATTATTGGAATTGGAAATCTGTCCTTTATGGTTTGCTGATTTAGAGCTCTATAATCCACACAAAGGCGCCATGAGCCATCACCTTTGCGTACCAGGAGCGCCGGAGATGCATATGGACTTTGGCTGGTTCGTATTGCACCACTTTGTAAGAGCTCACCCACTAATTTTTCTATTTCCGACTTCTGAAAATGCGGGTAACGATATGGTCGCGAGTTCACCGGTTTGGCTCCAGGAATCAGAGGAATTTTGTGGTCCCAAGTTCGTATTGGAGGAAGACTGCGTGGTTCCCCAAAGACATCTCCATAAGAAGACAAAAGCTCCATAGTTTGTGTAGGCATTTTTCTATCTTCTGTGTTGACATTTAAGGAACAAATTTGCAGTAAATAACAACTATTATGAGTAGGGAAGGATTTGCTCACGTTCTTATTCGGTATGAACTCTATTCCCTGTCTTGCTACTCCTTTCAAACGACATGATTCTTGGCCCAACTTGAATTCCATAGTGAGATTAGCAAAATCCCAAGTTATAGGACCCAACTTTTCCAACCATTGTGCTCCCAAAACAGCTTCGCATCCTCCCAAATTAAGCAGATAAAAATCAGTCTTTACGATGATATCTTGAACATGTAGCTTTGCACCAAAAATTTTTCCTTGGCATGGCACACGTTCCCCGGTGGCAACCGAAACCTCGAATTGAGCTTCACGATGGATGACACAACCCGCCTTCTTAGCGATGTAAGGATTTAGAAAATTATGACTGCTTCCTGAATCAATAAGCACCATCAAGGGTACCCGATTCGACCGTCCCTGGACTCTCATCGTCTGGGGTGATGGGCTACCCGAGATTGCATGGAGGGATATTTCGGGATGAGAGTTTTCGTCTTCTAATCGGCTGGGTTCATCTTGGTCTGATGACCCCTCTGGATCTTCATGCTCTGGCCAGCTACCCTCCATCAGATACAATTGCTGAGTTCGACACTTGTGGCCAGGTGAGAATTTATCATCGCAATTATAACAGAGACCCTTGTCCCTTCTTTCCTTCATTTCCACCGGTGTTAGTTTTTTAATAAAAGGAGTAGAAGATTTGGGGCCAGAATTAGTACTTGACCTGGCCAGATCTGGTCGAGATTGCTTCCGACGAGAGTTGACCTTCTCTTCTTGCATCCGAGCGAGCCCAATAGCGTCAGAGAGTGAGCCTGGGCGTAGCATTTGTACGCTTAGTCGGATTTCTTCCCTTAGCCCACTCACGAAGCAGCTGATCATGAATGATTCATTTAGCCCTTCAGTACGATTGGCTAACTCTTCAAAATTTGTTTGATATTGCTCCACAGTGGATGATTGTTTAAGCTTCGTCAGTAATGCAGTGGGATCTTCATATTGGTTAGGTCCAAACCGTGTAAGAAGACCCTTGGAGAAGTCCTCCCAACTTGATATGACACCGGTTTTTTCGAGCCACCTAAACCATTGGAGCGCCTTCCCTTCAAGGTGGAACGAGGCCAGTAGGAGCCTTTGAGTGTTGGGAGTTTGCTGGTGGAGAAAGAATTGCTCCACCCTATAGAGCCAACCCGAAGGGTCGTCTCCATTGAACCTCGGAAAGTCTAACCTGGCCATGCGAGTCTGGAAGGATTGAGTGGTGTCGCCGCTTCTTGCTAATTGGCTTGGGTTCGGTGTCAGCATGCCAGAAGCCTCACCTCTTTCTAAGTGTGGGCCCTGTGATAGGCTCCCCAACTTGGAATCCATAAGAGTCATCTTTTTTGTTATCTCCTGTAGAATCTTTGCTTGCTCTTGAAGAAAATTGCCCTGAGTATCTTGCGTCGCCTTGAGGAGTTGCATCATCTCATCGAGTTTTGCAAAGCGTGTGCCTTCAGCCATTGCGAGGAAAGCCTGGCTCTGATACCAGTTGCAGCATGCCTATGAAGAATGATCAGCAAAAATAGAAAAATTAGAATGATAAGAGATTCTTCGAGGGAACCTCAGCCTCCTGAACTAGGATTAAGTTTTTGGGGAAATTATCATGCATCCGTTTATTCTCTGCTGGAAAAGATAAAGGGCCTACTTCCTTGAGATTAGGAAGGAGTTACAATCCAAAACAAACTGAAGCAACTAACTAACAGACTCGATCAATCCATAAAGCAACAGACTCAACAAACTCAAGCAACTAACTAACAGACTCGATCAATCCATAAAGCAACAGACTCAACAAACTCAAGCAACTAACTAACAGACTCGATCAATCCATAAAGCAACAGACTCAACAAACTCAAGCAACTAATCAAAACAAACTAAGATGATAATGCTTCACTACTAAGATGCCAGGTAACGGGCTGGGCACGTTACACGGATCGTTCCCAACTGGTTTCTCTCAATTTTGTCCCCAAATCCTCTCTCTCTCTCTCTCTCTCTCTCTCTCTCGATCTTCTCTCCTTATGTCTCCCTTTCTCTCTTGGTGATCGACAACCAGCGGGGTAGGGCGAGGCTCCGCCCTCCTCCCCCCTTCTTTGAAGGCCGGCAAGCACCCAGGTGAGGGAGGCCGGTGCGGCTCCGGCCCCCTCCCCCCTCTTCCTCTTCGATCGGAAGCACCAAGGGAAGGGCTGGTCCCCCATCCCCCTTTCCTCTTCCTCGATCGGCGGGAGCACAAAGAGGAGGGCGCGACCAAATGAACTTTGACAGAGATGGATACATCTTTGTTTTTATAAATTGATCAAGTAGATCTTTCATACTTCGTTTTTGCATACTTTTAGTTTCTGATTTGTTTTTGGGTGAAAACTGATAGTGAGCTGGATAGTGGCAGCCAATCCTTTAATCGCAGTTCCCATCTCCAGGATCCACCCGACTTGGCTATCTCAATTTTTTTCGCATGTTCCTTTTTTTTTTTTTTTTAACATATTTAAGGTACAGTTTTGACGGATTCATCATTTAAGAGTTAGTCAGGATTCGACTATTAGTTTAAATTATTGTTGGCCAAAGATTCGAGTGAGCAACCTTCTATTACCATTCACGGTATTCACCTTATACTCCTTTGAACATTCTCCCACATAATTGGTGTGTGTTCAAGTTCTTTCATTGCATTTTTCTTTAACTATAATCAGTGATATGTTGTATTCATGTTGTTTTTTGTTTTTTTTCTTTCACAATATGAGTTTGCAATTATCAGTGTACAATGAAACACTAATGAGAAAAATATTTTGATGGGATCATCTTACTCGCAAACGCCTATATGTAGGGATATGACAACAAATAGGTAAATCATTTGTTATTGAGTTATCGATTTTGATATATTGGGTTGTAGGGATATATGATTTAGCTCTCTCTCTCTCTCTCTCTCTCTAGATCTCTCTCTCTCTCTCTCTCTCTCTCTCTCTCTCTCTCTCTCTCTCTCGGGGGTAGTCCGTCAGAGGAGGGTACGTTCGCAACGGATTGACAATCATTGTAGCGGTCATAAGTGGCTAGGCTTACATGGATCGGCTTTAGGGTAGCAATCTTAAAAAAATCTAGACATTTGTACATGAAATAGAAATGATTTTGCAATTTAGGTTCACTACAACAGACAGGCTTTTGCGGCGGCCATTTTGAGACTTGGCCGGCTTTAGGAGGAATAGGTGGCAGCCATTGGCGAAGGCTGAAATTTGCAGTGGCACACGATGGAGGCTAAAATGGGAAAGCAAATACGGCGACACAGACCACTGAAATATGAATCTTTTATGGCTATCATATACTATGATAATCAATAAGTCCCAAGGCAAATCAGTCAAGTACGTGGATATATACTTGAGGACACCGGTATTCACATGGGCAAGTATATGTAGCACTCTCCAGATGTACGAATAATGATAAAACCAAAATCGAGTTTATTTACAACCGGATACAGGAGTTGCTATATCTGATGTCATTGTTACCGGGTTGATTGGATCTTGCGTGAAAATCAAAGCTAAAACCAGGGTGTTATACTTTCAAAAGTTCTTTTTTAAACTATGTAGCTGCATACAAGTGTTTGTGTAAATTATCAATCTTGATGATTGGAAATCAATTATGACCACGTGTTTATTGTGATTGACGGTTGGAAAATAATTGTTAGGATGCATTTATTTGAACCCTTGACCATGCCCACGAGTTGCATGTCTTAACAACTAACCTATCAGTTGGAGACGAAATGGATGGAACTTAGATCAACATTATTGCTAATATTCTTGACTCACATTTTCCTTTCAAACTGTCCAAGTGGTTGGTACACCATTTGTAAGTGTGCCAGAACAAGATAAACCAATGGGTTGGAAGGTCGGCCTAAGGCGAGCGGGAAATAATATTGTCATCGCCCAAGAAATCTTTTGCATGTCGACAAGCACGGGCATTATCACCGCTCCCGAAATATTGTCATATTCATCAAAATATTATCACCGCTCATGAAATGTTGTTATCACTCTCGAAATATTGTTCTCTCCCTCGAAATATTATCACCGCTCCATAAATGTTTTGCTGCCACATTTGAAATATTGTCATATACCTCGAAATATTATACTCGTCCTCAAAATCTTTAGCGTGTCGACAGGCATAGGCATAACTAATCACTTATATAGTTCACGGTATATTCGATTCAAAGAAGATTGGAATGGTATTTAAACTCTCTCATACAAACCTTTCACATACATAGTTGGTAGCACATTATAAGAAGCACAATTGGATGGAACAAAAAGCAACGGCTCTATGTATTGACAAATCTGCAGTTCTTCCTCACCTCCCCTCCCTCCGGGTTGGTGATGTTCCCCATCGTCACCATGGAGTTGGAGAACTGCTTGAAGAACGCGATGGGGTCCGCCGCGTACTGCTGCACGAGGTGGGCCGTCTCGATCCCGACGAGGCTCGAGTACATCTCCTGATCCGAGTTCAGCAGCCCCTCCCCGCTCAGCAGGAGCTCATAGAAAGAATTGTCGAAGAGCGTGGGCGTGACGTAGTCCATCGCGCTGATCTTATCGTCCCCTCCGGCCTCCGGGCATGTCGACTTCAGCTTGCTAAGGTAGGGTTTGGCGGTGGCGCTGTACTTGGAGGTCGACTCGAAGTCGCCGTAGATCCTCTCCCGGAAGTTCACGCATCGAGCCACGCCGATGGTGTGCGCACCTGCAAACCTTGTGAGTCTTTTGATACATGGTATAAATCCAAAGGTGCAGGTGCTAGCCATGTTATTTCCCCAACTATAGGTTCAATGTTGGGGATTTAGTCCCACGTCTGTTAAGGGACTGGGTGATGTTGTATTGAAATACCCATCTTGAACCTTCTCTCACAAACTGGTTTTGTGGGGAGGCGGATATATATCCATGGGTCGATGGAACAACTAGTGGTATCAGAGCTCGAGGTTCCAACCAGCCGCTGCACGCACGAGAGGGGAGGTCTCGCCACCCCCAAGTCTCGTGTGAAGAGAAGGATTGTTGAGGATTTAACTTCGATGAAAGGGCGAAGTGATATTGCATTGAAATTAGGGGTGGCAATGGCATGGGTCGGGTCGGGTCGGGTTGAGGCATAGGTATAAGGGCAAAACACCCAACTCGACCCGATCCGTTTAATAAACGGGTCAAAAACTTAAACCCAAACCCGACCCGCCTAATAAACAGGTTGATTCGACCCGACCCGTTTAACCCGTTTACTAAACAGGTCGGGTCGGGTTGGGTCAACAGAACCTATGTAAACCTATCGGGTTGGGTCAAGACGGGTCGGTTGGGCCGGGTTGGTTCAGGTTGGGTCAGGTCAACATGACCCATTTGGTAAACGGATCAAGTCAGGTCAATCGGGTTATAAGTACAAACCCGAACCCGACCCATTAAATAAACGGGTCAATCAGTTCGATCCGTTTATGATCCGATCCCGTTTAGGCCAAACCCAAACCCGCTAACTTCGGGTCGGGTTTGGGTCGGGTCAAGGATAGCCACCCCTAATTGAAATACCCGACTTGGACCCTTCCTCACAAGCCGGTTTTGTGAGGAGGTGGGTATCCAAAGGTCCAGGGGCCACACTACATACATACACTTTGTTTTGAGAGTGTGACTTCAATTCGCATGGGTTGAACCTGACCCAACCCAACCCAACCCCTGATCGGGATTGGGCTCATTTATCTGATGACCGTGTTGGATCCAGATTGAAAAAGTCAACCCGAACTAAACTTGAGGTAGTTTTGGACTAAGGGGCTAAGGCAACCCGAGCCAGCCCGAACCCAAGTTGAGTATAACATGTCACCTTCTAAGCCCCACGATCATGGAAACCTAAGAGAGAGCAGACATACCGACGAGGGCGACCATGTCGGTGACGGAGAGGCCCTTGCCGAGGAAGTTGGAGACGAGGGTGACCAGGCCCTGATTAGCAGCCGGGATGTCTGTGTTAGCCTGGTCCAGGCTTGCACCCTTAGAGTCCTTTCGTCCCACCGGGACATCCCAATACGGGCCTCCAACCTGCATGTCCACCAATTGAACCACCATGCAAGATCTAAAGAGAAGATGGATGGTCTGCAGGTGAGCTCATACCAGAATGACTGCATCTCTTGCGGCTATGGCGAGCAGATCAGCGCAGGAGACGATCCCCGGGCACTCGGACTCCACATGGTTCTTGATCTTGTCCACCAGATCGAACCCGATCAAGGAGTTCACGTTCTGCTCCGCCTTCTTCTCCCCCTTCACCGTGTACGTGTCGTCGAGCAGCACAGATCCATCGCAGCCCTGAACCCGCGAAGAACACAAGCTTTCAGATCATCATCCAAGTCTTATACAATCAGAATGATGTTATACAGAAAAGATTGACAAGAATTTTTTGACTGGTTGTCAACCCTTTCCCGCATCGGAAAGTCGAAACAAGTTTTGTTCCGATGCGCTTAATTCCCGTAGGGTTTTTGAGCTTTGAGCATTTGCGGGAAGCTGTTTTGTATGCAATTATCAGCTTTTCGCAGAAGCTTCCATAGAAGCTTTTGGTGGCTTAGGAGATTAACTTCATAATTATTCGATGGATTTCTGTGCTGACCTGAACGAAGCAATCGTGGAAATGGAGGCGGAGGATGGCGGCGGCGTTGCGGGGGTCGGTGTGCACGGCGCACTCCATCTCCGCGCGCACGATCTCCTGAGCGGCCGGGCACGAGACCGAGTAGTAGTCCAAGCTCAGCTCTGACGGGTCTTGCGCCGCGACGCGCATTATCGTGGACACCAAGATGAAACCTAAGCTGAGGATTAGATGTTGGGAGGATTGGAGGTTGGCCATGGCCTTAATTCCTTTGCTTCCCTTTCTCTTAAGTGGGTAATGAGAGGCTTTATGCCTCCATCAACTTTATATATCATGCATAGTCAAGGGGATGTCCAATAAAGAACCATTGGGGAAAGAAGAGTCAAGGGTGGGATCAACTAGATTTTGGCAAGGTTGGTGAGAGCTAGCAAGCTAATATCAAACCTGTGGCCTCTTTCCAGGAGATCTTGTGGAAGGAACGGGCATGGGGTTGATTGGTTTGGTGGCCCGGGTTCACCAATCTTGGAAGTATAACAATCAACTATTATACACGTGTTTGATCTGTGGTTAGTCAATTCTCTCTCTCTAGGGTTGATTATGGTCTCAACTTTCCTCTCTCTCTCTCTCTCTCTCTCTCTCTCTCTCTCTCTCTCTCTCTCTCTCTCTCTCTCTGTGGATCATTATGGTCTCAAGTTCCTCTCTCTCTCTCTCTCTCTCTCTCTCTCTCTCTCTCTCTCTCTCTCTCTCTCTCTCTCTCTCTGGATCATTATGGTCTCAAGTTCCTCTCTCTCTCTCTATCTCTCTCTCTCTCTCATGGGCTCGAGTGTCTTCGATCCACATTTTGCAAGCCTCCCTCTCTCTCTTCTTCGATCCAAATTTTGCAAGCCAACAAAAGACATTAGATAATGTGAACGGAATCTACCAACGGGCTCTTGGCCTGGTGGTATTTCATCTCTCCCATGTTGAAGAGATTCTTTGTTCGACTCTCGATATGGACACCACGGAGCAAATTTTTCCTCAAGACTGTTTTGCCTTGTTTGCGCCTGCAAATCCTGCCCGTTGATATTATGTTCACGGGATTATGGAATTAGTAAATAGCTGTTGCTGCTGCTGCCACTCTCCCGTTTCGATCTTTGGATCTCTTTGAGCTCTTGCTCTCACGCCCGTCACCCTGTCCTATGACCGCTTGCCCGGTCCAGTAAAAAATTAAAAAAAGGGTACGGTATCTCGACTTCCATAAATCAATGTAACAGTTTTACCACATGCTAACACAATTATTGTAAACTGGGTACATTTATGTTCATCGTCAAGACGGGTTATATCGGCATCATCTCAAGCCGATTTTGGATTGGATTGAATCAACTCGAGTTATGTTGGTCCTGCTCGATTATGTGGTATTGGCATGGGTTTGATCAAGTCACGTCAGTTCGCATTGGATCAAATCAGTTATGCTCATCTGGTTAGGTTGATCAGCTATGTTCCGGTTATGTCAAATTTGATTAGATTCGTTCGACGCATCAAGTTGAGTCATGCCACATTGGAACTAGGGCATTTCAAATTGGGTTAATCGATTTATGTATCATGTCGTTGGGCCCGTTGAGTTATGTTTAGATCACGTCGTGTCGTGTTAAGTCGGCTCAAGTTGGGTTATTTCATATTGAGTTCAGTCAGGTTTAGTCGGAGTTTGAATAAACCAGGTTGGATTGGATCTGATTCATTGTGTCAAATTTTTTTTTTTTTTGGTATTATAAAGGGAGGCACCACAGTCTGGTGCAAGCACAGAGTCGCCACTACATCGATCAGAGAACGGCTCTACTACCAGGACACAATAAATCGCCCCGCGGCGAAAAAACCAGAAGGGGAACACAGCCCCACACCGCCATCCATGGCGGGATCTACCCCACACCGGAGCTCCCAACAGTCATCGGACTCCGACGTCAAGACAAACCCACAAAAGGAAAAGGCAAACAAACGCCTAAAAACCAAGACATCCACAAAAACAAACAAACCAAAAATTGGATCACATACCGGATCCATCACCACCATCATCGCCGGAGGAAAAAGGTAAGGAGCCGCACCTCCCCGATCTGCCACGAACTCGGACGCTGCCGTCTCGAACCCATCAAGGGATCAACGCCGAGCTGAGGAGGGTCTGGAACACCCACGACATATTCCGGCCGGGTCCAGATCACCACTCCGCACCTCCCTGATCCCACAAGCTGAGCCGTCGGTGCCGAACCGTACAGGAGAGAGCCACGCCACCTGAAATCGACACAAAAATCCCGTGTTGATGGGATCCAGCCCCCTATATACACAGGAAGGAAAAAAGGGCCAGACCCCCCCCCCCCCGATGCCTCGCGAACCGAAATCCTGACCTTCCCAGCGCGTCGGCGGTCGGAGAGGCCAAGAAGGGGGGTCAGAAACCCTAACCTAAGGGCGAAGTGGGGACCCGGAGAGCCGGCAGAGACGAACATATTGTGTCAAATTATTTGATTATTAGGTGCAACGAATTATTCTAGAGACCCTTTGGCAAATCAATTTGATTAAAAAATTATAGCTTAATAGTTGGCATATTAAAAATATCTATAGTGTGGGTTCTTATATCTTCTATATTACATGTTAGGGCAGTTCGGATTATTTACAACTCTGCCATCCTCAAAATCGTGTTGAGACAAGATTTGGAGACAAGTTGTCCATCCGATCTAATTGTACGTATCAAACACATCTCAATCTCCCCTCAAATCAAACGGACCAAAAAAATCCTAAAATCCCTCAAAACTGAAACCGATTGCTCGCTCACTCGCCATACTAACAACCGATCGCTGCACGATCTTCCCCCCAACTCCTTGTTCGTCTTCTCTCTCTTCTCCGACTCGCCATCACCCTACACCGATCGCACCACCGCACCGTCCACCACCGCGAGGTCTCTCTCTCTCTCTCTCTCTCTCTCTCTCTCTCTCTCTCTCTTCGCCATTAGGGGGGGTTGGGGCGGGGGTCGCGCCGAATACTCACAGGGTTGTTCCGGGCTGGTTCTGGTCGAGTCGTTTCATATGGGATAGCCAGGTCGAGTCAAGTCATGTTGGATTGATAATTGATTAGGGCCAACATGTCATGTTGGGTCAGGTTTGGTATGGCCTGTTGGACTTCAACTAAGCTAGATTAGGTCGTCTTTGATCGGGTTTTATCAACATCATGTTAATTTGATTATGGAATGGGTTGAAATAATTGTGAACTATGTTTGTCCGGTTAGATCGATTCATTTTGCATTGGGTCAGTTTAACTATGATGATTTTAGGTTAGGTCGATCAAGTCCGATCAAGTGATCTTCTATCAATGATTATGTGTGCTTTGTCATCGTCGCAATCCTATTGAATTCTTTATAATCCACTTTTCTATTGACATAATTTGATGGAGTTGGTGTTTTCCATATATTCTGGCATCATGCCGGGTAGGGTTTGATGGGGTCAGATTGTGCTTAGTTCACTTGGTGGTCATTATGGAATGAGTTCAATTAATTTGAGTTATAATTAGCTTTTATTATTTTAGGAAAATTTTGAATTTTTTTACATAGAGAATAATAAAAAAAGGTATCCTCATACAAAATTATATAGGAAAAAACCAATGGAATGCACAACAGCTGAATCAATTGGAAGAGATGATCTAGCCTGTACACCATAGTGCATGCCCGTGCTTGTTGGCACTGCTGCAGCAGGCCATCTTCGGTGGCAACATACCCACCGGGCATCGCCTATTCATTTGGCGGCTGAGGGTTACCAATTTAACCATAGTTTTGACCGATTTCTTTTTGTCTTTATTCATTTTTGTGGTAAACATGTAATTAACACAAAGTTCTTTTTTATGGTAACTTTATAAATAATACGAACGGCCTTAGCTTATTATATAGATATGGGCAACTTTGCCCAAATGTTACGGTAGCCATGGATCATACTTGATGCATGGAAATTGATCCGGCGTCTACCTCTAAACGATAAAAACCGCCGTCTTGGAGGGAAATTTACAGTCGGTGTGTCGAATAGGACCATGTTATTTTCGCCATGCTCTTCGACCATGGAGCCACTTTTGAGATATTGGCTAAACCCCCGTGCATGGCATTTGGTCAATTGTTGCCCTCATGGTGTGTCGGTCATATCATAGCTCCTAATTGATCTAGCTCCTTATTCCTTTTTTTTTTTTGAGATCAACGGGTGTCCCGAAACCTTTCGGGCAATGGCCCACTTCAGGCTCGGACTAATCCCTCCGGGAGTGAAGCCCGACCCACTCGGCAATTCCCACTTCACTCCTGGGTAAATCGAGGGGAGGAACAGTTGAACCCACAACCTCATCACCAAAGCATCAGTTGCTTTGCCAACTCTCCTTTCCCCTGGTGGGTATCTAGCTCCTTATTCCTCGTATGGGTGTTTTCGGGTGCGGGACATAGCATGACTATTAATTTTGGAATATTAAGAATAGATTAATTTTAGTTGTTAAGATTTTTATGTTGATGATATTATTATATATATTCTGTTTGATTAACGTTTGTCTTTCTAGATTACCAAAAAAAAAAAAACATTTACCTTTCTATACCGTGCATCGCATGATGAGCTGGATATATGTCATGATCTTTATTCATGAAACCTCCTTCGAGACACTGGCTCAATTTTTAAGCATTCGGACGACTGCTATCCACAAGGTGGTGTGAGCGGTATCTCACATCGATCCAGCTCCTTGTGCATTGCACGGGTTTTTTTTTCCCCCCTTGTATAGAGACTAAGCAAGTCTGCCCATTACCAATGTGGTTGAGCAATGTGACTTTTCTAAACCGATAGATAGGGCTGAACTCGGTGATCATCAATCAATTATGCTATGGGTGCAAAATTTAGCTAAGGTATTTCAGCCCTGCCTAGATCCCACGATGACTACAGTGGGATCCGCTAGCCATACCTGGGGCCTACGACGACTACAGTTTGACTCGCCAGCCCTGTTTGGGGACCATGACGACAGCAGTAGGGCTCGCCAGCCCAGCCTGGGACCCACGACGACTACAGTAGGGCCCGCCAGCCCAGCCTAGGGCCCACGACTACTACAGTGGGGTCTGCCAGCCATGCCCGGGTCCCACGATGACTATAGTGGGGCCTGCCTACTAAGGCATTTCAGTCTTGCCTAGATCCCACGACGACTACAATGGGATCCGCCAGCCTTTCTTGTGGCCCATGATGACTACAGTTTGATCCGCTAGCCTTGCCTAGGGCCCATGACAACTATAGTTGGGCCTGTCAACCTAGTTTGGGGCCCACAACGACTATAGTAGGGCCCGCCATCCCAACCTGGGGCCCGTGAAGACTACAGTGGGGACTGTCAGCCCTGCTTGGGGCCCACGATGACTACAGTAGGGTCCGCTAGTCCTGCCTGGGACCTACGACGACGACAATGGGGCCTGCCAACCATGCCTGGGGGCCTACTATGATGATAGTAGGACTTGCCAGGCCTGCTTTGGGCCCACGAGTATGACAGTGGGGCATGCTAACCCTGCTTGGGGTCCATAACGACTAAAGTGGGGCCCGCCAGCCCTATATGGGGCATAGACGGTTACAGAAACTGTCCTGGAACCCGGATGTTTCCAAACCCCTATAAATAGCATCCCGAGAAATATTCCAGATCGGAATTCATTATTCATAGATCCAACTTTCAATTTCCAGATCTTAGACCTCCCTCTCTTCCCTTTTCTTTAATTGCTTGTACAAGTCACTCTCAGTCTGTCAAGGTCACACTATATTTCAGAGATAGTGGATTAATGTTGCACCTTACCGCACGAAGACATAGGCTTCTGCCGAACTTCGATACCACACACTTGCCTACTCTCTACTCTCTACTCTCTACTCTCTACTCTACGTCACGTCTATGTTCAAGTCAATGAGTTAAAGCCGAATCGATTGATTATTGGGCGAAGTCTTCGGACGGTACGACGATCATCCCTCACATCTGCATCTGGGACGTAGTGCTCAAAAGCGTTGGAAAGTGATTGGTATGAAAGATTCCGAGACCTCATAGCTTCATTATGTACTTTACAAAATATTATATATAAATAACAATTAAAGGTAACAATTAAAAATTATTATATAAATAACATAAGAAAAACCTTGATTTTAAAACGTAATTTTCTGACAATTCTATGATCTGTCAGCATTGATAAAACTCCATAATACTCGACATTCAAGTTTTTTTTTTTGTGAGAACCCTCCTAAGAAGGAGGGAGGGTTAGGCAGCCCACAATCAGTTATTTACTAAAATCAAGAACTGGTCTTGCTACAAAAGGTAGTAGGGTCCACCCCGAATTTCGGAACCCATGGAATAATCCAAGTTCTGAAAATTGAGGACATTGATTTACAAAGATGATCTGTTTCAGTACTTTTTCTATTGAAGATGTGATTGTTCCTCTCCAGCCAGAGCACCCAAATGGTGGCCATCGCAAGAATGTCCCATGGAGGCCGGTTCTCCTTTGAGATTCGCCTCCTATGCCAAGTACTCCACATAGCCTTTAGGTTTTACGGATGAGACTTATCTCAAGTTTAGCATCGAAATGATCCCACACTTGTCGGGCAAAAGTGCAGCCGAGTAAGAGATGAGAAGCAGTTTTGTATGGAGAAATTACCACCTTTTAGAAACCTAGCAACATGAATGCGGATTAATAAACCCAATGTGATAATGCTTTTTGGCGCCAACAATGTCAGAACCCCACTTTTCAAATTGTTTTTTTCTTCTGATGTTATTTAAATAATGAATCTTTTTTAATTTTTATTTCGAAAAAAAAACTTTGGAATTTAAAGATAGAAATGAACCACGTTCATATTTGTCTTGACCATTTATGTCATGTCTCAGCTAAACCGCAATACAAATTTATCTATATGACTAAGAAGGAGATTGGACCAACCGGTTCATTGTAGAGTGAAGTTTCTTGTTCAATCATATACTGCAATACTGTTACCAATAACCCTAAGGGGGTTGTGGGGAGAGAGATATATAGAGAGAGATGGAGACTAGGTTTTGGGAGTGAATGGATGTCTCTCATTAGATCCAATGGACTAATATATATAGTGCCCTCTTATGAGGCTCATATACAAAGGAAAGATATATGCACTAGGCTTTATATATATGGCTAACACCGTCCGTCAAACTCACGTGGTTGGATCAAATACCAAGAGTTTGCTAATAAGAAACCATAACTGAGGAGTACAGTGTGACTTCATAAAGAAGTCAGCAATCTGTTCTTTAGAGGAAACATAAGGGGGAGAGAGAGTTCGTACTCATAGTTCTGCTGGGAGAAGTAGCAATCGATCTCGATGTGATTAATCATCAAGCAGATTGTATGCACGAAAAAAATATTCGGGTCGTTTTTATTTCGAACACACGAAGATTACATGGCCGGGACCCAGGGACTCGGGGGTGGTGAGCCGAGTGCGGCGAAGATTTGATCAGGAGATTGTGGGAGAGATACTCTAGAGGGTCCCTTTGATCCGCGTCTCCACGTTACTTCGTGCGAGAGCTCTGGAGGGGCTACCAAAGATATAGATCTTTACAGGGCGAGGGTTTCTTGAGAGGCTAAGGAGTTTTCATCGTTGCTTTTGTCCCTTTCGTGCTTCGCGTTTTCTCGGCTAGGGAGCTTTTGGCTTCGTTCCTCGGTCTTCGTGTCACCCTCGGCTCTGACTAGATCTTGGCATCCTCGATCGTCGGTTTTATGGCGTCGATCTTGCTTTCACCTTCGGCTTTGGATTCTGGCGTCTGGCTCTAGCTTTGCTTTAGTATGGCTCTGGTGTCGGCGTAGCTTTGGCGTTTAGCGCTTGAACGTAGAAGGGGTAGAGGCTTGCGGTGCTTTCGTTCTTCCGGACTTCGCATCGTATCAGCTAGAAAGTGTGTTGCTTTGCTCGTAATCCTTCGTAGTTGCTTGGCTTCAGCACATGCGTGGCTTTAGCGCGGGCGTAATTTCGGCTTTGCTCTGGCTTTAACTTTTGGCTTCTGGCATCTGGTTCTTGTTTAACTTTAGCTTTGACTTTAGCTTCTTGCGTAGTGCCCTCTTATGAGGCTCATATACAAAGGAAAGATATATGCACTAGGCTTTATATATATGGCTAACACCCCCCGTCAAACTCACGCGGTTGGATCAAATACCAAGAGTTTGCTAATAAGAAACCATAACTGAGGAGTACGGTGTGACTTCGTAAAGAAGTCAGCGATCTGTTCTTTAGAGGAAATATAAGGGGGAGAGAGAGTTCGTACTCATAGTTCTGCTGGGAGAAGTAGCAATCGATCTCGATGTGATTAATCCTCTAGCAGACTGTATGCACGAAAAAAAGATTCGGGTCGTTTTTATTTCGAGCACACGAAGATTACATGGCCGGGACCCAGGGACTCGGGGGTGGTGAGCCGAGTGCGGCGAAGATTTGATCAGGAGATTGTGGGAGAGATCCTCTAGAGGGTCCCTTTGATCCGCGTCTCCACGTTACTTCGTGCGAGAGCTCTGGAGGGACTACCAAAGATATAGATCTTTACAGGGCGAGGGTTTCTTGAGAGGCTAAGGAGTTTTCATCGTTGCTTTTGTCCCTTTCGTGCTTCGCGCTTTCTCAGCTAGGGAGCTTTTGGCTTTGTTCCTCGGTCTTCGTGTCACCCTCGGCTCTGACTAGATCTTGGCATCCTCGATCGTCGGTTTTATGGCGTCGATCTTGCTTTCACCTTTGGCTTTGGATTCTGGCGTCTGGCTCTGGCTTTGCTTTAGTATGGCTCTGGTGTCGGCGTAGCTTTGGCGTTTAGCGCTTGAACGTAGAAGGGGTAGAGGCTTGCGGTGCTTTCGTTCTTCCGGACTTCGCATCGTATCAGCTAGAAAGTGTGTTGCTTTGCTCGTAATCCTTCGTAGTTGCTTGGCTTCAGCACATGCGTGGCTTTAGCGCGGGCGTAATTTCGGCTTTGCTCTGGCTTTAACTTTTGGCTTCTGGCATCTGGTTCTTGTTTAACTTTAGCTTTGACTTTAGCTTCTTGCGTAGTGCCCTCTTATGAGGCTCATATACAAAGGAAAGATATATGCACTAGGCTTTATATATATGGCTAACACCCCCCGTCAAACTCACGCGGTTGGATCAAATACCAAGAGTTTGCTAATAAGAAACCATAACTGAGGAGTACGGTGTGACTTCGTAAAGAAGTCAGCGATCTGTTCTTTAGAGGAAATATAAGGGGGAGAGAGAGTTCGTACTCATAGTTCTGCTGGGAGAAGTAGCAATCGATCTCGATGTGATTAATCCTCTAGCAGACTGTATGCACGAAAAAAAGATTCGGGTCGTTTTTATTTCGAGCACACGAAGATTACATGGCCGGGACCCAGGGACTCGGGGGTGGTGAGCCGAGTGCGGCGAAGATTTGATCAGGAGATTGTGGGAGAGATCCTCTAGAGGGTCCCTTTGATCCGCGTCTCCACGTTACTTCGTGCGAGAGCTCTGGAGGGACTACCAAAGATATAGATCTTTACAGGGCGAGGGTTTCTTGAGAGGCTAAGGAGTTTTCATCGTTGCTTTTGTCCCTTTCGTGCTTCGCGCTTTCTCAGCTAGGGAGCTTTTGGCTTTGTTCCTCGGTCTTCGTGTCACCCTCGGCTCTGACTAGATCTTGGCATCCTCGATCGTCGGTTTTATGGCGTCGATCTTGCTTTCACCTTTGGCTTTGGATTCTGGCGTCTGGCTCTGGCTTTGCTTTAGTATGGCTCTGGTGTCGGCGTAGCTTTGGCGTTTAGCGCTTGAACGTAGAAGGGGTAGAGGCTTGCGGTGCTTTCGTTCTTCCGGACTTCGCATCGTATCAGCTAGAAAGTGTGTTGCTTTGCTCGTAATCCTTCGTAGTTGCTTGGCTTCAGCACATGCGTGGCTTTAGCGCGGGCGTAATTTCGGCTTTGCTCTGGCTTTAGCTTTTGGCTTATGGCGTCTGGTTCTTGTTTAACTTTAGCTTTGACTTTAGCTTTTGGCTTCTGGCGTCTAGTTCTTGTTTAACTGTAGCTTTTGGCTTCTGGCGTCTGGTTCTTGTTTAACTTTAGCTTCTTGTTTAACTTGGCAAGTAGTTAGATCCCCAGCCTAGTTAGCATTAGAGTAGACACGTAGGATTTGAGATGAAATCGACCGAATGAAGGTACCACAAAGATACCGAAGAATCCGCAGGAGGGAATAGTAGTGATCAAAGAGATGGGCCTCAAAAAGCTGGCAAAGGTAGATCGACTGACCAATAATCTATATGTACTGAGTAGGATCTGGGAGAGACTCATTGTATGTTGGTCAGAGCTTTACATGAAGATTTAGTGGAGTGTCAATGGAGCGATCATCGAAAGGAGCAACTCAACTGAGGATGTCATCGATGTACTTTTGTTGGGAGAGTAGAATCCCCTAATCGTCTTGGAATATCTAGGCCAAGAAAATAGTGGAAAGTACTAAGACCATTCATCTAAAACTAGTTTCAGAGAAGCTGCTAAAGAGAGTCTATGAATCCCAAGTCATCTCCTATAAGGATCATATCATCCATGTCGAGGAGAAGGATGGATTGGCCTGTAGTGAGGATCGAAGGGCATATTGAAGCTCGTAGATGGATCGACAGAGGCGTCGACATGCATACTTAAAAGGAGGGCTAAACCCCAGAAGTGGTTTCATATAGACAACCTTGGAGAGATCACCGTGTAGAAATATATTCTTTACATCTATCTAAGGAGGGGCCAACGATGAGCAACAATGATTGCAGTAAAGTTCGAACCATGTTGATCTATGCCACGGGAATAAAGTCTTGTCATAGTCGATCCCTTACTCCTTAGTCATGCCCCTAGTAACAAGGAGGGTCTTGTACCACCCAATGAAACCATCTGGTCAATGATTGACCTTGAAGATTCACTTGAAGCTAATAGGCTCAACACCAATTGGTTCGGGAACAATGCCATACCTATATGTTTGCTTAAAACCCTAAAACTCCTCGACTTTGGACCATTACTAGGTGGATTGAAGTGCCTCTCGGTAGTTTCGGGGCTCCCGGTTAGTGTAAAGGGAAGTGAGGTTGGCGTGGAACTAGGAAGAGTAAGTGTTCACTGTAGTAAAGCCAAAATGGTCAGGAGAGTAACTGAAATGGTCAAGTGCGTGATGCTTGCACTAGGGGTAGCGAGGAGGAGAGTGGGGATCCATGTCTGCCAAAGGAGAGCCGATCGGAGCAGGTGAAGTGCAAGTGGAGTCACTCTCAGGAGGAGGCAAGGTAGGCAACTAGGTAGCGGTGTGACGTCGAGAGTATACCTGAGAAAAATGAGATACATGTGGATGAATGGGTGACACAAGAAATGTGCTGTCGGAATAGAAAATGGGGAGGATGCATGAGGAGAAGTAGTAGTTGTAGGAGGTAGAGGCTCAAGGAAGAGAGCCGTAGAAGCCACTATGGTAGAGGGAGGTAATAGTGGTCATACAGGAGGGAGATGTGTGTGAACAGGAGCCAGAGGAGTCTCAAGAAAGGTGCATTCCTAAAACTCGGAAGAGTTGTAGGAAATACCCTCGTTGATGGAAACATAATGAGTGATGCGAAAACGACAAGTCAAGGGGTTATAACAATGATATCCCTTGTACTTATAGTTGATCCCTAAGAGAACACACTTTGCTGATCTGACAAACAGCTTGATGCTTCAAGATTGAGGGGGGAAGGGAGAAGAAGGACAAAGCAAGTGCACCAGAAAATTTGAAGAATGTTGTAGTTGGGTGGAGTACATTAGAGGCGCTCGTGAGGAAACGCACTAGAGAAAAGGAGGGAGTGATGTTGATAAGGTTGGCAAAAATCAAGATGGCCTCTACCTAGAAAGTATGAGAGATGAGTAGGAGAGGAGTTGAGTACGATCTGTCTCGAGGATGTGACGGTGCTTTCTCTCAGCAACCTTGTTCTTCTCATAAGTGTGACGATATGAATGTTAGAAGATAGTCCCTTGGGGTTGAAGAAAGGAGTGCATTGTAGCAGAAAGGTCTTGATGTGAGTATGGAACTAGGTATGGATCATAGTGGTGAAAGACTAGCAGATCTTATAGGTATCTCGGAGCGGTGATCAACTAAAGTATAACAGGAGTATTAATCGAAGAAACTAACATTGTAATGAAAACCAGACATGGAGGGAAAATGAGCTATACCCCAAATATCTTAACATACTAAATCAAAAGAATGACATCTATATAACAAGGGACGGGGGATTTGTGCTGACTAGGACAATATGAAACCAAATGCTATATAACAAGGGACGGAGGTTTTTGTTGGAATTGGATCCGCCTATCAGAGTCGCAGCAGAAGCAAAAGATAGATCCGAAGATCATACGGTGTATGTTTCATTACAATTAATTCTACAAAATAATCTACATGCAAATCAATGATCTTAGCATATGTGCAGACACCCCATAGGCATACTACGATCTACGGAAGACATGCATGCATCTAGTTAGATGTTTAGAATCATCATACCTTATGGATCTATGATCCGAAGATGACGGAACGATCAAGAACCGCACTTGAATCGCAAGGGAAACTGTCGGATAGCACATTGTCCTTTGCGAATTGAAGAATCCTCAAAATCCCGTATCTGAGTGCAGGGATTACGAGCCGACGGAGGAATCCGTTGCGAAGACGATGGCGAGCCGCGAGATTTTCTCCTCCTCTTTCTCCTTTCTTCCTTCTCCTTCCTTCCTCCTTCTTCTCCCTTCTTCTTCCTCTCTTTTCCTTGGCCGAAACCACAAAGGAGGAGCAAAGGAGGGGGGTTCGGATTTTTGGAGGAGAGGGAGCATAGGGCTGGCCCTCCCTCTCCCTATTCTTCTTATAGGGTCGGTCTCCCATGGCTTCAAGGAAGCTAGGGCCGGCCCTATGTAGAATAGGATAGATAGGGGATCGGTATTAGGGATTTCCAATGTCTATCGTGAAGCCTGGACGAAAACGCCATTCACAAAAAGTGGAAAACTGAAAGAAAGACTGAGTGAGGTGCGCTACTCGGAATCGAGTTCCGTCAGCGCCTATGAGCTCCTGAAATTATTCTGCTCATTCTAAGATCTATATTCAATATGTTCTGAGCCATATTTCAGTATTTACCAAAATATCCCTACTGTCCGTAATACATATGAATTAGGTTCTTAGGCTCCGGGCTTGCGCTCCATCGCGCTACTTCGCATCCAACGTATCCAACTAGGTCGGGGAACAATTCCTATACGCAACGACAGGGTGAAACTTTCAGGGTTCGGGATCTCTAGCTCCAACCGGATCCCTGATTAACTGTTCCGGTGACACACCGAAAGTTCCGTTAATCAGCCCTAATCCGATTAACCCGCGTAGCTACCCAGAGTGCGACGTGAGTTGAACTCTAGTGATCCTAAACTTATGTTACTCCCTCGTAACCCTGTTCTCTACTATACTCCGATAATCCTTAGTCCCTTCTATTACTGGTGCCATGATGCGACTCGGGCGGTGGGGAGCACCATCAGATCCCGATCGATCATCTGACTAGGAATTGATGACTTGTCATCTATAACACCACACACCTTCCGGTGCTATGCCTAGCATCCGGAACATCGTCAGTCATACTGACAACCGCCAGGCCTGGGTTAACTGTATGGACAGATTGACTCATCAAAATACACCCATCCAACACTGGACGTCGGATAACCTGTAGGGATTACATGTCACTCAAGTGCCAGCCGAGTAACCCAACGTACTGTGGTATTGGACTATGGAAGGTCCACACACGTTGGCACATCAAAGCACCACGCAACTGGTTGGCCCAGTGAATATGGTCCCTCAGGGTTAAGGACAGATTATCTATAGTAGTAAGACGGTTTATGCACTAGTGTCTGAATCACTGAACTGTGCACCGTCTTGGTTCCTGTTCAACACGATCATCGTGCTTGGTCAGGTGAATGGGAATCCCACGTTCCCGTGGTGGAGACTTCACCACATCCTCTACCTGCCAACAGCTTGTTCTCGGTGAAGCGACCGGCATCACCTAAGCTGTGAAATAGTTCTAGGTCTACACAGAACTGGTCCACTGGGTCTCCCAAACATGGATCCTCTATGCGCCTCAGTGGCCTATTGTGTTCCCTAGGGTCCTTTTATTATATGAGTATTATTATACATCATAGTAGTATTCTAATTAAAGCAATAACCAAAGTCATCTTTATTAATGTTAATACAGAAATTCCACGCTAAGGACATACGAGCTACAACAATCTCCCACTTGGCCTAGCGGGGAACAACAGTCTTAACTCCCATGGCATCCACGTGCTTCTTAAAAGCCTTGGTCGGTAACGCCTTTGTGAAAGGGTCCGCCATGTTATCTGCAAACACCACCTGAGTTACTGCAACCTCCCCTCGCTTCTCCAAGTCCCGGATAATATAGTATTTCCGCTCGATATGCTTGCTCTTCTGGTGATATCTTGGCTCCTTGGATTGTGCTACCGCTCCACTATTGTCACAGTAAAAGACAATACGATATTGAGCTCCCGGTACGCATCCTAAGTTCGTGAGAAACTTCTTGAGCCACATTGCCTTCTTAGCTGCTTCGTACGCCGCAACGTACTCAGCCTCTGTCGTTGAATCCGTGATGCGTCCCTGCTTCACGCTCCTCCAACTGACAGCTCCTCCTCTTAATGAAAACACAAACCCTGACGTCGATCTCCTGGATTCCGAATCTGATGCAAACTCAGAATCTGTATACCCAATCGGTATCAGTTACTGTGAAGAGTAAACTAACTCATAATCTCTCGTCCTATAGAGATACTTGAGTATACTTTTCACAGCAGTCCAGTGCCCTGGACTCGGATTTGACTGATACCTGCCCATCATGCCTACTACATAGCATATATCTGGTATCGTACACTGCATAGCATACATCAGACTCCCTACAGCCGAAGCATAAGGTATCTTCTGCATCTCTGCCCTCTCCTCAGGAGTCTTAGGACCCTGATCCTTGGAAAACTTTATTCCATGTCTGAATGGAACCAGTCCCTTCTTGGAGTTGTGCATACTGAATCCGACCAAGATAGTATCTATGTAGGCTGATTGTGACAGCGAGAGAGTCTTGTTCTGGCGATCTCGAGTTACCTTGATCCCCAGAACATAACTCGTTTCACCCAAGTCTTTCATGTCAAATTGAGAGAATAACCACACCTTCACTGTAGACAATGTTCCAACATCATTTCCAATGAGCAGGATATCGTCTATGTAAAGCACTATAAAAACTACTGCAGTCTTATTGCTCTTTTTATAAACACATGGTTCATCCACATTCTGCTCAAATCCATAAGACTGGATAGCCTGATCAAAACGTATGTTCCAACTTCTGGATGCTTGCTTCAGTCCATAAATGGACCTTTGTAACTTGCACACCAGACTTTCTTGACCTTTTGCGACAAAGCCTGGAGGCTGAGACATGTAGATGGCTTCTTCCAAATCCCCGTTGAGGAATACGGTCTTGACGTCCATTTGCCAGATCTCCTAATCATAATGGGCTGCAATGGACAAGAGGATCCGGATAGACTTAAGCATAGCCACTGGCGAAAAGGTTTCGTCATAGTCGATCCCTTCTCGCTGGGTATAACCCTTAGCGACTAGTCTAGCTTTGTAAGTCTCAACGGCACCATCCGGACCTCTTTTCCTTTTGTACACCCACTTACACCCAATAGGTTTAATGTTGTGAGGTGGTGTTAGAAGTGTCCAGACCGAATTTTGGGACATCGATGTCAGTTCTGCCTCCATGGCTTCCTGCCATGCTGTATGGTCAGAGGATACCATCGCTTCATCATAGTTCAGAGGATTATCCTCCTGAAACTCTGGATCTACCATAAAGGCTTCTCCAATGTATCTATCAGGAGCATTTGTGGTCCTCCCACTGCGATGAGCCTGCGGTGGTTCCATAGGAGTTGATTCTACAGTATCGTTTATCTCAGTGGTATCGGCTCCCACTATATTTTCTGTCTGTGTACTCCTATCAGTACCAAGCAATTCTTCAAGAACTACTTTACTGGTGGGCTTATGGTATATTAAATAATCCTGCTCAAAGAATACGGTGTTCGTCGAGACGATAACTTTTCTATCCTCAGGATCATAAAATAAACCACCCTTTGTCCCTTTTGGATACCCAACTAACATACATACTTTAGTTTTTGACTCCATCTTATCTCGCTTGTCCTTCCGCACATATGCTGGATAACCCCAAATCCTAAAGTACTGTAGGCTTGGCTTTTGCTTCAACCATAGCTCCCAAGGAGTTAGGGGTACTGACTTTGATGGAACAAAGTTCAAAGGATATGATGTCGTCTCTAGGGCATATCCCCAAACACTAGGTGGCAATGTTGCATAACTCATCATAGTCCAAACTATGTCTAACAAAGTTCGGTTTCTCCTCTCAGATACATCGTTTTGTTGTTGTGTCCCTGGTGCAGTCAACTGGGATACGATCCCATGCTCACGCAGGTACCCAATAAATTCATCCGATAGGTATTCGCCTCCTTGATCTGATCGAAGAGACTTGATACTTTTACCCGTCTGCTTTTCTACTTCAGCTCTGAACTCCTTGAACTTATCAAAGGATTCAGACTTCCGCCGCATTAGGTATATGTATCCAAACCTCGAGTGATCATCCGTAAAGGTGATGAAATACTCGAAGCCTCCTATAGCACGGACACTTATGAGCCCACATACATCAGTGTGTACCAACTCTAATACCTCCTTAGATCTGCTACCTTTGGCTCGGAAAGATCTTTTAGTCATCTTGCATTTCAGGCAAGACTCACACGTCGGTAGGCTTTCTGAAACATCTGGACTTAAGAGTCCTACCTTAACCAACTTGTGAATCCTGTCTGAGGCTATGTGTCCAAGCCTTAGATACCAAAGGAGTATTGGATTATCTGAGGGATTTTTTCTTTTAGATGAATTAACCACACAAGCTTCAGTTATGTTATCCTACTTATGATTGGAGTTAATTATATAGAGATCATTATGTATCTTTCTCTTACAAACAAAGGAACCATTCAATTTAATTGACACACCAAAAGTATCAAATAAAACTGAAAAACCTTCATTATTCAATAAGGAAAAAGAAATTAAGTTTCATCTCAAGGACGGTACATAAAGTATGTCTCTAAGTAATAAACTTCTTCCATCAAAAAACTGCAAGATGATATCTCCAACTGCTTCAGCCTCTGCCACGGCCTCAGTTTCCATGCTTAGGATCATCTCCCCATCACCCAGTTTTCTTGTCTCCTTAAACCCTTGCAAATTATTGCAAGCATAGTTAGTGGAACCAGAATCCACAATCCATGAAACTGGAGAACTACTGGATGCTACAAGGGATTCTACTATGTGGATTTGAGATATACCTGTCTCAGCCTTCTTGGGAGCCGCGCGGCAGTCGCCCTTCCAGTGCCCCTTCTTGTCGCATCGAAAACATTTTTCTTTGGGCTTCACCGGACCATTCTGCTTAGGAACCTGCAACTGCACCTAGCCCATCTTCACGGGCTTCTTAGACTTTCTTTTCTGAAACTTGCCTTTGGCTTTCAAAGAAAAATTCCGCTCTACGTTTAGGGATTGGGCTCCTGCCTTTATCCCGTCCTTTGCCGCCTGGAGCGCCGCTAGGAGCTCTGCGTTAGACATCTCCAACCGGTTAAGGTTGAAGTTGGTAACGAAGCCCTCAAATGCTCCTGACAGAGATGCGGGGAAAATGTCGGTCTGGATCTCTGCATCCAAGATGACATCGAAGGAACCAAGCTCGTTCACATAGCCAAACAGTTTCAGCATATGATCCCGAACTAAAGTCCCCTCTGCCATCTTTGTGGACACCAATTTCTTGATGGTTAGGTAATGAGTTACCCGACTACGACCCTCGAACATTTTCTTTAGGTAGAGCATCATGTCTGAAGCAAAGGCCATGTCTTCGACTTGCTTCTGAAGGACGGTCTACAAGGATGCCACTATGTAGCACTTGCACATCTCATCAGCATCTAGCCAGTCTTTTTATTCCTTTAATTGGGCCTTAGTTGCACTTGGTCCCGGCATGGCCGGTTGAGGGGTACTTAGGGCAATTGTGTGTTTGCTAACCCTTAGGACGAACATCAGTTTACGCTTTCAGTCCTCGTAGTTTGACCCCGTAAGTTTCATATCATTAAGTATGGAGGCAAGGGGGTCGAGCTTGATCATGATTTCTGTAAATAATGGATCAAAGCAAAATTAGGGTTTACTACAATCTATTTCATGGAATTTAAGAAATAGATAATATTTACTCCAGCCACTATGTCTTCACTACCTCAAGTGGAGACATCCAGGAATCTAAATTCCCTGGGCTCGCGCACTGAGACTATCAGCCTTGAATTGGAGACAGCATCTCGGTGAGAGCATGCAACCGCTTCTGCCAACGGGGTTTTTACGACCCAGTCTTCATCAGAATTATCCATGGTAAACTGAAAGACCTCCCAGTCTCCTTTTGGCCAGCTTTATGTGACCCGCGTGCGCAGCAACAGCGGCTTCACACAAGCTTTCGGATGCTTCCTACAAATCTAGGTGGTGTCGGCAGGGGGGTTCATAGGCTCCCACGGTACAGGAAAAAAACCGTCACCCACTGCCACCGGTATCCTCCATGTCCCGAAGAAAACCACTAGGCGAACCAGCATGGAAGGAAACACAGCTCTCACCTGGTGGGAATATCGAACTGCATACCTCCCTCCCAGACCCTTAGCCGGTTGATTGTGGAGGCCAAGGGCTCCCCTTTGGAGGGAACCTCTTACACATCCCTTCTTTATGAGGTTTTATGCATATCTAGAAAGGTCACGACCTCCTAGACTTAGACCCTGGTCTACCGTGCTCCCACTAGGATTACAAACCTTCCCGTAAAGCATTAGTATCCTCGGAAAATATCATAGTCCCTACCTTGAATACTCAGCTTTCGCCTTTCTCGCAAGGATCACATTACATAAATTCCAAGGATCCCGATACTTCACTAGTTTGCCCATAATCCTAAGATCTGGAGCCTAGCCTAAGGTAACGTGGAAAGGACTCCCACTACGATGACGCCTCGTTCATAATTTGATACCTGATGTCATAGTAGACCTCATCTCATTATAGGTTTCGATGCTGGCCAAATAGGGACATCCGACAACCTCCGTCGGACCTCAACCTAATGGTGGCATAACTAAATCGTGATGAGTTCATACTACCATCAAAAGTCATCTAGAAACGGGTATCACACAGTGAAATCCTAACCTAACTTAGTCGCTAGGACCACGTGGGGAAAGGGCATCCCACTAGGGTTATCATACTTCTTATGGAGATATTAGTTAATTATCTCTAAACAAATCTAACACTGCGTCTATCTCGGTGCACAGTACTTGGCTATCTGAACAACCACGAGGGCGGTTACCACCTTTCCTTTTAGCTAGCCACCGGATTTGCACGTGTTAGAACCATATAGAGACACCGATGAATCCATAAGCTTTGTACTAACCCTAAGCCTGATCTAGAGACAAACTCACAAACAAGATAGATAATCACATTATCATCGGGGTTCTCTAAATACTAAATAAAGAGAAACAACGGAAATAGCATCCAAACTGAATCAAGTACAGGGTCCGACCCCTGAACCTGAAAAGCACAGCCAAGATATCCTGCTCTTCCATTCTGCACGATCTCTAACGACGATCCCCATCATTGCCAACATGCACACTTTCGCCGGGTCTTTGCATGCCATGGTACAGCTTGCTCGAACCGTGGATGTAGCATCATCTCTTTCTTCCTGTCATCGAAAAACTAACACGCTCCGAGCAAGTGCTTGTTCGTGTATAATTTCGCTAGAAAGAAAAGAAAACAATCCTAGAAACATGGCCAGGGAACCGAGGATGGTCAACCCCCACCCTCGCCCATCTAGAGCCTTAAAATCCACAAGCACAATAATAATCAATGCAAAATTTAAATCCGGGGTCCGACCCCCGGATGCATGCAATCACAGATTACTATTCAGCGCGGCACGTGCAAAAAGACGATACATAGCACAATCCATATGCATGATCTACGTCGAACCCCGACGAAAACATATGTCATCATATATTCACATGATGTTTTCACGAATTCATGCATGAAACATACACCAAAGTTGCTCTGATACCAATTATTGGAATTGGATCCGCTTATCAGAGTCGCAGCGGAAGCAAAAGATAGATCTGAAGATCATACGGTGTATGTTTCATTACAATTAATTCTACAAAATAATCTACATGCAAATCTATGATCTTAGCATATGTGCGGACATCCTAGAGGCATACTACGATCTATGGAAGACATACATGCATCTAGTTAGATGTTTAGAATCATCATACCTTATGGATCTATGATCCGGAGATGACGAAACGATAAAGAACCGTACTTGAATCGCAAGGGAAATTGTCGGATAGCACCTTGTCCTTTGCGAATTGAAGAATCTTCGAAATCCCTTCTCTGAGTGCAGGGATTACGAGCCGACTGAGGAATCCGTTGCGAAGACGATGGCGAGCCGCGAGATTTTCTCCTCCTTTTTCTCCTTTCTTCCTTCTCCTTCCTTCCTCTTTCTTCTCCCTTCTTCTTCCTCTCTTTTCCTTGGCCGAAACCACAAAGGAGGAGCAAAGGAGGGGGGTTCGGATTTTTGGAGGAGAGGGAGCATAGGGCCGGCCCTCTCTCTCCCTATTCTTCTTATTGGGTCGGTCTCCTATGGCTTCAAGGAAGCTAGGGCCGGCCCTATGTAGAATAGGATAGAGAGGGGATCGGTATTAGGGATTTCCAATGTCTATCGTGAAGCCTGGACGAAAACGCCCTTCACGAAAAGTGGAAAACTGAAAGACAGACTGAGTGAGGTGCGCTACTCGGAATCGAGTTCCGTCAGTGCTTATGAGCTCCTGGAATTATTCCGCTTATTCTAAGATCCATATTCAATATGTTCTGAGCCATATTTTAGTATTTACCAAAATACCCCTACGACCCGTAACACATGTGAATTAGGTTCTTAGGCTCCGGGCATGCGCTTCATCGCGCTACTTCGTATCCAACGTATCCAACTAGATCAGGGAACAATTCCTATATGCAACGACAGGGTGGAGCCTTCAGGGTTTGGGATCTTTAGCTTCAACTGGATCCTTGATTAACTGTTCCGGTGACACACCGAAAGTTCCGTTAATCAGCCCTAATCCGATTAACCCACGTAGCCACCCAGAGTGCGACGCGAGTTGAACTCTAGTGATCCTAAACTTATGCTACTCCCTCGTAACCCTGTTCTTTACTATACTCCGATAATCCTTAGTCCCTCTTATTACTGGTGCCATGATGCGACTCGGGCGGTAGGGAGCACCGTCAGATCCCAATCGATCATCTGACTAGGAATTGATGACTTGTCATCTATAACACCACACACCTTCCGGTGCTATGCCTAGCATCCGGAACATCGTCAGTCATACTGACAACCACCAGGCCTGGGTTAACTGTGTGGACAGATTGACTCATCAAAATGCACCCATCCAACACTGGACGTCGGATAACCTGTAGGGATTACATGTCACTCAAGCGCCAGCCGGGTAACCCAACGTACCGTGGTATTGGACTATGAAAGGTCCGCACATGTTGGCACATCAAAGCACCACGCAACTGGTTGGCCCAGTGAATATAGTCCCTCAGGGTTAAGGACAGATTATCTATAGTAGTAAGATGGTTTATGCACCAGTGTCTGAATCACTGAACTGTTCACCGTCTTGGTTCCTGTTCAACACGATCATCGTGCTTGGTCAGGTGAATGAGAATCCAACGTTCTCGTGGTGGAGACTTCACCACATCCTCTACCTGCCAATAGCTTGTTCTCGGTGAAGCGACCGGTATCACCTAAGCCATGAACTAGTTCTAGGTCTACACAGAACTGGTCCACTGGGTCTCCCAAACATAGATCCTCCATGCGCCTCAGTGGCCTACTGTGTTCCCTAAGGTCCTTTTATTATATAAGTACTATCATACACCAGAGTAGTATTCTAATTAAAGCAATAACCAAAGTCATCTTTATTAATGTTAATACAGAAATTCCACGCTAAGGACACATGAGCTATAACTGTTTTGTGCTGACTATGACAATATGTAACCAAATCCTGACTAGACAAAAAAAAACTCTGACTAGGCCAGCAAAGACCGTCCGATGTGATTAAAAGAGGATGAACGTCAAAGGGATTCATCTACAGCTATCACGAGAGAGATTTCAGCACGAGGGGCGGGTCATCTACAGCTGTCACAGAGAGAGAGACTCTCTCAAACCCTCGACCCATCTCCCCCCATATTCTCTCTCTCTCTCTCTCTTTCTCTCTCTCTCTCTCTCTCTCTCTCTCTCTCTCTCTCTCTCTCTCTTTCTCGGTGGCTTTTCCTCTCGATCACACCCCTCTAATCTGGCCCAAACCCTAGAATGAGCGACCTCGTTGGCCACCCACCCCCCTCTCCCCATCCCCATCCTCCGCGTCAATGTCTCTGACCCCTACTGCCTCTTCTCCCTCTGTCGCTGGACACATATCTCCCGATTTCTCTCTCTCTCTCTCTCTCTCTCTCTCTCTCTCTCTCTCTCTCTCTCTCTCTCTCTCTCTCCCTCCCGTCCTCCACTCCGGCTCTACCGGTGTCAAGGAAGAAGAGGGGGAGAGCACGAGCTCCTACTCCCCCGGATCTGGAGCAGCAGCCGAGGAAGAAGAGGACGGGGAGGGCACGAGCTCCTCCTCCTCCGGATCTGTAGCAGCGGCCGAGGAAGAAGAAGAAGGGGGAGGGATCGAGCACCTCCTCCCCCGGATCTTTAGCAGCGACCGAGGAAGAAGAGGAGGGGGAGGGCACGAGCTCCTTCTTCGCCGGATCTGCAGCAGCGGTCGAGGAAAAAATGATTCTTAGTTTGGGATCTCGCCTCTCTCGCTCGCTCTTGCACTGTCACTCGAGGTGGGAATCTGCGGCATCTGCGATCTGCTCCCCCCCCCGTCTCTCTCTCTCTCTCTCTCTCTCTCTCTCTCTCTCTCTCCTCTCTCTCTCTCTCTCTCTCTCTCGCTCTCTCTCTCTCTGTGTATGTGTGTGTGTGGCTCAAGAAGGTTGCGGTCTGCAACCTCCTAGGAGGTGGAAGGAGGCTACGGCCTGCAACCCCCTCTGGCTCTCTCTCTCTCGCCATCCGGTCAGTCTTTGAATTAGGGTTTTGTTTTGAAATTGTTTGAAAAAAAAATCTCTTTTTTTATCTCCTGGGTTTTCCATTGCTTTGAGAATTGCATTTGTTTAATTGCAGATCAGTAGAGTTTTGATTCTTTGTTAGTTTCATCAAGATTTTTTTTTCGTTCTCTTGAAGCATCAACTCTTCTTATGATACCTTTACAAGTGTGGCAAGAGCTCAAGTTCTTCACTAATTGAGGTTCCTGCATTTTTGTTTCAATTTTTTTTTTTTTCAAAGCATCCTAATTGTTAGCAATGCATATCGTTAGCATTTTTTTTGGAATGGTGATCACAACCCATGTTTTTTTGAATGTCTATGATCACCATACAAAATCAGTGACAAAGTTTTGATTGTTTAATGGGATCAAAAAATCAGAATTTTTTTTTTTTTCAAAGCATCCTAATTGTGAGCAATGCATATCGTTAGCATTTTTTTTGGAATGGTGATCACAACCCACGTTTTTTTGAATGTCTAAGATCACCATACAAAATTAGTGATCAAAGTTTTGATTGTTTAATGGGATCAAAAAATCAGTGATCCAAATTTTTTGTTTTTTGTTTGGTTGTTTACCCTGAAAGTTTTGAAAGGCTTTTTGTTTGGTTGTTTAAGTCGAAAACAAATTTCTTCATGTTCAATCATGAGCTTTTTTTTTTTTTTGATTGGTGATCATAGCCCATATTTGTTTTGAATGGTGATCACTGCCCCTGTGGTTATGATCTGCCTCTCTTTGCCATGTACTACATATTGATCTTCTATCTTTTTTTTTTTCCTCTCTTCTCTCAAGTGAAACCCTTTGCTAGATGAATTTTGATCTCGATTTTTTGAGCACGTAGTAGTGATCAGGTATGTTTTTTTTTTTTTTTTCACAAGGCAAGCATTAACATGCTCAAGATAAATTCCAATTTATTCTCAAATGGTTCCTTCGCTCTCTCTTTTTTTGTTGTAGCCCTAAATCGAGACTCCAAATCTCAACCAATGCATGCATGAGGTTGGGAGCTTCTGCTCCTCTCCTTAGCTCCTCAGACCGATGATCAGGAATGTACGTATGCTGCTCAAATGCTCCTCCTCAGATCGAATCTAGACCCGATCTGAGGTTTCCTTTTTTTTTAAATTCTGAACCAATGCTTCACATGCTTTTTAGCTCTTTTTTTTTATAGCCCTAAATCTAGATCCCAAATGTGAACCGACCCGCAGAGGCCCCATGAGGATTGAAGAACCTCACGGTTGTTCTACGTTTTCGATCTAGAAACTACAAAGAAAATCCCCTTTTGATTTGAAATGGTCGCGAATTTTGGTGTGTTTCTTCTCGATTCTATCATAATACTCCATCGGTTGGAGATGCAAGCTTTCAAATCCGTATGATTTTGATGATGTAGTTCAATTGAAGCTGATGAATTTATTGTCATCTTAACCTTCTTGCCAGATGATTTGATGCCACTGAGGGGGAGGGGATCATGGATGTTTCTAAGGTTGAAGTGAAGCTATTCGTAGCCGGTGATGCAAAGGTGCTCACACAAAGTTGTTGATGGCTCTTGATATTTCCCCTATTGTGGAGGGGTTTTGCCCATTAATGTTATGATAGAATGTTAGTAAGTAGCCCTTATTATTTAAATAAAAGTTTATTTAGCAAAAAATTACAAGTTTTAATTTCAGATTTCACATAAGAATAATGAGCGATCATCATAAACTTGCTTAGATTGATTATTGAGATTGAAATGATATGAAAAAATTTGTGTGCAAAAATGTGTCTTCATGAAGGAATGTGTAAAATCCTTTCCACATTTGTTTATTTAGTGTTGGAGATTTTTGCTTTCATAGAAACAATACCTAGAAGCTAATCCCGATATACAAAAAACATGTTTTTTAAAAAAAAAAACTTTTGTTTTCTATGATTATGGTGTTTTTTTTTGCGACGTCGACGAATGTTTTTGTCTTCGTTTGTCACCTAATGATTTTTGCGGGGTGTCCTAAGAGAGAGAAAGAGAGATTGTGCACATGCTTTAAGAGAGAGAAATTGTGCCCACGCTTTAAGAGAGAGAGAGAGAGAGAGAGAGAGAGGGGGGGAGAAGAGAGAGATTGTGCCTACACTTTAATATTGTTAACACCCTCGAAATATTATCACCGCCCTCGAAAAAAAAATTGCCACTTTTGAAATATTGTCACCTTCCTCGAAATATTGCCCTCGCCCTCAAAATCTTTTGCGTGCCGACAGGCACGGGCATTACTAGTGATATAGACGAACCAGGGGTGAAATGGATGGCCGAGTGCTTTGCTAGCTTATGGCCCGATCAAAAGATAGATGTGAGAATGAGCCTCGATCTAAAACTCTAGACTGGAAAATGCTTCTAAGTTATGATTTTGACACATGACTGATCCTTCTATGCCATAGATCGACAACAAATGTGGAAACACCATAGAAGATTGAGGGAGGTAAAGGATCTCGGGCGTAGTAAAAGACGAAAATCGCTTGCATGTTTTTTATTAGATTATTAGATGAAAGCTATAGGCAATAAAAATTCATTCATCACCCAAGGATTATGGAAGATGGTGCCTTACATGATTTACAAAGACTCATGTGAACAAGATATATTGAAGAAGATGCAGTACAACCTCAAGAATGCAACTCCAATTCCCTCATACAAGGTCAATGTTGGAGCAGTGGGAACTACTTTACTTGTTCCTCTTTCTTCCCTCTCTAGTTCTTTCTCCCTTGGCCCCTAGAGAGCACTAGGTGGCCAGTCGACCTATTTTTCCTAAAAAGCATTGGGTGGATGGCCACTCCAGGGTTAGCTTACAAAGCCGCTTTGGTCAGACCCCTATTGATGAGTCTCCCATTCATGTAGATCTCCTCCTCGATCGGTACAGGACTCGAAGTCAATCCCTACCCTTTAGGGTTCATTAAAGGCAATCTCTATCCCTTTAGGAATGGATATGCATGGCCCCTGTAGAAGTCCTGTTGTACTCTATAACATGCCATTATCCTTCCACATAGAATTAGGCTTATGGAGAAATATTAGGAAGGATGAGACTCCCTCTAGTTGACGACTTCGAGTCTCAGTCAAACTAGGACTCATCGTCCACATGAGAATGCCTACTTTTTAGGAGGAATCCGACAGCCGTACCCTAGGATCTTTCATCATAGGCTTTCAAGCACCACAAACACTACAACAGATCCTATCTTTTTAGGCGGCTAAATTAGGCCGGATAAATATTTTTCCGACGAACTGGCCGCCACTTTTGATGGCCGTATAAACGCTCGTCGCAAAAGGATTTTCGTGACCATCTCCGCCGCATTTGATTCATGCTTTAGCGGGGAACTAGAATGGCCGCCGATTATGTATGTTTTATATAAAAAAAAAGTTTTTGCATGCACAGCTGGCTTGACTCGATCGAGGCCGCTTTACCCGCGTATGCACAGCTGGCTTGACTCGATCGAGGCCGCTTTACCATCGCATGCTATTCTTTACACATGTAGAGGTATTCAGATTCGATCCCTGGTCAAAAGAAGTAAAAGCAGCACCTCAAACCAACTCAACTACAAAGCATTTATGTTTGGTATTTGGAATCTATTATATTTAAAATACTAATGTTTTTTTTTGTGCCAATCACATCCATTACAATCCTATTTGCTGCGGCCATGCCAGTTGTCACACGAGGTCTATCTATTCCAGCGGTCCGCCGCATTAGTCTGGACGTCCAATATTTACCCATAGCCAACCTGTCCTCCATTACTCTCCTATTTCGGCAGCCATACTATCCGCCACATCAGGCTTTTCTTTTCCGGCGAGCTGCCACATTAGGTCTTTTTTTCCGGCACCAAGAATGGACCGCCGATTATGATTTTTATTTACGACGGATGGGATTTGGCCACCGAATATTCCGCCGCTTATAGGCTTTTCTGTTGTAGTGAAAGGCAAGAAATATTGCTTTCAGAGCATTGCGCAAGAACAAGCTTCGATAACAAACCGATAAGTTCTATCTTTTTTTCTTTCTAGCTCTGTATCTCTGTCTGTAGACATAAAATATAGATTCCTAGTAGTCAATTAGCTAGATCTAATTTCTCTCTACTGCATGCTAGACTAGGCTAGAACCCCACACAAGGCTACTCGATGAGCTTTTTGTTTGTCTTCGTAAGACCCATGCCAAGGATTCTAAGTCCGACGAGCTCTCAGTTTAATAGCACCCATGTCCCTGATAGACTCACTGAGACCATCAACCAGGGTGCTCCAGGGGGCTCTCCATGAGGGTGGCATCAACAACACATATTTGGACGAGACCACAGACGGGCCACACAATCCCACATCGACATTAAATGCTAAGGAGTCACATAGGATATCTGCACATAGGGGTGTTCATGGTTCGGGTTGGTTCGGTTTTTTGATATATTTGGAACTGAACCGAAGTTGATTGGTTCTCTAAAAAATGGAACCGAACCAAACCATTCCTTGGTAAAAACCGAACCAAACGAAGGTTCGGTTCGGTTCTGCGGGTCCTTCAAATCGCTCGTCATCACACCGTGAGGCGTGAATGGTTGAGCCGCTGAGTTGGTTCAAATTTCATTCTTAAGCCTTTAACTTTGGTTACTGCTATTTGACCCTATAGAATTACTACTAACACCCTTAATTTTTCACTTTGAGATATTTCATAAGTTGGGATTTGGGGTGCTAGTAATTATGTGGGTAACACCCTTCACTTTTCAGTTTTATCACACCGTTGAACACTTGAAAGTTTTGAATGCACCGAATGGTGGTAATTGGGGTCACCACCATATAATGTACAATATTAGTGAGATTGCACACTGTATAGTAGTAACTACCGAGGTTATAATACCAATGGTTCGGGTTGGGTTGGTTCAGATTAAAAATCTCACAACCCAAAACCGAACCGACCATAGCGGGTTTTTTTTTTTTGGAACCGAACGGTCAAAAATACCTTATCCAAACTGAACCAAATAGACCGGTTCGGTTCGGTTTGACGGGTCAACCCGAACCGATGAACACCCCTATCTGCACACCCACCTCACCGCCTAACACACTGTAGTCTAATGGGAAGGACAACCAACGGACCATGCTCCTCACATCATGGAGAGGTCTCCCTGTATGGACACCAACCACTGATAGCTATGACTTTTTTTTTTACGTAACATGGCTGTCAATTAGGGAGAGACTAATTGCCACACAGATTATCTACTCACAACTAGGGGTGGCAATGGGTCGGGTCGGGTTGAGACATATGTATAAGGGCAAAACACCCAACCCGAACCCGACCCGTTTAATAAACGGGTCAAAAACTTAAACCCAAACCCGACCCGCCTAATAAACGGGTTGACCCGACCCGACCCGTTTAACCCGTTTATTAAACGGGTCGGGTTGGGTCAACAGAACCCATGTAAACCTGACGGGTTGGGTCAACACAAGTCAGATTGGGCCGGGTTTGATCGGTTTGGGTCGGGTTGGCTCGAGTTGGCTCGGGTTGGATCAACAGAACCCATGTAAACCTGTCGGGTTGGGTCAAGACAAGTCGGATTGGGCCGGGTTTGATCGGGTTGGCTCAAGTTGGTTCGGGTCGGGTCGGGTCGGGTTGACACGACCCATTTGTTAAACGGGTCAAGTCGGGTCAATCGGGTTATAAGTACAAACCCGAACCCGAACCCGACCCATTAAATAAACGGGTCAATCGGGTCGACCCGTTTATGACCCGAACCCGTTTAGGCCAAACCCAAACCCGCTAACTTCGGGTCAGGTTCGGGTCGGGTTGGCGGGTCGGGTCAAGAATTGCCACCCCTACTCACAACCACATAATGTACAGTGCATCACATGGACGTCCAGCTAGCACTATCACCAACCTTCATTTTCTGACTTCCCTCTATATAAGGAAGGGAAGGGCACTGAAAAGTGGGTGAAAAGAGGGTTGGCAAATGGACCTCATCTTTCTCTAGAAAACCTTTATAATCATCTATGGGATGTCCATGCATTATATATATTGGGTAAATTACACTGACACCTCCTAAATTATCTGACAATTACACTGGCACCATCTCTCTTTTTTGAAATTACACTGGCACCCCTTATATTTTAACTGTCTGTATCAAATAGCCCCACCCATTAGCTAACCATTGGAGAAATGGATTTGGAATGCTGACATATGTTGATGCCAACCTACTTTAATTTGGAAATGCTTAGTTTAGCCTTGCCTCTTTAAACAAGCATGCTCTGGTTCACATGAGAGAGAAAAGATACATGAGCAAGGGAGATAAAGGGAGTTTCGGTGCCCGTATCTCCAGCCAACTCCGTCTAGCTCTGCCATCCCCCGACCATCTCTACCCAGATCCGATTATCCTCTAGCAACCTTTGCCCAGATTCAGCCATACTCCGGCGAGCTCTATTCTGATCCAGTCATTCTTCAGCAATCGATCTCTACCCATTCTCTAGCCATCTCTGCCCAAATCCGCTCATCCTCCTCCACATATTTTAATTTGTTGTTGTTTATATGCCATCAAGTGGGAGTTGTGCTAGTGGGTTGAGGAGTGGACGACAAATATTGAATCTTCAAACTGCAAAAAATATCAATTGAAACATGAATATCAAATTCACCACATTTACTCATGATAATATTTACACAATATCGTTAAGAAATATGACAATTGGAGTAGGATCTCTTACCCAACAAGCAACCAAATTTAGAAAAAAAAAATTATTATAACCCTAACCAAAAAAATTTAGGACCATAACCCTAACAAAAAAATTGATCACACCGAGGTAGGATATGCTCGGCTCCATATCCCTCCCATAAAATTATGGGACCATAACCAAAAAAATCATCACACATTATCACCCTAATAAAAAATTAGGGGAGAAAGTTGAAAACCCTAATAAAAAAATCATCACATTTTAACCCTAATAAAAATTTCATCACACCAGAGTTGAAATATACCTAGCATGGCAGGTTCAAAAGATCCATAACAGGGAGGAGAAAGAGAACAAATCAAAACTCAATCACAATGGGGTTTAGCATATACCTAAGTAGTAGGTTGAAACAAAAGTGAGAGAGATCTTCAACGATCAATAGTTGCCCGATCAATCGCTGCTGCCCTTGTCATCATTCCTTCCCTCATCGCCGTTCGAACCACTGCACCCTTCATCACCGGAATGAAAATTGTCCAAATTAGGGTAGAGTAAAAGTGCTTGGTAAAGTTTAGTAAAATCAGGAGGATGGTAATAGATCTAAGGATAAAATGATAAATTTATATTCTAAGCGGTTGTTTAGAGGAGGTAAATTCAGGAGTTTATATCCTTTGTTCGCTTAGGAGATAGATTTGACAGGAGTTGACAGTGTAATTTCAGAAACAAAAGAAGGTGTCAGTATAATTGTCAGATAATCCAGTGGGTGTCAATGTAATTGACTCTTATATCTCCTATCAATTTTTTTGGAAAAACACATCCAATCATGTTGTACACGAGTCACTTTATGCATGAACCTCCATGTGATATTAAAGAAAAAATAATGCACCCCAACAACCTTTTGCCTACCTGATGTGGCATGATCATAACCATCCGTTGCACCGGGATGCAACCGGTGAATCACACTCAGCCCCAGCCGACAAGCAGAGGGACCGTTGCGATCGGCCCCTCGCCAAGTTGTCAAAAGAAAGTTGGCAAAACGAGTTGGCAGAATAGCATTGCTCACCCTAAAGACCATGTGGCTCACATACATTGAAGTCTCCATCAATAGATCCATAAATGAGAATCTGGGCTAACCCTCTGAAGTAGGCCCTAATTGTGTCCATGCATTGAAGTCAACAGTGATTTCTTAAGTGCAGTGGTTTCTCAAGCGATCTCCTGCTGATCGAATCTTGGCTGTTGGTTCCTTAAATGTTTTTATCCCTCAAATGTAGGGCCAGTTCGAATCTTGTCGCTGGCCTTTTCCGTGCTAGGCTCCACCAAGACATAAATGCTGCATTTCGAAGAGAGATGAGACATCTAGTAATAGAAAAAAAAACTTTTTGGGTCTTCCCTTGTTGCTTTTGAAATTTTAGAAAAAACCTACATATTCCTCCTCCAAAATTTTCGATTCTTTCACTTCCTGGGTCCGCCACTGTCTACCAACTGGAGAGGTCTGGTATGGGTGCAGCAGATGGCTATGACGCAAGATGCAAACGGTGAAACAGATAACAAGGGCAGACGATTTGAGTTCATCAATCAGATGACACATGTTTCCACACAATGGCAGATCTAGAAACTCCAAAAGTTAAAATTTTGGGAGGGTCCATGTGTAAAGATTTTTAAAAAAAAAAAATCAAAAACTGAAAGGGCCCTCTAGAAATTTTGACAACTTTGGAGGCCCCCCTCAGCCCCCTATTGGTTCCACCCCTGGATCCACGTGAAATCACACATAGAGTGAATTATGATCGTCTTTAAGTCCATATGTGACCGGAGAATAAATGGAATAACTTAAGATATAGCATATTCATGATGTGTACGAATCAATTGGTTCGTAGTGCTCTACTTTGGTGATAAATCTTCATTAATTCCTTGTGATAAAAGATCTTATGGAAGCCTCAAAAGGATAGGATTCATGGCCGATAGTTTGGAGTCTCACTTATGTTCCGTTGCACGAAGGCATCATGGTGGATCGTAAAAAGATTGAAATTGTTAATAATTGTACCAGCTCGTAACACCAAGGGTATATTTGTATTCAAAAGAAGTAAGATCTAGTAAAGTAAATTAATAAAGTGGCATAACAGTAGCGGTAACTACAAGTAACACCTGATAACATATAGCTATTTGTATTCAGCAGTAAAATAAATCGTAGTTTTATTTTACTTTAGAAAAAACAGCTTGTGTTAGTGCACCAATAATTAAAACAAGGTAATTATTTACTTGACTTCAAAACCACCTCTCTTTGTTTTTGTAAAACATAGTACAACATAAGTGCTAGTAAACCTCAAAGCTTAAAAAAATTAACAATATGCAAAAATTATAACTCAAATTATATAGTGTTTGATCAATAGAAATAACAAAACTCAAAAATCAAAACCAAACAAACTTTTACAAAGATTGCTTATTGAAATCTAATCAAACCATCCATAGGATTAGATGAAGGGCTGGGATTCATCACTTAACCACTAAACGGTATGGGTATATATTGTCCATACATTAAAGATCCACCCGTATGGGTGCTGTTGGGCCATCCTCATGTCGCGCACGACTAAACCCAATAGTCTGTTCCATACAAACTACAATAAACCATACACTCATATTTGAAATTCCACCAAACAACTATATCAAACCAAATAGGAAAATGCTAGGTAGCCAATTGACTAGTTTGCCAACTTTCGATTAAGATCCGATCCGACACTATCGCATTGAAAAACAAAAAAATGTTAGATACCTTGATCCGATTCAATTAAGGTCCGATATGACACTATCTAACATAAGTATTGAACAACTTTTGGATCTGGGTATTATGATTATTAAGGGTTTAGATTTAAATGTTACCTCTCTATTATATAAACTTTGAAAAGTGCCCTTTTTATCTAATCTCTTTATTATATTCTTTGCATTAAAAAAAATAAACAAAACTTATTTTAAATCCATCATTTAAGGGTGATTTAGTTTTTTTTAAATGGATATTCGGATTCGGATCTCGGATTATCCGACGGATTCGGACTCAAACCAAATGTTGCAATATCTATCAGATAATGGATCGGATCGGATTTGGATATATCCTTATCCGGCCCGAATCTGACCTGTTGACCGGCCTACATGCCATGGCCCATAGAAAAATGGACCTAGCGATTAGATTATGCCAGCACTCCACATCCCCTTGGCGACCAAAAGTTGGCAACCGAGTTGGCTATATAGCATCCTTAAAAAAAAAAAAAAATTGGGTATATATAGCATTAAACCTTAACCAGACAAAAAAATGTTAGTTATGAAGTGATTCCATAAAGGACAATACTTGGCTCCAACCGGCAATCAATAATTAGACCATACCCACTTGATAACATATAGGGTCTAGGGCCCATATTACCACTTTAAACTCAAAGCTTTTTTTAAAGGGGGACTTAGTGATAGCTCTCTTACAAAGAAATCAACTTGCAACAAGCTCTCCTATAAGTCCCGTATTATAATAGCTCCCTCTTGAAATCCCGCCGAATCAAATAGGAAAAAGAACAATAACATCCAATCTAAGTTTAATAAATTTATATTTTCTGGCATCAACTTAACACAAATTGTTCTTTTCATGAAAAACAATTGAGATCACTCCAGATTTTCAATTTAAAAACACAAAACAATTTAAATTTTTTTCTATATATTTTTATAAAATAAAAATTATTCTGTCAAATAAACAAATATTTACTCTTTTTTACCTAATTATTACTTTTTATGTGCGAAATAGAATTAGCTTGGTTTCGCATAGTTAAACGTATTTTTTATCAAAATGATAATCAAATTAATTGTGACCAAGTGAGTAAAAATATTGGTACGTACAAACAATCGTTAATTAAGAAATTTAATCATATCAAATTGTCACTCTTTGCTAACAGATTGTCACTCTTTACTAACTATTATCTTTTTACTACGATTGTTACTTTATATGTAGGGCTAAAATTATCATTTAAAAAACTATATTATTACATGTGCATTGCAGAAGGAGACTGTGTTCACCAAAACTAATGAAATTTTGCTCTTTATCGATTGTTACTATTTTGTTACGATCGTTACACTTTATTTATATGAGTAAAATTATCTTTTAAAATTTTTTTTACTCAACCAAAAAAAAAAAGTTGGCTATATAGCATTACTCAACCAAACAAAAAAAAAGTTGGCTGCTTAAAAAAAAATCCTTTAAATCCCCCCGCACTCACGGTGCAGCGCTTCCGACTTCAACCAGCTTAAGATCCACGTCATGGACCTCTCCTCGTCGACCCTTCATCCCCTTGATGCCACCTGTCTCCTCTGCTCGTCGGCACTGATCCTCTCGGCCGTCGTACTGCACCTCATCTCGAGGCGGCGCCGCCGCGTCTACCTCGTCGACTTCGCCTGCTTCAGGCCCCCCGAGTCGCTCTGGGCCCCCCTCTCCAAGTTCGTGAAGCACTCCAAGGATCTCTTCGACCCCTCCACCCTCGAGTTCCAGATGAAGATCCTCCAGCGGTCCGGTCTCGGCGACCGGACCTCCCTCCCCGCGTCCCACCACAGCATCCCCTTCGACCCCACCATGGCCGACTCCCGAGCAGAGTCCGAGCTCGTCGTCTTCTCCGCCGTGGACCAGCTGCTCGAAAAGACCGGAGTCGAGCCGAGGGCCGTCGATATACTGGTGGTGAACTGCAGCGCCTTCGTGCCGGTCCCGTCCCTGTCGGCGACGATCGTGAACAGGTACAGGATGCGGAGCGACGTCCGGTGCTTCAACCTCGCCGGGATGGGGTGCAGCGCCGGGATGATCTCGATCGACCTGGCGTCGAGTGAGCTGCGGGCTCACCCGGGCACGTACGCCCTCGTCGTCACCACCGAGATCATCACCGAGCAAGGCTACACCGGGAGCCGGCCGTCGATGCTGGTCACCAACTGCCTCTTCCGCATGGGCGGCGCTGCCGTCCTCCTGTCGAGCAAGGGCGCGGAGAGGCGGCGGGCCCACTACGAGCTCCTCCACGCCGTCCGGACCCACATAGGGGCCGACGACCGGGCCCACCGGTGCATCTTCCGCGAGGAGGACGACGACGGGAAGGTCGGGGTGTCGCTGTCGAGGGATCTGATGGCCACCGCGGGGGAGGCGGTGAAGGCCAACATCACGGCCCTCGCCCCGCTCATCCTCCCGCTCTCCGAGCAGCTCCTGTTCGCCGTCGGGATCGTGGGGCGGAGGCTGATCGGGCGGAAGTGGCGGTGGGGCCGCGTGCCGGACTTCACGCGGGCGTTCGAGCACTTGTGCATCCACGCGGGGGGGAGGGCGGTGATCGAGGAGCTGGCGAGGAGCCTGCGGCTGTCGGAGGAGCAGACGGAGGCGTCGAGGATGACGCTGCACCGATTCGGCAACACGTCGTCGTCGTCGTTGTGGTACGAGCTGAGCTACTTGGAGACGAAGGGGAGGATGAGGGCGGGGGACCGGGTGTGGCAGATCGGGCTGGGGAGCGGGTTCAAGTGCAACAGCGCGGTGTGGAGGTGCCGGCGGGCGGTCGGAAAACCGGAGGACGGGCCGTGGTCCGATTGCGTCGACCAGTATCCGGTTCCGACGTTGGATGGGGACCGCCGTTAGGGTCCCTGTCCAGTGTCCATGGCCCGAGTGCTCACTTTGGGTTTCTACTTTCTACGAAAATAAAAGGGCTTTTTTGACCTTAACCCCCAGTTAATTGAGGTAATTAAGAAGTACCTCCTCAGGTCTTAATTTTCGAATCTAACAAATCTCCGACTTATTAAAGATCTTTTGAAGAATAGATGTCCCTCCTAAGGGCATGTTTGGTTGCTGTGTTTTTAGCCTATTCTTTTAAAAAGACCCAAACAGTTTATGGTAATTTCGTTAGTAGGGTATGATGTGTGTAAATAGATGCACAGTTACTAACTTTGTACATCTTTTGTATATAAAACTGTGCAAATAAAGTTTCACCTAAATACATGAAACGTTAATTGTACATGTCACATGTGCAAACAGATGTACGCGCATCAATTGCACAGCAACCAAGCAACCCCTAAGTAGTTTAATAAAAAAATCCTTTAAAAATTAACACTACAATAGAACATAGCATTTTCGGCGGATAAATCGGGGCGGTGGAGTAGTGGCGGTTGTATCCAACAAAAAAAAAAATTGGCCACCGAATAAGGGTTAGCTATTCCGGCGGTCAGGTTGCCGCATCAACTGTGAGATATTTTGGGGGTCCCCGCCACCGCATTTGAGGGCGTAACAACCGTTGCAAAAATTTCGAGGGTCCTGCCGCTACATCAAGAATTAAATCTCGAGGATTTGCATGCACGTGATCAACACCGACACTTCTGCCTTCTAAGCGCGCTCCATCATTCAAGTGATCGCTATGTGTAGAAACCCTAGCCACGATCAAGAGCTCTCAATGATAACCCTAGCCACGAACCAATTGCCTCTAAACCCTAGCCGCTGGCACTCCTTGTCCCCCTATGATCAAGTTGTCCCGGTCGCCGATCCTAGCTACAAAACCTCCTCTGCCGTCGACCGCCCGTCCTAGCCGATGAAGGAGGCTTTGGAGTACTGGATTCAAATTAAAGGTAAATATTTTTTCTTTTTTCTTGGTCTTTTTGTTCTTTTCGATCAGATGCATTTCCATGATTGCTTTGTTAGGGTTGGTCATTTGCTTCAGGGCTGCGATTGCTCGGTACTGTTCGCTTCGAGGTAATCAACAAAGCCGAGGCAGAGATTGAAGCCGGGTGCCCGCAGATCGTCTTTTGCTCCGACATCGTTGCCTTTGAGGCTTGTGACAGTGTACTCAGAGTCAGCGACATCAACTACTTTGGAGTAGTGGATTATTCAAGAGGTAAATCTTTCTTCTTGTTGTCTTGGTCTTTTCGTTCTTTATCAATCTTGCCCCCTTGACAATAGTCTTCGAATATTCTCTTGTCATCATAGGGAGCTATCATTGGTTTTCTATCATTATGTTGGATTTATCTTTTTGTTTTGTAGTTAAATATGTAAGAGATCCAATTTCATTTATCTTAAAAAAAATAATATATAATGCAAGCATAAAATGCATATTTTATGATAACATTAGAGCATAATTGGTAACATTTAAACATAATTTACCAGAAATCTTTATAGCAGAAAATTTATTCATAAGAATCTAAACATATTAAGATCCAATTCATATTCTCAATTACATATGCATACATATTGAGAATCTGTTGTGTGTGTGTGTGTGTGTGTGAGAGAGAGAGAGAGAGAGAAAGAGACCCTCAGTAACAAAAAAAAACCAGATCTCCTCAGCCTTAATATTTGTCATTTCTTACCGATAGATATTTAAAATATAGTGCATGATTCCAACTTTACATGCAAACAAGGATCATAAGTTAAAGTTCTCGTTCGATGAGTCTTAAGCAATCAGTAAACTCATACTTTATAATTAACTAATTCAGTTGTTAGTTGACTTGAGCATTGTTACGTTTTGTAATATATATATATATATATATATATATATATATATATATATATATATATATATATATATATATATATATATATATATATATATATATATATATATATATATATATATATATATATATATATATAGCAAGGACAATCGAATTGCTTGGGGTTGTTTATATATAAAACGTTTATCGTTTGACCGAATAAGTAGTATTCATTGGCCAAAGTATATGCGTTTTTACATGTAAATAATCTCCAGTGGGCGGCGCTAAAATGCAAAGGTATCTTAGTAGTCACTATAGCTCTTGGTATTATTCTATTTCAAGGAATTTCGTCAGCCACCCACTGTATTTTTTCTGGATATATAGTTAGACAATATAGTGCTCTTACCCCTAGTCTAACTTTGTGTACTTAGAGAACTAGCGACTATTTAGGTGTCTAGGCAATATATTGTGTCTACGTATAGGACATATCGCCATGTCGATGTTAATATGAAGCATGCATTAAAAATATCAATTTATTTAAAAATTATAGTACAAGAGTTAAAATTATAAACCTAAACCCTTGATTTAACCCTGACCTTAAAACCTTAGCCCTAGCTTAAACTCAGTCATAAACTAAACCCTAACCCCTAATCATAACCTAAACCCTATAGATTGTGGTAGGAACATTTTAGTTCTTTTTATACCATCTAAATTATGTAAATAATATTTGGTTGATAATGATTTATATTGTTACGTTAATGAAGGTACTAGCGCTATGAATATGAGCTAGATTTATAGCAATCATGTTAGTGCAGAGTTTAGGGATGTGGTTCATCAGTTTGTTGACATCTATTTAGCAAAGAAGAATATGGAGACAAGATTCTTCATCCTTGTCAACATCATAGAACATCCCGATATAAATCCACCTCAAAAACTTACTGAAACTGAAACAGATGTCATGCATGGGCTCATAGATGCTGCTTTTGGAATATCCACTATTTATGAAGATGACATGGAAGATGAACCGGTTGTACGTGATCAAGATCGGACGGATGGGGATACAGATAGATATACAGGAATTTTTAATGGTGCATCACATAAGTTATATCCCGGTTGTAACAAATTTACGATACTATCATTTATTGTTAAGCTGCTACATATAAAGTGCCTAAATGGTTAAAGCAATAAATCGTTTAAGATGCTGCTAGACCTGTTTATCGATACTCTTCTCAATGGTCACACATTGCCTTCGGATTATAACTAGTATTAGGAGATATATAATTTGGGATCTTGGCCTTGACTATCTTAAAATAGATGCATGCAAAAATAATTGCATACTATCCTGAAAGAATAATGACTCAAAGACTCGGCCATTGTCCAATATGTGGTACCACAGATAGAAAGAGACTGGCAAAAAAATCCCATAGAAATTCCCTATGTTATTTCCATTGAAGCCAAGATTGCAATGACTGATTATATTAGAAAAAGACGGATATCGACATGCGATGGCATCAGGATCAACACATTGATGATGGTGTGATAAGGCATTATGTAGATTTTGAGGCTTTAGGACGTGGATCCTTCTCTCCCCTCTATGTTTGTGTCGGATTCAAGTTAGCAAAGCACTCGAGCCTTTCTTTCTCCTCTTGTTCGTCTATGCCTTTTACTCCTTTTGATTTAGTTCATTCAGATATTTAGGGTCTAGCTCTATTTCCCACCACTCCGAGATGCCTAAGATTTACCAAACCTTTACCACCATAATTCCCATCCAATTTCATACATGCATCAAGACCTTCTGGTCTGATTATGCCTAAGAGTACCTCTCATCCACGATGTGATTCATTCTTAGTCTTAGGGGACCTTCTTCCAGCAATCATGTCCCCATACTCATAAGCAGAATGCGGTTGCTAAGAGGAAGCATCGTTGCATCCTTGAGATAGCTCGTGTTATGCTCCTCTCCTTGTCCATTCCCTACACTTTCTGGATAGAGGGCATCTTGACTTATGTCAACTCATCAACATCGCTCCCTCCTCCATCCATTTTGGCATGTCTCTCTATGAGCAACTCTACTTCACTCTACCCGACTACAGCATGCTTTGCACTTTTGGGTTCACATGCTTTGTCCTTCTCGCCCCCTATGAGTGCATTAAGCTATCTGTCAGGTCAGCGAAGTACATTCTCTTATGGATCAGCTCTAAGCACAAATAGTATAGCTTATATAACCCTTTAGCTCGAGAACTTTGCATCACTCATCATGTTTCTTTCTTTGAAGACTTTCCCTACTACTCCACTAAGTCTCAGAACCTCACCTTTCTTGCGACTCTTCCTGCTCCCTTTCTCGAACCTCTACCTCCTGGATTACCACCACTACCTCCCTCTACCACAGTTGCTCCTCTTGCTCCCTTCCTCATGACTCTACCTCCCACGCCAACTCACTACCTCCCTTCACCATAGCTACTCCTCTTATCTCGTATCTACTTTTCTACACTAACAGCACGTTTCATGCGTCACCCACTTGTCCTCACCTTATTCTCTTACACCAGGTGTACTCTAGTTATCACACCACCTCCTAGCCTCCGACCTAATCATCGCTTGAAGGTGACTATACTGGTACTTCGCATGCTCCAACTAGACCGCTACTAGAAAATGTGAATCCTCGCACCCGTTTTCGCTACCCCTAGTGCAAATGTCACCCACTTGATCATTTTAGTTATTTGCCTGACCATTTTGGTTTTTTTGTTGATACCTCCTATTATCTTTCCATTTTCACGCATACCTCACTGCCCTTCACACTGAACAGGAGCCCCGATCCTATTGAGTGGTAATTATCCCCTTTCAGAAAAGTTCTAGGCTTTTGAGCAAACTCAGATGTGGGACATTATCCCCTTTCAAGTAGGCATTGAGCCTGTCAGACACAAATGGGTCTTCAAGGTCAAGCGATTTGATGGATCCGATGAGTGACATAATGCCCGCTGACACCTAGTCGCCAGAGGTTCTACTCATGTGACGACCAAGATCCAATATGCCAATAGCCAAGAGCCAAGACTCCTGAGGCGGGAATGCCAAAATGGATGAGGTGAGGTGAGGTGAGGTGTACAAAGCCATGAGTTAGCCCCACATCGCCTGAAGAGGATGAGATCCTGAGCTATTTATATAATTTTCCCTCCCAAACATAGAAGACGCGTTTTAAAGCCATGCGCCGCTACGGAATTCGTAAGAACTCCGTAGTTAAGCGTGCTTGGGCGAGAGCAGTCCTAGGATGGGTGACTATCCTGGGAAGTTCTCATGCGGGTACGGGCAAAGTGGACAATATCTTATGTGTTTGGGGCGAATGTTACAATATGGTATCAGAGCTGGTTCTCCTCGCTATGGGGGGGTCTATCCCTACACGAGGACGTGTAGCCCTAAGGGGGGTGGATTGTGACGACCAAGATCCAATAGGCCAATAGCCAAGAGCCAAGACTCCTGAGGCAGGAATGCCAAGATGGATGAGGTGAGGTGAGGTGTACAAGGCCATGAGTTAGCCCCATATCGCCTGAAGAGAAGGAGATCCTGAGCTATTTATATAATTTTCCCTCCCAAACATAAAAGACGTGTTTTAAAACCATGCGTCGCTACGGAATTCGTAAGAACTCCGTAGTTAAGCATGCTTGGGCGAGAGCAGTCCTAGGATGGGTGACCACCCTAGGAAGTTCTCGTGCGGGTACGAGCAAAGTGGACAATATCTTATGTGTTTGGGGCGGATGTTACAACTCAAGAGCATGAAATCTATTATGAAGAGACGTCCGCCTTTGTGGTATAGATGACTACAGTCCATACTCTTCTTATCGTCGTCGGTGCTAGGCACTGGCCCCTTCTTCAGATGGACATGAAGAATGTTTTTGTTCATGGTGATCCCTCAATGGTTGTTTACATGCAACCTCATTTGAGCCTTAGCACTGCTCCTTCGTACACATGTCGCCTCTGCCATGCCATCTAGGATCTCAAATAGGTCCCTCGAGCTTAGTTTGGGTACTTTTTCGAGCAGTTACGGAGATCGTTTTTGTTGAGAGCTTCTAGGATCACTCTTTGTTTGTGTGGTCCTTACTGCAGGGTCCAACCGTCCTTCTTCTCTACGTGGATAGCATGATCCTTTCATACAATGACTTGGGTACCATATCATCGCTTCAACAGCACCTCCAGAGCCAGTTTCAGATGATGTATCTCGGTCATCTGCACTACTTTCTTAGCCTAGATATTGCCTAGAACGGTGAGAGAGTATGTTCTCCCAGCATAAGTACACTGCTAACACTCTCAATCAATTCACTTTATCTGTTGATTGCACCGTCAATACTCCCCTTGAGCTTCATGTGAAGCTCTAACCTATAGGACGGCGAGCCTCTTAAGGATCCTACTTGATATAGGTAGCTAATCGGTCAGCTTGTCTACTTCTGTATCACTAGGCCGGATTTCTCTCATGCAATCAGCATTGGTAGGCAGTTTATCAATGCTCCTCTCTTTGTTCACTATGGAACACTTATACGGATTCTTCGGTACCTTCGAGGCAGTGTCACCCTTTTATGCCCTCAACTTCTACTCTAATGCTAACTAGATTGGGATCCGACTAGTCACCACCACTCGACTATTGGCTATTGTCTGTTCCTTGGAGATTCCTTTATCGCATAGTATAGAAGAAAAAAAAAAGTGTTTCTCTCTCCAGCACCGAAGCAGAGTTCTGAGACATGGCCACCACCACTATGGATATTGCTCACCTGGCATACAACATCTCTTTAGGGATCTAGGAGTTGAGATCCTAGACCTACAACTCTTCAATTCGATAACCAGAGTGCCATACAGATTAATAGCAACTCGGTTTTCCACGAAAGAATGAAGCACATCGAGATCAACTGCCACTTTGTCCGACAACACTATGTGGCCCAGACTCTTTCTCTTCCTTATGTTTCCTCTGTAGAGTAGATCGACGACTTCTTCATGAAGTCACACCCTACTCCTTAGTTGTAGTTTCTTGTTCATAAACACTCGGTGTTTGATCCTCCATGAATTTGAGGGGGATTAATCACATACTTGTATATGTATAGTCGTATATACTTCTTTTGTATATGAACCTCAATTAAGGACACACACAAATGTACTCTATGTACCTATTGTCCCTCATGAGACATCTCTCTCTCTCTCTCTCTCTCTCTCTCTCTCTCTCTCTCTCTCTCTCTCTCTCTCTCTCTCTCTCTCTCTCTCTCTCTCTCTCTCTCTCTCTCTCCCCCCCCCCCCCCACCCCCCACCCCCCACACACACCCTAGGTTGACCGTAACATCGAGTAACCTCCTTCCTCTATTTATAGAGAACAAATCACAAGATTATAGTATGAGTAGGTATTCCAAGTTTGATCATGATTTCATCATCAAAGCAATATAATTCCACACTGTGAACATAGCGATTGTGTTATTTTAGAGTAAATTGTTAGAAATAGTAACTTTATGTACAAACAATTATCAATCTTGTACGAGATTAGTTATTGACATCAATAATGGTTTTCCAAGTATATGCTTATTGAGCAAATATGGTCTTTAGATTAGTTTTGGGGCATGTGATACCTTTAGAGACGAATGAAGCATTGTAGGAAACATACGTGAGTTGCTTCAGAAAAAAACTACTGAAGTGTTCGGATTCTTGCTCCTTAGGTCTAACAAAACAAGAAGAAACATTTATAGACCTTGTCACATAAACATAGTGATTGCCGAACGACATTGATGACATACTATTAATGTGACATGTAAGGTGTTGTTCTAGGGTGGGTCTATATACAGCCCACGAAATAGCAAAGGTAGCTCTAACTTAATATCAAAAAAATACACAGTATGTCCCCATTTCATCCCTCTTTTGCTATCGGCAACCTCCACCAGCTTTTACCATCATCAACCATAGGCAGGACGCCACCCGCCTCCGTCGCTAGCACACCCCCACTGTAGCATCCTTCTCCTTCCTCCTCTTCTTCCTCCTCCTTCCTCCTTCTTTATCCTCCTCCTCCTCCTCCTCCTTTTTCCTCCACTTATTCTTCCTCCTCCCCATGGCCGAATGCACCTTTGTGCATTCTGCCGAGGTGGCTGAAAAATGCACAGAAGGTGCATTCATCCTGGCATAGCGTGTTGCGATTTCTAAGAGGAGGAGGAGGGAAAGAGAAGTAAGAAGAAGGGGAGGACTAAGTAGGAGAAGAAGGGAAATAGGTGGAGGAATAAGAAGGGGAGGAGGAAAGAGGTGGGGGAGGAGAAAGAAGAGGAATGGGAGGCGGCAACAGCGGGTTGATGGGCGGCGATGATGAGTTGGGTGAGCGGGCGACACAGGCATGATAGAGAAGAAAAGTGGGTGTTCTATAGACTGGGGCTGCCTAAGAAAAAAGGCATGTTACCTTGAGACTGCAGCTGCCAAAAGTAAAATGTGGGTTGTATATAGGCCCACCCATTGCACTATTGTGAATGTGTCAAGTACACATTGACTCATTGTCTAGAAACTATATTATTAAATCTACTGTAACATGGAAAGGATGGGGGATAGTTTGGTGAGATAAGTGACGGATCAAATTTATCCTGGGGGAAAAAGTGACGGACATGATCTAATAGTTGGGTTAGGGTGAGTAAAAATACATCTAGAAAGGGAAAGAAATAGCAGATCCTGCCAGGTTTTTTTTTTTTTGTAAGAAACGAAGGGGGGTTTTTGAAAAAATAAATTACAAAAAAGGATATGTTTGTAAAATGAGGGGAACAACCCGGGGGGGGGGGGGGGGGCACTCTCTCTCTCTCTCTCTCTCTCTCTCTCTCTCTCTCTCTCTCTCTCTCTCTCTCTCTCTCTCTCTCTCTCTCTCTCTCTCTCTCCAACAAGAGCATGTTTGCTACCCGATAGATTTACTGCACTTGCTTACGATCAATCGTGGTGCACCATGTCATCCATGTGGCACTAATTGTATCATAGCTCGTCCGAGTGCCGACAAGAACTGGCATTAACTAGTAGTATACATGGAAGACTTTGAGTTTCTTTATGTAACAAATACATGTCCTTTGACCGAAGAGAGGTCTATTAGGGTGATTCTTCCTCCTCTTTCCCTCCTTCTAGATATCTTGAGACTCGGCCATGGCAACATGAATACATCTTTTGTGAATTCGGCCACCCCGACAAAATGTACAAAAGGTGTATTCAGCAATAGAGGCTGAATGCATTCCAATGACCAAATGTTTTGTAGATGCATTCGGCCCCCATGGCCAAATGCACGGAAGGTGCACTCGGCCTGGAATGGTTGAGTGTTGTAAATTCCAGGAGGAGTAAGAAGAAGGAAAAGAGGAGGAAAAAGAGGGAGAAGGAGGACGCGGTAGTGGTGGGTTGCGGGTAGCAGCTTGCACAAGAACAGCGACGGCGGAAGTGGGCGAGGGGTTGCCCATAGTAAAAAAGCATGGATGAAATGGGAGAATGTAGAGTATTTTTTAAATTTAAGTTAGAGCTAGCTTTGGTATTTCCTAGGTTGTATATAGCCCCACCCGGTCTGATACCCCCTGATGAATTTTAACATGGTGTTCTTATGTGATTTTTATCGTTAAATTGGTTTGTTGGGTGTGCCCTAATCACTTTTGAGGGTTTACATAAGATGATCAATGTCCATAATATGGACTACACATGAGAGTTCATGGTAGGTGAGGCCAAGGGTTATATATCGATAAAGATTCATAAAAAAATTTCGGACTCCATCAAACAATCTTTTACCAGATAATAACCCGCAGAGGATTTATCTCGAACAATTGCTTTGTTATCATAATTAGTTTAAGGAGAATGCAATGTGGCGACATGATCGAACCCCGAGGAACGGATCACAAATTGTTCAACGAGGCTACTTGATCGAACCCCCGAGGAACGGATCACAACTGTTCGACGAGGCGACATAAGTTTTTTTTTTCTTTTTTTCTTTTTTTGACATCGGCGGGTGTTCCCAAAAACGTTCGGGGCAATGGCCCACTTCAGGCTCGGACTAATCCCTCCGGGAGTGAAGCCCGACCCACTCAGCAATTCCCACTTCACTCGTGGGTAAATCGAGGGGAGGGAGAGTTGAACCCACAACCTCATCACCAAAGCATCAGTTGCTTTGCCAACTCTCCAATCCCCTGGTGGGATTGGCGACATAAGTTATACACCAGTTTAACTGACAGTCAGGTCATACACACCCTTTTTATCCGTTGCTGACGAAAAAAAAACAAAAAAAGGGTTTGAATCAGTTTTTTTATTAATACAACATTAATTAATCCATTTAAAAAAAAAAATTACTGTAAAAGTAGTTTGAATAAACTTTTGATTTACCCAAACGGGACCATGACCTAAAAATCCTTTGCTGTGGATCTCACACAAAAAATTGAACCCCAAGCAAAAAATGTGGTTACAGCAAAGCAATTCAAGAGAATCCCATGTATCAAAGCCTCACCAAGGCCTGAAAACAACGAACAAAGGACTATCAGGCGATTATTGATGAACTCGTGGGGGTTTAATAAAAAAAACCCTTCGTGTGACGTAGTCTCGTGCGGGACTAAACGAGGCCTAATTATCAGACAAGAAGAATTCAAATCCCCATCCAATTGGAATTACTATAATCTAGCTACTGCTGCCGTTCTTCTCGAATTCATTTACAAGAGCCCTGTGAATATTCAGTCACAAATTCAAAGAATCCACCAACTAACAGAGCATGGGACCCCCAACAACTGAATCTTACTCCAGGTTAATCTGCAAAAACTACCTCCTCCTTCCCCCCCCCCCCCCCCCCCCCCCCCCCCCCCGATATTTATCTGCAATACCAAAGTTTCCAATGAGTAAAAAAATCAGAATAATTATACTGAAACGGCCATAACGACTGAGTATGATCTGTTGAGGAATTCGGCCTTCACGAATCAGTCCTCGTGTTCCTCTTCGCCTTCAGAATCTACAAAAGAAAGTTGAACAGCTTAATCCGTCGTGTCATAACAGTAATAACAAAACTTTCCGTAATTAGGCACCTTGAAGAACAAAAATTGCTACGCCCAAAAAAAAAAATTCCTAGTAATATTCCAAAAGATCAGAAAATGTTATGGGTTCGATAACAAAAAGGTTTCAGACTTCTAAAGTTTCTAAAAAAAAAAAAAAAAATTCTACCGCTAGAAGTTGAATCCATAGTTGTTTTACGAGACATACCGGATCGAACGTCATCCCCAACACGACCTCTTGCCTGGATTTGTTTTACAAGCATCCGGTAAATTAATACCCACCAATAAATGTGAAGAACGAGCAACGAGAATAAGAGACTATTGAATACGTAATAGTATATGGGTCCTTCAAACTTGTGCTTCTCCTTGTCCAAAGTCAGAACAACTTCGTAACTGCAAGGAACAAGCAGAAAGAGGACATGAGATGATCAAAACTATGTACTTTACTACTTTTCTGCATGATTTTGTAGCATAGACAGGTTTCAAAACCTTGACAATTTTGCTCTTCACTAAGCCATATCAAACAATTTATACCTGAAGGGAAAGATCCTTTCAAAAAGAAGAAGAAAAAAGCCAGAGTCTAATCCTACCACGATAAACCATATTCTTTACCATCATTTCTCAACATATTATGTACTCAAAACCCTCTAAAGATCGTACTTTTCTCCCCTTTCCCCTTCCAACACATCAACCCCTTCTAAACTTTTTAGCCCGCATTTTTATTTCTTAAATCTATCAACATAAAAGATTTCCAGATCAGCAACAATTCCAGCCCTTAGAACCTAATTCTAATATAGTAATACTAAAACAAAAGCCACTGCACGAGGCTGCGACGCGTGACGAACAAATAAAAGCTGGGTTTCCGAGCGAAGACGATGTGGGGGCATCATATAGCTGTTCGATGCAGTGGGGCAACAGGGGCGACCCAATAACCAGTCTTCCCTTGGCAGCAAGTCAATCTATCAACACCAAAGAATAAGACTTCGGAGAAACTATGGCCTGCATGTACAATCATCACTTACAAATTATCCATTGTAAATGAAAGTAGGGTGATTATTATGAGATAGTACTAACTCCGTGCAATGCACAAACAGTTGTGATGCCGCTGATGCATTGAATCCTGCTCCCCATTGTGTTGAGAGAGGAAAGAGGAAAACAGATTTAATCATTAAAAAAACCTAAAAGATAAGATGATGCAGGACGGGAATAGCCGCATAGGGTCTCACTAGAAAGGAAAGGTTCTCGCTGTAGGTTAAAAATTTGGTGTTGGAAATGAGCAGAATTTCAAGACAGTGGAGGTATATTTTAGTCTTTTAACTATGTTCAGTTTTTCGGATCAGAGTGATGTTGTTTGTACCTTGGTGGGTAGGTAGGTCTAGATGTAAAGAAGCTATGATAATAAAATTTGGGGGTGATCCGTCCATTGGATGTGGAGATACCAAAAAATTATCAAATCTGAATTTTGTATTCAAGATTCGTGCTTGTGGCTCGTTGTGTGGTTTTTGGTGATGAAAAGAGGTGGATCTAGTGTGGAAAAGTTAAGCCTTTAAGGATGGTTTTAATGGCGGTGGGATTCGTAGACAAAGAGAGGAGAGAGAAGAGAGGAGAGAAGAAGAGATAGAGAACAAACGGGGGGGGGGGGGGGGGGAGCCTAGGTTTCACCACCTAGGGTTTGCGAGGCTTCACCACCAACCAAGGTTGCATCGTTTCATCAGGAGCACAACATTTTTTCAATTCATTCATTTTATTCTCTCAAAAGGAAAGAGCTCAAGTTCTTATATAACGAACCGACTTACGTCCATAACCATCCACGAACAATGTAGCACTAAAAAACACCAAAAGAGGACTTGTTACCCAAGTCTACAATTTACCCAATTAATTGTGACGAAAATGACAACTTAAATAGGAAATAAATTACAAAAACGATAATTGGGCCTGTCTGAGATAGGTCGTTGCATCTGATTCAAGCCTAGGCCGCGGAAGTCGTGCATGGAAATCTGCTCCGCGTCATAAGAATGGAAGAGAGAGGTGTGAACACGTTCCATTCAAAAAAGCGTTGAGATGAGAGAGATGACAGAGGGGGGTTAGAAAGACTGACATGTGGCTACATAGGTCTCAGCTTTATAAGTACTTAGATGAGCATGAGATTCAACAGAAGTCCTAACTCAAGAATTTGTAATTGACCCATGAATCCATCAATCCAAGACCCTCGACCACCATCTTAACCTTAGATCAATACTCATCAATATCTTCTGTCGCTAGTCATGATGGTCCCATAGAGACTCAACAAATAGAAATCCAACATGTTCCCTTCAAAAAGGGATATTTCTTGATTTTAAGATTCTCATATTCTTAAAGTCAATATATGAACCCAAATTGTGGAGAATATCTTCCTTATCTGATTCGATGAGAATTAATAGTAAGTTGTCAGAGGTCAACTTACCAAAAGTATTTAATAAAGGAAATGGTCTTCCTTATCTGATATGATGAGAATCCATCAGGTCTCAGTGAGTGGCTGTTTGACAAAGCAGGTTGTACATTCAAATGGTAAAAGTTTACTTACAAATGCCTATCCATCAAGCTAGTGAATCCTATGACAACGTTTCTTACCGACACTGGTTAACATGGTATATTCAGATAAAACCATATTAAGCTTCAACTAGCGATGAAAAAGTAGTTCAAACAATGTAATCAATCCATTCGGATAAAATAAAAGGAGAACATGACATTTATTATGAAGTTATATGTTATTACTTATTACAACAAGTGCAACCTGTGTGGAAAGAAAAAATTTAGGTATGTTCTAAAATTATAACATTTTTTAGATAGTAAATAGTTGCATGGATAGAGAATGAAAAACTCTAATGATATTTACTCTTAAGAACAAATATATATTCAATGAGATTCCAATAAAAATTATAAAGCTAATTGGAGTCACTTACGAATTATAGCTGCTTATACAAGAAAGAATGACACAACAAATCTTCCCTTGCTGATAATTTGGGATCACTAATGAAATATAGGCTCTTTCAAGAAATAATAAGACAACCAACCATGTATTCATAAAACATTTATTCATGGAGATCTCGATTGTTCTTTTTTTCTTTTTTCTTTTTTTTTTTGGTGTGTGTGTGTGAGAGAGAGAGAGAGAGCGAGAGAGTACTCAAGAAAATAACACCCAAATTAATAATATCCAGCAGTTGGTATTCACCTTGTACTTCGTAGGATCCAGAAAGGAAAGTATATGAGCCGCAGTACAATCCACGAAGCAACAAAAAGAAGAAAGGATATTACAGCAAGCCATTCACAGCGAGTATACTTTGACATTTTTCCCAATTCCAAAAACACATCACTTGCATCATGAATGGCTAAAACAATGGAACCAACACGAGCAAATCTGTTTGCAGAGATAAATTAAAAATAGTTAGTGTAAAAATCGAAAAATCACCTAAGTTAGCAATTGCTACTTGTGATAAGGAAATGTGGATATATCCATTAAGAGATGCAAATTCAATACTATGAAATTTAACTAAAGTGCTCATTGCAACAGATGTCATTTGACTTTTGGTGCCCATTCATACTTCGAAAACATTAAACCATTGAACTTCGATATAGAGCCCACTTCTTTATAAAAATTATGATCGATAAGATAAATGTTCCAACGATAGGAATAAGTACAAAAATTATATCACCATTGTCACCGTTCTCGAAGTCTTATCACATTAAGATGGGGTTGACTATGAAGCACGAATTTAATTAAGACGGCTCAACAGAATGATTGACAAGAACTTTTTGATGATATGTAAACCTGACATCAAACCTCTAAGATTGGAGCAGAAAACCTAACCTAGGTAACCTAACAAGAGAGAGGCATGTCAAGAAACGCTTATGCCAGTTGTACCTTGTTGATCATGCACTTTACACGCATTCAATCAAGGAGTAACCCTCCAAAGTTCCTCTAGACCCAAACTGAAACAACATTCCCAAGTTCTGGCATAAACTTGTTAGTGTCACGGGCATATTTTGGTTGACATGTGTTCATGTCGGCATGTTTGTACACATCTGAAACCTCTATCTGCATCGTTTTGGTGACATTATATAATATCATTCATGTGTGTAGCAATATTATTTTTTTCATTAGAGAGAGGAGAGAGTGGAATACTACTATAGTACACACACTATGCTGAAGAAGACATGTAAACAAGTCAGAACAATGATGATATTTCACTAGAAGATGGCCAATGGTGATCTTATAAGTGAGGAAGGATGGGCTTGGTGGCATCTTTGATTACCTTCTTTCTTAATGACTTCCTGTCAAGTTTCATAACAGCGATGCTAAAGCTATTACTACTCTAAACAGTACTTCTACTTCAACAATCAAGTTCAAAGGGTGAAACCATTACTCAACTATACTTCAAGACTTCTAGAGAACTGAAGGCAGAGAAGAGTGGTTAAATCACCTATGCTCCTACAGAAAGTGACTTAAGTATAATTTCTGATACATGGGTATTGCCCTGACAATGGAATGGCTGATAATTAGCATGAAAATGCAAAACAATTTGGATGTTATGAGTCTTATGACGATAGAGAAATCATAAGAAAACCATAATACTTTATCAAGAACAAATTAAGCCTAAATGACTGAACCTTTGATCTATGCTTGAAGATTCTTATCATTCAACAAGGTAATTATATCAACCTCTTACAATGATATTTGACTCAAATAAATGACAAAAGCGTGAAAATGGCAATCTTTTTTATCAGCTTCAGATCTGGATATGAAGTAATATGTGGCCCCATATTTGCCAATAGTGGTATGGTTACTACAGCTGCTTTAAGTAATAGGGTAAGAGGTGGTAGAAGCAACCACAGTGGTTGAGGCAGCCATGAGCATGGGAAAAGTCACGGGCCCACGCCCCACGGAAAAGGCAGAAGTTACATGATGTGTACTTTCTGAATCATATAGTAGAGGCATGCTGGGGCCACTAATATGGTAAAACACATGGGGCAAACTATGTCTATATCACAGATGATAGCAGCCATGGCACATCTTCCTAGCAAATGGTACACTAAAAGGTGGTAATGTAGTACTACCTTTTGCCTCTAGAAGATTATGCTAAGTTACAACAGTTGGTTCAACAGATTTCTTCCTCTTTCCTCGGCCAATTCTCTTGCAACTTCATGTATTATAAATCCAATTTCCAGCAGAACTGCAAGTTACGTCACTAAATTGCATGCATTCGATCACATAATTTTGACAAGTCTGATGTATTTTATAAAAGGTTTCAAAAACATAGTTTCAACCAATAGTTTCGGTTTGAACATTCTCAGCAAATTTTGGCAGATTTTTTCAGAGTTTTGATTGCTTTGGTTTCAGAATTTTTGAGAGAAGTTAAAAGAATAGTACAAGTCATAGAAAAAAATCAAGCAAAGTTAAAAAGAAACATCAAGCACTATTTCATAACATATCACCTGATGGTAATCTAACATATGGTGCAAGGTGACTCTGATATTGATTCCAAGTAACTTATAAGTTCATGTGTTCAATATTCAAATATCAAACTGGTTGCAAAAAAAAAAAAATTCAAATATCAAACTGCACAATTAACTACTAAGTATCAAGTGTCAATTATCAAGTATCGACTCTAGACATATATGAACAAATTAGTCATCAATAACAAGTAACAACGAAGAACTACTAACATAAAAACTATCCGGATTTTGATTCAAGCAATTGTACCTCGTATATCATAAGTGGGTACATAGATCAACAACCCACATAAGCAAAGGTTGGCCTAGAGCTGATAGCCAATGCCAATAGCTTCAAAAGTCATTTTAATGAAGAGATCCTTCCTTAACCCATACTCATGTCTCCACACCAATTTAGTAACAAAGGCAAGCATAATAGTTGCAATGGAAACCCTTATAAAGCATAAGGGATATGTAGTGTGGTAAATAGTGGAGAACTTCTAAGGCTAGATGCCCCCCATTTCTAAAATGCTTATTTTAAGAATTTTGAGGCCGGTACTCCTCCCAAAAAATGGATATAGGCGTTAACCCTCTTTTTCTTAAATGATTTACCTGAAAGTTATAGATGTAAAAGCTACAAAGAGTACTTATATAAATGTACTACCGGTTCTTGATTTGTGAACAAGTTACCAAACAAAATACCAAAACTCCAAAAAAGAAACTCTATGGTCAATTTCGACAAAAAAGATTGAAACTGGCCAATTTCAAAATGGCATACATCAAACCCGTGTGAATACAAAAGATGGGGACATCGTTGTACCTATCTAGTAGAAGCAAGTTGCTTTTGAGCTCTGACCAGAGCATTGTAACTCTATCCATATATTCATTATAGTTAAAACATAATATCTATATAATAAGGGACTAGGTGTGTGGCCCAAATATATAACATAAGATAAAAACATATATCTGGGTCGTTGAACCAAATGAGCAATGACGAGTGCGATTCATGCCTAACCTTTGAAATCCAACAGTGATTATCACGCCTCTTAATTTGAAATCCAATCTGCCTTTTAAGGATTTAATTTGTTTAATTTTAAATCCATTATAACTGTGATTAGCCGTTTTAAGGATTAGCTGCTTTATATGGGAGCTTGCTTGCAGTGCAGATATAAAGGTGGAAACAAACGAAAGATTAAAGAACGCCCAGAATTGATTGGGCAAATTACAAATAACGGTTGAGATGAATCACGACTCTTTCCTATCAGGTCGTAGCAAATCACGATGGGGATGCGTTTGGATTGAGATGGATCACGACTTATTCCCAACGGGTCGTAGGAAATCACGGTTGATCCCCCCACCTCTTTAATCTCCCCACTCTGTCTCCTCTCCCCGTTAATAACTGCACTCTCTCTCCTCTCGTTAATAACTCCCCAAACCATCTCTATCTAACCTCTTATATCTCTCCTCCATAATCGCACCTCTCTCTCTAACCATAATTAATTGGATCCCACATTCTATCGCAACCCTGAACCAATCTCCCTCCCTTTCAATCTCTCCAACCTATCTCTCCCCCTTGATCTCTCTTCAAGCAGTGGTCAAAACCAATCTCTCTGTCTCGATCTCTCTTTGGACTATGGTTAGAACCACTCTCCCTCACAATCTCTCTTCGCGACGGTCAGAGCTTTTCCCAGCATCGGCTTCCCAACCTTCAAGCGACGCGGCACCCGATCCCTAGGGCGTGCCACTCTTCAAACGGTTTTGTTTTGCAAGAATATGTGTTCTCTTCTCCCAATTTATCTTGTATGCTCAACCATCTCTGATTCATATCTATCTATACAAAAAAAAATGTTCATATAAGTCAACCATGATTGTTTTATTCATACGATGAGAGATGCCCCACCCAAAAAATAACGACCCAATGTAATTTTCGTAAAATTATGGTCTAGACCTACACTATAAACTTCCGACAACATTCTCTTTTGTTTTTTATTTTTTTATTTTTGGGTGGGCGGGGATAATTTTCCCCCTTGTCTGATTTTCTCGTTGAGTTTTTTATTTTTTGTGCCTTGCAACTGCTAGCTTGGAAGCAAGCTACTTATTTTGAAGAGAATTGGAGGTTGGTATGATACCTACTTCAAGGTGTCCATATAGTTCTGCATATTTTTTTTGTGTTTTATCTCAGGGACACAAAGACCCCTGTATTAGGGATCAACCGCATCATCGGTATTATAACTAGGCTTTTTATCTTCTTTTTTTTTTTTTTTGAGAAACTAGGCACTTGATGTTTTAAGTTTTTAAGCAAATGGCTAGGTATGGACAAGATAGGCCTGAATTGGATGCACCCAAGACAACCCCTCAACCTACTCCAATGGCGCTTGCAGAGTCTTCTAAGGAGATCTAAATCACGATCAACAAGTTTGCTGAATTCAAGGGAGACTTTGTTGTGCCCAAGAAGACCATAAGGTAGACTGAAAGGTCGGCAATGAAGACTTCGACTTGAAATGTGATGGTAGAAAGTGCTTTTCAGAAGTACTTTCCTTTCTTTTTTCAAAACAGACGAGTACTCGCTTTAAAAATAAAAACCAATGTAGCAATTCATGTATAAAACTAAGTTTTCATATAACAGGACTTTCCTATCTTTTGATAAGAATGTAAAAAGATTCTTACAAATAATAATTAGTGGTTGTGTGAGCAATACATGCAAGTTGTAGTTGAACATAATTTTATATAAAAAAAAATTGGGGATAGTCTGACATAACTCTGTTTGCAAGTGGGAACACAAATTTGAATTTAGAGTCATTTTGTTATTCTTCTTGGATAGCAACTATGGCCCCCCTGCATATGTTTCTTTTACCTTATTTATTTTGGGGGGGTTGATGTGTTTTCCTTATTTTGGAGATATGTTTTCCTTCTTCCATCTTATAGCTATTACTAAAGTTTGGTTGGGAATAATGATATTACAGCAACTTGCGATTGTAAAAGGTATCAACATACTCAAATATTGTGCCTCTTACAAAGGTTCCAATGTGAGTTCTATTCTTCTTTTTTTGTTTTTTAACCTTTCTTCTACCTCCTTTGTTGGTATTGCACATGCTTATAGAGAGTTAATCAAAGAGATCACTTGATTCAGCACTTTTATAGGCCATTTCAACTTAAAATTTGGAGTAGCATGATGGGATTTCACGATCCGATTTATTTTACAAAGAAGCAACTTTCAAGTCTGCCACGTGATGTTGGTTTGCAGGTTTACGAGGCACCCACGGATTATCTATTACATAACATCATAACATCATGTCGGCACTGCCGCGGCCGCCTTCGGCAACAAAACACATTCGGCGGCTGTCAAATGTGGGCACCACCGTTGAATTTTGTTACACCTGTCGAATGTGTATTTCCACCGAAGGTAGCCACGACAATACCGACATGCACGAAAAATTCTAATATTTAATATCCCATGTTGGGATTTTTGGAGGTTCATTAGGGGTGTGCAGGATCCAAACCAAACCGACCATACCAAACCAAACCGATTGATTTTGATCGGTTTCGACACACTCATTGGATCGGATTGGATTGGGTTTTTTAAAAACCGACATGATTGGATCGGTTGAAGGATTTGTACATTTAAAACCGACCTAAACCAAATCGAACCAACATATGTATATACATATAATATTTTATTAAATATACCATATATCCACATATACCCTTGCTACCAACAACCTTTGCAATATTATAGGATGACTCAAAATCAATTAGAAATCTTACTTAGGCCTAATGATTTGACAATAATTATTATATTTTAAGTTCAAACTAGGTCCTAACAGAAGGGGGAAAAAACTCAATAAGAATATGGACCAAAGCCCAAACCTACCATCCAATTCAAACCAAAAAGCGACTTTAATTGGATTCGATTCGATTCCAATCTTCGTTCGGTTTGGATCAGATTAAAAATCCTCAAAACCGACCAAGGTTGGATCGGTTTTGGGTTTTGCCTAAATAGGTTGGTTTCGAACCAATGCACAACCCTAGTTGTCATATCTAACACTTGGGAACAATTGTACTGGCGAATGTCCAGGCAACACTGCCTCTCCATCACCCAATTGTCTTCTAATTAGGGCTGGATATCCCTCTTTGATTGTGGATTCGACCCAAAGACATTGGACTTAATTGTCCATTTATGCTTGTGGAATCATTCAGCTTTACCATTGTGATTGAACCTATGAATTCCCTCCACATCAGACTAAATGTCAAGTCGTAGGGTGCGTGATATTTGTGTACAAAAATCTAAGTATTACCTAGGTTGGTCTGTTAACATATTAAAGCTAGGTTGGTTCCTTGGTTACTAAAGCATATAATCAAGCTTTTGAAATGGATTATTTTGTGACATTTTCACATCTGATATGAGCAGTTATCCAAATTGTTAGCAATCTAAAGAGAACGATTTTGTTCCAACCTCCTTAAAGAGGTTGGAGCATCATCCTCTCTCATTTGCCTCATTGGTCCATTTCAAGGGCTTTTGATCATTTCACCATGACGTATAGTGTGATATGACATAAATGCCCTTGAAATGGACCAATGAGAGAGAGGGTGATGCTACAACCTCTTTAAGGAGGTTGGAAGAAAATTGTTCTCCAATCTAAATGGGCATATCTTTCAGTTACATGTCAGATATCTTCTTGCACAGACTGGAGGGTGCTTATATGGAACAACTCCAACCTTTTGATTCTCAGATAAGGGAGGGAATGGCATGTTTGATAAAGAACATTTATTTATTCACTCAAACAGTTAACTAGAGCATGCTTTGATAGCAGAGTCGAAACAGAATATGGGCATCCGAGAACTATACTGATCATTCTATCAATTATACACTGTTTGTTATCGTGTTGCAACATATATGTTGATGATACAGAGAACATAGTGATGTTCCTAGTTTTAGAAGTTAGGGCTTTCCTTGGGCAACTTTTTAACACCAAAAAATGGAGATCTTATATTACTATTTCAGGAACGAAATTGGCAAATTGCAAAATCAAGGATGGGTATTGACTATCATGGAGTAGATATGTAACTGACAATCTCACATAGGGGCCTTTGGTGCTAAGACAATGAATACCCTATTGAATCCTAATCTAAAGTTCATGGTCGATCTATAAGAAGCATTAGATGACCAAAGAAGATACCCTAAAGTTGTAGGTTGTTCATGATATTCCTTAGGTCATTAGTGGCCAGTTATCTGCAATAATAAGGTTCCTCGTTCAGAGATTTGACACCTCAAAGATATTGCTTGAAGGCATTCTATATAAAACACATGATCGCTAACAAGTGGACATGATCACCATGATTTGGTCATCCGCCCGATGTGAGGTCAACCAAAAGATATTATACATTTCTTGGTGTTAAGTCCATGACATGACAAAAGCGGGAAAAAAAAATGGTTGCACACTATAGTGTTGTAGCAGAATAGTAGGCAGTGTTCGTTCCACATGCAAATTCCTTCAGTTATATAACTTATAACCATAAGGTAAATCCAAATTAGACCACCTATGAAGTTTACAAAAATCAAGACACTTCCTCATAACATGTAAAGCATATCGTGAGATGATTTAACACGTTAAAGTGGACTGCCATGTTGCTTGGAACTCCAAACGTCTTACATCATCTCAGAATCAACTTGAAGACATGTTTACTATAGCACTTGATGAGCCAAGTCGTATGAATTCCTTTGGAATTAGATGGCTACTATATCTATTATCCAGCAATAGAGCATGCATTAGAAGGGTAATAACGTGTCCTGAAATGTAAAACAATTTATTATCGAGGACCATTTATGTACCCGCCAATGTACCCACTCACTCTATTGTGAACCCATTCAAGTATCTTGTATTTGCGATTATTGCACCTGAACAAAATGTTGTCCGGTCCCATATATAAAGAACTGGTCCCAACATTATTGCAAACGAAATGGGGTGCCACACAGGCACACAAACAAAATAGGTTTGTAAAAGCATCAGTGTATCACCCTCTTGTCTCTCCCATTTCCCACCTCTCCTCTCTTTCCACACCTTCGCTCTACTTGCATTTCACTGTACTCCCCTTCTCAACGTTTGTTACAAGTTCAGCACATGGAAACCTAAGGTGTGTTACTCATTGGTCACAAGTCCTATTTCACTATACCTATTAGGCTTTATCACATGAAGTGTGTTCAATCCAAGACTTGCTACTCAAATTTTAACATCAATTGAAAATCTAAAACCAAAAAAAAACAATGGACACCCAGATGCGTAGCAAATTAACAATATTAGAAAATTTTAGTCAAGAGCATAAAATACCCAGCATGCCTAAAGAATACAATCATCTAGAAAACATAGGCTCGGTGATTGAAATCAGTGAAAACAAATGATAGCAAACAGTAGGGTTATACACTATCCAATTCAGTCAGAATCAAACCTGAATATATAAGACAGCAGTATGAGACCTGCAGTTGCTATATGATGGGATAATGACACCCCAAAGTCTGAACGCCTTGTTTCCCAAAACAGCAATGCGAATATGGAATGCGTGTAAAATCCAGCAGCATACATATAAACAGCCTTAAGTTTAAATCTGGGAAAGGAAGCACTCAATCAACAAATTTCCAAAGCTATGACAAGTTCACAGAATAAAGCTAATGAATAGTACTAAAGATAAGACATAAAATCTTACTTTATTTTTTGATCGGGCCAGACCTGCTCTCCTGGTCCTACCCAAAAGTATCTAGTATTTGTAAACCATGGCTCATCATATGTAACAGACAGAGAAAGAAGCTCCCCCGAAAGAAAATAAACACATTTCCAAGCTGATTCCTTAAATTTGTTAATCTTCTTTCTCCTGTCATCTGTTTCAACATCGAGTTTTTCATGTCCACTTCCAAGAATAAGCCGCCTGGCCAACTTCTGCGACAAACAAAGCACATCCGATTCAAGATAAGTAGCAAATCTTGAAAAAATAACAATTGTGATCCACTAATCCTATATATGGGTTAAAAACTAAACAATTCCACATGCCCAATAATTAGACAAGTCACTCAAGATCTCACAATATATTACAAGAAAAACATATAATTGACAAGATCAAACATACCGAATAGTTAAAACCAGAAAGCAACACCAGCTATGTTGTATGGAAAAATATATATATTACAAAAACTTGCGAGATACTAAAGAGTGATATGACAAAGCACTTCACATCTATATTCAGTCACCATATAACAAATTCATAGTAGTCTGTAACATAGTGCCCAATATGAGTGGACACTGAGTCATGTGACTCCACAAACGTACTCCGGCAGTCTTCAGAGGTACATCTTCTGACCCTAATGTCAGATATAGGAGATTTAGAATCAAGATAAGATTCCTGAATGAGATCCGCAACCAACAGGTTAAGACCATACTCTAACAATTATCAGGTCAAGTTCTGCAGAATTTATATTGCTTATGTTATGATTTAACTACCCACATTTGTCATTTCTTCTGAGTTTATGTCAAATACATACTATTGATACCAAGAAATTAAGATAAGTGGATGCAAAATTAAAGCTTCACTGGTCATAAATTGTTTCATAAATTTTGCGTTGAATTCATTAATACAATAATGCAATTTGTCATTCGTAAATTGTGAATTCATAACAAAACACTACTCTTTCATATTTAACATTCATCATATCTATCATTTAAAATCAACCATAATAAAGAAAAGCATTTCATTGTTTTAAAAACTCATTATTTCTAATAATGAATCCAAAATAAGTTTAGCTTTATATAAGGAATCTAAAAGATTCCTAAATTATAAAAAAAGACCTGTGTTCAATAAAAATATTTTACTTTCAACACCATGTGTCCAACATGCTCCACATGTGTCCTTGAAGTGGTCCACGAAGTGTCCAAGACGTATCCCGTGAAAAAAATAAGATTAAAAAAAGTAAACACGTACGAGAAATATTAGACACGTGTCCAAGGTGTGTCCGACACGTGTCGGACACGGACATGACACTTCTAGGGAAGCGTTCATGCTTTCTAGGAATCCAGAAGCGAACAAAATTATAAAGTTAGCACGAGGAAGCCACGAAATATCCAACAAGTGACCGCGAGCAGCAAGAGGGGCCTATAGCGTGACCACAGGCTGGAGGTGTACTAGCAGAAGGTTGAGAGGCCACGAGTGGCTGCAGAGGGGGTCAGGGTGGCTGCGGCTGGTGACGAGGACCGAGGTGGTCGGATGCTAGAGCTAGAGGCCAGGGTGACTACGACTGGATCCGAGGGGCCAGGTGCGGAGGGGAGTTGGGGTCGGGCTCCAACAACAAAGAGAGCGAGAGAGCAAGAAAGAGCGAGCGAGCGAGCGAGCGAGAGAGAGAGAGAGAGAGAGAGAGAGAGAGAGAGAGAGAGAGAGAGAGAGGAAGGCTCAGAGTCCTACCGAGTTTGAGGAGTCTCACCTCGAGGGCCTTCCTCACAGAGAGAAAAATTATTTCTTTATTTCAATTGTCCATCAAATATAAAGTCATAGGGTCCTTAAAATAGAGTCATGTGGGTTATAATAAAGTTCCCCAATCCAATATGGGACTAAACATGACATAATTAGTCAAAAACACTAGTATGGTATTTTAAGCTATAATAAGTCCGAAAATAGCTAATACATGATAAAAAAAATAAGAGATAATATCCAACGAAGCCCAAACGGTCGAGCTAACATGCAAATAGTCAGATCAAACCATAAGTAAGGTTGGCATATCGTGCATCATTTTTCCTTTTTTATATATTTGTCTCGTATCATATCATGTACCGTAAGACACACACACACACACATATATATATATATATATGGGGATGCTTAGGTGCGGTCTACGGTCCATGCGGTCCGCAGCCGTCCGATACACCCGCCGTGTGCATCGGATGGTTGCGGACCGCACCTAAGCATCCCCCTATATATATATATATATATATATATATATATATATATATATATATATATATGGAATAGGGAACACGGTCCTCCCGACTAGCCAACATGCTAGTCCTCCTATCAATTTGGGTGCCACATGACATTTTTTAACCATATTTTTTTAATGGATGACCAATCCACTCTACTTAGATCAAGATTTTAAAAATAAATCTAAAAAAAAAAACTAAAAATGACCCGATCAACGGTCGACAAATTTAACGGTAAACTGTAGCAGGCAAATAGCCCTGGCTATGGTTAATTTAAAAATGCCACTTGGCATATTTTATTTTCAAATTTTTTTTCATGATCATTGTTAGGAGGGGTGTGTCCACCTTGACTAATCCCTAGCCCCGGTTAAAAAGTGACATGTGGCACCCAAATTAAAGGGGGGACTAGCGTGTTGGCTAGTCGGGAGGACCGTGTTCCCTATTCCCATATATATATATATATATATATATATATATATATATATATATATATATATATATATATATATATATATATATATATATATATATATATATATATATATATATATATATAGTCGGGAGGACCGTGTTCCCTATTCCCATATATATATATATATATATATATATATATATATATATATATATATATATATATATATAAAGAATTTACTAGAATATTAAAATATCAGAAGTTAAAAGTAGGGTATGATAATCCCTTTTATTTCCCTTCAAATGTAACATTGTCCTATACAAAAAGTATCAAATGTATACTTGTATAAAAAAGAAATCATATACAAGTATGATCTATGATTTGTCCACATCATTAATTCACCATCTTCACTTTATCTACCATTTTAAGTAAAAAGAATTAAATAGGAAAGGCTTCTTACCACTGAGGTATTTGTAATTAAAAAAAAAATAACTTCAACTTCTTTAAAGGCTCTTTGCTGGTCTGCAATGAAACTTTCACCAAAACTCTTCAAAGGGCGAAAAAGTTGTAAATATTTGTCCCCTCCAAGCTCCAGAAAACTTTAAAAGCAAACTAATCTTAGATTCCAATATCTAGAGAAAGAAGATTTGTGAAACCCTTACAAAGCCTCTCAAACACCCCAATATCTCATCACCCTAGTTGGAAAGGGTTATAAGTATTCTTTTAGCTCTAAGGGACTTAGTCCTTTCAGAACTCGACGGAAAAAAACCATTTTAGAAGTTTCAAAACAAATCAAACATGATACCCATCACTTTCACTGCATCGCACGGTTTATCGTATCGTGTATCGTACGATACATATCATTTGAATCTTGCAGATGACTAACCACAAAATAGGTCTATGACTAAAGTGTGGTAGGGTGGGGGGGGGGCTACCTAGAATATAATTTTAGCAGTGCATACGCCCATGTAAAAGCAGGAACAGGACGCTAAGAACCTATTCCAGGGCCAAATATCAGATGAATCATGATGGAAAGTTATGTGAGCCAAAACAAAGACAGATAATTTTGGTTTGCTAAGGCCTCGGACGTAATGAGCAATGAAACTGATAGCTATGAATTGCAGGAAACTCTAGAAATACTAGTTACAAACTTACAGTTCTAATGGGGCACATGACGGTCAAAACAGGAGCATAAAGTCTAGTTTAATGTCCCAATGTCAGAAGCCTAAGACAATAACAAAAAAAATTCCCTCTTGCTTGTTCTGACCTCAAACGGTGTTGAACAACATGTAATCGACAAACTATGTTATAAGAGGGAGAGAGGGAAAAAACAATAGATGCACATTCAGGCACATCTAAATCTAAAATTGGCAAGCATCCCTATCCCCGACTCTAAATTTATTGCTAGGATGTGCTTCATGAAGACAACTTCATAAACACGGATTGCCCATGCATTCTAACAGGTCAATTACAAAAGGAGTAGAGACAGATACGGGACTGTAGCTCCAACCATGTCAACTATGATGCTCTCGCTACTGCCAGTCCTTCCACCAGTGAATGCTAGCACAGGCTACTTCCCGAACCTCTATACGGCCGCTAGGTCCACGACTCAAGTGTCCCTCGCAGGCGTCATCTACACACTATTCATTAAAGCACATGTTCATAATTGTTTCTCATATCACCTTCCTTAATCAAGAAATCTATCAAATTTTATTTGCTTTATGAATGATTTACACATCTCTAAGTATAAGTTATACCAACATTCTAGTAAATCATATCATAAGTCTAGTTTAAGCTATCACATATGATTGATGAATTTTTCATAATGATCCATGAACAAGATCCAAGCATTATGGGCAGCACCATGGTTTCAAATTTTGGTCAAAATTGTAAAATTTCAGTGAAATATTTTGGTTTCGGTCAGGACCGAAACGAAATGAAGTCAAAACCAGATGGACTAGTCATTACAATCAATTTTGATGGTCAAACTTTTGGACCTTTTGGTCAACTTTGGTTTTGGCTTTCAAACTGGAACTATCAATTAAACAATTTGGGTCGACATTTCGGTCAATTTCGGTTACAAAACTAGAACTATAAATTACAAATTTCATCGATTTCGGTAGAAATTTCGGTATAGGCTTGGAGCCAAAACCAGACACAAAATCGGAATTGCCTAAACTGAAATTTAAAAACTTGGGCAGAGTCATGTCCCCTGACTGTAATGCTTTCCTATTAGCCTTGGGGCAGGATGAATAGATCCCCATCTGTTCTGTCCAAAAAAAAAAGAACCTTGGGCAGTACCTACACAGTTATTTCACAGGTTTCCCGTTATAAGTTGTGGAGTTTTCCTGAAGTACAGTGAATGGGGAAATCAAAGGTAGATTCAGAACATTGAATGATCAAAAAACTAGTCAAGAGTTCATTTATGACACGTTTACCAAGGAAGGATTACTGTAGTATACTTGGTAAGCATTACTGTAGTATATTGCAATGAACATTAAAAAAAAAAAGAGAACATATTGCTACCCTGTTCCCTGGATTGAACCACCGCTCAACCCAAAATCCGAAACCCCCGTCCTCCTCCCAAAAAAACAAAAACCCATTTCGTGAAATCAAAAACCCAGAGATTTCGTGAAAAATCAGGGGAGACCCAGCAAGGAGAGAATGTAATCGCGCACCTCGAACACGAATCTGTCGAGAAAGAACCGGACGGTGGGGAAGAACAGCACGAGGAAGGGCAGCGCCATGAAGTCCTTGTAGGCCGGGTACGATTCCTTCTCCCAATCGATCGAGGCCCAATCGAGCGAGGAAAAGGATTCCATCAGACCCATTTCAACTGGTTTCAAAAACACCAGAGATGAGAGAGAGAGAGAGAGAGAGAAGAGAGATGAGAGAGAGTTTAGAGATCCAAAAAAGCAGGATTCAAGGGGAGGAGACTGGAAGGCCCAGAGCCCCCTTTCTCTCTCCCTCTCGCTCTCTCTCTCTCTCTAGAATAATCACCGTGTTGAATCAGAAGAAGCGACCAAGGGGATGCGTCGATTCGATGAGTATTTTTTTTTTTAAATTCAGTTAATGGGTTACCGTAATCAATGGAAGGCCAGCTGGGCCATGGACATGGACGGATCAAGGCTAGAAGGGTATGTTGACTATTATGATTGGCGGGGGGGTGGTTTATGAAACTTTGGCACTCGTGAGCAAACTAAATACCAATTTACGTTCAAAGTCCATTCATCTATGTTGGGCTGCTACGGCTGCGAAGTACAGACAGTTCTGAGCCGCCCTCATGGACCAAGGCTGATTTCGGGTCGGGTCGGGTCGGGTCGGGTCGGGTCGGGTCTATAATCATGTTCGACCATGTTTCACCCGACACATATTCCGACATTTACTAAAATCACCCGCCGCGACATTTCTGCCCCTCATTGATAGGGATGGTAATGGGTCGGGATCGGGGTTTAAATTCCTATTGTAAACGGGGCAAGTTCAGGACGGGTCTATTTAGAAAATCATAAAAATCAATTTTTATACCCGCCCCATTGCCATTCATGCTCGTTGTTCAAATTTGATTCATTTAATTCGAGGGCAAAAAAAAAGGTCACGGTGAGAGATTATAGTGAAGGGGATTATTCATAAAACTTAAAAAATTGTTGGGATTTGAGTCCCCCGATACCAACTATGTTGGGTGGAAACCAAGTTCGGACCCCATCGTTGCGCACACAACGCGGTGATTCGCCGAGTGTAACCGAAAGCGTCATGCTACGGATCGAAGAACGGGAGCCCACGGAGGTCACGCCTAACAGTCGACACAGAGAATACGACGCAACCGTAATATAGAACAAACTATAGAATATCACCGGTAATCAAGGATTTGGATTATCATCGATCAAAGAGATTACATAAGCGGTGGGTCTCCGTTTGTGGGATCCCCATAAGACCCTCTTGGATCCCTCTCACGGAACACACAATGAAGCAGAGATTTTCTCTGCCCAAGATACACAGAGTATACCGGAAGGTCTTCAAGAGATGAGGACGTCCACAATGAAGTAGGAGCCGAAGTAGATGCGTCGAGCAACCTGAAAATGAATCAGAGAAGACCGATAAGAGATTCGGAGATGAAACCCTAAATCCGAATTCCCCTCCCTAATTTTCTTCTTTCTTCTTCTTCTTCTTCTTCTCTCTCTCTCTCTCTCTCTCTCTGGCAAATCCTAAACTGAGTTTCCCTTCTTTCTTCGTACTTCAATTGCTCTCTCCACCATCTACTTAGAAGACACGGTGACACCGGTGCCCCTCGACTCCTTCTTTCTTCTCCAACGAATCTTCTTCCTTGTAGACGATCTCGATCACCATGTAATCGTCGTAGACGATTCCCCACATTTCTCCAATCAACCCTGAAGACACCCTTGCTCCTCTTACTACAAAAAGTAATTTACAATGCAACCCAGGACTCATATATATACTTCTTTTTTTCCCAAAAAAATCCCTAGTTGTGATGTGTTTTTCTTTTTTAATCAGCTAGATAATTGACATTAAACAAAACAAGAGTACACACTCGCTAACACATCCAACCGAGCCTTGGAGTTTAACTCCAACGAAAAGTTTTTTATCCAAATAAAAGTATCCATCAAAAGTTTTCCAAAATATACATGCCGACACATCCAACTGAGTTGAGATGTGTTCATCCCATTAATCCACCAGTGTGTAAAGAGTATCTAGTATCTATAGGGCTGGCAATTTCGGACACGGCATGGCAGACCCGACACGAAGTTAGCGGTTCTGGGTCAGGGCTAAACGGGTTCGGGTCATAACGGGTCGACACGATAGACCCGTTTAATAAACGGGTCGGGTTTGGGTTTAGGGTCTGGACACGGGAGACCCGGGAAGACCCGTTTAATATTCAACGGGTCGTGTCGGGTCGGGTCTACCCACAATCCGATACTATAATATATAATACCAGCGGGTATTTCGGGTCAGGTCGGGTCGAGTCGGATTGGGTCGGATCGGGTCAACTGAATAGGCCCGGATGGTAAACGGGTCTTACCGGGTCTACCCGTTTATTAGCGGGTCGGGTACTGGTTTAGGATCTAGACACGATTAGTTAAACGGGTCGGGTCCGGGTCTAGGGGTTTTGAACACGACACGAAACTAGACAAGACACGAACCCGACACGACACGGCCCATTGCCACCCCTAAGTATCTACAATAGAACATAATCGACAATAAAAGAACTTTGTGGCCATAAAAAGTCCATTTTGTGTGGCAAACCGGCCAAGCAAATGCATGTCAAGGAATGATTCCCTTTTAGCTGAGTACATCCAAAGGGCTGGGTGCAACGGACGGCTGTGATGGGTACACGTTCTTCAAAGGACAAATAAGAAGTAGAAGGGGCCCACCATATGCTTCTTCACCACCTGCCCCACCAGCCATAATAGAATTATCAGATTCACTGCATTTATCGGAGATAATTAGAAAAGGTTCTGTCCCACCACTTATGGTCGGCTATGCAAATCCAACTTTGCTAACGGATCCTATTTAAAAGTCAAACCCTCTCAAATATAAAAGCATGGTTTAGGCATCGGTTTTGAAATTTTAGGTTTTGATTTGAAATATGAGAAACTAGTTCTGGATAAAATCGGCTTTAGTTTATTGAGAACCAGTTCTAGAAGTATCAGCACCAGTTCTAGAAGAATAATATTTGAACATTTGACGGTCAACCAGCTTTGAGATCAAAACTAGTTCTAGAAGTATCAATAATTGATCTCCAACTTTGCTAATGGGTCCTATTTAAAAGTCAAACCCCCTCAAATATAAAAGGGGCTTTTGGCATCGGTTTTGAAATTTTAGGTTTTGATTTGGAATATCAGAAACTAGTTTTGGACAAAACCGACTTTAGTTTATCGAGAACCAGTTCTAGAAGTATCAATATTTGAACAATTGACGATCAACCAGTTTTGAGACTAGTTCTGGAAGTATCAACAATTGAGCATTTAGTGGTCAACTAGTTTTGAGCCCAAAACTAGTTTTGTAGTTAATTGCTCCATTTAAGATAGGGCATTTTATAAATCAATCCATGTAATCTTCTCTTTTACATATGAACCCCTATAAAAGTCAAACATATAAACCTCATAAGTTATCCAGTATTTACATATCGACCCCTACAGTTAGTTGGTATCTAAAATGAAAGGAATATTTTCAAAATATTCCTTCGGTTGTTATTTTATTAATTTAAAAAAAAAATCAATTTATCAATGATTTTAATTACTTAAATTGACATATTTTTATTGAACATGGACTTGATCCAAAACAAACATAGACATAACCCGCATCTAACTTAGACATAATCCGAATAATTCTCACATGTGAAGGATATTTACAGAGTTTAGGTAAAATATTAAGGATGAAATTGAAAATATTCTCTCGTTTTGGATGTCAGATAACTGCAGGGGTTAATATGTAATGTTTGAATGAATTGAGGAATTTATGAATAAATATAATTGTTATAAGGGTTTATATGTAAATAGAGAAGATTGTAGGGATTGATTTGTAAAAAACCCTTTAAGATATTATCTTTTTAAAGCATTATCTCTATAAAATATCTACCTCCTTCTCTTTCTATAACATTTTATCTTTCTACATCATTTTCTCTATATCATTTTCTCTTTTCAATAATTTTTTATTTTACAATATTATTTACGTAATATTCTCTCTACATGTAATAATTTCTCTCTACAACATCATTTACGTAATATTCTCTATAATATTTTCTCTCTATAATATTTTTCTTTATATTTCCTCTATAGTATTCTCTTTCTACAATATTTTCTTTCTATAATATTTCATCTCTTTAATATTTTTTCTTTCTGTAATATTTTCTCTCTACAATAATTTTTCTCTCTATATTTTCTCTCTCTATAATATTTCTGCTACAGTATTTTCTCTCTCTAAAGTATTCTCTCTATATAATATTTTCTCTTTACATTTTCTCTACAATATTTTCTCCCTCTATAATATTTTCACTTTCTATAATAATTTCTCTCTATAATATTTCATACCTCTACAATCTTTCTTATCTCTATAACATTTTCTCTCTCTATAATATTTTTTCTTTATATTTTCTCTACATTATTTGTTTTTTTATAATTTTCACTCTATAATATTTTTTCTCTGTAGAATATTTCGTCACTCTATAATATTTTCTATCTCGATCATATTTCTATTACTGTTTATAGGGTCTTATCCTTGTTTGTCTTTATTTGAACCATAACCCAATTGGTGAGAAATTACATGTAAGTCCTTTATTATTGAGTCGTGATAGTACTTACACTCCTAAAGATCTATCAAATACATCACAGTGGTTCAAGATCATCTGAAGACTCTGCAATCTATCTCTCGACTTTAGTTGCTCAACTGAGCGTCATGCGATGAGTGGGTTACTGGGGTAGATGGGATTTCTTGATTCTTTCATTTTGCATGCGTTTTTACCATTTATTGATTTCATGCTTTTTGAGGATTCGACGTGATTTTACTTGTATTTATTGTTAGGGCTAGCCAAGGTGAATTGTGTACCCTTGATCGAACCAATGTACGCGACGTACACGGGGTCGAGCTCCCCGAAGAGCATCTGTGATGACAAAGATCCAAGAGCCAAGATTTCTAAGGTTGTGATGCCAAGATGGATAAGGTTAGGTAAGGTGAGATGAGGTGTCCAAGGCTATGAGTTAGCCATACATCGATTGGAGAGCAGGAGATCCTAAGCTACTTATATAATTTCCTCTCCTAAACATGGAAGACGCATTTTAAAATTGTACCCCGCTACAGATTTCGTAAGAACTTTTGTAATTAAGCGTGCTCGGGCGAGAGTAGTACTAGGATAGGTGACCCCCCTAGGAAGTCCTCGTTTGGGCACGGGCAAAGCAAACGATATCTTGTATGTTTGGGACGGATGTTACAAAATGGTATCAGAGTCGGTTCTTCTCGCAATGGATGGGTCTAACCCTACACGTGGACGTATAGCCCTTAAGAGGGGTGGATTGTGATGATCAAGATGGATAAGGTGAGGTGAGGTGTCCAAGGTCACCGAGTTAGTCCCACATTATTTGAAGAGAAGGAGATCATAAGCTACTTATATAATTTCCCCCTTCCAAATATAAAAAAGTGTTTTAAAACCGTACGCCGCTATGGATTTTGTAAAAGCTCAATAGTTAAGTGTGTTTGGGCGAGAGTAGTACTAGGATGGGTGACCTCCTTGGGAAGTCCTCGTCCAGGTACGGGCAAAGCGAACAATATCTTGTGTGTTTGGGACGGATGCTACAGCATTGGTTTCGCATGCATCTATTTTATCGATTGTACCTTTTATCGAGGTTTGCGTATATCGGATTTTGGCTTTGTAGAGTCTTAGTCGAGTTGGAAGTCAACACTAGACATCCAAATAGTTGTTCGGACCCTTAGGGTTTTGTTCGGACCCTTTGTGTTCTAGGTCCGAACATCTGTTCGGACTCCTAGACATAGGATCGGATAGGATTTTAACGATTTGGACTGTTAAGGCCTTTTTGACACTAGGCGTCTGAACGGTTGCTCAGATTGCTTTCAATGTAGTCTGAGGTGTTGAGTCTATAGTCCGAAAAGCTGTTTGGACCGGATAGCTTAGCTGTTCGAATAGCTATCCGGACCACTAGTACTCAGACAGTTTTATATAAATATCCCTTCCTCTTTTGAGTTGCAGTGAAAAAATTGAGGAGAAAAATTACTCTGCCGAATAACTTTAAAAAAAATTTCTTCGTTTCTTCCTCCTTGCAAGCCCTATTACTAAGGTAAGATCTTATAGGCTTGTAGGTCGTTTTTTCACCACATATGTTTTAATTTAGTATTAAATTAAAATTTTATTTTTCATGAGATCAGAATGTGCTTTTAGAACCTTTTACTTAAGTTAAGTGGTTTAGTTTAGTTTTCTTTATCTCACTCTTAAGAATCTCATGTGTTGCTGTAACATCCACCCCAAACACACAAGATATTGTCCGCTTTGCCTGTGCCCGCACGAGAATTTCCCAGGGAGGTCACCCATCCTAGGACTGCTCTAGCCCGAGCACGCTTAACTACGGAGTTCTTACGAAATCCGTAGCGGCGCACGGTTTTAAAACACGTCTTCTATGTTTAGGAGGGAAAATTATGTAAGTAGCTCATGATCTCCTTCTCTCCAGGCGATGTGGGGCTAACTCGTCGCCTTGTACACCTCACCTCACCTCATCCATCTTGGCATCCCAGCCTCAGGATTCTTGGCTCTTGGCCTATTGGATCTTGGTCGTCACAATCCATCCCCCTTGGGGCTACACGTCCTCGTGTAGGGTTAGACCCCCCCATCTCGAGAAGAACCAGCTCTGATATCATTTTGTAACATCCGCCCCAAACACACAAGATATTGTCCGCTTTGTCTGTGCCCGCACGAGAACTTCCCAGGGAGGTCACCCATCCTAGGACTGCTCTCGCCCGAGCACGCTTAACTACGGAGTTCTTATGAAATCTGTACCGGCGCACGGTTTTAAAACGCGTCTTCTATGTTTGGGAGGGAAAATTATATAAGTAGCTCAGGATCTCCTTCTCTCCAGGCGATATGGGGCTAACTCGTGGCCTTGTACACCTCACCTCACCTCATCCATCTTGGCATCCCAGTCTCAGGAGTCTTGGCTCTTGGTTATTGGCCTAATGGATCTTGGTCATCATAGTTGTGTTCTTCCGTGTGAAACAGAAGGGGTCAGGTCTTGCTCGTGCGACACGGCAAGAAAAACCATGATTCCTCTGAGTAGGGAGTTCGGGTGTATTAACGTGATTTTTTTAATGTCCATCGGATGGGTTACTCCGGCGAAGTAGTTTCTTATATGGTGCTACCACCAACAATGGGGTGCGATTCACTTTTGGACACATTCGGGTTCTGCAGGGGTAGCGTTGGTGTCTTTGTGTGTCTGAAGCATGAAAGTCCGAGCAGTAACTCGGATGAGCACTAGGGCCACATGTGTTGGATCACATGAAGACGACCGAGCAGGGAGCGTGCGAAACGCTAGAAGGAGAGCGACAAAAGATAGCATGGATAGGTCACGTGCATTTGTTCTGTGTTTGTAATCAGATATTTTGCTTAGTTGATTGATTTCACCATCTGGCGTGAAGTTGGTGAGATTTTCAACCGTGAAAGGTTTCCTCGTAAAAACATATGTGTGTGTTGTAGTTTAAATTCTGAATGCAGGCCTTGTATACTTTTGCCTAGCGTATGAATGCAGGCCTTGTATGCTTTTGCTCAGCACTTCACAAAAACCCACTAAACTGATAATCATTGTAAGTGAGGAAGAGGGAGAACCACTTTATATCTAGTCACCATTGTATGAAAATTATTATATTTTGCGGTGAGTTCAGAACTTAGCATAATATAAATTTTAATTACCAGAGATCTAGCATAGTGTCTATTGATCAGGGCGATCATAGGAAGTATAATTTTGTAGAGACCGTCGCGTTGCGGTCATACGTCCCACTGTTCCCTCTATAAAGGATCCACCCTTGGTTAGGGTAATTTTGATTTTCTCTCTCAACAATATTTCTTCTATAGTATTTTCTCTCTATAATATTTTTTATCTATAGTATTTTCTCTTTCTATAATATTTTCTCTCTCTACAATATTTTCTCTATATTATTTTATCTCTTTACAATATTTTCTCTTTCTATAATATTTTCTCTGTATAAATTTTTTAATTTCCAACATATTTTTCCTCTAGAATATTGTCTCTTTATAATAAATTTCTCTCTCTACTATATATTTTCTATAAAATACTCTGTCTATATAATATTTTTTCTCTTTACAATAGTTTCTCTTTATAACAAACTTTATTTACAATATTCTCTCTTAATTACCGTTATGCCGTTCAAGACCTAAAAGCAACCCAAATGTAGATAATTTTTGCATTTTAGTTTTGGTAAATTTTCAGGTTTTGATTTTGAAAAACCAACTTTATAACTGGATCCCAAACACACCCAATATCTTATTTCAAAATTAGTTTGACAAGTGGACCGATTTTGACCCAAAATCAGGTGTCCAAAACCAATGCCAAACGCACCCAGAGTGATATAGATTCATACATTGGATAGTAGGACACGAAACTAGAAGAAGTTTGCCTATATAATTTAGTAGTGATAAACATCGTAGAACATCTCGGGTGTGGATCATGGAATTCTTATATTGCTAATCAATGAAGGGTTTGTTCCTAGAATATATTGCATATCTCAAGCCAACTTGTCTATGCACACTCATGTATTGATGCGTACTGTATTTCCACAACTGAGAACAAATCACTCGGTAATGGTGAATCTAATGGTATCAAATCTAATAGTATATAGTACTAAAATGGAGCCCTCTCTCCTGTGTTGTGACACGTGGACCTCTTTTAAAGAGCCAGAATCTTTCTTCCGTGTGTGAATGTGACTCTCTCTCATAAATCCTATTAAAAATCTGCTATAAAAATGATATATACCCATTCACTGGTATTAAATAGTCATTTGATATTAATTAAATAAATTATTAGTACTATTTCTCTCTAACAAGTGAATCACACTCACTCCAGATTGGAGGTTTTTTCAGACGGGTGTTATGTCATATATGCCAAGTGGCATGCATCAAGTTCATTCAGGCATTGCCCGAGTTTCTTACTAGTCATTTGATATAATGACAATTTGTAACATCCGTCCTAAACACACAAGATTTTGTCCGCTTTGCCTGTGCCCGCACGAGAAGTTCCTAGGGTGGTCATCTATCATAGTACTACTCTCGCCCGAGCACACTTAACTACGGAGTTCTTACGAAATTCGTCGCGGCGCATGGTTTTAAAACGCGTCATCTATGTTTGGGAGGGAAAATTATATAAGTAGCTCAAGATCTCCTTCTCTCTAGGCGATATGGGGCTAACTCATGGCCTTGTACACCTCACCTCACCTTATCCATCTTGGCATCACAGCCTCATGAGTCTTGGCTCTTGACTATTGGCCTATTGGATCTTGGTCGTCACAATCCCTCATGTAGGGTTAGACCCCCCCATTGCGAGGAGAACCAGCTCTGATATCATTTTATAACATTCGCCCCAAACACATAAGATATTGTCCGCTTTGCCTGTGCCCGCACGAGAACTTCCCAAGAGGTCACCCATTCTAGTACTGCTCTCACCCGAGCACGCTTAACTACAAAGTTCTTACGAATTACGTAGTGGCGCACGGTTTTAAAACGCGTCTTTTATATTTGGGAGGGAAAATTATATAAGTAGCTCAAGATCTCCTTCTCTCCAGGCGATGTTGGGCTAACTCATAGCATTGTACACCTCACCTCACCTCACTTCATCCATCTTGGTATCACAGCCTCAGGAGTCTTGGCTCTTGGCTATTGGCTATTGGCTTATTGGATCTTGGTCATTACATAATTTAACAAACTAAATTATCAACTAGTGAATGGAAGGGAAAGAAAAGGAGTAAAAAAGGGCGTATATGGCATAGATGACTAGTGTCAAACCTCAACCAAGAACATGAGATTCATAACATGTGTCAGTACATCCAGTATGACAAAACTGAATACAAAATGATATAACTGGATAGAGTACGTAAAATGTGCCAATACATCCATGGTGATATAATTGACTATAAAATTGGTATATCAGCTATATTATCTGCCTCTTCGATTTAAAACCCTCTACTTTCTTCCCCACATCCTCGGTTCGGCCTTGACTTGGAGGCCAACCCGGACCTCGACCACGACCATGATTATGACCTAGAGGCCAACCTTGACCTCGGTGTGGTACCTCAACCTCAACCTCAGTCTCGACATCAACGTGTGTCTCTGGTGGTGCCTGTGCGTCTAGCGGTGCATGTGGCTATACCTTAGGAGGTTCCTCCGACTGTGGCTTGATATCAACCTGTCTCTGCTCAGCTACAACCTATGTCTGCTCGCCCTGGGAAGTGAACCCATTAACACTAGCTCTTCTGCAATAATGATAATGGTTTGCTCATCCTCAACCTATGTATGCTCGACCTCAACTGTGTATGTGTATAGCAACAGTCATATTGGTCAATGTTGGCTCCTGAAGTATCACAGGGGTTGAGAGTACATCTGCCTCAATCTTTGTATGTTCCTGAGATGTGGATGCCTCAGTTGCTATGGAGGCAGATGGCCAGTCGGGGTGGTCGGTGCACGTCTGACCTCCGGCAGTAAAGTGAGGTATCTGGCCAGTGGTAGCAGTAAATGGTGGTATGCTGCCAAGAGTCTCCAAACAAGCGCCAGTACACCATAGATCTTATCCACAGCCTCCAAAGATAGATCATAGTACTAACTTTGGCTTGGTACCCGAAGTCTGTCGTGAACCCTCTATATTAATCCACTAGCTCAAGGTCCAGGTATAAAGGAGTAATATCTCGAGAAGTTCTCCCAAGAATGACCCCTCCATGCTCCACTGAAAGTGCATCATATCTTCCAAGCTCTACCAGTAAACCCTCTGTTATTGGCTATCCTTCGTTTGATGTCCCCACAAACGGCGCTAGATACTTTTCCACGCAAGACACCAATCCTCCAAACACAACCAGGAAGAACAACAAAAAACACTCTATTCACAAGGCTGAGCACAACTAATGTGGCTTGTTGTGCTCGTTCGCAACAACTACCAAGTAAGGGATTTCTTCGTCGATGTGACTGTCGACAGACCCTATTATGCTCTTGATTCACCCAAAGAAACCCACTAAGGGAATTGATGCTTGATGCCTGATAGACCTTCTGAAAAGTTCAAGCACCTCTAATATAATGACGGAAGAACCTAAAAGACAATGCGGTTATGCAAGCACGAAGAAGCAATAACCAAATAAACAAACCAAAAGCTTCACAAAGGGAAAAACGAGCAATACACTAAGGGATACTACATGGAAATGGTCTAAATTGATGCAATCACAACCATAAGCAAACTAGAAGCATGAAGGATAGAGTATATGCAACCTAATTTCAAGGGAGTAAGAGGAAAGAGATGAGATCAATAAGTCTTGATCTTCAAGCAAGGGGATTCTCTCTCTCTCTCTCTCTCTCTCTCTCTCTCTCTCTCTCTCTCTCCCTCTCTCTCTAATCTTCCAAACAAAACCCAATTGCGAAATGGGGTTAAATACAAAAGGTCAGCCCCAACTGCCTAAAGCCAATTTGTCCCGACATAGGTGAGCCAAAATCTCCAAATTCAAGCCTAAGTGGCTTGAAAACTAAACCAGTCATTGTTGGTTCACTCTATATATGACTGGAAAACTGACAATAAAAAAAGTATTTTTAAAGCAAAAAAACATTTGTATTTTAAATTCATATCTTTAACATAAAATAATTTTAAATCTAGTCGATCCATGAAAATCGTGAAATGATGAAGTCGATAAAAACGCATGAAAATCGAGGCGACCAAGAATCAAAACAATCCTAACTAATCCTACCTATCTCATGTCACTCATATAAGCATTTTAGAGCTGTGCAATGAACTATCAGATCTTCAAAGATTCTTGAGTCTACAGGTGATGCACTTGAGTAATCTTTAGGGTTGCGAGCTCGATCACCATCTAACAACAGAATTACATATATTTTCTCACAAGGTGGTTTGGTCACACAAAGTAAGTCAACAAAGGTTGATCACCCATAATCCATTATCGATCTCTCCATTCGCTTACACATGAAAGAAAGATACATGATTCCCAAATACTTTTTGAAAGGTATAAGCATAATTAATATGAGTTGTACAAGGAAATGAGTATTTCTTAGTTTAGTGCATAAAATAGTACTTGGTCCCAATACCAAAAGATGCAATTTATATAAGGGTATGTATCAATATCTCACACTCCAACACCCCTAGCGACGACTTAGGTGGCATACATAGCCAAAAGTCTACCTAACCCTTTAATGAATCAAGCATACCAACAAAATATTTTAGGTCTAAATCTCTTTTGCTCAAGGGAACGTCTCCCTGGCCTATCTATGGTAAAGATAGACAAAGTCTATAAAACTCCCCCAAAAGAAGATTTCTTCTCCTTCATAGGTGAAATCTCTTCCCCTAAGGAAAAGAGAGATGGAGCTCTCTCCCCATTTAGGCATAAAATTTAAGCCAAATGATGGTATTACATAGTATTAAATATAGGTATAAGACAAACATAAGGGAGGTTAGTTGCAGCTAAATTTAAGCCAAAGGTGGTCTCGTGCCTGTCGGAACTCGGACAACCACTAAGAAGAGGAGAGAGAGAGAGAGAGAGAGAGAGAGAGAGGAGGGGAGGGGTGAGGGGGAAGAGAGGGAGTAAGGGAAGGTATGAGGTGAGGTAGAAGAGAGAGAAAGAGAGAGGATGGAAGGGGAGGGGAGCGGTGAGGTGGAAGAGATAAGAGAGAGAGGGAGAGAGAGAGTAAAGAAAGGGGGACGAGTGGATTGGAAGAGAGAGAGAGAGAGAGAGAGAGAGAGAGAGAGAGAGAGAGAGAGAGAGAGAGAGAGAGAGAGAGAGAGAGAGTGGGTTGGAGAGATAAAGAGAGAGAGAGAGTGGGAGTGAGTGAGTGAAAGAGAGAGGGTGAGGTGGAAGAGAGAGAAAGGTGGGGAGCAGAGGTGTGAGGTGGAAGAGAGAGAGAGAGAGAGAGAGAGAGAGAGAGAGAGAGAGAGAGAGAGAGAGAGGTGGGGAGGGGTGAGGTAGCAGGAGAGAGGGGGAGAAGAGAGGGACCTTTAAAAAAAAGGGAGGAGAGAGGGTACCACTGAAGAAAGGGAGTTAGGGAGAGTGCATGTGTAAGCCCCCCACATGTGGTTATTCTCCTTTTTAACAAAATTTTTTTTTTAATATATTTTTTCAAAAACCCCTTCCTTTTTTACAAAAAACTCCCCTCCTAGGATATGTTATTTCTTTCCTTCTCCAGATGTGTTTGCACTCACCCTAACGCAGCCATTAAATCATGAACGTCGCTATCCCCATCATCATAACGTCGCTATCCCTAAAATGTCCCACATCATTCCCATGTTATGGTGTGTGTGTGTGTGTGTGTGTAATACATGTTACAGCGCGTTCGACTTATTTATAAGCCTGCCACTATGTCATGACATATCCGACCGTCCAAAATGTAAAAAAGGTCAGGATTTTGTGGGAGATGAGATGGAGGGAGAAAATAGCTAAGAAAAAAAATTATGTAAAAAAATTGTAAATAAAAAAACATTGAGGGTATCTTTGTTAAAATGAGGGGCAAATGGGAGATTAAATCATTAAAGGGGAGAGAGAGAGAGAGAGAGAGAGAGAGAGAGAGAGAGAGAGAGAGAGAGAGAGAGAGAGTGTTAAGTGAAAAGTTTAAAGCACATCCTGCGTACACTACAACCATTGCCCATAACCTATTAGCAGGCTCTAAGTGCTAGGGGCCACTACCCCCAAGTGCTGGGGCCTACTAACCCCATGTCTCTTGAATAGCAGTAGGCCCACGGTTGTAGCGTAAGCAGGATGTGCTGAAAATTTTCCCAATCTGATGCTACCCGATTTGTTGCACTTTCTCACGGCCCAATCGTGAAGTACCAAGTTAGTCGAGAATGGGAAGCCGGAGGTTGCTGGTGGTGGGGGAGAGCAAGGATTCCTACCCATGCTCGCCAACGACGGGGACTTCGCAATGGGGGAGCTGGTGTGTGCTGTCAGTGAAGGGTCGCGTTCGTCCTCAGCGTTGGCGGGATCGTCGAACCGAGCGGAGACTGCCGGAGGCGGGGCTGAGCTTGACTTCCGACCCTCAGAGACGAGGGAGATGGAGAGCGAGGGTCAACCCTCAGATCCTGACCCACGACATGGAATCGGAAGGGATGGTGGAGCCGTTCAGTCCTCCCCGACGGCAGCAATCACTGAGAACGGAGGTGCAAGAGGCCGAGGTTGGACATCTTTGTTTCCGGCGGCTTCCTCTGCTGATAGCTCTCGCGTTGCCCCAGAGAAGCTTCAGGACCTTCCAGTGGCCAAAGATGGACGTCTTCGATTTTCGGCAACTGAGCTATCGAAGGCATGCTAGGAATAGAGCTGTGGTATGTTAGGTAAATTGCTTGGACCTGGTGTGGCCTTTGGTTATTTATCATCTGTGCTTGCTCACAAATGGGATTCAATCGAGGTGGTGGACATCTTGCCTCTCAATCAGGACTTCTACATTTTTAAATTTGGCTGTGAGGATGATATGTGGAAGGTGAGGTTAGGTGGGCCTTGGATGGTCGGCGATCAAATTTTGGCTCTTGAGAGTTGGCGGCTGGGGTTTCGTGCAGTTACGGATGACATTTCTCACGCCACTGTGTGGCTTCGCCTCCTAGATCTTCCAGCCGAATTCTGGAAAAGGCAACTTATTCTTGCGATTGCATCGGTGGCTGGTAAACCAGTGGGTTTGGATTTCTTTACCAATCGACATAACTGCGCTAAGTTTGCTCGGGTGTGCATGGAGATTTCACTACAGCAGGCCTTGCCTGCCGGGTGTGGCTAGATTGCTTGGACTTGTCTGTGTGGCAACCCTTTATTTTTTAGGGCGTGCCCAGTGTATGTCCGCAGTGTGGGCAACTTGGACATTCCTGTACAGATTGCTCACAGGGCACTGTTGCACTGCAAAGGTCGGTGGCGGTTGACGGGATAGTCACGACGGAGCCAGTGTGGGTGGTGGAGGTGGTGCCCATGTCTGCAGGGTAATTGACAGAGGCAACATAGACTTCGGTCCAGCGGGGTAAACGTAAATCGGGGGCGGTTTCACGTGGTCCAACGAGACTCTCTATGCACTTGGAGGGCAACGTTAGTGCAGAGACTCAAGGGGAATCAACCGTACCAATTGGGCCGTCAACTGTACCTAATCCAGTACCTTGCTCTGTCAAGAGTTTTGAGTCGATCACAGACCACGGGCAGTTACCGAGCGAGCGGACTCTAGAGGCTTGGGTGGAAGCAGCAGTGACCCGTCAGCATGGGATCGGGTCTCAGGGGATGCGAGGTCGACAACGGGGTGGGTCCAAAGGTGGTGCTAGTCGGTCGCAAAGGATTCCTTGTGGCTCCGTTTTGGGATCAGTGGGTTTGGTTACTGGCGGTGGTTCTGCTAGTCCTGGGACTAGGGTTGGTGCTTCAGGATAGTTATCTGGGCCACCTCCTCGAGGAGTGTGTGATGTCTCCTTTGGAGGTGATCGAGTTCTTTTCTCTACCTCTGGCGAAAAGTGCCTCGTCCAAGGGTGGTTATCGGGGATCTCCGGCACTTGTGGTTGAAGGCGTGCAAAAGGCTTCGCGACCTACTCATTCGGAGGTTGTAGTAAATGTTGCCTCAGCTCTTGCAGTAGCCTCCCGATCTAGCGCAGTTGCTGTAGGTGATGTGGTGGCGAAACGACGGAAGGAAGGGATGGATGACGGCATTCTTGCGGACGTCATAGTTGGGGACCCTCCTCCCTTCGCGTCTGTCTCGTGATCTGGCTTGGTGTGTGTGGGTGTGTTCCTTTTTCAGTGTGGTTTTGTGTGGCTACGGTCTATGATGCACATGTTATGCCTGTGGTATGTAGTTATGTCGTGTGATGTACTTGTAATGACCTCTTCTGATCAATAGAGTAAATATCCTTCTACCAAAAAAAAAAAGTCAGCCGAGAATGGGCAGCAGCTCATTAGGTAGCAAGTGAGGTTCCCGTCCTATCCATCAAAACTGCCCTTATGCAACATTCCGAAAAGAGAATCGTACTACAATGGCTGCACATGGGCACCTTGCTGATTATGAAAATGAAGATTGAGAGAGAGGTGAGGGAGAGAGAGAGAGATTGGGGATGAGAGGAGATGAAGCAGAGAGCAGGGAGAGAGAGAAAAGCATGCTGACAGAGAGATTTAGCGTAGAAAGTGAGAGAAAGTGTTGAAGAGAGAGAGAAAGAGAGAAGGACGATGACTCGATCCACGACTCCTCCCAACCCCTCCCTCCCGACTGGAGACCCACCAAGCGATGCGCCGACGGTGTGACCCCTTCGTATGACATGCAGCTATCAGAAGTCAAAGCCTATTCCCTATGGCCAAGCAAAATCGGCTGGAGCCTCCCTTGCTACCATCCCACTGCAGCAACGGGCATGGTGGTCAGCAGTTCCAGGCAAGGCCAAGTAGTTGCAATAGTGGCATGCCACTCAACCCGAGCGGCCCAACATGACCCTTACTTTATTTAATGAGATGAGATGGGGGATGTGGCATTCTATTATACATAAGATAATTTTTTTTAAAAAATAATTATGTTTGTTCTCATGGATCTCTGGCCTCATGTTTTTATAGATATGCAATACCGAACTCTAATCACAATTCCTTGATGACACTAGGACTCCATGGCCGCATGATAGAGACCACCGGGTCCCACCCGGAGTCCTACCACGAGGCAAATTCCAATCACATTTTTATTTTTTTTTGTAATCATGTGTGCAAAACTATAGTTACTCAACTTGCACTCTATACATATAGACTAGTCCACACTCTAACTGAACTGCACCCTTTGGTGGAGGTGTGACTTGAGACGATCTGACCTGGCCAAAACATGATCACACTGAATCGGGTCCACGACACTGGTCAAGCCTTCAAGATGGTGTACATAACCTATTTGACTCATATAGGCTCACCTAAAGGGAAAAAAGTCTAACACTCTCCAGCCGAATATGGGTGCCCCAGTCGATTGTGGAAGCCACCGAATCAATTTTACCACTTCGTTCGAGTGCCAACAGACACGAGCATTATCGTCGCTCACAAAATATTGTTACATTTCTCAAAATGTTATTACCGCTCGCGAAATATTGTTATCACCATCGAAATATTGTTGTCTTCCTCAAAATATTGTTACTGCTCTAGAAATGTTTTGCTACCACCGTTGAAATATTATCACTTTTCTCGAAATATTGTCCCCACCCTTGAAATCTTTTGTGTGCCGATAGGCACGGGTATTAATAGTATACAATAACATTAGTTGCACTTGTCATAGTCCAAAAGTTTCATACCATGAATATATATTTTTTAAAAAAATATAGATTTTAGTAATTTGTTAGTTAAAATGAATTTAGTTCCTATTACTACGGTTAGTGTTTCTCTTTTAGTTCAAACCCAATCAAACTCTCTTCGATGTCTCCTATCGTATAATTGGGATGGGACGGTGGTTTGGGTTTTCACCAATATAAGGGAATGGATTTGGGACAAGGTATTCCTTAATGGGATGAGCTCGGGATATGATAGAGCCGCCTGCCTTTCCAAACCCGACCCTTTGCCATCCCTATCTGCATGAGGCTCTCCAGGTACCTAAATTTGGACCTGTCAATGGATCATATTCGAATCGAATTAGGCTATATCCAAACTCCTATCCATTAAATATAGGTGTAATCGGATTCGGACTATTTTCGTATCATCAGATTGAAAAACCCAAACCATATTCGTTAAGTTCGGATCAGATCGGAATTGGATCAAAATCCAATCCATTAATAGGTCTATATTGAATCGTTGGGTTGTCTTTGAGCATTGAATCTGCAGAAGAGTACTACATTTCCTGACTTAGTACTCGTAAGGGCCAGGATAAAATTTGTGTATCGATCGGGGGATCATGAGATACTTTTTTTTTCTATTGACCATTAGAGCCTTAGATCTAAAGTAATCTAATCTAACAGTCACTAAAATATAATATAATATGTTGTACACTACAACAAAAGAGGCCGTTTTTGACAGTTTTTGTTTTGACAAAAAACGTCAAGTAATCTGGTGTCAAGAAAATATATCTTGACGGTTATTCTTGAACATTACTTGACGGTTTTCTTAAAAACAGTCAAGTACGTTAAGTGTGTTTATATAGTTTGTCAAATCGAATTGGCTTAAATCCATATCCGATTTGTTAAGTAAACAATTTATTGGATTCAGATCGTTATCAGATAATCAGATTAAAAAAAACCATCTATATGGATTGGATTCGGATCACAATCCGATCCTTTGAGAAGTCTACCTAAAATGGAGGTGTTGACTTATAAAGCACGATCTCTACCCCATCTTGAAGCGAAGGATCATGAACTGGACCCTCTGCTTCATCACTTTCATGCTTGTTGCTTAGCTGAGGATTAGATTTCAAGCTGTTGTGGAGACTCACCAAAGTCACAAACCTTGAATCCAAACCTCTCAATATCACTGACAATAAGGTTGCTCTTCTCGGAGAAGACCTCGTTCGTGGCCATCAATTGTGCGAAGGTGTTGTCATGGACATTAACTATTCTTCTCAATTTTCTTTGGTTCTTTAGAACCATGCAATTTTCACAATTACCCCAATAAATGTGGGGGAAAAATCTTTTGCCATCGGAAGACTTCCTCCCATGGTCAATAGATGTGGAGTTGAGTGAATGAAGACGTGTAGCTTGAGGTGAGAGTGAGGGGAGTAGAGAGCAAGGGGAGTAGACACAGGGTTTGTTATCGAAGTTCGACTGTAGCCTACATCTCCGTACGGTAAGTTGCAACCTCAATCCACTAAATCTAAAGGAGTAGAGCTACCCATCGACAGGCCAATGGGGGCTAGTACAAGTGGTATGACTAGAACTAGAGGGTCGTGCAGCTAGAAGGTGGAGGGAGAGACATGGTCGGCCTTTCTCTGATCAGCTTAGGTGTGGAGCTCTTCTACTCTCACTCAAGGCTTGACTTTCCCCAAATAGTAAGGAATCTAGAGAAGGTCCAAAAGTCTCTGAAATGGGTCCTCATACTGTTGATTTTTCCTATATTTATAGGTGTTGCTCCTCGTAGAGTTGTCGAGCCGTGGTCAATCCAAGTGGCACTCCGTGGTTGGTCCATGTGTCTTTCTTCCCTAGCTGTTTTTCTTTGGGAGGTGGTGAGTAGTGGTTGCTCCATGTGGCGCCCTATGATTGGTCTACGTGTTGCCTTTCTGCTGGCTGTCCTCGATTGGGTCGCAAGTTGCTCTGGTGGGATCTTGACTGCACGAGCCCCTGTTATCCTATTGATGATTCACAAGCTGCACTCATAGACCTTGTTCTGCTTGGGACCCTGCTGCTCTTCTGGTGATCCATGAGCTAGCCTCATGGACTTCGAAGGCATGGGCTTCTGCTGGCTCACCTACCTTAGCTATTTTTTGCACCCACATATGGGCTTGGTCCAGATGGGGGTTTTCTTTTGACTCAAAGGAGAAGTCATAAAAGGACTTTTGTTGGCTATTTTGGGGTATGTATCCAGCCATTCCATCTTTTCCATTTTTTATCTTTCTTTCCTATCGTCTTCTATTTGTCCAAGTCGAGAGAAATATAGAGGAAGAAGAGGAGACACAGAGGGAAAAGGAAGGAGTTGGTTATAGGGTTCTAGCTTTGAATCTTAGGAGAATATGAGTTTCGATCTTTTGGAGGAAGGTTCAAGGAGTCAGGTGTATGTCATTGTTCCTTACTGCCATTGTTGAAGAATTCTGCCCCAAGCTACAAGCTCATCCCGTTAACGTAGCCCATTGGGTGAACCATATAATCAATGTATCCCTCTCGTGATTATGTTTATTGTTGTTGTGTGGTGTTATTTGATTCATCTCTCAAACATAGTTACAATCTGGATGCGGTGCGCATAGTGTGTTCGACTAAATTCCGCTTAGTCAGTTCGGTGCGACTGTGGGTGCAAAATTTGTCTGAGATTGCAACCGGACCATTTGGGACTCGCGCAATGACCCAAATGATGAGTCCAAGCCCAAAAAGCATCGCCACATGGCCCACAAACCGGGCGGGTCTTATTTGGAGTCTCGCAGAGGCATAAATTAGGGCACAACAAGGAGGCCCAGGACCAGTGCCACTTCAGCACTACCACATCATCACTACCATATCAATATATACTCCAACTATAAAAGGACCCTATGGCCTACAGAAGAAAGGTGGGTGGATTGATAAAGAAAGGAGTGGATTCTAGAGGCAGAGCTCTCTTCTTTGAGTTCTCTTTTAGTTGCTCCGTACAACCCCATTGTAACAAGATTCTCTCGACCTATCGAGAGAATGCTCACCTCCACTTTCGCATATATTATAGTACAAACCGGTTGGTACCTCTCGCTCGGAGATGTAGGTCGTAAGATCGAATTCCGACAACAACTTCTGTGTCATCTCTCTCTCCCTTTACTATTTAATCTCTATCTCCACAACATGCAAACCATCCATATTCAATCAAGAATTATGGGATGAGGTTTCTGATACAATATTTGGCACCTTATGTGGGATTATCGTTAGAGGTTTTATCCACACTTCTACCGACTTCTACTCAACTTGTAATGACAAGCCACTAGTCCTCTTTCAAGTATATGCCATTATCATGCTGATATCAACACGCTCGATGGTGAAGGCCAACACCAACCCTCCGAAAGCGGGTGTTGATCTGACAAATGACGTGTTGATCGAAGACGAGCAAGAAGTCTCTGTAATGGCCAACCAAAGACATGTCCAAGAGCAATCGGGATCGCAAGGCAGCTATCCGGAAGGCCGCAACAATCGGCAGGACCTGTCATCCCTACGGTGCCGACCTGGAAAAGTGGATGTTATTTAAGGGAACGAGCTTCCAGCTACATACCAAATTTTGACTACTGACTTTCAGCTACTGAGTCTTCTCAAGAAGAACGCGATCCTCGAGCAAGAGAGTGACTCCCTAAAGAAGGCAGCTGAGAGAGAGGGGGTTGTGGTCCACAACACTCCCACCGCTAATAAAGAACTACCAAGGACTCGCCCAGCCACGAGTCATCATCTAGAAAAGCCACGGCTTCACAACAAGAGGACGTCAAGTATCCACAAAAGTATCAAAGCAAATGGTGTGGGATCACCTCAACGTCGACGGTGCACCAAGCTATCACCGATAAAAGTCGCTTGAGTCAACTGGGTACATTGGATGTCCCATCCACTCGCACACTAAAGCAAAAGATGCCCATGAGCTACTCAACCGACTAAGGCATATCACTGATGTGGGATGATGCCATCAAAACCACAGACTGCTAGTCGTCACGGTAGGGCCTCTACGTCTCGAGGTGCTCGCTTTCTAAGGGTTGGCGAATTTCCAGTACTTTACCATTTTCATTAATGATGCTTCAAGAAAGATATGGAGTTATTTTCTCCGCCGCAAAGATGAAGTGTTTGATTGCTTCATAGAGTTTCATGCCAAGGTTGAATGTGAGATCGGCAAGCTATTGAAGTGCCTCTGAATTGACAATGGAGGTGAGTACACATCGAAAGCTTTTGAAGGTTATATATTGTGCTCAATATGAGATCTGGCATTAGAAGACCATCCCTCGCACTCTGCAATAAAACGGAGTGCCGGAGAGGATAAACCCGACTATTATATAGAAGGTGAGGTTCATGCTCTTAATGACGAAGCTACCAAAGGCATTTTGGGGAGAAGCCACTTGCACCGTTTGCTACGTCATGAACCGATCCCTCTGCTCCATTGGAAGGTGAAATTTTAGAAGGAGTGTGGGCAAAAAAAAATCCTACTCCCATTTGAAGGTGTTTGGGTGCAAGGCACTCATTCATGTACTGAAGGAGAACCAATCGAAGCTTGATGAGAGGGCAAGCTCGTGCATCTTTATAGGCTATGGCGATAATAATTTTGGCTATCGGTTGTATGATCAAAAAACGAAGAAGGTTGTGCAAAGCTGAGATCTGGTCTTCTATGAGGACCAAACTATTATCGATTTGGAGAAAGCTGTGAAGCCGAAGAGAGCCGAGTTAGAGGAGCTCGACACCACTCTCATCCCTCCTCCACCGCCTTATATTGAAGATGTGGAGAGGTTTATGAAGAATAATAGGTTGTTGATCGGCCAACAAAAAAATGAAGAGCATGAAGAGGAAGAGCTTTCACCTTCTCAAAAAAAGCCTCAAGTTCATAGGTCCAAAATGATGCATCAACCGTCCAAGAGGTACTCAAGTGATGAGTATATTTTACTTACGAGTGAGGGGGAGTTGGATAGCCTACAAGATGTTCTATGTCATAACGAGAAGAGTAACTGGATGAAGGTCATGAAAGAGGAAATGACCTCTTTGCACAAAAATAAAATTTATGAGTTGGTTGAGATGCCAAAAGGGAAAAGAAAGTTGAAAAACAAGTGGGTCTACAAGCTTAAGCAAGATAGCGCCGACAAGATTGTCAAGTACAAGGATCGTCTTGTGATGAAAGACTTTGAGCAAAATAAAGGCATTGACTTCAACGAGATCTTCGCTCTGGTTGTGAAGATGACATCCATCCAGGTTGTATTGGGTTTAGAGGCAAGCTTGGACCTTGAGGTTGAGAAACTAGTTGTGAAGACCTCATTCCTTTATGGCAAGCTTGAGAAGGAGATTTACATGGCGCAACCGGAAGGTTTGTGGTGAAGGCCAAAGAGCACTTGGTGTGCGAGTTGAAGAAGAGTCTCTACGGCCTCAAGCAAGCTCTAAGGCAATGGTACAAGAAGTTTGACTCATTCATGATGAGTCATGGGTACAAGAGAACATTCGTCGATCATTGTGTCTATGTGAGGTACTTTACAGAGACTGACTTTATCATTCTACTTTCTCTACGTCGATGTTATATTGAGTGTGGGCCAGGATCTTCGCCAATTAACAAGAACTTGTTTGAGTCCTTTGATATGAAGGACTTGGGGTCAACACAACACATCATAGTCATGAAGATTGTACGAGATCAGAAGACACACAAGTTGTGGTTATGACAAGAAACATATGTTGACCAGGTTCTTGAGTGGTTCAACATGAAGAATGCCAATGCGGTTTGCATGCCTCTTGCTAGCCATTTCAAGCTAAGTTTGAAGATATCACCGACTACCAAAGATGAAAAAAAGGATATGACTATTCCCTACTCATCGATTGTGGAGAGTTTGATGTATGCTATGGTGTGTATGTACTCGACCAGACATAGCTTATGATGTTGGCATGGTGAGTAAATTCTTTGTGAATCCGAAAAAGGTGCATTGAGAAGCCATTACGTAAATTTTTAGGTATTTGGCGGGTACTTCGAAGTTTTGCTTATATTTTGAAGGTGCAAAGCCAATTTTGGATAGGTACACCGATTCGGATATGATGGGAGACATTGATAAGAGGAGATCAACTTCGGGTTACGTCTTCACTTTTGCGGGGGGAGTCGTGTCTTGGCAATCTAAGTTGCAAAGGTGTGTTGCTTTGTCGACGATTGAGGCAGAATACATTGCTATCATCGAAGATGAAAATGAGCTTCTATGGTTGAAGCATTTTCTCCAACAGTTGAATATGAGGCAAGAGAGTTCCTTCTACATTGTGATAGTCAAAGTGCCATTGAGTTGAGCAAGAATGTGGCGTACCACGGGTGTACATAGCATATTAATGTTTTCTATCTTTGGATCTGTGACGTGATTGAAGAGTGTGGCATGACGCTCGAGAAGATTCATACGAGTAAGAACCCCTTGGATATGTTGACGAAGATCGTGATGAAGGATAATCACGAGCTCTGTCGAGGACTCATCGGCATGACTCGATGTCGAGGCGACGTCTCCCTCTCCATGGGTCTGGAGGGGGAGATTGGTGGGTTGGGTCCATCCCCATGTGGGCTCGGCCTAGTTGGGGGTTTTCTTTTGACCCAAAGGAGAAATCATAATATGACTTTTGTTAGCTGTTTTGGGGTATATATGTATAACATCCGCCCCAAACACACAAGATATTGTCCGCTTTACTCGTGCCCGCATGAGAACTTCCCAGGAGGTCACTCATCTAAGTACTACTCTCGTTCGAGCCCACTTAACTATGGAGTTCTTACGAATTTCGTAGCAGTGCACGGTTTGAAACACGTCTTATATGTTTGGAAGGGGAAATTATATAAGTAGCTCATGATCTCTTTCTCTCCAAGCGATATGAGGCTAACTCGTGGCCTTGTACACCTCACCTCACCTCACCTCATCCATCTTGGCATCACAGCCTCAGGAGTCTTGGCTCTTGGCTTTTGGCCTATTGGATCTTGGTCATCACAATCCACCCCCCTTAGGGCTACACGTCCTTGTGTAGGGTTAGACCCCCCCATCCCGAGGAGAACCGGTTTTGTAACATCCGCCCCAAACACACAAGATACTGTTTGCTTTGCCCATGCTCGCACGAGAACTTCCTAGGGTGATCACCCATCCTAGTACTATTCTCGCCTGAGCACACTTAACTACGAAGTTCTTACGAAATCCGTAGCGGCGCATGATTTTAAAAATGTGTCTTCTATGTTTGGGAGGGGAAATTATATAAGTAGCTCAGAATCTCCTTCTCTCCAGGCGATGTGGGACTAACTCGGTGGCCTTGGATACCTGACCTGACCTGACCTCATCCATCTTGGCATCATAGCCTCAGGAGTCTTGGCTCTTGGCTTTTGGTCTATTGGATCTTGGTCGTCACAATATGTGTCCAGCTATTCCATCTTTCCCATTTTTTTTCTTTCTTTCCTATGGTCTTCTGTTTGTCCAAGTAGAAAGAAATAGAGAGGAAGAAGAAAGGGAGAATGAAGAAGTTGGTTCTAGACTTCTAGCTTTAAATCCTAGGAGAAGGTTGGTGTAGATCTTTTGGAGGAAGGTTCAAGGAGTCGGGTGTGTGCCAATGTTCCTTACCGCCATTGTTGGAAAAGCTCGTCCCGAGCTACAAGCTCATCCCATGGACGTAGACCGTTGGGTGAACCACATAAATCATTGTGTCCATCTTGTGATTGTGCTTGTTGTTGTTGTTGTTGTTGTGTGGTGTTGTTTGATTCATCTCTCAAGCATAGTTACGATCCGGGTGCGGTTCACGCAATGTGTTCGACTAAATTCTGCTTAGATCATTTGGCGCGACCACATCCCAACATGTTCGGGGGCAGAAAACATAGCATATGTAGCACATCTGTCGCACCAATAAGGGCAGGAGCAGGAGCAGTAGTATAAAGAGTAGAAGTACCAACAACTGATGGTTTTGAAGATTTCTTTGATGCATCTTGGCTCTTGGTCTGGTACAGTTTTGAAATTGGCTCCACTGCCTTCTTCTCTTGTTCCTTCGGATCAACAAACATTGACCTTCAACATAATTTTTACAAAGAGTAATGCTATTCATCCATAAGGTTTATCCTGAGTTCGCCGGCCCGAAAAGACGTGGCAGCGTGCAACTGGTGCTGTTAAAGATTTTAAAATCGCTAGTGGGTTTCAGCCATCAGTTGCACGCTGCCACATCTTTCGGGCCGGCTAATTTGGGACAAACCTTCGGGTTGAATGGCATTTCTCTTTTACAAATTAGTGAAGCGATGCCTAGGACCTTCTCAAGCTGCTCTATTCCCAATAAATATAGGGGGAGTTGGTGAAAACTCCTTTTAAGAATTCTTTTGAGACTAAGGATTTTGAAGTGCTGTGGATAAAATTTCCCTCCATAGCATTTCAAAATTTCTTTTTGAATGCTACCGAACCAGTGAACCACCAACCTGGGGCTGCTCGTCGCCCTTGAACGTCGCCGCTTGCCGCCAATGAATGTCGCCGCCGCCGACCCGAATCGAACCTAGCCCTAACCCTACCCCTGAGATCTACAGGCCATGGGATGAACCCTAGACTTGAGATCTCGCCGAACCGCCACAGAACGCCGTCAGATCTGCTCGCCGAAACCACCAGGGCTGCTGCCCGCTTCCCTCACCGCCGGCCTTTGCTGTAGCTGTCGCCACCGGAACTGCTCTCCAACGCCGCCGGAGTTGCTGGCCCATTCCCCACCGCCTCTATTGCAGCCGCCGCCGCTGTCGGAGCTGATCAGGAGAGAGGAGAAGAAACCGGAAGGGGGGGGGGGGGGTAGTTTCGAAAAACAGGGACCTTAGACTAAATCAATCTATTCGTGGTCCTGTTCATATGTTGGATTTGTTGTCAGGGACCTCTCACACATTACCCCATAAATAGGTTATAAGTTCAGCATTAGTAGCTCGAACTACACTCTTGTTTCCTATAGAAGGAAGGATATCAACTTTCACTATCTGGTACATAATCTTGTACTTATCTTCATTTCGAAAGCTTTCAAATTTGAATAAGCTCTTTTACCTCCATCCTATACACCTTTTGCAGTTTCTTGACTTCTGACGTGAGTTTTGATAGATCTACAAAGAAGGCATCATCACACATAAAAACGCAATGTTGGATATTTTCAAAATAAGTTTGACATATAACTTTTATAGTGGAGATAGTTACAACAAAGTTGTTCTTTGGTAAATGGTAAGGCTTGTTATGAAGGTGGTTTGGGATCAAATCCCATTGGAAGCCATTTTAGACAAATAAAAGTTAAAATAGGCTTATGTGGCGAGATGAGATTGTGCATTTGATGCTAAGTGTGATTGGCTATTTTTCTTTTTGTCGAGGTCAAATTTGGATAGGCTAACTCGAGTGCGAGACCTATTGAGTCGGGTCATGTCGGCCCAAGAATGAGCTAGACTGGGCATGCGGGTCGGCCCAGAAATGTGTTGGACGGGACGGTCCAAGGGATGTTGGGTGTGCAGGTCGGCTCAGTAATGGGCTGGACGGATCGCTTTAGTTGACCGACCATGCCTAACGGATTAGGAAAGGCCCAAGGGGTGCTTAGCACACCTGTTGGCCGAGTAAGCCATGCGAATTGGGATAGGGGAAGCTTCAAGAACTTATTGGTCGACGAACCAATGCATTGGTGGGTGAACCAATTCGAATATGGGGTGCAATGGTTGGATGAACCATTGCCTTGAACTCTATAAATACAGGGACATTTTCATCCAAGATAAATCACCACACATAACCTGAATGACCAAAATTCAGATTGTAGCGAGAGTTTCTCGAGCATCATCAGTTCTTCCTTTTGAGGGTGTATCTTGGTCGGATCGGATGGTCGAATCAGAGAGTATGTACTGTTAGAAATAATCCATGGTCAGAGGTGCATAATGGAAGCAATTAATCGATCCGAAGATCGTAGGAGGTGTGAGTTCCATTAAATAATTTTTATCAAATTAATCTACATATGTGTTTATGAATCAAACATGAGAATCGAACTCCCTAGCTACAATCTAGCGTACGATTATTCTAGCATGGATGCAAATTCATGAACTATGCTAGATCTTACCTTTGTTTGGATCTTTAAACCACATATGATTTTCTTCTTTGTCAATGGATACAAAAGGGAATCTCCGTGGAAGAAGGAGAATGTGAGAGAAAAACAACCTTTTTGTTCACCCGATCTCGTACGCTACTTGGAACCTTCTTGTTCATCCGAAGATAGTAGGTGGTGTGCGTTCCATTAAATAATTTTTATCAAATTAATCTACATATGTGTTTATGAATCAAACATGAGAATCGAACTCCCTAACGATAATCTAGCGTACGAATATTCATGAACTACGCTAGATTTGTGTTAAAGATTTATACTTTTGTTTGGATATTTAAACCGCGGAGGATTTTCTTCTTTGTCAATGGAGACATAAGGGAATCTCAATGGAAAAAGGAGAACACGAGAGAAAAGCAACCTTCTTATTCACCCGAATCTCGTACGCTACTCGGAACCTCTCTAGTGGATCTATGAGTGCCTCCACGTAGCAAGTATCCTCCACTTTTGAATCACCATACAAGGAAAAAGACTCAAGGAGTGAGGGACAGAGGAGCGGGGGATTTTGGCTTGTTTAAAAATTGACTGAATCCCCCTCCTCCCCCACTTATACCCGGCTTCCAAAGACCCTTGGTTGAACCCTAGTCCCTATAGGATTCTACCCCCCTCCTCCTTGACCGATTCCTATAAGCTAGGGGGAAGGGATAGACATCAATTGATGTCTATCCAATCCCCTTAGCAATAAGAGTTCACAAGGGGGGCGACCACATGAGCACACCAAGGGTAGGGGGCGACCACTTTAGGGCATGCGAGGCTTTAGGGTTTCCTAACTCAGCTAGTTCGCTCGGGTTTTAGCAAGAAGCAAACAATACGTGCAATAATTTTGCTCGGGCGAATCGGTGCGTGCTGGATGCGAGTCGGTAGCGGTTTAAGCCGATTTTGGGACTGTTTTGGGAACTTAAAGCCTAGGGGTCGCTTTCCTATAAAAGTAAAGCTTTGGGGAGGCTATAGGGTGGATCGGAACTCAAGGGAATTGTAGACGACGGTAACGGAGGTGTTCAAAGATTGTCTATGAGAAGAGGAAGTCGCGGGGGGAAGCAAAGGATCCGAAAGGGTGCCGTTGTGACGCTCCCCCTCGGGCTCTTGAAGTCTCAAGGTGGCGGTGACACAGTGGAGTAGTTCTTCTTGGTAGAGGATTGAGAGAGCGAGTCATGGATGAAGGGTGAATGGAAACCCTGTCAAGGGTTTGCTGCGTAGAGAGAAGAGAGAGGGGAAGGAAGTAGAGAGAGAAGAAGAAGAAGAAGAAGAAGAAGAAGAAGAAGAAGAAGAGAGGAAGAGGAGGAAGGAAAAGGATATGGTGTGCGGATCTTCTCTGGGTTCCTCGTTGTGTCTACCTCGACTTCTACTTTGGTGTCGATTTCATCTCTTGGTCTTCTGTTCCTTCGGTAATCTATGTGTATTTCTTGGGCTGGTTGTTCTCTACTTCGTGGGTGTGATATGTGAGAGTAGCAAGAAGGGGACTTGCGGGGTCTAACAACCGGTGACCTGTTGCATGTATTTCTCTTGCTAGTGATAATCCAAACTTTGATTGCCTATGATTTTGTGGAGTTCACTGCTATTATTGATGTATCGTATTCGCTGTATGGTTGTGCGATCATTGCTGAGCATCTAACCTTGAACCTCGAGTACTATCTTGAAAACTTCCGCAAGCATAGGAAATTAGTGTCAAAAAAGTAAGATCTTTCCTCTTGAGTAATAGTATCCTCTTCCAATCCATCTTTTCTCTCTTGCTTGCATAGAGATAAGTGAGGAGTTATCCTCTTGAGTGGGAGCATTGAGGGAAGGCTGACTATATAGGATGGTCAGAAACATACTCTACCTCTAAGACTTGGTCCAATTAATGGTCCATTATTCAATGGGGGCCAACCATTGAAATGAATGCCTTTCATGGGTGTCATTCAACATTCAACTCATCTCTGTTCAAAAGCAGGTTCCCATTTCAAAATCTTGTAGAAAATTAAATGAACCCACATGTGAAACATAAGATATAGATGCCCAAAACTGATGAAGTGAGCCCCATAGAGACATTCAAAACAAAGACAAAAGGTTTGTAGCACCCTGTCATCATCACACCAAACAAAAGAAGACAAGTCTGCAACCCTAGCCTAATCCTAATCAGCATCAACTTCTGAATCATTAGAGTATACTAGAAGCCCCTATGACAGCCTGATCTAAGAGGCTAAAACCCCATGAACCCAGTTGGGATCACTACACAATGGATTGGAAAAGGCTCTTCTTTTGGGCATATGATGACAAGACAGAGAGTTAAAAGATTGCAGGGGGGGTGAGGGGGGGCAGTGGTGAGGTTGGGCTGTCTTTCCCATTTAAGAACACTGGGGCTCATGGCAGGGGAATTAAACCAGATGGGATGCTTCAAACATAGGTGACCTGTCAGAGAATTCAAGGATTGTATTAGAGTTTTCAGGTGGTGGATGTTGGCATCATCCTATTTAATGGTGAGAGTTTTGTAAGTTCTTGGTTTTTATGGGCTGGATTTCATGTGGTCTTTGTGTTGACAGTTGTCCCCTTTTGGTGAGGCATAAAAAGCAGGGGGAAGCTCATCATGGAGTGAGAATTGAATTCCCATATCCCTTTGCCACTTCAGAAGCTGGGATTAACAGTCTCTCATCCACTTCCCCCCCCACCATTCCCCAGGCTATGGAGAATTTGCAGACCATTGGAGGTGAAGAGGAGTGCAGCAGCAGTGAGTCTGGATGGACCATGTACCTTGCATCCCCCATGCATGGTGATGGTGGTGCTGAAGATGTTGGTGAAGTTGAAGGTGGTGATGGTGAAGATGATGATGATGATGATAATGGAAGCAGCAAGGATGATGTTGGCAAAGAAGGTGATGAAGATGATGATGCCATGGCTTCTGATGCATCTAGTGGACATGCTCACTGCAAGCATTCACATGAGAGATGCCATGGCCAAAAGGTCATGAGTCACCACAAGCATGATGATGATGATGATGGGCTTGAGAAGGACTCCTGCAGCCAGCATTCCTCAAGCAAGAAGATCTACAAGATGAAGAAGAGAGATGAAAGTACAGGTTCTTCTCAAAGGGAACATAGAGTTGCTGCTCTCCCCAACAGTTCTAAGGTGAGGAAGGCCAAATGGAGTGACAAATGATGATAGGGTTGTTCCTTGATATTGTTGTCTAGGGTTTTCCAATGTGGTTGTAGAAACTAGCTAGTGCTTTCCATATGGACTTGCAAGTCCCTCAATGTCTGTTGAATCTCCTTCCACATGTTTTTCTATATGAAGAACATATATGCATGTATGGACTAACTACAAGGTTGATTATGTACTACAGAAAGTTATGGATATGTACTCATTTGATAAATGCAATTCTTTATTTCCAGTGGGTAAATTCATTTCATGTTTGTAATCATTGATCCAAAAGATTCTTGCACTCTCAGATGGTTCCTAAATTCACAAAAAGCTGCATAAACTTGTTGAGGGATCTTCATACAATGATGTTAACAACAATCAAGGCCTTACTCCACCTATAACGATGGAGGTTGGTAATGGATCATTGGATCACAACTCAATCAAAGAAAGCTTCACAAAATGTTCAAGAAGAGTTTTCTACATGAAAATACAAAAATGCAAGCAAGACATAAGTGCCAAAAAGAGAGCATATGAGAATTACTTGCACTTCATCTTGATCTTTGTAAGGCGTCGGGCGTCACGGCGGGGTTCCAGAGTTTTCTTCTTGATCGTAACAATGCGGACTCAGCGCTTGTAATCCCCCCCTTTTTCTTATCAATAAACTGGTAGGGGTCTAGGCCGAAACCCCCCTCATTCTCCAAGAGGGATTTCTCAAAACAAAAAAAAAAACTTGCACTTCTTTCCCAAATAAAAATCTTTTTTTTTTGGTAAATTTCTCAGTAGCTTGGTAGTGGAGGAGGTGGTGGTGTGTCTGTGTGCACACGTGCGTGTGTGTGTGAGGGATTCTTGGGTTGTCTCCTATATCTGGCCACAAATTCTACATGGCCACTAAGTGTACCTAATAAAAGTGATCCTTTAGGTACCAAGTATTAGGAATAAATGAAAGAACAAAATGCAATTACACAACCAGAAAAGACAGATTTAACGAGGTTCGGAAATTTGGCTACGCTCTCCCTTCACAACCGATTCCACTAGGTACTAAGGCAAAAAAAAAAAAAAGTACAAGAATTATAGGGCTTGATGATTTACCATCATACATGCCCACATCGGTTAGGTTTTAGATAGAGCCGTAAAAGATAGTACCAAAAATACCCTTGAAATCGTATGGATGCCCAAAAAAATCTTTCCCCACAAGGGCCCATCTCTGTACACCTATGGCCTTCGGCACGTCGATGGGCTGTAACACAATTAATCTTCTAGTCTAACCATCAGGCTTCATCCTGCATAACAATCTTCCACTTAAAGACTGATCTTAATGTAACTATGATAGTACTCCTCTAGAGGAACTCGACGTGAACATGTTGATCTTCAAGCTCGACGACCAACTGAAGCATAGCATACCTTTAGTTTCTCAATTGTGACTACCTTGGTCAACGTATTTATTAGGTGGATTCCTACTTCCAGATATCTTCTCAAGTTCTAGCACTCCATCAACCAAAGTATTATGTATAAAGTGGAATAGCAACTGTACATTATATGCTTTGTTCTTGAATGAAATATCGAGTTCTTTGCAAAATGACTGGCACTTTGATTGATGATGTATATCTTGTTGTTCTTTTGCTTCTTACCCAATTCTTTCAAGAAACTCAATAACCAACCCATCTCTTTTTTAGATCCAGTAGATGTAGCATATTATACTTATGTCGTGGAAATGATTATGTTCTTTTGCATTTGAGAAACCCAAGTCATTGTTGTACCATCTAAAGTGTACACATAACATGTAATGCTCCGACTATACTCTTTCTCTAGCTAGATCCACATCAACATTCCTCACAGTACTATATTTGCTCCACGGAAACACCATGATAATCTTTATTGTTTTAAAAGTATATGATAATCCACTTGATTGTTTCCCAATACTATTTTTCAGGGTTGCTCATGTACCTACTAACAACTCCCACTACATATGCTATGTTTGGTCTATTACAAACCATAACATATATGATGCTATCGGTGGCTGAAATATAAGAAACTGTGGCCATATACTCCTATTCCTGCTCTGCCTTGGGGGGACTGCTTCTTAGTTAGTTTGAAATGACTAACTAAAGGAATGCAAACTGGCTTTGCACCTTTCATGTTGAACCTATTAAGAACCTTTTTACTATACCCAACATGAAATAATTTCAGAATGTTTTTTGCTATGTTTCTGCTGATCCTTATCCCAAGAATTTACCTTGCACCATCGAGATCCTTCATTGCAAACTCTTTGATAGTTGTTTTATCATATTTCTTTATTTCTTGAATGCTTGACTTTGCTAGCAGCATGTTGTGATCATGTATATACTAACAACTCCCACTACATGTGCTATGTATGGTCTAATACAGACCATGACATACATGAGACTACCAATAGCTGAAGCACAAGAAACATTGGCATGCACTTTCATTCAAGTTCTGTCTTGGGGCACTGCTCCTTAGTCAGTTTGAAATGATTAGCTAAAGGAGTGCTAATTAGCTTTGCACCTTTCATGTTGAACTTGCGAAGAACATTTTAAACATACTCGCATGAAAAAAAATTTAGAATGCTTTTTTCTCTGTCTCTATAGATCCGGCCTCATCCAAGAATTTACTTTGAAGTACCGAAATCCTTCGTTGCAAACCCTCTTGACAACGATAATTTTTTTTTGGATTTTGGATTTCTTGAATGCTTGACCTTGTCAGTATGTCATCCACATACCAGAGTAGGAATAGCTGATGTCAAACCTTTTCAAATAGCAATAATGATCCACAAAGAACCTCGTGTAACCATTCTTACGCATAAACCTATCAAACTTCTTATACCGCTACCTTGAGCTTCAAACCATACAAACTTTTTCTTACTTTGCATCCTAATCCTTCCTTGCTATGTTCCACAAACCCCTATGGTTGCTTCATATATATCTCTTCCTCTACATCATTGTGAAGGGCTTTCACTTCTAACTACTCAAGACGGAAATACTCTACCGCCATAATACCTGACACCAACTGATTGTGGTCAACTCCATAATCGGAGAGAATATCTAACATAATCAACCCCTTTCTTATGTTGGAAGCCTTCCATTACCAATATGGCCTTGTACTTCTTGCTGCCATCATATTCTTCCTTTAACATGTAAGCCTAATTATTATGTAAACCTTCATTCCCACTGGTATCTGTGCCAACTGCCAACTCCCATATCTGATTTGACATAAGTGACTCCATCTCATCTTCCATGGTCAACTTCTACATGGCTGAGTTATCAACCGGCCTACAAAGTTTCATCATAACCTTTTGGTTCACCACTATTAATCAACAATAGATAATGTAGTGAGTACCCAGTTGAGACCCAATCTGCACATCTCTCTTTGAAATTTCTTATAACTCCACATACTCAGGCTTATCATTTTGAGTAACTGCACATCTGGGTTGTACTGCAGATCTATCCTTGTGCATCATCTTCTTATATTGAATATGACATCTACTTCTGATAATCTTTTGGTTTTGATCATCTTAAAACTGATAACCGAACTCGATCATTTATGTCATATCACACTCTGCTACATGGTCTACCCCCCCTTGGCGTATGAGAGATGCCATTGAGGATTGCAGAAGTTCACAAGGAAGGTTTGATGGCCTCCATGCTGTCTACATCCCTAGGACTTTCAATAACCGCGCCCATGACTTAGCTAGATATGTGGTTGATTGTATTGATGATTGCATTGCGCGGTCCACCCAGCTTGTATTTCCACTCTCATTCTATGAGAGTGTGTCGCGGCAGTTATGATTAATAATAGTATTATAACAACTCCTATAATCAATACTACAAACCTGATTGTCGTACCCGATGAATGCAGTAACTAGTCACGATCTCGATTGTAGTAAAGATTATTGGAGTTAGTATGTTAAAAAAAAAAGAGTGCAATTTTTGGACTTAGAATCATGCTCTTTAATAGCATCAGCATCAACATGCACATAAGAAACACAACTAAAACTTTCGTGTGTGAAATGCATGCATCATTCCCGATTCAAATCTCCTCTTGTATGCCTCCATCCAAGGGAACGGATGGACCGTGATTAATGAGATATACAACAAGGTTAACTGCACCACGCAAAACTATTTGGGTAGCATGGCATGTATTCTCATGCTTCTAGTATGCTATGTCATCCATAGATCCAGTCCTCATATAAGCCCCGATCTACCGATTTGATGCCTAGTAGTTTTCCTTTTGAGAGAAGAGTCGTTATCCCCTTTACACTCATGTGCTTAAGCCTATGTGTCATGCCATGGATTTTTCAACTTAATTTTTAAGACTTAAATCAGCAAATCCCGAGTGCGAGGAAGAAGAATTCCTTAGTATAAATTCCATACTCAAGTACTATGAAAACAAAACCCTCTTATTCATAATAATATCCATTACATCGCTTGATTACAACAATAAGAAAAAAAAAAAACAATGACATTGTTGTTTTCTCTATCGCCTTCATAGAGATTCCAGAGACATCTTCCTAGACAGGTTTGTACAATGGATCCTCAACTCCTACCTCCTTAGGCTCCTCTTCTCTCGGGTCCTTGTGATCTATATCATAAGGTTTTGCAGCATGCATATTTATTGGGGAGTGAGTCTGAATATATTTTATTGACCCAGTAGGTTCATGATACACATAGTTATTATATACAAATATTTTGTCATTGAATTCTATTTTTTAATAATGAATCAAATATTAAAAAATGTCGATAGAACGACCAACCTAGTTATATTTTTGGCCTTAGCTAGGCTAATAACCTTACCTATGTACTTTTAGGTTGTAGGATATAGCTAGCCCCACACCTAGGGTCATTTACCAGGCAAAGGCCACACCAGCTATTTTTATCCGAAGCAGGGCTAGCCCCACACCCAACAACTAGTCTCAATGTCTCCATCTTACATAAATTAATCATACTGAGCAAGGAACTCTTAATAAAAATAATTTATAAGTAAATAACCTGAATCAACTCCCCTAATTGATATAACGTGTCTATCGGTCAGATGATGTGAATCCCAAGAGTTTATGAGAATTTTCTGAATTATTTAATAATAAAGGGTTAGAGTTTATTGGTCATGACAAAACTTTATTTTTTCTATTTTTATATATCCTTATGGTAGGATTGTAGGCCATTCCGCCATGAGTCCGTAGCTAATTATGAGTCTGTTTACTCAAAATATAGCCAAGAAGGTCTTATGCATTCTTAGCTAAGGGTTTTGGTTTGTCTATAGTAAATTATTGGGCTGCATTTATAATTTGATCCCTTGTATATGAAACAAGTTTAATTTGTATATATATATTAGGGCTGTATTTAGTAAAATATTGGGTTTCCTTTATAACTGGGTAAGCCCAAAGGTTCACGTTTGGCTTAAGTGGGCAGAGTCCAATAAGCCTAAATGGGCTTAACTATTGGTTTATTGGGTTGGGTCTAGCTTCTAAGCCTTATGTTATAGACTAGGCCCAGTGTGCTTTGGGATAGGCCTACTGGTGCTTATAGACTGGGCCCAATGTTTTGGGCTAAGCCCACTGATCTTATGGGAGTTTACTGTTGGCTTAGCCGACGGGGTGGTCTGGCGGCGATAGCTAGTGGTTCGACAGTCGGCGGTGGGGGCGCCAGCAGCGGTGGTGGCCAGTGGAGGGTGCATGGTCGGCGGCGGGGTGACAGGCGGCAAGGGGTGGTTGTGGTCGTGGGGCTAGGGGTTGTGGTGGTTCTTCTTGAGTACAATTATATATTTTTATTTTTTGATATATTTTTATTAAAATTATTTGCAACACCTAAATATGTTTATATAAATGGGTGGAGATTTTGAGGAATTACATCCTACCCACCTTCGAAGAATTTTCGTCCTCGAAATTTAAGTGATACCTCATGAGTTGAATAGATGACGCTACTGGTTTCTGGTGTGCCACTCGAGTTACCAGGTGGCTTTCTCCTCGTCTTATTGTTGCCATAGTACCTTGACCATCGGATGTTCTTGGTTCGAAGAACTTTGTCTTTGAAAGCAAAAATCTTTATGGATGCATCGGAGCTTGTGCCCTGATGTGGTAAGGAAATTATTTAAGAGAAATGCTATTCAGTCTGAAGATTTCTTCCGAATTTGTCGGCCCGATTGACATGGCAGTGCACAACTGGCGGCTGAAACTCACTAACAATTTTTAAATCTTTTCAGCCATCAGTTGTGCGCTGTCACGTCAATTGGGCCGGCGAATTCAGAAAAATCTTCAGGTTGAATAGCATTGCTCATTATTTAAATAGCGAGCAACTCTATTCATAGCTGTAAATAGCGAGCAACTCCACTCATCATGTTTGTCCAAGATGGGCAAAGTCATAGGTGTAAATAGGGAGCAACTCTACTCATCATCTTTGTCCAAGATGGTTGTGGACTCTGAAGACGAATTTAATTCCCGCTTGAGTGCTAAGTGGGTAGTAACACAGAGAGTGAATCCCAAAGGTTTATGGTTTAACTGTAAGACTTTTGCTAGATGAACTTAGATATAAGAATGTGTAGAACCTAGGTCAAGTATATATGGGGTGATATGTCCAATAGATAGGTGTGATACCTATAATTTAAAGGAAACTAAGGTTATAACTATTTATTTATTCTTTGAATCCAAAAGAACTATAAAGACTTAAAACTACGGAACTCGTTCCATTAGGTCTCCTGATCATTCAGGGCAGGGACATACCTCTATATATGTTCCTGTAGTCGATGTCCTAGGCGGCTCCACCTTTGGTGTCTCCACACTTGCTGGCAGTTGGCAACCATTTTTTCGAAGGGACAGCTCCACCTAACCCCATCTAACCCTTTCCTTTGAACTCGAATATGAGGCATCGTGACTAGCCCTGATCCTAAATGTCAAAGACCTAACCAAGGTGTTAAAAGTTATAAGTCAATCATATTCTTCATGAATCATCATCTTAAGGATATATTGAAATCATGCATAGATTGATTCATTACGTATGACTATAAGGTCCTAGACCCTATCTCATCATGTTTTTGCGACGATGTAATAAAACATTAGGACGTATAATCTTTTCCTTCTTCTAACTTATATATATTTAGAACTTTACCTATTTGTTTCAATCATCTACATACCACCAAACACTGGGGTTGGAGTCCCTTGAACTCCTACACTATTGTTCACATCCGAATAGTATCATGGTCTGGTTAGGGATACCCGGGTCGATTCATTTTCTCAAGTTGTTGGTGCAGTGTGTTGTCGTCTTAGTACTTCCATTAATTTTTTGATATGATGTTTTTATAGTGAACTTAAGCTTTGATAAAAATAGTATAAATTTAATTTGCTCTCTATGTTAAGTAACTAGATAATAAGTATCTCTAACTACAGAGTTTGATATTCTTGAACTTAAAAATAATTCATGTGTACATATCTTGTCCTCTAGGTTAAGTGACTAGATTACTGATGTATCAAATTTTAAGTTTTCTAATATCCTAGGATTACCTAGGATCTAATATCAAGTTGTCTATAACAATTGCCCCAAACATACAAGATATTATCCGCTTTGTCCATGCCCACATGAGAACTTTCCAGGAGGTCACCCATCTTAGTGCTACTCTTACTCGAGCACGCTTAACTATGGAATTCTTACAGATTCCGTAGTGGGGTACGGTTTTAAAACGCTTCTATGTTTGGGAGGAGAAATTATATAAGTAGCCCAAAATCTCCTTCTTTTTAGGCGATGTGGTGCTTACTATTGATCTTGGACACCTTACCTAATCTCATCCATCTTGGTATCACAGCCTACAGGTGTCTTGGCTATTAGCTATTGGATCTTAATCATCACAATCTACCCCCCTTAAGGGCTACACGTCCACGTGTAAGGTTAGACCCCCCTTGCGAGGAGAACCATTTTGAATGTCACAATCTACCCCCATTTTGTTTTTTGATAGTGATTCTATTGCTGAGTTTTTCGTTAGTGAGATTCAAATGTCATGTTTTTCAAAAGTGAGATTCAGTTTTTCGATAGTAAAATTTTATCGAGTTTTTCAATAGTGGCATTTATATGCCAAGTTTTTTGATAGTGCGAATTGGTTTTTCGATAATAAGATTTTATTGGGTTTTTTGACAATGATATTTATTACTGGTTTTTTCGATAATGAGATTCAAATGGCGGATTTTGGGAGCTAAATAGAAAATAGTGAGATTCTACTATTAGATTTTTCGATAATGAGATTATATCTGGTTTTTCGATAGCGAGATTCTACTTTTGGGTGGACAACTGAGTTTTTTGACAATAAGATTTATATACTAGGCTTTTCGACAATAAAATTTTAATGCTAACATTTTTAACAGTGAGATTTGTTTTTTTGATAGTAGTTTGATAGCTAGATTCTATCTGGTTTTTTGATAGTAATATTCTATTGTCGGGTTTTTTGTCAGTGAGATTTAAATGCCAGGTTTTTCGACTGTGAGATTTGATTTTTCGATAGTGAGATTCTATTAGATTTTTTGATAGTGAGATTCATATGCCAAGTTTGACAGAGTTTTTTTACAATGGGTTTCATATTTTGGCTTTTTCAAAAATAAGATTCATATACTGGGTTTTTTCGACAGTGAGACTCAATATTTTGATAGTGAGATTTAATTGTTGGACTTTGTATTTGATAGCGATATTCTATTGCCGGGTTTTTTGTTAGTGAGATTCAAATGCTAGGTTTTTTCACTATGAGATTTGATTTTTCGATAGTGAAATTCTATTAGATTTTTTGACAGTAAGATTCATATGCCATGTTTGTCAGTTTTTTTGACAATGAGTTTCATATGCTGGTTTTTTCGAAAATGAGATTCATATACTGGGTTTTTTCGATAGTGAGATTTAATATTTTGATAGTGAGATTTAATTGTTGAACATTGTATTCGACAATGCCAATTACTATTGTATCATACTATAGTTTTTTGAATAATAGACATCATATTGTTTCATAACTTACTCGATTATTACTTACCATTTGTACTCTGAGTAGTGCTAGGTAACTCAAGTGTATTGATGAGATCAATATATAGGAGATGTGAGTGTGTCACTTCACATATCTTAGAAAGTTCACAATTAGTAATCGGATTGGACACTCAGTTTGAAAGACTGTATAGGTTGGGTAGGTTGGTGGCATGTACTTTGATCTGCCAAAAAGTGCGGTCTAGCAGACCTAAATCTGGATAGGTTGAGTGGCATACACTAGATACTGGGGAACATATGCATATTTTGGGAATTCCTCACTCCCCAAGGGGAGCAAGGTGTCTCCCTGGGTAATTTCCATGAAAGGCTGATCATCAAGTCTGACAAGACGCTTCTAAAGTAAAGATGATGATCATAAGGAATTAGAAATGTAGGTCTTAAAACGACGTACTGTACCGGGAGGGACAGTCGATGATCCCGGATAGTTTCACGGATACCGGAAGAAGGAGGGATTTTGTGCAACATAGTGGAGACGGGCACTTGCTTAATATACTATGACCTCGAAGTGCAGTCAGGACCTAGTAGTGGTTATGATCATGACTAACTAGAGGTGGTATGGTCATGAGATGATCACACAAATCTCTAGTTGGAGCCAAGGTCATGGAGGTTCCCAAAGATTCTATCTCTTAGCCTATTTATACAGTTGAGCGGACCTAACCTTGGTACAAGTTCATTCCATGGTCGTGAGTCGCACCAGTACGACCTTATGATATTGTATAGGAAGGATTAGGAGTTGTAGGTCAGGATTAACTTAATTGGACCTTCTATATGATCTCTTCAGTGAGAGTCCTGGTGTGATCAGGATTCTTTGATGGCACCACATGAGGGACCCACTCATGTATGCTAAGGTGGGTCATCCTTCGATTTTTGTGATGACTTAGTTGGTGTGTATGTGGGGGTGCACATTAGCACCAAGAGAGTGGTTATATCACTCTCCAATGAGAGGACATACAGCATGGGGGTCCACCTACAATGGGTTGCATCATAATTTGAGAAAGAGGAGCCCAAGCTTGACGAGGAGCTCCTCCCCTCCCAATATTGATGACCGATTATTTGAGCACCCCACTTATATAGGTGGATACATAGGCCCACTCGGCCCACTCCATATATGAGTTTTTGTTTTTGATATATACCCCCACATGCATGGGGCACCTCATTTATTATAGTGGTTATTTCGGGGTGCCCCATAGTGTGTTTTGGTTTACTATTGGACACCACGTGGGGCCGTAAGTAATGTCTAGAGGAGTCCCCTCGAGTTCAGATCTCCTCCAGTCGGTCGGCCCCGGTTGGTGGGCCTGTCATGCATCATATCCGCGCAATGACTGGCAACTCAAAAGTGTATCACACTCCAGTGACTGCGTGCGGCTATATGCGCCCCCCCATGAGAGTGAAATCGGTTTGGATTGACATGGGAGTGGAATCTCATGTTACCAGATTTCCACCCTATAAGTGGGTTCACGGCTTGGGGTTTTGAAACCTAAGAAATATTGCCCTACTTGCTACCCTCTCTCACCTATAATTCTGATATCTTTCTCTATCTCTCTCTCTCTCTCTTGTGCTCTCTAATGGTCAGACATGCACGGGAGGAACCTATGAATTGGGTGTTTTGACCAAGGAAAAAAGAGAAGAAGAGAAAAGAGGAAGAAGGTGCATACCACAAATTTGTTATCACTTTGAAGAAGATGGAGATAATTATGAGATGAAGGCAAGCTTCCATAAGCCATCCATGCTCGACAAGCGGATGAAAATTAGGGATGCTTTCAAAGTGTTGCGAGGCCATTCAGAGATTTAGTAGTATTAGCTAGGATTATTTTAAAATTATATAAAGTATTAGATAGGATTCATATACCAAGTTTTTCGACAATAAGATTTAATTTTTCGATAGTAAGATTTTATGGGATTTTTCAATAGTGAGATTCATATGCTATGTTTTTTGATAGTGGCAATTGGTTTTTCGATAGTGAGATTCTATCGGATTTTTCAATAGTAAGATTCATTATTTGGTTTTTTGATAATGAGATTCATATGACCGGTTTTAGAAGCTAAAGAAAAAATAGTGAGATTCTACTATCAGATTTTTTGATAGTTAATTATGTATGTTTTTTCGACAGAGAGATTCTACTTTCGGTTGGAAAATTGGGTTTTTTGACAATGAGATTCATATGCCGGGTTTTTTGATAGTGAGATTTTAATACCCAGGATTTTTGATAATGAGATTCATTTTTTTGATAGTATTTTGATAGTGTGATTCTATCTGGTTTTTTTACTGTAAGATTCTTTTGCCAGGTGTTTTGTTAGTGGGAATCAAATACCTAATTTTTCAATAATGAGATTTGGTTTTTTGATTATGAGAATTTATCAATTTTTTCGATAGTGAGATTTATATACCAAGTTTGACTAGGTTTTTCGACAATGAGATTTATATACCGGCTTTTTTCGATAGTGAGAATTATATACTAGCTTTTTCTATAATGAGATTTAATTTTTCGATAATGAGATTCTACAATCAGATTTTTTGATAGTGAGATTCTACTATAAGATTTTTCAATATTGACATTCTATCAGGTTTTTTGATTATAAGATTCATTATCGGGTGTAGAATCTCACTATTGAAAAACTTGAAAGAATCATATTATTAAAAAATTTGATGTTAGAATTTCACTATCGAAAAACTGAATCTCACTATCGAAAATTCTTTTGGGTTAAGAGAATCTCACTATCGAAAAATCCAGTAGTAGAATCTCACTGTCAAAAAACCCTACAGAATCTTACTATCGAAAAATATGACTGTAGAATCCCACTATCAAAAAACCGAATCTCACTGTAGAAAAAATATTAGAATCTCATTGTCGAAAAACCCAGAATATGAATCTCATTGTCAAAAATCCCAATAATGAATCTCACTATCGAAAAACCTAACAGTAGAATCTTGCTATCAAAAACTCTGATAAATTCTCACTATCAAAAAACCAATTCTTACTGTTGAAAAAGCATTAGAATCTTATTGTCGAAAAACCCAGTATATGAATCTCATTGTCAAAAACCCCAATAATGAATCTCATTGTCGAAAAACCCGGCAGTAGAATCTCACGGTCAAAAAACCCGATAAAATTTTACTATCGAAAAATCAATTCTCACTGTCGAAATACTTCACATAATGATATATTTTTTGATAACGAGATTCGGTTTTTCGATAGTGAGATTCTATTGGATTTTTTGATAGTGAAATTCTACTACCGAGTGACAGTCAGTTTTTTAGACAAAGAAATTCTTATGCTAGTTTTTTTGATATTGAGATTTTAATATCAGATTTTTTGCTAGTGAAATTCGGTTTTTTGATAGTATTTTGATAGGGAGATTCTATCTGGTTTTTCGACAATAATTACAACCGGATTTTTTGATAGTGAGATTCATATACCAAGTTTTTTTATTGTGAGAATTGATTTTTTTATAGTGAGATTCTATCGGGTTTTTTGATAATGAAATTCATATGTCAAATTTTTTTATTAAAAAAATTAATTTTTCGATAGTGAGATTCTATTGAATTTTTTGACAGTGAGATTCGTTACTGGGTTTTTTTTATAATGAGATTCATATAACATTTTTTAGGAGCTGAAAAGAGAATGATAAGATTTTACGATCAAAATTTTCGATAATAAGATTATATCAGGTTTTTTTATAGTGAGATTCTACTTCCGGGTGGATAGTTAGGTTTTTCGATAATGAGATTGATATGCCAAGTTTTTCGATGATGAGTTTTAATGCCAGGATTTTTGATAGTGAGATTTGGTTGTTTGATAATATTTTGATAGTGAGATTCTATCTGGTTTTTTGACATTAAGATGCTATTATCAGGTTTTTTGTCAGTGAGATTCAAATACTGAGTTTTTCGATAGTAGGATTTGGCTTTTCGATAGTGAATTCTATCGGGTTTCTCGATAGTGAGATTATATCATATTTTTCGACTATGAGATTCTACTTATGGGGGGACAGTTGGGTTTTCCGACAATGAGATTCATATGCCGAATTTTTCGATAGTGAGATTTAATAATATGATTTTCGATAAAGAAATTCTGTTTTTTGATAGTATTTCAATAGTGAGATTCTATATGGTTTTTTGATAATAAGATTCTATTATTGGGGTTTTTGTAAGTGAGATTCAAATGTCAGGTTTTTCGATAGTAAAATTAGGTTTTTCGATAGTGAATTCTATTGGATTTTTCGACAGAGAGATTAATATGCCAAGTTTGACTGGGTTTTTCAATAATGAGATTCATATACCAACTTTTTCGATAGTGAGATTCATATATTGCGTATTTCGATAATGAAATTCAGTTTTTCAATAGTGAGATACTTTTATCAGATTTTTCGATGGTAAGATTCTACTATAAGTTTTTTTATTAGTAAGATTCTATCTGGTTATTCGACAGTAAGATTCTATCTGATTTTTTGATAGTGAGATTTTATTGATAGATTATATCAGTTTTTTTATTAGTAGGAGAATCTCACTATCAAAAAACCTAGTAGTAGAATCTAACTGTTGAAAAACCCGATAGAATCTCAATATGAAAAAAATTTGACAGTAGAATTTCACTATTGAAAATCAAATCTCACTATCGAAAAAGCATTAGAATCTCATTGTCTAAAAACCCAGCATATAAATCTCATTGTTAAAAAACCCAATAATGAATCTCTCTATTGAAAAACCCGGTAATAGCATCGCACTAACAAAAAATCCAATATAATATCACTATTGAAAAACCAATTCTCACTGTAAAAAAAATTGGCATATAAATCTCACTATTAAAAAACTTAATAGAATCTCACTATCAAAAAACAGCATGATGCCAGGTTTTTCGACAATGAGATTCGATTTTTGGATAGTGAGATTCTATCAGATTTTTTGATAATGAGATTTTACTACTGGATGACAATTTGGTTTTTGACAGAGATTATTGGTCAGATTTTTTGATAGTGAGATTTTAATACTTGATTTTTTGATAGTTAGATTTAGTTTTTTGATAGTATTTTGATAGTGAGATTCTATTTGGTTTTTCGATAGTATGTACTATCAGGTTTTTTTATAGTAAGATTATTTGTTAAGTTTTTTGATAATGGGATTTTATCGAGTTTTTTGATTGCGAGATTCATATGTCAAATTTTTCGATAGTAAGAATTGGTTTTTCAATATTGAGATTCTATGGGGTTTTTCGACAGTGAGATTTGTTATTGGGTTATTTGATAATAAAATTCATATGGCTGGTTTTGGGAGTTAAATAGATAATTATGAGATTTTACTATTATCTTTTTTGATAGTGAGATTATATCTAGTTTTTCGATAATGAGATTCTATTTTCGGGTGGATAGTTGGGTTTTTCTAAAATGAGATTTATATATCGGTTTTTACGATAATGAGATACTAATGCCATGATTTTTGACAGTGAGATTCAAAATTTTTTTTATAACATTTTGATATTGAGATTTTATCTGATTTTTTAAAAGTGAGATTCTACTATCGGGTTTTCGTCAGTGTGATTCAAATGCCATATTTTCACAATAAAATTCGGTTTTTCTATAGTAAGATTATATCAGGTTTTTAAAAGTAAGATTCATATGCCAAGTTTGATTTGGTTTTTTGACAATGAGATTTATATGCAGACTTTTTTGATAGTAAGAATCATATACCCTGTTTTTTGATATTGAGATTTAATTTTTCGTTATTGAAATTCTACTATCAATTTTTTTGATAGTTAGATTCTAAGATTTTATCAGGTTTTTCGACAGTGAGATTCATTATTGGGTGTAGAATCGTATTATCAAAAAATTTGATAGAATATCACTGACGAAAAATCTGATAGTACAATCTCACTATTTAAAAACTAAATCTAATTATCAAAAAATATATTTTTTTAGTAAGAGAATCTCAAAGTCAAAAAACCCAATAGTAGAATTTCTCTATAAAAAAACTCGATAGAATCTCATTATCAAAAAATATGATAGTAGAATCTCACTATTGAAAAAATGAATCTCACTATCAAAAAAGTATTAGAATTTTACTGTGGAAAAACCCAAAATATGAATCTCATTGTTAAAAAACCTAATAATAAATTTCACAATCGAAAAACCCGGTAGTAGAATTTTACTGTCAAATAACCCGATCGAATCTCATTATCGAAAAACCAAATCTTGCTGTCGATAATGAGATTTGATTTTTGGATATTGAGATTTTATTGTCAGATTTTTCGATAGTGAGATTTTATCGAATTTTTCGACAGTGAGATATCGATTCTGTTACCGGGTGATAATTGGGTATTTAAACAAAGAGATTCTTATATCAGGTTTTTAAACAGTGACAATTTAATGCTGGGGTTTTTGACAGTGAGATTAGATTTTTTGATAGTTTTTTTGTTGTGAGAGTTATATGGTTTTTCGATGGTGAGTACTGTCTGGTTTTTCGACAGTAAGATTTAGTTTTTCGATAGTGAGATTCTATTGGGTTTTTTGATAGTGAGATTCATATGCCAAATATTTTGGTAATAAGATTTTATCAATTTTTTTGATAGTAAGATTCATTATTGGGTTTTTCGATAATGAGATTCATATATCAGGTTTTAAGAGCTAAACAAAAAATATTAAGATTCTAAAGTTTGATTCTTCGATAGTGAGATTATATCTGGTTTTTCGATAGTAAGATTCTATTTTCTGTGTGGACAATTGAGTTTTTCGTCAATGAGATTCATATACCGGGTTTTTCGACAGTAAGATTATAATTTCAAAATTTTTGATAGTGAGATTTAATTTTTTGATAGTATTTTTATAGTGAGGTTCTATCTGGTTTTTTGATAGAAATATTCTACTACCGGATTTTTCATCAAAGAGATTCAAATGTTAGGTTTTTCAGCAGTGAGTTTCATTTTTTCAATTATGAGATTCGATCGAGTATTTCAACAGTGAAATTCATATGCTAAGTTTGACTAGGTTTTTCGACAATAAGATTCATATGTCGACTTTTTTGGCTATGAGATTCGTATACCGGATTTTTTGATAGTGAGATTCAGTTTTTCGATAGTGAGATTTTACTGTTAGATTTTTCGATAGTGAGATTCTACTGTGAGATTTTTTGATAGTGAGATTCTATCAGGTTTCTCGATAGTGAGATTCATTATTGGGAATAAAATCTCACTATCAAAAAACTCGATAGATGAAAAATCTGATAGTAGAATCTCATTATTGAAATGCTGAATCACACTACCAAAAAACCCATTTTTGGTAAGAGAATCTCACCATCGAAAACCCAGTAATCGAATATCACTATCAAAAAATCTGTTATAATCTCACTATCAAAAAATCTAACTATAGAATCTCACTATCGAAAAATAGAACCAAACTGTTGAAAAAGTATTAGAATCTTATTATAGAAAAACCCAACATATAAAACTCATTGTCAAAAAACCTAATAATGAATCTCAATGTCAAAAAACACGGTAGTATGATCTCATTGTCGAAAAGCCCAATAGAATCTCACTATTAAAAAAATAATTCTTACTATCGAAAAACTTAGCATATGAGTCAAACTGTCGAAAAACCCGATAGAATCTCACTATCGAAAAACAGCATAATGCTGGGTTTTTTGAAAATGGGATTTGATTTTTTGATAGTGAGATTTTATTGTCTGATATTTCGATAGTAAGATTCTATCAGATTTTTTGACAGTGAGATTCTACTAACCGGTGAAAGTTGGGTTTTTAGACAAAGAGATTCATTTATCGGATTTTTTGATAGTATTTCGATAATGAGATTCTATCTCATTTTTCGATAGTGAGTACTGTCGGGTTTTTTGACAGTGATATTCATATGCCAGGTTTTTTGACAGTGAGATTCGATTTTTTGATAATAAGATTCGTTCGGTTTTTCGATAGTGAAACTCATATGCCAAGATTTTCAATAGTAAGAATTTATTTTTCGATAGTGAGGTTCTATTGGGTTTTTCGACAATTAGATTCATTATTGGATTTTTCGATAATGAGATTTATATGACTGGTTTTATGAGCTAAACAGAAAATAATGAGATTCTAATATTGGATTTTTGATATTGAGATTCTACTATTAAATTTTTCGATTATGTGATTCTATCGGATTTTTCGATAGAAAGATTCTACTACCGGGTGATAGTTGGTTTCATAAACAAAGTGATTCTTATGTTGGGTTTTTTGACAATGAGATTTTAATGACGGATTTTTTGATAGTAAGATTTAATTTTTTGATAGTGTTTTGATGGTGAGATTCTATCTTGTTTTTTGATAGTTAGTACTATCGGGTTTTGTTGACAATGACATTCATATGCTTGGTTTTTTAACGATGAGTTTTGATTTTTCGATAGTGAGATTCAATCAAGTTTTTTTATAGTGAGATTTATATGTCAATTTTTTCGATAGTGAGGATTGATTTTTAGATATTGAGATTTTATCCGGTTTTTCGATAGTAAGATTCTACTATCAGATTTTTCGATAGTAAGATTGTATCGAGTTTTTCGATAGTGAGATTCTACTTCTGGGTAGACATTTGAGTTTTTTAATAATGAGATTCATATACCAGATTTTTCAACATTGAGATTTTAATGCCAGGATTTTTGATAGTGAGATTCAATTTTTTGATAGTATTTCGATCGTGTGATTCTATCTAGTTTTTTAGCAGTGAGATTCTACTAATGGATTTTTCGTTAATGAGATTTAAATGCTAGTTTTTTCGACAGTGATATTCAATTTTTCGATAGTGAGATTCTATTGGGTTTTTCGATAATGCGATTTATATACCAAGTTTGATTGGGTTTTTCGATAACAAGATTCATATCATGACCTTTTTGATTGAGAGATTTATATACCGGGTTTTATGATAATGAGATTCTAGTTTTTTGATATTTAGATTCTACTATCAAAATTTTTTTGATAGTGAGATTCTATCAGGTTTTTCGATTGTGAGATTTATTATTGGGTATAGAATCTCATTGTCGAAAAACCCAATAGAATCTCAATATCAAAAAATTTGATAGTAGAATCTAACTATCAATAAACTGAATCTCACTATGAAAAAACTCAGTAGTAGAATCTTATTATCGAAAAACCCAATAGAATCTTACTATTAAAAAATCTGAGTATAGAATCTCACTGTCGAAAAACCAAATCTCATTATCGAAAAAATCAGTATATGAATCTCATTGTCAAAAAACCTGATAATAAATTTCATTCTTAAAGAACTCAGCAGTAAAATCTCACTGTCGAAAAATCCTATAAAAAGTCATTATCAAAAAACCAATTCTCACTTTCGAAAAACTAGCATATGAATTTCACTGTTGAAAAACCTGATAAAATCTCACTATCGAAAAACTGCATACTGTCAGATTTTTTGATAAAGAGATTCGATTTTTTGATAGTGAGATTCTATTGTTAGATTTTTTGATAGTGAGATTCTATCAGATTTTTCGACAGTGAGATTCTACTACCAGGTGACAGTTTGGCTTTTAGACAAAGAAATTCTTATATGGGGTTACTCAAGATATTGTCCTTTTTGCCCGTGCTTGCACGAGGACTTCCCAGGAGGTCACCCATCCTAGTATTATTCTCGTCCGAGCATGCTTAACTACAGAGTTATTACGAAATCCATAGCGGCACACGGTTTTATGACGACCAAGATCCAATAGTCAATAACTGATAGCCAAGACGCCTAAGACTGTAATGCCAAGATGAATTAGGTAAGATAATGTGTTCAAGGCCATGAGTTAGCCCCACATCGATAGAAGAGAAGGAGATCATGAGCTACTTTATATAATTTATCATTCCAAACATAGAATGTACGTTTTAAAATCATGCGCCACTACGGATTCTGTAAGAACTCCGTAGTTAAGCGTGCTTAGGTGAGAGTAGTACTAGGATGGGTGACCTTCTAGGAAGTCCTCGTGCGGGCACGAGTAAAGCGGACAATAACTTGTGTGTTTGGGGCGGATGTTATATTGTCACACCTCATATTTTTCAATTTAGTCTTTAAGACTTAAATTGACAAACTCGGGTGTAGGGAAGAATTCATTGGTATAAATTCCATACTCAAGTAGTAGGAAAACAAAGCCCTCTTATTCATAATAATATCTATTACATCGCTTGATTACAACAACAAGATAAAAAGAAATACAATGTCATTGTTGTTTTCTCTATCACCTTCATAGGGGTTCCAGAGACGTCTTTCTCAAAAAGTTCGTACGAGTCCTCAACTTCTACCTCCTTAAGCTCCTTTTCTCTCGGGTCCTCGTGCTCTACATGGTTAGGTTATGCAACATACATATCTACAGGAGAGTGAGTCTCAATATATTCCATTGATCCAATAGGTTTATTGATACACACAATTGTTAAGTAGATTAGATGGTGCAAATCCACATCACCTGCAAAGGATTGCAAGGATAAAAGTTAGGTTGCAAAGATCGGACGACACTAATTTGGTCCTCGTGAGTTAGTCTAGGACTACCATGTTATAGATAGATATCTAGAAAAATATATATCCACCCAATTCTTTTAGTCGAACACAACGCGATAGCCAATACACTTTATTGTAGGAATTGCCTACCATCTTAATCGAAAGGATCTCAAAGTCCCGTAGATTTAACGACAACAATCTACTTACTTCAGAGACACCACCAAATTGTATCCCACATGGTATTATTTACAACACCAGACGACGTGAAATCCTAGTTCGCTTGAAGTTCGGGTATTTATTGTGTGACTCTGGACACATGTTAAACCACGTGGAATTTTCTTTTCTTCACATCTTTTTTAGAAAAATAATCGACATCGTTTATCTATAGCACAATTTTTTCGTGGGACAGTCAGTAAGTTATACGTTCAATATACGTAAAATAGCCCTATGTAGGGGCAACCCATTAACCCATATTTTGCGTAAGGCAACCCTGAGATGGGGAACTTTTACCATATCCAATTTTACACTTCCCTTATTCCTCCTTCCTCTTCTTCTGCCACCATTGTCGGCCGTGCATGCCGCCGCCCGCCTCCACCTTCCTCATTGTCCCTCAATCTCCTTCACATCCTTCCTCCTCCTCCACCTCCTCCTTCTTTTTCATCCTCAAGAAGTCTTTTGTGGCCGAGTGCTCCAATAGGCAAGTGCTCCTGCAGACCATTCAGCCATTGTAGGCTGAGTGCTTCTATATACCATTCAGTCATTTTTTAGGGCAAGTGATCACTGGTGGCGAGCCACTACAATACACTTGGTCTCCTTGAGATGAATGGGTTGTAGAAACACTGTGCCTGAAAAATGACCGAGTGTAGGAGGAAGAAGAAAGGGAGGGGGGGAGGAGGAGGAGGAGGAGGAAGAGAAAGAGGGAGGGGGAGGAAGGAGAAGGTGAGGAAGGAGGAGGAGGGAGGAGAGGAAGGACGAGAACGAAGGAGGGAGGAGGCGGCGGCAACTAGTTGAATGGGATTGAAGGCGTTGGATGGGCGGTGGTATGTACAAGCATCGACGAGATGGGAAGAAAGAAAAGCGAAAAAAGATATGAGCTGCCTACAGAGTCAGGGTTGCCCCTAGTTACAACCCACAGTTAGCCAAAAATTTTGACTTATTGGGTTGCCCACAAATCACGACCTGCCTTTACGAAAAAAAAAAGAAGTGCTGTATATGGACGAATCCAAAATAGTTCTGTTTGTCATATTGTTTGGCTATTACGGCAAGTATTGTTCGCCGTCGAAACCATCCAAATATCTCTACGTTAGGTTTCCAAGGGCCACCGCCATCGCCCACACTATATATACCTCCCTTCCCTCCTCTCTCTCCTCTCTTATTCCTATACTCCTCAAAGACGCCCGAGAAATACAGAGCTAGGGTTTACGTCGGCGATCTCGTCAAGGTGAGCACCTCGTCCTGTCGATCGGTCTGTTACATATGTTGTCGATTCCGAAGTTGAATTTTCCTATTTGAAAGATCGATTGTCGATCTGATCAGCTTTGTTTTGATGTAAAAAATTTACAATTCTTTAGGTTTAATCTGTCCCGATGACTCGATTGATGTTTGGATGTTGATCGATACTTGCGTTTGATTAGATTTGCGTGATTGAAAGATTTTTGTAACAAAATTTGATCTTTTTGAAAGTAATAGATCCGTCCGTGTATGGGTATAGATTGTATCTACCTTGTCAGAAGTTATCTTTCGATTTTTTTTTTCTGCCGATTCATGTGCTCCGAGGGGGTACGATCTGTATTAGTTGCTTTGGTTGATTCTATCTTTGCCTATAGTTGATCCATTTATGCCTATAATGCTTGTGCAATTAAACGTCAATTGAATTTTAAATATTTCATGAAAGTTAGGATTATGAAAAGTGTATGGAATTACTATAAGTATATCATAATTAGAGAAGGAAACTAATCTTATACTCGATGAACGAATATGGGAAGATGTGATACAATGATCGGTCAGCATGCGGTGTCTGTTGCTATAGTTCTTTTTTATTCCCGAACATCCTGTCTTGGATGAAGGAGCGGGTGATTTCTGATTTTATTTGTTCTTGATGTGTATCTACGGACATAATTGCTTCGCGGATTGATGCCAACTATGCATGCATGCTCATACGTGAATTATGTATGTCTCTATGTACGTACATGCGTATATTTTCACATTCTTATATTAACGGAATTGCATGTTCTCAAAATTAGTTTGAACTTGGTGTGGAGGATCTCGACATCTTTAGAATTACATATTTATTAGAACATGAATTCATCTTGCATGAGTATTAACGAAACTGAAGGTAACACCCCTGATTGTGTAAGGGATGTAGTGGATCAAGTAATTGAACTCCCTTGGTTCTTATTTTGGGCATCTAATGCCGTTATTAGGAATACAATTTTGAATAAGAATTCCATAGTGATTATGTTACTAGTGTTAGGTAGGTTGATTGTGCGGGTTGAGCATGCCATTAGCTATACCTAGACTTCTATGTTATTATTATGATTTTGTTATGTGTACATGATATGCTTCCTTGAAATTATGGTCACACACTCGAAACATGTTTTTAAGCTTCGATTTCGTGTCTTGTTTCGGTTTAGACTGCAACCAAAATTCCGGTTGAAAATTTAAAATTTTGATTGAAATGGTGTATATTTTTTGAAATTGTCAAAAATTGATATCCCACAAAATTGTGCTAATCCGGCGGCATGATCCGGCGAAATCCATTCGGTTTCGTTGAAATCAGGCCGGATACGGTTGAAATCAAGCCGGCTTCGGTCGAAATATTGGTGTATATAAACTATAAAGCCTCAAACCCACGAAACTAGCCCACATGTTTTTCAAAATCTGTAGGCTAGTTTCAGTCGAAATTTCCAAAATACCCTTAAAGTTAGAAAATTTTGGCGAAACAGTTAAGAAAATCAACCCATGGATTTCATACCCACTCGGTTTCGGTGGTCCCCCTTGCTTTTGGCCGAAATTTTGGCGAAATCATGCGAATTGCATCCAAAATCGTGAAATTTTCACGAAATAGGTAAGGTTCTAGGTTTCAACCCTATTTTTTGTGTTGGTCCTGTTCGAAACCAAAATATTTTCGAAAAGTTTTGCCATTTTGACCGAACTTTGAAACCATGACCGCACAACTTTGAAGTCCTAGAGAAAATCAACTACTTTTGTTGTATTTTGATTATATCAAAAACATCAAATGCATAAAAAAATATAGCCAATGATAAATGTTGTACTTTGTGGTTTTGGAGTCACCTGTCCCAACTAGGGTCATGTTTGGGTCTAATTATATATCAAGCCATTTAAGCATTGTCTAGTTAGACCTAATTTTTCTAGACCTAGACATGAGTCCATTAGATAATTTGTTTGGCTTTTGGTACCCAAATACTAAGATTTTAGTTATTGGTACAAGTTGAATGTTTGATTAAATTTATGCCGTCCTAACCCATATCAGGTTCAACTAGTTTTAACATTTTAAGTAATGTTAAAATCTTGGGTTGCATCCATAAATCTATCTGATATTTGAAATCTTTATGGTTGTAGGTTTAGTTAGTCTTGACTCTCGATTAGGGTTAGGTTTGAGCCAATCTGTATTATTGCATCATGTAGGCATTGTTTGGTCAGAACTAATTTCTCTACACCTAGACATGAGTTCATTGGTTATTTTGTTGTTTTGGGCCAAATTCTACGACTTTCTGTTTGGGTTGGTTCTAAGTTGATTGCCTTATTAGATCCAAGTTATCCTAACAGAATTTTTGGCCTCACAAGGGGTTACTAGAAAATCCACATTTAATTTTTATGGTATGCGCTATAAAGAGTAATCAAGCAATATTTGGGCCAAGTTCTTAAAAAATGTCATGGAGGTACTGGTGACATAACTTGTGGCGCACAATATGAAAATGTTGATCCAATACATATGTACACTTACTTTGGATTTGATTGAGTTTAGCAATTAGATCCAAATTTCACAAGAATCTTATCTTGTTTTTAAGAGAAATGAAGAAATGCAAGATCGACATACAACTATTGTAAGGTGATACCACACAACATAGGTTATTAGTTACCGATCTGTATATTAGGAGCATAAGAAGAGAAAAGAAACTAAGATTGGCCCTAGTGAAAGGTGTTAGAATTTAAAGGGGAATAATCTGGATTCTTTTTAGGAGAAGTTAGTAAAGGAAGGAAATTGGATCTTGAAAGTACACCAAATATGATGTGGGATAGTGGGAAAATTATATAGAGATGATTGCTAGAGAAGTTTTTGGAGGCTAAAGAGATAGACGACGTATAAAATTTTTCCAGAAGAACCATATTTAGAAGTTGGCATGCTAACCCCACTCAATGAAAATTACTGAAGTGGTGGCGACTTTGAAAACAATGGTAAATATGCCATGACAGGATATTAGTTGAAGTTTGGAAAATGTAAAGGAAATGAGTGAATTTGACTGACTGATTTATTTAATGAAATCTGGTAAATGAATTAGCAAGTATTACGATACCAATATAGTTTATGGAAGAAGTTGTTCAAACTATTGTGGAATTAAGTTATGAGTCACCCTAGAGTTGTAAGAATGGAACAAAGGTTAAAAGATATGAATTGGAGTATTGATTTGGATTTTTGACTGGAAAGTCAACAATGGAGGTTAAGTCACCTATTAGGATAGATCTAGAGAGAGGAGAGAATCTTCATATGGCTTTAAGTGATTTAGCGAAAGCTTGTGATAGAGTACAATGAGCTGGAATTTAGTGAGCTTTAAAAAGGAAAGGGGTCAATAAGTTTATTAGAAAATTATTTACGATGAGTGAGGGATCTATTACTAATGAGTTTACAATCACAACAGGACTCATACTGGCGAGTAGAGAGCCCATATTTTTTTACTAATGTCATTGATGAACTTACAACTAATATTCAGGAAGTATCATTGTATGTTATGACAAGACAATGACATGTTGAATGAAAATTATGGAGTGATGCATTGGAAGATAAGGGCTTAAAAATTATTATAACTAGATCAAACTATATGGATTGCAATTTTGATCAAAATAGTAATGATAGTAAAGAACCATTTAAAATTGATGGCTAAGAAATGCAATAATGTTTTTTTTTTGTATATTGGATCTATTATATAGAAGAATTGAGAGATAGATACGGATATATCTAATACACTTGAAGAGTTGAAGATGGTTGGATGACATGGAGAGAAGCTTCAACTATGTTATGTGATTGATATATGCTTGTAATCGTGTATTTTGCATGACATCAACAAGGTCTACACTGTTGTATGGTTGATAATGATATGCGCTGAACTAGGAGGGATAGAACAAGGAATGAGTTTATAGAAAAAATGTACGAGTAGCCTATGATATCAAAATCGGGACTAGTCGGTGACTAGTCCCCAGGCGGCATTTTACTGACGGACCAATTCCAATTCTTTCATAGCTGGGCGGAATCCAGACTAGACTCAACTAGTCCCCGACTAGCGACTGGGACTAGTCCCTAGGTGGCATTCTGCAAGCAAATTTTTTTCTTATAAGGAGTCTTTGCAAGCAATTTTGTTTGGATTTTTTTGCATTGCCTCGAAGTCTTGTGTCGCAACTATGACTCTTTCTTATAATCATCTGTTGAGGAGCTAAGAATCTGAGATAAAAACATCGACAAATAAATTTTGTTTATTTGTCGATATCCATATAACCCTATAATCAAAATCAGGGTTGTTCACATATTAAACATCAACAAACAAATATTGTGATAAATTCTTAGTTCTGAGTCTTTTGACTTGGGCATGAAGACAATACAATTGTGTTCTGTTACTTATGTATTTATACCCATGTTATGACCTGTGAAGACATGCATTGTTATTGACCGACTAATATCATATACTTATTGACATTTATGCTAGTTCATATATCATATATGTTTAGGAAAGGGGGAGGGGTTAGAATAAGTTTTGGCCGACTTGTCCCGAATTAGTCCCAAATAGTCCTAGTCGGCCCTTGGTTGACTAGGGGCCGACTACCGACTTTGACTCCATAGTGAGTAGCACCAATTGTGAACAAAATAAATGAGAAACATATAAAGATGGTTGAGGCATGTACAAAGGAGAGAAGAGGTGGCTGGGAATATTGTTGAGGGATCAAAAAAAAGGAGGGGATTACCTAAGATAACATTGATGGAAGTTGTTTGAAATGATTCAAAAAAACTTGCATCGTCAATAGAGATGCCTTTCTATAAGAATGCTTCGGAAAGAAGAATTTACGAAGCCGACCCCAAGTAGATGGGATTAGGGTTGACGGTTATGGTTATATCTCCTCACCTTATTGGTGGATACTAATATTATAACAAATACTTTTCAAATCTCGAAATTATTATCCATATTTGTCTTTCAGTTTTAATTGGATATTCACCAGACCATCACATATTTGATTTATTATGAATACATATGGCAGTACAATTTACAAATCAAATAATTTTTACCGGATTACCTATGCGTCTCTTAGTTAAAACTTAAAGGTGATCAATACTCGGAGCGTCTCCTTGGTAAAGGTGATCCATACTTGTGGAGATCACCACATATCGTTCTGGAAGGTTCTTTTGCACCAGTTTTCATTTGTGCAATCATATACTCTTTTCTTTATGTTTTTTTTATTGCTTTGCTTTAAGATCTTTTTTTAATATATTCTTAATGGAGGTGTATCATATCTAAAAGAAGAGGGAAAACAAAAAGATGAGATAAAGAAGAACAAGTAAAAGGTTCAGTCCCCTCGAAGCTTATTTTCGGCTTAGCATATTCCCACTTTTTTTTAAGGATCCCTTAGTTATATAAGATTTATGTCGTTATTCAAAAATTTGGATTCGACTCGAAAGTCAGCCGAGTCGAATAAAGCTCGACCCGACTAGGCAAACTTGGTCTAACTCAGTCAAATATCTCGACTCAAAATCTAGCAGAGTCGAGTCAACTCGCCTTACTTGATTGAGTTTTATGACTTTATCTAGTTTTAAAACAATGGTTTATGCAATTAGAAGTCACAAAGTTGTTTCTATCCAATATCCCAACATCACAATTCCATTTCCGTGTAAATCGTGGAGTAAATGAACATCACAATTCCATTTCGGTGTAAATCATGGAGTAACTGAACATCTAAATGTGGTATGTGATTACTGATTCTTTCAGGAGCTTGCCACATGAAGTCTTAATTTCGCATTTTCGGATGAGCAAAGAAGTATAAATATCTTCATATACTTGTCGTTCGTTAATTGGTATCGCGTATTCTTATTTCTAACATTTCCATGACATGAGTTATTAATACATTGAGTTTATTTTATTTACAATTTATTTTGTTTAGGGAAGGGTCTTTAAGGTTTTGGATGCTTATTTTTGGTTAAACTGGCTGAGCAATTCCTTTTTCCCCCATTGGCACAAGTCGTATAAGAATTTTTCTAAAAGAATATAATTAATTAGGTTATGGAAGTTTTATTTCAAATAAAAGCAAATTTTTTGTTGGTTTAGTGGTTAACATTAGATTTTTCTGATTTAATTGATATCTCAATCAACTTTTATGGACTACATTGATTTCTATGCGAAATACAGCTCTAACAAACTTTTGATACATTTTCTACCGTAGTATTATTTCTCAACATATTATATAAAGTCTAGGTCTGCTCTTAAATTTCAGCAGACTCATATGTCTTTGTAACTCATAAGCCTCTTGAAACATTCGAGTGTTATCCTTCTGAAGCATATTGTTTGGTAAGATCCCTTTCCTATGCTATTTCGTACTTGGAAGCCCTAATGTATATACGTGAATTCAGGTCTATAAAATTACAGTGTTCAAAAACCCGGAACTTGGACTCGACTCGAAAGTCCACCGAGTCGAGTAACTCGAAGAGGCGACTCGGTATATGTGTGTGTATATTTTTTAAAAACTCAAAATAGTAAATAGCCCAAGTCAGACCGAGTTGGAACGAGTCGGACCGAGCCACAGCCCGAGCCACAGCTGGTCCGAGTTTCGGTCTGAGTCGACTCGATTTTCGGTCGAGTCGAGTCAGACCGAGTTTTGGTACTATGGAATTACACTCCACTGCCTGTATTCTTGGATCCTGTCTTCAAGCGATTCTCAATCGTTTGGTCCTAGAGCCTTCTTCCCCATCCATGCTGCATTCATTTGGTGCCACATTTCTCTCATCGGTTGTACTACATCAGTTTACTTATTTAAACCTTAATAAATCAGAGTGTGGATGAATTGGTGCTTCTACCAAATTTATTATGACTGATGTAAGAAACACCCTCTCGTTCCCAGTTCATTATAACTTCGATTGGTGCGATGCTATTTCCTTGTGACGCTAAAGTTACCATCAACTTCGATTATTGTTGATTAGAATATGCAGGGTTTGAGGCATATTTACGAAGTCGGAAGTCGGAAAAAAAATCGGCTAGGAGAGAAGCCCAAAATATCGAGAAAAAGTCGGGAAAGTCTGGAAGGAGCCGTGAAACAAACGGTAGAACTTTAAAATATATTTATATGCAGATGTTGTAATGGGCTTTCTGAGCAGTACATGACACGATTAAAACACGATTAATCGATATTAAAACCATAAATCGGGATTAAATGTAAAAATTGTGTTTTTTCTCTCCATAAAATCTGGTCTTTTTCAAAAAATCGGAAAAGAGTCGCATATCGAACATTTACTAAATAAGTCATGTTTTAATCGCGACTTATTCAAAAAATTGGAATTTTTGGTAATAGATGTTCGAAGTAGAGCATCAAGTTATAAATATATAAGCCAATATGTACCGTATTCGATGGTGACACTTCAAATCCATATTCGTATGTTCAATTTTAGTGTGCTAACTATAAACTTTCTCCCATAGGTCTCTATCCACATAGGACCTACTAGAAGGCAATGTATGTTGTAGTTGATGGATGGTTTTTGTATCCTCAAGTAAAATCTTGCTGGAAGTATGGAAGCAGTCTTAGGGGAATGGTAGAGAGTTCATTTTGAAATTCATATGATGTCAGATCTTTTGTTTTAATCTGTGTTCTCTTTGAGAGTTCTGTAGGAACTTTGTTACAAATTGATATGTATAGTTAGTACACATCTTTCATCACATCCCTTCATTATGCTCAATGCTGTGTTTTGTTTCCAACAATGTTCCATATATTTTCTACGGTCATCCATTACCATTATAATGGATTTATCCCGGCTGATATCACTCTCGGCTTATGATTTGTTGTGTACAGGGTATCTTGATTCAATAACCTGGGCACTTGGTACTTACCGAACCTGAGTTTCCTGTCAAAGGAGAGGGTGTTGAAGTGCAGGGTGTCTTTTATGTCTGAACGGAACTCTCTTTACTTGGGATCAATTGGGTTGCTTGGAGAATACTGCCCAAGTCCTGGAAAAAACCCAGATGCTCATTGGAGAAATCCCGTGTTGAAGGCAGTAGCTTCCTGTTGTTTGTTGCGTCTGCTTCTGAATTCGCCTCCGCCATCTGATATTGTGGCCGTAGCCTCTACATAGCTAGTCCCAGCAAGGAAAGATAATGGCTTTGCAGAACATTGGTGCTTCGAACAGCGACGATGCCTTCTACAGGTACAAGATGCCCCGGATGATAACCAAGATTGAGGGCCGGGGGAATGGGATCAAGACCAATGTCGTGAACATGGTCGATATTGCCAAGGCCCTGGCGAGGCCGGCCTCCTACACCACAAAGTACTTTGGCTGTGAGCTCGGCGCCCAGTCCAAGTTCGATGAGAAGACCAGCGTCTCACTCGTCAACGGTGCCCATGACACTGCCAAGCTGGCTGGGCTCCTCGAGAACTTCATAAAGAAGTACGTGCAGTGCTACGGGTGCGGCAATCCGGAGACCGATATCCTCATCACAAAGACCCAGATGATAACCCTCAAGTGCGCCGCCTGTGGGTTTATGTCGGACGTTGATATGCGGGACAAGCTCACGTCTTTCATCCTGAAGAACCCGCCGGAGCAGAAGAAGGGATCCAAAGATAAGAAGGCGATGAGGCGGGCGGAGAAGGAAAGGCTCAAGGAAGGGGAAGCCGCTGACGAAGAGCAGAAGAAGCTGAAGAAAGAGGTGAAGAAGAAGGGGGCTATCTCATCCAAGCAGGGACCGAACCCAAAAGCTGCTGCTGCGACTAAGAAGAAGGCCAACGGCTCCGATGAGGAGCACTCGTCGCCGTCTGGCAGCCACGCTGATGATAACGAGGTGGCCGAGGAGGACGACGACAATGACGTCCAGTGGCAGACCGACACCTCTCTCGAGGCAGCCCGCCAGCGCATCCAGGAACAGCTGAGCGCCGTTACCGTCGAGATGGTCGTGCTCTCGACCGCTCCCGAGCCGAAGAAGGAAGAGAAGTCGAAGCAAGAGAAGAAAGATGAAGCCGCAAGCAAGGGGACATCATTGCAGGAGAAGTCGAACCCCCATGAAAAGCTGGTCATGGAGATCAAAGACCATCTGAAGAAGGGGTCGAAGCCAATCGAGCTCGGGTCCTTTCTGCGGTCACTGGCAGGGTCCCTGCAGGAGGCGATGAATGCGCTCGTTGAGGCCCTATTCGGGGGCGTGGGGAAGGGCTTTGCGAAGGAGGTGGGGAAGAAGAGGAGCTACCTTGCTGCCGCCGTGCAGGACGAGGGATCTCAGGTGATGCTACTCCAGGCCATTGAGGCCTTCTGCGAGAGGTGTAGCGGAGATGCAGTGAAGGAGGTGGGACTCGTCGCCAAGTCCCTCTACGATGGCGACGTGCTGGATGAGGAGTGCATCGTGCAGTGGTACGAGGGAGGCTGCGCTGGTGTCAACAAGGGCTCGCAGGTCTGGAAGAACATGAAGCCGTTTGTCGAGTGGCTCCGGAGTGCTGAGTCAGAGTCGGAAGATGAGTGATTTCAGTTTTTACCTTCGATGATCGAACGACATAGTAGTGAAATGAGTTTATCATGGATGATACCTTTCTGTTTAGTACCTATATGATACTTGTGTGGTATGAGTGCCTATGAATGCTTCCCAGTATGGTGTTCTTGGAGTTTGCTGGATAGACTAAGTCTGTCTGTAATGCCCTTAACAATGATATCAGGTGTGTTTCTGAAACTTTAGCCTCCATCGATCAGATTCATGCTTTGTTGACCATGTATGGTGGTGATGGCCTGAATGGCGGCTGGATAAGATGACTGTCCATCCACGTGATCGGTGATCCTGATGGTTCTTGTTTCTTGATTCAAGCTAGGGGCACCCACCCAAATGAGTATGGTATTTGTTATTCTTTCGCTTTTCGATCGCGGCCAGGCCCAGTGATTCATCTGGGAATTCCGGTTGATGCCTCGTTAAAATGGCGGAATGCCGCCTTATGCAGTCCCAAGCAGCCATTGATATTGTGGGTAGAGGGAAAGGCGGTGTCTGGCATCGTTCTGGACCAATCCGTTTCTATCTATAGTTTCATATTTCAAAATCAACAAATCGAAACTATTTGCTCTGGTGGAATGAAGGACTTCGGAACGGTGATTTATCACTCCGTCTGTTCTATGCTAACTGGAACGTTGAACCATTGGATTACATTGGAAATAGTAATTGATGGGATTATCCTCTTCTGGATGAGGTTTAAGCAGAACAACAGTTCCTCATGCCAAACACCCCCCTTAGCTTCTATGACATGGCATTCCCTTGTCCTAAGCTGCTCTATTACATTTTCCTCAAAAAAAAATAAAAAAAGCTGCTCTATAATAACGGTAGGGCTGGCAATGGGCTGGGCCTCAGTCCGACTCAACCAAGCCTAGGTCCAGGCTCATATTTTTTTGGGGGACTTAGTGAACGGTTCAAAACATGAGATCCCTTTAAGCCGAAGGATAAAGGATAAAAATATCCCTCAATTAGCTTCAAATTTTGATTTGCATACCACTCTAAACTAAACCTAAAACCTAAACCTAATCTTAAAACCTAAGATCTACAAGCCGTGGGGTGAATCGTAGGCCTAATCCTAATATGAACCCTAAAACCTAAGATCTACAGGCTATGGGGTGAGCCCTAGATCTAATCCTAAAACCTAAATCCTAGATTTAACCTAAAACCTAAGATCTACAGACCATGAGGTGAACCGTGGACCTAATCCTAAAACCTAAACCCTAACCCTAGATCTAATCAGAACCAATCCGACCCAGCCGACCCTCTTGTCTCTATTGCTCGTCGTTGCCACAGCACCGCCGTTGTAAACCCGGTTGCCTCTAGCTGCTCGCTACGCCGCTGTTAACCCCGGTCGCCACCCGCTGCTTGTTGCACCGCTTTCGACACTGTCCGCTAGGGGTGGCAATTCTTGACTCGACCCGCCAACCCGACCCGAACCCGACCCGAAGTTAGCGGGTTTGGGTTTGGCCTAAATGAGTTCGGGTCATAAACGGGTCGACCCGATTGACCCGTTTATTTAATGGGTCGGGTTCAGGTTTGTACTTATAACCCGATTGACCCGACTTGACCCGTTTAACAAATGGGTCGTGTCAACCCGACCCGAGCCAACCCGACCCAACCTGATCAAACCCGGCCCAATCCGATCCAACCCGATCAAACCGGGCCCAATCCGACTTGTCTTGACCCAACCCGACAGGATTACATGGGTTCTGTTGACCCAGCCCGAGCCAACCCGACCCGACACGACCCGACCCGTTTAGTAAACGGGTTAAACGGGTCGAGTCGGGTCAACCAGTTTATTAGGCGGGTCGGGTTTGGGTTTAAGTTTTTGACCCGTTTATTAAACGGGTCGGGTTCAGGTTGGGTGTTTTTGTTGGAATTGGATCCGCTTATCAGAGTCGCAGCGGAAGCAAAAGATAGATCCGAAGATCATACGGTGTATGTTTCATTACAATTAATTCTACAAAACAATCTACATACAAATCTATGATCTTAGCATATGTGCGGACACCCTAAAGGCATACTACGATCTACGGAAGACATGCATGCATCTAGTTAGATGTTTACAATCATCATACCTTATGGATCTATGATCCGGAGATGACGGAACGATGAAGAACCGCACTTGAATCACAAGGGAAACTGTCGGATAGCACCTTGTTCTTTGCGAATTGAAGAATCCTCGAAATCTCATCTCTGAGTGCAATTACGAGCCGACGGAGGAATCCGTTGCGAAGACGATGGCTAGCAGCGAGATCTCCTCCTTCTCTTTCTCTCTTTTTCCTTCTCCTTCCTTCCTCTTTCTTCTCCCTTCTTCTTCCTCTCTTTTCCTTGGCCGAAACCACAAAGGAGGAGGCAAAAGGGGGGTTCGGATTTTTGGAGGAGAGGGGGAAGATTAAGGCCGTCCCTCCCTCTCCCTATTCTCTTATAGGGCCGGTCTCCCATTGCTTCAAGGAAGCTAGGGCCGGCCCTAGATAGATTAGGATAGAGAGGGGTGGTTTTTAGGGATTCCAAGTGTCTATCGTGAAGCCTGGACGAAAACGCCCTTCACGAAAAGTGGAAAACTGAAAGAGAGACTGAGTGAGGTGCGCTACTCGGAATCGAGTTCCGTCAGCGCCTATGAGCTCCTGGAATTATTCCGCTCATTCTAAGATCCATATTCAATGTGTTCTGAGCCATATTTCAGTATTTACCAAAATACCCCTATGGTCCGTAACACATGTGAATTAGGTTCTTAGGCTCCGGACTTGCGCTCCATCGCGCTACTTCGCATCCAACGTATCCAACTAGGTCGGGGAACAATTCCTATACGCAACGACAGGGTGGAACCTTCAAGGTTCGGGATCTTTAGCTCCAACCGGATCCCTGATTAACTGTTTCGGTGACACACCAAAAGTTCCGTTAATCAGCCCTAATCCGATTAACCCGCGTAGCCACCCAGAGTGTGACGCGAGTTGAACTCTAGTGATCCTAAACTTATGTTACTCCCACGTAACCCTGTTCTCTACTATACTTCGATAATCCTCAGTCCCTCCTATTACTGGTGCCATGATTCGACTCGGGCGGTGGGGAGCATCGTCAGATCCCGATCGATCATTTGACTAGGGTTTGATGACTTGTCATCTATAACACCACACACCTTACGGTGCTATGCCTAGCATCCGGAACGTCGTCAGTCATACTGACAACCACCAGGTCTGGGTTAATTGTGTGGACAGATTGACTCATCAAAACACACCCATCCAACACTGGACGTCGGATAACCTGTAGGGATTACATGTCACTCAAGCGCCAGCCGGGTAACCCAACGTACCGTGGTATTGGACTATGGAAGGTCCGCACACGTTAGCACACCAAAGCACCACACAACTGGTTGGCCCAGTGTACATGGTCCCTCAGGGTTAAGGACAGATTATCTATAGTAGTAAGACGATTTATGCACCAGTGTCTGAACTACTGAACTGTGCACTGTCTTGGATCCTGTTCAACACGATCATCGTGCTTGGTCAGGTGAATGGGAATCCCACGTTCCCGTGGTGGAGACTTCACCACATCCTCTACCTGCCAACAGCTTGTTCTCGGTGAAGCGACCTGCATCACCTAATCTGTGAACTAGTTCTAGGTTTACACAGAACTGGTCCACTGGGTCTCCCAAGCATGGATCCACCATATGCCTCAGTGGCCTACTGTGTTCCCTAGGGTCCTTTTATTATATGAGTATTAATATATAGCAGAGTAGTATTCTAATTAAAGCAATAACCAAAGGCATCTTTATTAATGTTAATACAGAAAATCCACGCTAAGGACACACGAGCTACAATAATCTCCCACTTGGCCTAGCGAGGAACAACAGTCTTAACTCCCATGGCATCCACGTGCTTCTCAAAAGCCTTGGTCGGTAACGCCTTTGTGAAAGGGTCCGCCATGTTATCTGCTGACGCCACCTGAGTCACTGCAACCTCCCCTCGCTTCTGCAAGTCCCGGATAATGTAGTATTTTCGCTCGATATGCTTGCTCTTCTGGTGATATCTTGGCTCCTTGGATTATGCTACTGCTCCACTATTTTTACAGTAAAGGACAATAGGATCTTGAGCTCCCGGTACGCATCCTAAGTCCGTGTGCAACTTCTTGAGCCACACCGCCTCCTTAGCTGCTTCACACACCGCAACGTATTCAGCCTCTATCGTCGAATCCGCGATGCATCCCTGCTTCACGCTCCTCCAACTGACAGCTCCTCCTCCTAATGAAAACACAAACCCTGATGTCGATCTCCTGGATTCCGGATCTGACGCAAAGTCAGAATCTGTATATCCAATTGGGATCAGTTCCTGTGAAGAGTAAACTAACTCATAATCTCTCGTTCTACGGAGATGCTTGAGTATACTTTTCACAGCAGTCCAGTGCCCTGGACCCGGATTTGACTGATATCTGCCCATCATGTCTACTACATAGCATATATCTGGTCTCGTGCACTACATAGCATACATCAGACTCCCTACAACCGAAGCATAAGGTATCTTCTGCATCTCTGCCCTCTCCTCAGGAGTCTTAGGACCCTGATCCTTGGACAACTTCATTCCATGTCTGAATGGAACCAGTCCCTTCTTGGAGTTGTGCATACTGAACCTGACCAAGATAGTATCTATATAGGCTGACTGTGACAGCGAGAGGGTCTTGTTCTGGCGATCTTGAGTTACCTTGATCCCCAGAACATAACTCGATTCACCCAGGTCTTTCATGTCAAATTGAGAGGATAACCACACCTTCACTGTAGACAACGTTCTAATATCGTTTCTAATGAGCAGGATATCGTCTACGTAAAGCACTAGAAAAACTACTGCAGTCTTATCGCTCCTTTTATAAACACATGGTTCATCCACGTTCTACTCAAATCCATAAGACTGGATAGCCTGATCAAAAAGCATGTTCCAACTTCTGGATGCTTGCTTCAGTCCATAAATGGACCTTTGCAACTTGCACACCAAACTTTCCTGACCTTTTACGACAAAGCCTGGAGGCTGAGACATGTAGATGTCTTCTTCCAAATCCCCGTTGAGGAATGCAGTCTTGACGTCCATTTGCCAGATCTCCCAATCATAATGGGCTGCAATGGACAAGAGGATCCGGATAGAGTTAAGCATAGCCATTGGTGAAAAGGTTTCGTCATAGTCGACCCCTTCTCGCTGGGTATAACCTTTAGCGACTAGTCTAGCTTTGTAAGTCTCAACGGTACCATCCGGACCTCCTTTTCTTTTGTACACCCACTTACACCCAACATGTTTAATATTGTGAGGCGGTGTTACAAGTGTCCAGACCAAGTTTTGGGACATCAATGTCAGTTCTGCCTCCATGGCTTCCTGCCATGCTGCATGGTCAGAGGATATCATCGCTTCGTCATAGTTCAGAGGATCATCCTCCTGAAACTCTGGATCCACCATAAAGGCTTCTCCAATGTATCTATCAGGAGCACTTATGGTTCTCCCACTGCGACGAGCCTGCGGTGGTTCCATAGGAGTCGATTCTACAGTATCATTTATCTTAGTGGTATAGGCTCCCACTACGTTTTCTGTCTGCTTACTCTCATCAGTACCAAGTAATTCTTCAAGAACTACTTTACTGGTGGGCTTATGGTCTATTAAATAATCCTGCTCCAGGAATACGGCGTTCGTCGAGACGATAACCTTTCTATCCTCAGGATCATAAAATAAACCACCCTTTGTCCCTTTTGGATACCCAACAAACAAACATACCTTAGTTTTTGACTTCATCTTATCTCGCTTGTCCTTCCGCACATGTGCTGGACAACCCCAAATCCTAAAGTGCTGTAGGCTTGGCTTTTGCTTCAACCACAGCTCCCAAGGAGTTAGGGGTACTGACTTTGATGGAACAAAGTTCAAAGTATATGCTGCCGTCTCTAGGGCATATCCCCAAAAACTAGGTGGCAATGGTGCATAACTAATCATAGTCCGAACCATGTCTAACAAAGTTCAGTTTCTCCTCTCAGATACACTGTTTTGTTGTGGTGTCCCTACTGCAGTCAACTGAGATACGATCCCATGCTCACGCAGGTACCCAATAAATTCATCCGATAGGTATTCGCCTCCTCGATCCAATCGAAGAGATTTGATACTTTTACCCGTCTGCTTTTCTGCTTCAGCTCTGAACTCCTTGAACTTATCAAAAGATTCAGACTTCCACCGCATTAGGTATATGTATCCAAACCTCTAGTGATCATCCATGAAGGTGATGAAATACTCGAAGCCTCCTATGGCACGGACACTTATGGTCCCACATACATCAGTGTGTACCAACTCTAATACCTCCTTAGATCAGCTACCTTTGGCTTGGAAAGATCTTTTAGATCTTGCCTTCCAGGCAAGACTCACATGTCGGTAGGCTTTCTGAAACATCTAGACTTAAGAGTCCTACCTTAACCAACCTGTGAATCCTGTCTGAGGCTATGTGTCCAAGCCTTAGATGCCAAAGGAGTGTTGGATTATCTGAGAGATTTTTCCTTTTAGATGAATTAACCACACAAGCTTCAGTTATATTATCCTGCTTATGATTGGAGTTAATTATATAGAGACCATTCTGTATCTTTCCCTTACAAACAAAGGAACCATTCAATTTAATTGACACACCAGAAGCATCAAATAAAACTAAAAAACCTTCATTATTCAATAAGAAAATAGAAATTAAGTTTTGTCTCAAGGACGGTACATAAAGTATGTCTCTAAGTAATAAACTTCTTCCATCAAGAAATTGTAAGACGACATCTCCAACTGCTTCGGCCTCTGCCACGGCCTCAGTTCCCATGCTTAGGATCATCTCCCCATCACCCAGTTTTTTTGTCTCTTTGAACCCCTGCAAATTATTGCAAGTATGGTTAGTGGAACCAGAATCCACAATCCATGAAACTGGAGAACAACTGAATGCTACAAGGGATTCCACTATGTGGATTTGAGATATACCTGTCTCAGCCTTCTTGGGAGCCGCGCGGCAGTCGCCCTTCGAGTGCCCCTTCTTGCCGCATCAGAAATATTTTTCTTTGGGCTTCGCCGGACCATTCTGCTTATGAACCTGCAACTGCACCTGGTCCATCTTCACGGGCTTCTAAGACTTCCTTTTCTGAAACTTGCCTTTGGCTTTCAGAGAAGAATTCCACTCTAAGTTAAGGGATTGGGCTCCTGCCTTCATCCCGTCCTCTGCCGCCTGGAGCGTCGCTAGGAGCTCTACGTTAGATATCTCCAACCGGTTAAGGTTAAAGTTGGTAACGAAGCCCTCAAACGCTCCTGACAGAGACGCGAGGAAAATGTCGGTCTGGATCTCCGCATCCAAGATGACATCGAAGGAACCAAGCTCGTTCACATAGCCAAACAATTTCAGCATATGATCCCGAACTAAAGTCCCCTCTGCCATCTTCGTGGACATAAATTTCTTGATGGTCAGGTAACGAGTTACCCGACTACGACCCTCGAACATTTCCTTTAGGTAGAGCATCATGTCTGAAGCGAAGGCCATGTCTTCGACTTGCTTCTGAAGGTCGGTCTGCAAGGATGCCACTATATAGCACTTGCACATCTCATCAGCATCTAGCCAGTCTTTTCATTCCTTCAACTGAGCCTCAGTTGCACTTGGTCCTGGCATGGCCGGTTGAGGGGTACTTAGGGCAATTGTTTGTTTGCCAACCCTTAGGACGAGCATCAAGTTACGCTTCCAGTCCTTGTAGTTTGGTCCCGTAAGTTTGTTATCATTAAGTATGGAGGCAAGGGGGTCGAGCTTGGTCATGATTTCTGTAAACAATGGTTCAAAGCAAAATTAGGGTTTACTACAATCTATTTCATGGAATTTAGAAATAGATAATGTTTACTCCAGCCGCTATGTCTTTACTACCTCAAGTGGAGACATCCAGGAATCTAAATTCCCTGGGCTCGAGCACTGAGACTCTCGGCCCTGAATTGGAGACAACATCTCAGTGAGAGCATGCAACCGCTTCTGCCAACGGGGTTTTTACGACCCAGTCTTCATCAGAATTACCCATAGTAAACTGAAAGATCTTCAAGTCTTCTTTTGGCCAGTTTTATGTGATCCGCGTGCGCAGCAACGGTGGCTTCACACAAGCTTTCGGATGCTTCCCATAAATCTAGGTGGTGTCGGCAGGGGGGTTCATAGGCTCCCGCAGTGCAGGAAAAAACCGTCACCCACTGCCACCGGCATCCTCCATGTCCCGTAGGAAACCACTAGGCGAACCAGTATGGAAGGAAACACACCTCTCACCCGGTGGAAATATCGAACTGCGTACCTCCCACCCAGACCCTTAGCCGGTTGATTATGGAGGCCAGGGGCTCCCATTTGGAGGGAACCTCTTATACATCCCTTCTTTATGAGGTTTTATGCATATCTAGAAAGGTCATGACCTCCTAGACTTAGACCCTGGTCTACCGTGCTCCCACTAGGATTACAACCTTCCCGCAAAGCATTAGTATCCTTGAAAAATATCATAGTCTCTACCTTGAATACTCAGCTTTCGCCTTTCTCGCAAGGATCACATTACATAGATTCCAAGGATCCCGATACTTCACTAGTTTGCCCATAATCCTAAGATCTGGAGCCTAGCCTAAAGTCAACGTGGAAAGGACTCCCACTACGATGACGCCTCGTTCACAATTTGATGCCTGATGTCATAGTAGACCTCATCTCATTATAGGTTTCGATGCTGGCCAAATAAGGACATCCGACAACCTCCGCCGGGCCTCAACCTAATGGTGGCATAACCAAATCGTGATGAGTTTATACTACCATCAAACGTCATCTAGAAACGGGTATCACACAGTAAAATCCTAACCTAACTTGGTTGCTAGGACCACGTGGGGAAAAGACATCCCACTAGGGTTATCATACTTCTTATGGAGACATTAGTTAATTATCTCTAAACAAATCTAACACAACGTCTATCTCGGTGCACAGTACTTGGCTACCTGAACTACCACGAGGGCGGTTACCAACTTTCCTTTTAGCTAGCCATCGGATTCGCACGTGTTAGAACCATATAGAGACACCGATGAATCCATAAGCTTAGTACTAACCCTAAGCCCGATCTAGAGACAAACTCACAAGCAAGATAGCAGATAATCACATTATCATCGGGGTTCTCTAAATACTAAGTAAAGAGAAACAACAGAAATAGCATCCAAACTGAATCAAGTCCAGGGTCCGACCCCTGAACCTGAATAGCACAGCCAAGATATCCTGCTATTCCGTTCTGCACGATCTCTGACGACGATCCCCATCATCGCCAACATGCACACTTTCGCCGGGTCTTTGCACGCCATGGTACCGCTTGCCCAAACTGTGGATGTAGCATCATCTCCTTCTTCCTGTGACCGAAAAACTAACACGCTTCGAGCAAGTGCTCGTTCGTGTACAATTTTGCTAGAAAAAAAAAGAAACAATCCTAGAAAACATGGCCAGGGAACCGAGGATGATCAACCCCCACCCTCGCCCATCTAGAGCCTTAAAATCTACAAGCACAATAATAATCAATGCAAAAATAAATCTGGGGTCCGACCCCCGGATACATGCAATTACAGATTACTATTCAGCGCGGCACCTGCAAAAAGACGATACATAGCATAATCCATATGCATGATCTACGCTGAATCCCGACGAAAACATATGCCATCATATATTCACATGATATTTTCACGAATTCATGCATGAAACATACACCAAAGCGTGTTCTGATACCAATTGTTGGAATTGAATCCGTTTATCAGAGTCGCAGCGGAAGCAAAAGATAGATCCGAAGATCATACGGTTATGTTTCATTACAATTAATTCTACAAAATAATCTACATGCAAATCTATGATCTTAGCATATGTACGGACACCCTTGAGGCATACTACAATCTACGGAAGACATGCATGCATCTAGTTAGATGTTTAGAATCATCATACCTTATGGATCTATGATCCGGAGATGACAGAACGATGAAGAACCACACTTGAATCACAAGGGAAACTGTTGGATAGCACCTTGTCCTTTGCGAATTGAAGAATCCTCGAAATCCCGTCTCTGAGTGCAAGGATTATGAGTCGACGGAGGAATCCGTTGCGAAGACGATGGCTAGCCGCGAGATCTCCTCCTTCTCTTTCCTCTTCTTCCTTCTCCTTCCTTCCTCTTTCTTCTCCCTTCTTCTTCCTCTCTTTTCCTTGGCCGAAACCAAAAAGGAGGAGGCAAAAGGGGGGTTCGGATTTTTGTAGGAGAGGGGAAGCTTAAGGCCGGCCCTCCCTCTCCCTATTCTCTTATAGGGCTGGTCTCCCATTGCTTCAAGGAAGCTAGGGCCGGACCTAGATAGATTAGGATAGAGAGGGGCGGTTTTTAGGGATTCCAAGTATCTATCGTGAAGCCTGGACGAAAACGCCCTTCACGAAAAGTGGAAAGCTGAAAGAGAGACTGAGTGAGGTGCGCTACTCGGAATTGAGTTCCGTCAGCGCCTATGAGCTACTAGAATTATCTCGCTCATTCTAAGATCCATATTCAATATGTTCTGAGCCATATTTTAGTATTTACCAAAATACCCCTACGGCCCGTAACATATGTGAATTAGGTTCTTTGGCTCCGGACTTGCGCTCCATCACGCTACTTTGCATCCAACGTATCCAACTAGGTCGAGGAACAATTCCTATACGCAATGATAGGGTGGAACCTTCAGGGTTCGGGATCTCTAGCTCCAACCGGATCCCTGATTAACTGTTCCGGTGACACACTGAAAGTTCCGTTAATCAGCCCTAATCCGATTAACCCGCGTAGCCACCCAGAGTACGACGCGAGTTGAATTCTAGTGATCCTAAACTTATGTTACTCCCTCGTAACCCTGTTCTCTACTATACTCCGATAATCCTCAGTCCCTCCTATTACTGGTGCCATGATTCGACTTGGGCGGTGGGGAGCACCGTCAGATCCCGATCGATCATCTGACTAGGGTTTGATGACTTGTCATCTATAACACCACACACCTTCCGGTGTTATGCCTAGTATCCGGAACGTCGTCAGTCATACTGACAACCACCAGGCCTGGGTTAATTGTGTGGATAGATTGACTCATCAAAACGCACCCATCCAACACTGGACGTCGGATAACCTGTAGGGATTACATGTCACTCAAGCGCCAGCCGGGTAACTCAACGTACCGTGGTATTGGACTATGGAAGGTCCGCACACGTTGGCACATTAAAGCACCACTCAACTAGTTGGCCCAGTGTACATGGTCCCTCAGGGTTAAGGGCAGATTATCTATAGTAGTAAGACGATTTATGCACCAGTGTCTGAATCACTGAACTGTGCACCGTCTTGGTTCCTGTTCAACACGATCATCGTGCTTGGTCAGGTGAATGGGAATCCCACGTTCCCGTGGTGGAGAATTCACCACATCCTCTACCTGCCAACAACTTGTTCTCGGTGAAGCAACTGACATCACCTAAGCTGTGAACTAGTTCTAGGTCTACATAGAACTGGTCCACTGGGTCTCGCAAGCATGGATCCACCATGCGTCTCAGTGGCCTACTGTGTTCCCTAGGGTCCTTTTATTATATGAGTATTAACATATGCCAGAGTAGTATTCTAATTAAAGCAATAACCAAATGTATCTTTATTAATGTTAATACAGAAAATCCACGCTAAGGACACACGAGCTACAACAATTTTGCCCTTATACATATGTCTCAACCCGACCCGAACCCGACCCAGTGCCACCCCTACCGTCTGCCGCCCGTCGCTATTGTTATTGCTATCGTTGGTTGCTCGAGAGAAAACGAAAAAGGGGGGAGAAGGGAGGGAGGCATTTTTGGATTTATGAAAAGATTTTGGGACCTCACACCCATTTCCTCTATTTTTTTTCCTCGACAAAGCCTGTGCCCACTTTATCACTTTAAATTAAAGATAAAACCCCAAGGCCAAATCTGTATGAATGATTTGGGTCTGGGCCGGGCTCTGGCACAAAAGCCTCAATGATCAACTTTCTTCAGTGCAGTTATTTGGTATTAATCGAGCCGATTACTGTAGTTATTTCTCATTCAAAGGGTTATTTTGACTTTGCCCCCATATTTGCCTTGAATTAGACTTTACCCCCTATATTTTCATTAATTAGACTTTACCCCCCAAAACTAACTGTTCCATCAGCTCACCCCCGAAAACTTTATTTCTTTCCCGTCAGCTCACCCTCTCAGATGGTGAGCTGACGGAACAGTTAGTTTTGGGGGGTAAAGTCTAATTCTAGGCAAAATTTGGGGGGCAAAGTCAAAATAACCCTAAATATAAATGTCATTATTTTGTAGATTAAGTTGTAATCTAAGAAATAACCACAAGAAATTACAAGATTTTTCTCCAACATATTTGATTGAATAAAAAAAAAGGTTCACTCATAGATATCACGTAGACCTGGCCCTTGGTATGAAAGTGGGCTGGGTTCTGGCTGAACCTATACAAGCCCGAGCCAACCCGTTTTGATTTTGGGCCAAAAACATAGGCCCAAACCCATAATTGTGCTGACTGGATGGCAACAAGCAAGGATTCAAGCTGCTGATACTAACTGTTGGATGATCATCATACATTTGTTTTGGTAAGTTGGACATGATGTTAGACTCCCCAGTTCATATCAAAACTAGGGATGGCAATGGGTCGGGTTCGGATTTTTAATTCTTATTGGAAACGGGGCAGATTCAGGGCGAGTCTATTCAAAAATCATAAAAATCAATTCCCAAACCCGCCCCATTGCCAGTTTTAAGATTCAAAACCCTTCAAACCAACCCCCCTCCCCCGCGCGCACACAACAAAAACCCATGGAACTTCAAAAGGAAAATGCATTTCCGCCACCCTGCATTCCCTCTCGATCTGGCCATCCATCCAGATGTGGCACCTGATCAAGCCGTCGGTTGCACCCAGCCCCGACAGGTGAATTGTACTCAGCTTGACTGATAGGTAAACGGATGGCTGTGATCAGGTGCTACATCAGGAAAGGATCTTCCATGATGCGCACGCACACATGCGCACATGAAAAAAAGTAGCAGTGTCTATAAAAGCTCTGCATCCAACAAAAAAGGCTAATCTGTTTGTATTAGTACTCAGGGACTATAACATTGTATTATTTTGGGGGGCTTTAACTTACAAAATTACCAGGAGGTGCCGAGGAATTCACTGCATGATTCAAGGGGGGGAGGGGGGGACTAAACATAATGCCTGTGGGAATCCTCAAACACCAAAGAGTCCCTAGAGCCAAACCATGGTCCAAATCCATGACCCTTGAGCGAAGCACCCCTCTCGTTCTACCCGAGTGGAAAACGGAACATTCTCGAACCACCGAACAAAATTCTTGCCCTCTTTCGGCTAAGTCGATCTGCAGTCTGGACTTGTACTGCCGGTATCAGGCTAACTGCAGGAGAAAAACAGACATCAGAAAGGGTATTTCAGTAACATTTTCCTCTCTATCCAGAATCATACAAGGTTTAGGTTATCATATGAAAGCAGTCAGTATATCTTCTAAACCGAACAATCAACGGTAAGGATTCAGTATATCTTCACGCAAACTATAGATAATGCTTCTTTTAGATAATTATAATGTTTCTTTTAGATAAATTATAAAATAAACATCTTCAAGCACATTAAGTGATGCATAATACTAATAAATCCAAAGGTGGCACTATCAAATTCCGCATATGTGGAGCCTTAGTGTCCCAATTGGACTGCAAATGTGCGGCCGCTTGTGCGATTGTGATTTTCTATTTTTAAAAATATGATTAAACAACTTTTTTCAGTAATCACATCCCATGGGATTATTCAATGACAACAAAGATAAAAGGGGCTCATTGGGTGTACGAGTTTCGTATCAATAATTCTATAAGCTTGGTATACTAAAGAGAGAGATTGTGATAAATGGCAAAAAGGAATGCAAAATCCAAATTCAAGAGAACAAACGAATACAACATGCTTTATCCAATTCCGATCATAGAAACAAACAAACTAGCTGCTCTTTTTTCCTTGAATTAGATAACACTCGCCATGAACCTCGTACGTTCTAACCGAATTCGCCCCATCAGACAATGTCATGGACCCATACCCATACCCCTTGTCAACATCCTTGTCGTCAAAGGCGACCCCATATGATGCCTTCAGTGATGAGACCTTGATAATGAATACAGTCACTGCATCAACATTGGCATTGTAGGTGGACTTCGTTGGCCCAATATGGGATACGGCTCTTGCGGACGGTCCTCACCACTCACAGTCGAGCCACCTTACGGAGATGGAAGGATAGTTAATGGGGGATATGAGATATGCCGAAAAGCTGAGCACGCACCTAAAATTGGTGCTAGAGATAGAGCTGATGATTTGATTCTCTTAGCCATAGCAACTAAGCAAATACAACTAGACCTATGTTGTGTTTTCAAACACTAGGCCTTGTCTCAGGCTTTAAATGGGCTAATTTCGCCATGGAATCGACACACAGATGCTAATTTTGTTAATCCAATCTATATGCAATGGTGCAAAATTAATTAGGCCCTGGAATTGACACATATAGATACTAATGAAACTATGCATGAAATTGCTAATATCAAAGATGAACATATTGTTGTCACATTAGAACGACCGGTTCCGATCTTTAATCAGACGATCAGATCATCTTTTTTAATCACCTAGGTGTGGAGGGTGTCCCACCAAAATAATTAAATAAACAATAAAAGTGTGCGTTTGTGCACCGCTGGTTAGGATGCTCGAACTCATCAAACCCATCGACACCCCAAACCCCACCCATACCCACCTTCAAAACCTAAACCCAAAACCTAACCACTATTCATAGAACTGTAAAAAGTACCCACAATATTGTTCAACCCCTCTTCCATCCCCTTTTAGTTTAAGGGGTTCGTCTCCCCTCTTCCACTTCATTTAATACCCCATCCATCCAATGCTAAGTTCTTTGAATCATCCCAACTCTAAATATATCCCCTTTTCATGAATGCATCCTCGCCACAAGGTTCATCGAATCTTTCATAATCCCTCATGAATTGAGATCCATCCCACATTCACTATTCTTCCCATTAAAGCAAGTTCATCTCCCTCAATTATTGCTTCATTTATTTATTCCCAAACTCCAAGATTCATTCCCCCTTGTCCTTAGTCCCATTAAATACTCACATCCCATGAAACGCTATAAACACCCCCGTTCTCTAGAAGAAGAAGATTTCAGCCCTTGGGTTGTGAAAGTGGATATTTGTTAATTCATCTTTCTTCTAACCATGCTCTTCATGGTCATCCCATGTCTTTTTCCACCCCAATTCAATCTAGATCCGAAAAATCACCGGTTAGTTATCCTTCCTCTTCTTGTCTTCTACTTGTTTCTAATCCCTATCTTCTCGCCATACCTTCCTTGTTTCACCCCACTAAATCTTATAAGAAAAAGAAAACACAATGAATCATTTCTTGTGAAATTTTTCCTTGTTAAATATTGCTTCGTGAAACGCATATCCTACACCCATCAAGCATCAAAATTTGCAGTGCATTTATCATTTTTATCACATATCTTTGGTTTGTTTGGTGTCGAGAGAGATCTACTTCAAGTGACATCAAAGCCACTAGTGACCATGTTCCATCATAGTGATCGGTCTGGCTATTCTCTTAATCTCCACGGAACCAAGGGCTATAATCATATCAAAGCTTCCCACATATATCTTGCATGGAAACAAGTGAAGGAGAATTGTCTGGTGCGCCATTCATCAACGGGCCTCCACCACAAAGTTCTGCAAGATTACCACCGTTGCGACACTTGTGGAGATGATCAGATATGATGAACTTCAGCGACCTCAAGAAACTCGAGGATGAATTTTTCAAAGTCGAGAACGAATGCAGTTTGAATTCATCCCCTTTTTATGTTCTGGCTATATATTTGTATTTCTTTCTTTTAAAGACTTGTACTTATTGTTGTCATATTAGAACGATTGGTTCCGATCTTTAATCGACGGTCAGATCGTCTTTTGTAATCACCTAGGTATGGAGGATGTCCCACCAAAATAATTAAACAAATAATGAAAGTGTGTGTGTGTGTGTGTGTGTGTGTGTGTGTGTGTGTGTGTGTGTGTGCTGTTGGTTAGGATGCTCCAACTCATCAAACCCATCGACACCTCCAACCCAGCCCAAATCCACCTTCTAAACATAAACTCAAAACCCAACCCGAAGTTCACTATTCAGAGAACAGTGAACAATACCCATGGCACTATTCATTATTGTTCACCCCCTCCTTCATCCCCTTTTTGTTAGTGGGATTCGTTTCCCCCTTACCACTTCATTTAATACCATCGATTCCATGCCAAGAAGGGAGTCGGACAAGCTGCATGGCATAGAGAAGGGTGGGATGCCCATCACTTTTGATCCTACCAAGATCTGATTTCTTTTGACTTCATCCCTCCCTCATCAGCCGCATGACTTGTTCCATGTGGCATTCATCCAATGAACAACTTAAACCACATGAAAATCTCTAAATATGAAATGAAACATAACATAAAACACTAATGGCCATCCAATCAAAATGTTCCAAAAATCCATCAGCTAAAACAAGTGATTTAACCCATGAATTGAAGATTATGATCTGATAATATGAAGATCCATGTGGTCTCAGAACACATCTGCTGGTGCAAAAATGCATCTGAAGTGATAACGATCATATCTGATGGCGGGAATACTCATTTAGCATAATCTAATGGAAAAAATTAAACTAGAAGATGCAATAATCAAAACTGCTTATCTGAATGACCTGACGATGAAAATCACTGATTTGAGTGATCCGACGGTCAAAACTCTTAATCAATACTCTGGATCTACTCTGATCCCTCATTCGATATCTTAAAAAGGTCCTGATCTTCTTTCCAAAAAAAAAAAACCGGTCCTGATCTCTCATCTGATCTCAAGTTCTGATGTACACTGAAATAATCAAGTAGTGCTACAATCGTCATCAGTATGGTTTAAACTGATCCTAATACGATAGATGCCACAACATCAAATGAGATCTTAATAACACATTCAATTTTCCACCAAGATCATGGACAGGAGAGATCTTGCAGTAAGCGATCTCGAGTGGGGTTCTGACTCATGTATGCTTTTGATGAAAGGCATGGAACATTCTTCCATCTTAGGCATGCTCTTCTTTTTTGTTCTTCTACTATGATGTCGCCCCAAGGGATTAGGGGTGGGCGTTTGGTGAGGGGACTGGGATGAGAGGGTTCATATAAAGAATGCATGCTATGCGCGAGGGATTGATGCAGGACGAGTATAGGGGTCCTGCGGAAAGGAAGAATTTTCGCTCTAGGTTAAAGTTTTGGGTTTTGGAAGGTGCAGGGGGGGGGGGGGGGGGATTTGGCGACGGAAAGTGGATCTTGAGTGGGAAAGTTAGAGAAATAGTAGGTTAATTCTTTGGGATCGTTTTGGTGATGGAAAACTAGGGTTTTGATGGGTTATATCATGATTATATTCAATCTATTTTAGGATGATGATTTTCTATTTTTCGTTGAGGGTTTTGATGAATCTAAAAGGATTTTGGTGATGAATGAGAAAAATAAATCGAGAGAATTAGAGATACCTGGATAGAGAGGGGAGTAGAAGTAAGAATCCTAGAAGCCGGCATCTAGGATTTGTTGGATTCGGCATCAACAAGGGGGGAGAAGATGCATCCTATCAGCAGGAACGCACTTGCAAATGCAAATTTATCAATTCATTCAACCAATAAAAGAAAGAGAATGTGTCTTTATATAATAGGCGGTTTACATCCACAAACAATGTAGGACTAAAAAAATGCTAAAAGACGACTTGTTACTCAAGTCTATAATTTACCCTATTAAGTGTGGCGAAAATGACAACTTAAATATGAAAAAAAAAACTAGGCCTCATCTGAGATGAGTCGTCGCATCTGGTTCTAGCCTGAGCCCCAAAAGTCGTGTATGGAAATCTACTCCGCATCAATCGCTTTCACTGCGAATAACTCGTTCTCGATTTTAACTCGAAGACCGGAGCCAACAGCAACGCCGAAGTCTTCTCCATCGCAGGAGTATCTCTGAATCGGCAACTGGTGGTGGAGACCTAGTAGATGATGTCGCGATGTATCGTAGTCACCTCCCGGGTCCCATGGGAAAGATGTTGTCGTCGAGAGGGGACCAGGAGTCAAGGATGTGCTAGCAGATGCTGATAAAGACACCGAGGCAGTTCGACATGGTAGCTTGAAAGAGGACACGCCCAAGTATCAGCGAAACTGAGTGAGCACTTAATCCGAGGGTGGAAGATCTAGCCCAATGAAGTCAACGATCGAGGTTAGTATGCTGAAGTTGACAACCTGAATCAGCTCGACTGATGGAACCATCATGACACGATCAACTGTAGGTGGTATCACGGTCAAGGTTTTAAATGTCGTTTTCGGTGTCCATGTCGGTAGCCAAAAAAAGATTTCGGTAATTTGTCGGTGGAAAATTTGTAAAATAGAAAGACAAATTTCAGTGGAAATATTTCGTTTTTCGGACAAATTTCGGTGTTTCTCGATGGAAATTTATCATTTTTGGTCAGATTTCGACTTTGTTCGTTTGATATGAAAAAGATGAAATATTTCAGCAATTATCTGATTTCGGTCTAATGTCGGTCATTTCGGTCAAATGTCGGTTGACATAATGTAATATCGATATTTCCTGCTTTTGTTTTATGTTGGATCCTCCAAAAACCGACATATGTCGGTGATTTCGGCCGACATCTTTCGACATTTGATTCCATGAGCACGGCTGACGGCGAGTACTCCACTGAAGGCGAAATCTCCAATAACATTGAAAGTGATGGCACAGGTGAAAACTCCATGGAAAGTGTCGGTGGAGGTGGGAGCTCCTCGGATGTCCCAACCACGTGAGGAGGCTCTGCTAAAAGCGGAAGATCATCGGAACGTAGTCTCCTCAGAGATCTTCACTGATGGTACCGATGGAGATACACCCTGACTTTTAATCATGTTGATTGTGGCTCATAACTTATCCATCGACTAGTCTTATTCTGCACACTTTCTATCACTCTCAGATAAGGGCATCGGTCTTAGCAAATGCCCGATCATAGAAAAAATTGGTCAAAGGGATACTGAGGATATGATGACCGGTCATGATGATAAAACATCGTGATAGGAGCTATGATACCAAACTGATGAAGACGAGTATGGGGGTCCCGTGAAAAGGAAGGATTCTTACTCTAGGTTAAAAATTTGGGTTTGAAAAGGTACAAATTTTAAGGACATCCAAAGGGTATTTTAGTCTTTTTATCATGTTTAGTTTTTCGTATAGGGTTAAAACTTGGAGGGTAGATAAGTCTAGATGTAAGGAAGCTATGGTAAAAAATTGAAGGTGATCCGCCGTTGGATATGGAAATATCAAAGGATTATCAGATCTGGACTGTGTATTCCATATTTGGGGTTGGACTTATTGCGAGGGTTTTGGCAATAGAAAGAGGTGGATTGTGTGGGAAAGTTGGGGGAATGGTAGAGTAATGCTTTGGGATCGTTTTGGTGATGAAAAACTAGGATTTTGATGGGTTTTATCATGTTTATTTCCAGGTTATTTTTGGCTGATAGTTTTCTATTTTTCAGAGAGGGTTTCAATGAATCTAAAAGGATTCTGGTGATGAATGTGAGAAAGAAATAAAGATATCGAGATATAGAGATATTCGGATAGAGAGTGGAGTGGAAGTAAGAAACCTAGGAATCGGCACCTAGGGTTTGTTGGAGTCGGCACCAACAAGGGGGGAGAAGATGCATCCTATCAGTAAGAAATCACTTGCAAACGCAAAATCATCAATTCATTCATCCAATAAAGGTTTACATCCATAATCATTCATGGACAATGTGGGACTCAAAAAACGCTAAAACACGACTTGTTACCCAAGTCTATAATTTACCCTATTAATTTTGGCGAAAATGACAACTTAAATATGAACTAAATAATTATAAAAAGATAACTGGGCCCCATCTGAGATGAGCCGTCGCATCTAGGTCAAGCTTGGGCCTAAGAAGTCGTGCAAGGATATTTGCTCTGCATCAGGGATCTGTTATGGAAAGATTGAATGACTATTCTTTGAGTTTAATAAAAATTTTATCGTCTTTTCTCTCTTTTTTCTTAGTCCATTTATATATCTTCTATTTCCTTCTCTTGCTCTCACTATACCTGCTGTATTATTACCACAGCTAGCACATAATTTTCATATGCAATATTCAAAACCTGATTTTAACTAGATCTAAAAAGAATCGATACCATGATTCTAAAACATGAAATCCCATCTAGAATTATCCTGGCAGCACTCCTATATATCCTAAACATTTAAGGAATCCAAAATCAACATATAACCCTATCTGTGAATGCAAAAACATAGGATCTATCATGTTGATATGCTGAGGACAGGAGCTGTATACTAGATTCATCTATGGGATCCGTAGAAGACCCATGGTCTATTCTAGTGCAGCAACCTAGGAATCATGTTACAAGCCAATAATATTTTAATTGTAATATAGCTGGAATGATTGAATAGCTGAGAAGAGATGGAAGATGGAATCATTGTTCATTTTAAAGATCCTATAATCTCCATGTAGAAGATAGATTATTCACCACACCAAAGGTAATTGTCTTAAATTAACGTTGACGAAAGTACTATCATCCAATTGCACATCAAGAGACTGCTCTATTCCTTCAAGTATTTTAACTGAAAAATAGCTGGAACAAGATTGTTAAAAAGAGATGGAAGATGGAAGAAATCACACAATAGCTATAGGAGATTCAATAATTGCTAAGGAGAAGATAGACTTCTCCATTTACATCCCAAAGGAGAAGATAAAGGCTTCTCCATTTACAAAGAAACTGTTGCTTTATCTTCTCATTACACATCAAAATGCCACTATCCTCAATAGAATTCAAGAGAACCATTCTTGAACCTTCAGTTCAAACATGGATTGCATATTCCTGAGAACTTGGGATCCCCCCCATCATTAGCTATCATATTGTTGTGAGGTCATCCAAATGAAATTGGAGAGACAATTTGTTTAAAGGTTCATCAATATTATGGAAGGAGTTGTGATGAAGTACTACAAAACATACGCCCTGAGGCATCATACTACTAACTTCCATCCTATACACAAAATTACATATAATAGTGACGATAAAGTAGTTCTCCTATATATTTACTCAAGTAATTGCCTATACAACCACGTAGTTAAGATAACCAGCCTTCATAAACATAAATAATTTGAGAAATTAGAATATTTTTTTAAAAGAAATCATGGAAGATAGATCTTGAAGCATGAGTCTGGATATGTGTACTTTCACGTGGAATCAGAAACCATACATTCCTTAATTCTAACCTGTTTACAGAAGCAAATTTTTTTTCAAGAAATAAAAAGGCAAACAGAACAGCAAACAAATCACTTGAATCTAAACAGATAAATATACTTCCTCCAAGATATGAAGGTAATGTATATCACTGTTACCAAACACTTGTAATTCAAAAAATATAGGATGCAATAGTGGATTCCGTGGGATAAAAAATTATAGGGGAAAAAGAATCATGCAGAGTGCCAAGTTTGTTATACTCACATGTATAAGTAGATCGAATTCTTAATTTTCTTCCATATTACTTGCATCTCATAATTGGAGTGGGAACACTAGCAGTCAGTTGGTCAAACATGCTTTGTATTTTGTGTCTTTCTTCAAATGTCATGCTAACTTTACTTGAAGCCTGTATTAGAGGGAATAGATGAACTCATCACGAATTGCTGTTAAAGATACTGAAAAAACTTTTGATCATTTACGGTGCGAAACAATACTGAAAACACTTGATCATTTACAGTGCTTAACGATACTCAAAACACTTATCTGGGTCGACATTGCAAACAACAAATAAGACGATTGGGAAGAAAATTAGATATTGGAACATCTAGTGACATCAAAAGATGTTTATGTATTTAATCTATAATTGATGGAAACTGCAGTCATAAACTTCGAAAGATTGCAATACAAAGAAGACATTAATTTAAAAAAGGCTTGAGCATCTGATTACTTTTGTCTGTCTAGTAAAGCCTATCATTTGCTTTATTTCTTCCATGGTATAGTCAAGACAAATTTGACATAGCATCACAATAAGTGTCAGGCACAATAACTTCCCAATATCCAAATACAATGACATGCATGTGTGGAAACGACATATGCACATGTATATGCATGTCTCTTTGTTGTTCCTATGGCTGATTTGTTTTGAATTTGCGAATGAATTTTTACATCCTACTTGAGAAAAAAGAAAAAATACAGATGTCCATAATCAGATAAGATTGCATATATGCTCTAGTGGTAATACATGAAGATCTACATGATCTCTAATAATCCTTAATTCATCATTAATCAAGCACTTGACTATTGCATAAATTGTTTGGTACTTTTACTTGGAAAGTCAAGTATGCTTCATTGGCTGGTATATCTCAACTAATCTGAGGTTTGGGTAAAGCAGTAAAGATACTTTCACCAACTGGAATGGTCATCTATGTCTTGCACCATTGTATAAGCATGCTCATGCATTTTCACGGAGGCATGCCATGACATGGCAATCAATGTGGGTGGGCATCTCGGGTGATGCCTGATGGCATTGTAAATGTCAACTGTAATGAGGAGTATTTGTAGTGGCCGAAGAATCAGTGTGCAGCATGTTTGGAATTATCAAAACGCTATTTAGTCATTCCTCAAGCATGGGGAGCGCGGATCTTTCCAATTCGACATCCGAGCCCAAGAGTCTAAGAATTGTGCTCGATATCTCTCCCATCTCTAGTATATATTTCAAAACATCCATCGACTGTGGTGGCTCATGATGAAATCTGGTGACTCCAGTTGCCAAGTACCTCTCTCTCTCTCTCTCGTCAGGATTCCGATGGCTTCGGGCAGAATCCGGCGACCTATGCAGTCAAAGTCGGTAGTCGGCCCTAGTCGGCCAAGGACCGACTAGGACTAGTCGGGACTAATTCGAGACTAGTCGGCCAAAACTTATTCTAACCCCTCCCCCCTCCCTAAACATAAATGATATATGAACTAGCATAAATGTCAATAAATATATGATATTAGTCGGTCAATAACAATACATACCTTCATACTTCACAGCATTGGTATAAATACATAACTACATAAGTAACAGAACACAGTTGTATTGGCTTCATGCCCATGTCAGAAGACTCAGAACTAAGAATTCATCACAATATTTGTTTGATGATGTTTAATCTGTGAACAACCCCAGTTTTGATTATAGGGTTATATGTATGTCAACAAATAAACAATAATTATTTGTCTATGCTTTTATCTAAGATTCTCAGGTGCTCAACAGATGATTACAGGGAAGAGCCATAGTTGTGAGTCTTGCGACTCAAAACTTTGAGCCAATGTAACAAAATCCAAACAAAATTGCTTGCAAAGACTTCTTGCAAAAAAAAAAATTTGCTTGCAGAATGCTGCCTGGGGACTAGTCGGGCTAGTCGGGTCTAGTCAGGATTCCGCCCAGCAATGACAGGATCAGAATTAATCGGTCGACAAAATACCGCCTGGGGACTAATCGGCAACTAGTCACGATTTTGATAGCATAGCCGACGACTCTGGTCAGACAAGGGTGTATCTTCAAGATTTCTGAACTCAAAATCTACGGGTTTTTTTAATTTCTTCTGGGTTTTGATAACTGATTTTTCTTTCCAAACGAGCTATTTCAAGGGTTTGTCAAGGGTATCCATGAAAGGGGTTTTGCAGCTCTTGTATGCATTGTGAATTTTTATTTCATTTGTATTTTTTTTCAAAGGGGTTTTGCAGCTCTTGTATGCATGTGTGGTCTTTGATTTGGGAATTTTATGGCATGGCTGAAGGTTTCGACATACACTTCTAAGATTTAAAGAAGATTTTGTGAGTATACCATTAACAATGTAGTTGAGGCATCGCCTCTTAAAGGGCCTAGCTGCCTTGGCATGGTCTAGGCGGACAGTGGTTGCTGGGTGGACACCTAGGCAGGCGCTCATATGCTTAGGCACAGTCAAGTTGCGTGCCACCAAGGCAATCCATTTTTTTAAAGCCAAACTATGCCCATTATTAAAATGGGTCAGGTTCTAATTGAAGCCAACAACAAATAAAACACCGATGTGTGTGTTGGGGGGGTGCGTTATGACTTACGAGTCATTCTCGATGTTTTGCCTTTCCCCCTTTTGATACCTCCTCTACTCTAGGGTTTGGTGGTCCGAGGTATTTCACTGCAGGTGTGAAGGTCAGCAGCTGGTGACGGTGGATGTAGTCGCATTCGGGCTCCTCTCTCCTCTCGCAATCTCCTCTTTACTCTTTGTTTTTGAATGACGCCATGGGTTTCATTACGAGGCGTTAAGGCACCCAATAGCTGTGTGGCTCGAGCTCCTCCTCTCTTATCTCCCAAGCTCCTAATCTTTCCTCTCCAGGTGCTAAGGTACGTTTTCTAACATTGTCTAAACCCTAGTTTTATTTTTCATATTTTTTTTATTTGAACTGTTTTGTTTTCTCATTATATGTTTGTGATGTCATTTTTTGCTTTTGTGATCCTTTGATAGATTTTCTATTTGAAGTCATTTGATAGCTCTTCTATTTGAAATGATTGTATTTGTTCTTATAGCTCTTATATGTGATAGATAAAAATGAGTGGTAATTCTCTCTGTTTGGTTCTGTGTTGTCATTTTTTCCCACCATGTTAAGCTACTTGCTGTCACCGTATAAAAACTTTTTTGATTTGAACTTTTTAGGTTTTCCCATTCTATGTTTTTTTTATTGAACTTTATGATGGCATTGTGGTAAACATATATGTTTGTGAAGTGATTTTTTGCTTTTGTGATCCTTTCATCTCATAGCACTGTCCAGTGTTCACAACATCACTACATTTTTTATGTGATCATAGGACATAATATAAGCTAATCAACTAGTATAAACATTATATGTTCTTTGGTACAATTTTGCTTTTGTTAGCATTATATGTTCTTGCTGTGATCATCAGCTGGAATGGTTGGTGCAGCAAGATAATACGACATAATAGAAGCTTTCTCAGAGAAAATAGCTAATACACTGTTTACAACATCTTGGTTCTTGTTTGTGAATGAGAAGCCCAGACAATAAAAACAATTGATATAAATTATATAATATACTCTCAATTTTGAAAATAATATATTTTCTACATTTCATTGGATATGAACATCACCCTTAAAGGTTTACTATAAAGATACATATCAACATTACCAATACATTGATATAAAGTTGATGTCATTGTGGTTAATTTGACTCAAAGTATGCAATTCCTTAGTAAAACCATGCATACCTTATATTTGTTTGCTTTGCCTTTGTTGTTGATTAGTTGATTTTTATAGACTTCTCTTTTTTTTCTTCTTTTGTTTGATGTTTTACTTTTGTAGAGATGGCATCCGGATCCAGTAGTGTAATATCTCGTGATATGGGACAAAAATACACTTATCTGAAAGATCCAAAAGATAAAAGGTTACGTACAACTTTTGTCAAAAGGAGGTAGTTCAGCGCATATATCGTCTCAAGATACAATTGGCCCAATATTGTGGGAATGTGGCCAAGTGCAAAAAAGTTCTTGAAGCTATGCGGGATGAAGTTTGAGCATTTCTTGGTAAGAATTCGAAATCCTAAAAAGAGAGTGATGGGAGTGTCATGACACCTTGTGAATCAGTGGAGCATATACAAGTTTCCTTGGAAAACGACAATGAAGAACCCGAAGAGATAAATTTGACTTCTAGAGCTCCAAGGTCTCCCAAAAGAAAAGGTACCATGGACTCTTTTTTAGCCCCGAATCCGACAGAAGCATGCAGAAGAAGAAAGGAATGCAACCCAAACTCGAAAGTGTGACAAAGAAGTGCGAGTGCAAGAATGCAGTGCAATACCTAGCTTGTTGGCTGTATCAAGCTAGAATTCCTTTCAACACGTGAGGTTGAGGAGCTTCATGACCATGGTCGAAGTGATTGGTCAATTTGGACTAGGATTGAAGGCGTCGAGCTATCATGAGGTGAGGGTGCTATTACTTGAAAAGGAGGTGAGTTACACCAATGAGTTTTTAATGGCTATTAAAGAATCTTGGGGGACATGGATGCACAATTATGTCCGATGGATGGACTGGTAGGAGGAATATGACTTTGATTAACTTTTTAGTAAATTCTCCCTTAGGGGCCGTGTTCTTAGATCCCGTAGATGTTTCGTCCTATACGAAGACTGGAAGGAAGTTGTTTGAGTTGCTAGACTCATTCATTGATAAAGTAGTAGAGCAAAATGTGATCCAAGTTGTGGCCGACAATGCTTAGACATCTGTAGTGTCCGGAAAGTTATTAATGGAGAAACATTAGCATTTGTTTTGGACACCGTGTGCGTCCCATTTCATAGACCTCATGCTTGAAGATCTTGGTTAGCTTCCAAGGATGAAGGGTTTGTCGGAGAAAGTTGTCGGTTTTAGTGGATTCATATATAACTATGACTTTGTCCTAAATTTGATGAAAACACATACCAAGAATAGCGATCTCCTCCAGCTGGCCATCACAAGGTTTGCAACATGCTTTCTAGCCTTACAAAGCATCTACAAAAAAAAAAATGCTTTAGGACATGTGACTAATGAATTATATTGAAAAGGCCTTGTGATTTGAAGGGGAAGAGGGCAATGGAGATGGTCTTATATAATTCCTTTTGGAGTGGCATTGTATATGCCAAAGATATCAGCTATGTTAGTTAATGTCCTACGATTGGTTGATGACGAGAAAAACCCCCCCATGGGGTACATTTATGAAGCCATGGACAGAGCTAAGGAACCAATCAAAGAGGCTTTCAAAGGAAATGAGAGGGAGTCGGTATTTAAATCTTTACATCAGTTGGCATGTTTTTTTGATAGTTAGTTTTTAAGTGTAAGTTTGTTAAATTTATAATGATTGAATCATTGATATAGGTACAAGCTAATATGGGAGATTATTAATCGAAGATGTAATGTGCATCTCCATCAACCTCTTCATACAACTGGGGTTTTACCTTAATCAGGATATCTTAATTTGAATCCAACCCTGAATGGTAATGGAGAGGCCAGGCAAGGCATGCTGGATGTGATTGATAGGCTGACTTGGAAGTACAAGATATACATAGTGAGTTGTCGAAGTGTAGGAAAGTGGAAGGTCTTTTTGGAAGACTGGCAATAATCCAACAAAGGGATGCAATACCACCAAGTTAGTAAGCAATAGTCAATATAATGTCTATTTAATACATTTATAACTGGTATGACCCTAATCTAGTGTAACTTTTAATAGGATGTAGTTGAATGGTGGAAAACTTATGGGTGCATGACTCCTAAAATCTCCAAAAGCAAGCATGTTGTGTTCTTGGCTTAACTTATAGTGCAGCTGCGCAAGTGGCTGTGCAAGGTATTGGAGTGCCTTCAAGCATGCGAGTCATGCTTGTGACATCCTAAGAAGCACGAACACGGACACGGGACACGGACACGACACGACACAGACACGCTGACACGATATTTTTCAAAAAACCAGGACACGGACACGTTAGGGGACACACCGAATTTTATATATATATATATATATATATATATATATATATATATATATATATATATATATATATATATAAACAAGTCTTATATTATGATTTATAATCAAACATAATGCTAATAGTTAACTAAAAGTCTCCAACAAACATCATAAATGATTCAAGTGTATAGTTTCAAACTTTCAAAACACAAAAAAACAAATAGAACATGCATAAAATCATCATCCATTAAGGCCAACATAAGGTGTTACCACATCATCACCATCGACGTGAAGACCACGGCCTCCATATCCGGCTCATTGATGGAAAGATTCGCAATCTCAAGAACCCCAACATCTTTCAAATGAGAAAAAAACATCTCCGGTAATATCCGACATGCTCCAACACGCATCCGACACGCTTTGACACGTGTTGGACAACCTTTCTTCATAGAAAACACGTTTTTTGGTGTGTCTAACATGTGTCGGAGAGTGTCGAACGAGTGTCGGTGTCCGACACGTGTCGGACACGGACACGTTGAGGTCCTAAGAGTGTCGGTGCTTCATAGGTGACATCATTTGCGTAATATTTATTTTCTTCTATTTGGTTTTGTACATTTTTTTCCTAATCTTATATTTATGCCTTGATAAGTTTTTGTTTTTTAGATGCACAAAGAAGAGGAACAAATTGAAGCAAAGCAAGTTGAATGATCTAGTTTATGTCCGATTCAATGAAAAGTTGGTTGAGCGATTCAAGAATAGGAATTCATTGGACCCTATCACATTGCAGGAAATAGATGATTGTAGTGAATGGCTTACAGTAAGTATGCATGAGGAGCTAGTGCATAAAGAGGGAGATTTGACATGGGGGCATGTTGCAGAAGCTTCCGGTGCCAACGACCTACCTTCAAGTTATACCACTGGATCCCAAAGGCAAAGAGGTGAAAGATCTGATAAGCAGCAATTCAACAAAGAGACACATAAGAACATCTCGGACGGGAGTGATTATGATTTGGACAATGCAATATTCCAAAATATGCTTGATTCAGATTGATGTTTGATTTTTTTAAAAAATATATTTGGGACAAGTGGATGGAAAATGTTGTCACAATCATGATTATGTTAATGGGTTTGGAATTTTAGTTATGGTATTTGCTTGACGCTATTCCTTTAAGGTCATGGTTAATTGGTTATGACATTAGTTTTTTGTTTATCCGTCTATGGTTAGAGTTAATAAGTTCATGTTTTTGGTGATGATGTGTGATAGTGTTATTCTTATTTGTTGCATTATATAATAGTTGTTATTGATATGTTTCTAACTTCCTATTTAAAGCAATAACATTATTCTTTTTGATTCTCACTACAATATCAACATCATAAGCATTGTTATTCGGATCATTTCTTTAACTAGAAGATAGGTACTAGGAGTAAGACCACCAATTAGTTTTATATATATATATATATATATATATATATATATATATATATATATATATATATATATATATATATATATATATATATATATGAAAAACAAGATGTTATCTTCAAAAGTAGCGTTTTTCGCTGCTTTGACAGGTCGCCGGTGGCTATCAAAGCCATGAACAACGACAAAGGTCGTCCGAACTCTCAATTGGGAGGCACTGGAAGTCACCGGAGGTGTTCGCCGACTGCAAATTATGTCGGAGGTCATTGGATGAGGTGAGGTGATGAATGGACGACTCACAATGGATGAGGTGAGGTGAAAGAATTTTTTTATATATTCAAAATATTCCACCGGACTTTGGGTTTTTAAGTTGATCTTATACTTCTAGATTTCTGAGATTTTTTCCGGTCCAAAATATTTTGAGGTTTTTTTTTTCACCGAATTTTCTTTTTTAGCCAAAAGCTGTAAAGTCTGATTTTGTATAGGAACTGGAAAATTACATTTTGATTCTTTTGGATTTTGATGTTACTGATATTTTTATTAAATCCAAATGGGAGGTATTTGCTTATTTACATAAAATTAACTTAAAGTAAATGTAAATATGTCTGTCAAGCTGTCATGTTGAAATACACCTTATCCTGAACCAAATCCTTCTTTTACTGAGTGCTGAGTTCCGAAACCGAGGGTTTCGGGACTGATTCCGACCGAAACCGATCCGAAATGGCCGACAGATCAGTTTCGGCCGAAACTCCAAACCTTGGAAAAAACTATTGTAGTTGTCTAAGCTTTGTAGAATTTCTTATGCTCAAGTCCGCTTTGATGTATCTTTTCTCAGATTTTTTGCCTCTAGATGATGCCAAGCGCAAATTTGCAACATTTATTCAACTGAAATCGTATAGCAAGGGGAGAAGATCTGCACTTTCTTTGTTGATCACTTAGGAGGATCTACCTATTCTAGTTTCTTGCATTCATGTTTATATTCCTAGCTTTAAAGGAATCTGAATTGCATTCTCAAATGCTTTCATACCAAATGCTTTTTCTGGGCTTTTATGCCTAGGAATCTGATTTCAATAAGGATTCTGTGCCACATACCAAACACTGTATCTAGATAGGTTTGTACTATCACACCGTGCATGAGGCACAAGCTTCTGGCAAGAAACAAAAAAATGGTACGTGGCTCATGCCAAATAGGCCCCTACAAACAATTAAAGTTTACCCTTTATATGACATCCCTCCAGAAGGACAGGAACTGAAATGTGCCACAAGACCTAATCATGTGGGCAACATGTTGTATGCCCATAGCATGGATACACACCAAATTACGGTGAGAGTTGTCATGAGAACAAATCAATTGACAGTAGTGGAGAAGAAAAGATTGCATGGCCAAGAAACCATATGATGATACAATGCAGGATGATGAAATCCCAAACAAGCAATGTATAGCAAGATCCACGGTACGATGCAGAGAGGCCTCATAATCAAGGTTTGAGAGTTTGAATTCTTATTCAAGTTCAGCCCTGGTCCAACACAAAATATTATGAGGGTTTCAGGTTCTGATTCGGCAATTTCAGTAGGAACTATTTACAAATTCTGAAAAAGGTGTAAAAACCAGCAAAATCAGAAAAGATGAGAAGAAAACATAACTATAGGAGAAGTATACCCAAAAAAAGGGCTAGTCCATGCTACACAGAGAGAGTAACTATCTATTTTCCAGCTTTATGGAAGTGAAAAACTACAACTTTGATACAATGCAAGATGATGAAATCCCAAACAAGCAATGTATAGCAAGATCCACGATACGATGCAGAGAGGCCTCATAATCAAGGTTTGAGAGTTTGAATTCTTATTCAGGTTCAGCCTGGTCCAACACAAAATATTATGAGGGTTTCAGGTTCTGATTCGGCAATTTCAGTAGGAACTATTTACAAATTCTGAAAAAGGTGAAAAAACCAGCAAAATCACAAAAGATGAAAAGAAAACATAACTATAGGAGAAGTATACCAAAAAAGAAGGGCTAGTCCATGCTACATGGAGAGAGTAACTATCTATTTTCCACCTTTATGGAAGTGAAAAACTACAACTTCGGTTACAATAACCAAAAGTCAACTATCAAGTCACTAAGGATACAATATACCTAATAATACATGATCCATTTATGATTTTATGGGTAAAACTATGAGCTACTTTGACTATACATGCTACTATATCACGGTTTAAGGGTTAGTCCGAACCTGAAATGGATCGCCGGAACAAGTTTGGATTTTGCACGGTCCAAACCCCCGAACCCACATTATGTCACTAAAACGGGTCTGGTTTGGATTTAGTTCATATCTACATTCTATTAGTTGGATGATATATGTCGTTAATAGTTATTCCTAGATTTATATATTACAAGACTTGGATCTAACACGACCGATTCTAATCCGAATCAAGCGAATCAGACCCTGAACTTCTGATTTTTTTTGTCCCCTTCTCATTTTTAAAATGATTTTTACCGAAACAAACCAAACTAAAACCCGAACCAGTTCGTTTTTGTTGGTCCGAACCAGAAACCATGGAATCAAATGTTCGACAAATTTCCTACGAAATCACTGAAATATGTCTTTTTTCAAGGGTCCGACATAGAAATTAACCGAATTTCTAATATTACCAAATTTCCTTCCGACATAATGAAATGTCGGCTGAAATGACCAACATTTGACCGAAATCCGACATCATGTCCTTTTTCCAGATAATTTCACTAAATTTTTTTTATCTTTTTTAACAAAACAAAGCTCATCTTTATCGGTAAAAAATTATTTTTTTCTCAATTTTGATTTTTTTTCATAATAGACAATATTTTTTTGTCATCTTTATCCTAAAGTATTGCTGAAATATTCCATCTTTTTCATATCAAACGAACGAAATCAAAATTTGGCCGAAAAATGATAAATTTCCATCTAAAAACACTGAAATTTGACCGAAAAATAAAATATTTTCATTGAAATTTGTCTTTCCATTTTATAATTTTTCCACTGACAAATTACCAAAAAACAAAAAAATTTCTTTTTTTTGGCTGACCGACATGGACACCTAAAACGACATTTAAAACCTTGCCTGAAATCAAATTCTCAAACCTTAGATGATATACCACACATTGGAAAAAGCTCAAATATGAAAAACTTTACACTATTGGTGTTTCGAATCTTATGACTTATTAAATAGTGGTTGAACATGGTTTGACTGATGGGACCTATAACAACTTAATTGGCACGAATAGAATTTGAATGATGTCTTGTTTTGTTTGGGATGTGGGTTCGGTTTGCAAGGTTAAAAATCTGAACCATTTCGGGGTTTTTGGCGAACCTCGAACCATGTAACATTTAAAGTGAAAGTAGAGATACCAATGGATAGAAAAGAGCACAAATGGAAGCATAAGACGTATAATAGAAGCCTATCGCCAACAATATTTTCCAAAAGCCGCAAGAATTGACTGAAAGGATGGAAGTAGGGTGAGGGGGAATCAACAACACAATCAATTGGCAAAAAGAGGAGGAGAGAGGTAAGGCAACATAAATGATTTCAAGCTGATTTACTTTGGGTCCTTTCCTACCTATAAGAGGGGAATCTTAAGATAGGTGAAGCTTAACACTAAACTTTAAACAAAAATAAAAGAAAACAAAAAGCGCAACATAATTAAATGGACAAATGACATAGTATACGGGCATGTTTGTATTCAGTCAATAGGCAATCTAGTAAAGTAAATCGGGTAAAAGTTTTACTTTGATGTTGTTTGAATTCAAAAAGTTGTAGTAAAGTAAATGGTAGGAGGTTTATTAATAGCCAAAAAGTTTTACTTCGGAAAAGCGAAAACTTTTGACTTACTAGTAGAAGACTCTGTTAACCACACCACATCAGTCAACGTCATGAACGAGAGAGCATCCCGTGATGGATTCGACGATTTGCGGTGCAACATGTGGCGATCCCAGTTTCAATTGCCATGATCTATGGGCCATGGGATGAACCAGGGGGATGCCACTACCATCGACAGTCGTCGCACTGTTGCCCCACCGTGCACCGCCCTGCTAGCCACCACCTGCCACCGGCCTCCACCCCTGCTGACCACTAACTGGCCACCACCCGCTCCGGTGGCAGGCTGCGGTGGGTGTTAGCCGACGGGTACGACGACGGGTGACCGATGATCGGCGAGGGTAGTGGCCGGCGGGGCAACGACGGATTGTCAATGGCCGACGGAGGGTGGTGGGCAGCAACCGGCGGGGTGGCAACGAGTTGTCGGTGGCCAGCGGGGGGTGGTGGATGGCGTCAGCCGATAGATTTAATTTCTAATTTACTTAACAGGTCAATCCAAACAGTCGTCCAAAAGTAATGTTTACTTTACTGGTCAATACAAACAGCAATAAGGAAATCAGATTACTAGTCAATCTGAGAGATTTACTGGGCCAGATCCGATTTACTAGCCTTTACATTTTCGGGTCCGAAAAACAAACTGAGCCTAAAGGATTTGATTCAAAACAAACTCAAATCCCAAAACCTCATAATATTATCATCAGCACTATCCAGAGATTATATACCATCTTAGCACAAAAAGAAGAAAACAAAGGGGTGGAAATGGATGGTCAAGAATGAAGAGTTAAGAATAGTTCTAACTTCTATCTACATGGTTGTAAACCTTGCTAGTTGGCAACGAAAAAAGTATTGGAGAAAGCCAATTCTGAGTCTCTTAAATGGCTAGGTAGGGACTCACAAAAACAAATTATGACCGGACCCAAAAAAAAAAAGAAAATCCAGCTCAGATACAACCCTTTTTCACCACCACCAATTCCAGCCTTTTATCAATGCCACAGAGGGGATTTCATCTTGTCAAATTCCATCAAGTACTGGAAAACAAAGCAACGAACCGAGATCTTACTAAGATGTTTGGAAAACCTAGAGTATCAAAAAGTACTAGCAAGTTTTTCCCTAATCAGTTGGCGGAAATTGGGTGAACTACAACAATGGTTCACAGGAAATCCTTATAAAAAAACCTACTAATACAAGAATGCCAAGATCACCAAATACATTGGAGTTTTTCAAAAAAAAAAAACATATTGCCATGGAACGCTCTCACAATTAACATTTCGTCAGATTCCAACAAAGTACCGAAAAACAGAGCAAAGAACTGAGATCTCACTTAGATGTCTGGAAACCCTAGAGTGCCAAAACGTACTAGCAAGGTTTTCCATAATCAGTTGGGGGAAATTGGGTACACTATCACTGGAAATCCTTATAAAAAAAAGGAAAATTAGATATAGGTCCCTGAAACATTTCCATTTTAACATTAAGGACGAAAAAAGTTTGTTGTTAGCATTACGTCCTTGGACAAGTTACACTTTTTGCAATAAGCCTTTTGTTACTTTTTTTTGACCGAATAATTACTCTTCAGTCCGAATTCTTATTTTGGACTGACTAGTTCCCCTTTTTTCTCAGCCCAAAAAGAGTAACAATTCGGACCGAAGAGTAACTATTCGGTCCAAAAAGAGTAATAAAGACTTATTGCAAAATGTCTTTCTTGCCCTGGGACTTAATGTGAAACAAAACTTTTGTGTCCTTAATGTGAAATGAGCTTATTCCAGGGACCCCCTAAAAAAACCTACTAATACAAATGCCAAGATGACCAAATACATATTGCAGTTTTCGAAGAAAAAAAAAATGGCTTGGACAAACTAAGCTCTCACAATAAACCTTTGAAGCCATCAGGACTGACATTGGAAGATGAATCTTCGCTCGATATTATGCAACTTGAGGAGCAAGTGTTGGAATGTTACAACAATAAATATATTATCTACTGTGAGACAGTAGCCCCACATTTATAGTCGCAAATAAAAAGGTCTTTCATATGTTAAGACTCTGGTGTATGCACATGCACAAACTAACTGCATAAAGTCCTTATAATGCACTGAAGACACTCCAAAACCCTAACATTATGTAAAGTCAACAGTACGTGCACCATCCCAAGGTTCATCTCCTAATATGACAGTCTTCAAGATAGATGACATGCAAAAACATCAATATAATGTTGCACATAAATATAATGTTGCAGATATATCTTAGAGCTAAGCAGACAATTCAAAAAACCAAAGATAGGTTAACACAAAAAGTCAACATAATTAACATAATAGGTTCCTCAGTTTCGATGCTAAAAAACCAACAGCTCCTACATGGTTACACATTCAACTAATAGGTTATTTTGCAGGTTTTTTTTCCCAATCAGCCTAAATGAAAAACACCACATTCCTTCACGTATTGAGATGGCTTACCAGGAAGTTGTGTATGTTCTGCAGAATGGGCTCAATAGCTGCAAAACTCGAAGAAAGACTTCTGTGAAGTCTCACATCATTAAGCACGAAGATAAGGATAGAAATAACTTTCCGAACTCTACTCAATGGATCCAGTGCACAATTAACATCAAAATGAGAAGGAAGTGACAACTCATCCACCAATATTATGGAATCAAGAAATTTTAACATATGACAGAGAAGCTTCTCATTTCCATAAAACAAGAAGATGCAAGGCTGGACATAGTATCGAAATATGTGTATTTCCTCCAAGTGAGCAGCCACATCAATATTTTCAGGTATATACTGTCAATGAAAGAAAGTAGTACGTAAGAAAGGCAAAACAATCTCCAAACACGAAAAAATATTAGTAACAAAGGAGGTTGAACTTAAGAAACATTTCAACACAGTATCATGTTTACCTCACTTTAGTAAATAATAATAATATTCAAAATGAGGTTGACAAAAAATGAATCAGAAGAAAATTGACGACTATGGACATTTACAATTATCCAATGCATTGGTCATTATAGAAAGAAGGTAGAAAAGTATACATATGTAGCAAACAAATTTGCTACATATGTAGCGTAAACACCTTGCAAATAATATTCAACTTCAAATTACAAAAGGGTTTCCTCTATCGGGTAACGTTTACAAGTGTCAAGAAAAGTGGTGTTGACGTCTTTGTTCCTTTGATACTTTATCTTAACGTTGTTCTTTGACTTCGGTAAAACTTTTGAAGGCGTTGAGACTGCGGCACGTGATCCCTCCAGACTTCGAGCTTTTGTTGACTGGGACTAGTGGTTCTTTACTAATTAGTCTTCTTGAGTTACTTTGAGTGTTCTTTCTTCTGATTTCAACTTTTCTACGTCGTGGCTGGAGAGAAGTCTGGGTGCCCAAGACTCCAAGTGCTTTGAAGTTCAAGTGTGTCGTTTCCCACTTGATGTTGTTGTCTATTGTTTGCAGAGTCTGGGTGATCTCTTCGGCTTTTTTCCCAATTTCAATCTCTTCGACTCCTTTTCGATCTTCAATATCTTCCGCTCTTGTCTCAGGTGAATTTTCAATCACCTTTTCTTCTTCACCCTCCATATTTATAGGAGAGGGGATGGAAGTTATTTTAACTCCTTGGGTTGTGATGTAACTCCCAGGGGAGTTATTAAAACTTTCCAGGTGGTTTATGTAGGGGGTTATTAAACTTTTCAGGTGATTTATGTAACGTCCAGGGGAGTTACTAAAGCTTCCAGGTAGGTTTTGTAACATCAATTACATGTTATTTGCTCCAGTTAACAAATCAGTTTCTACACATAACTCAATGCTCATGCAAAAGTGCAAGCACTTTCAGAAATCATACACATGCACGATAGTTTTTACTTCATCTTTAGCCAGAATAATACCTGCACAAAGAACACAACGATACTAATACATGTTAGTTCCAAGAAGTTTGAGTGCAAAGAAGAGTTACAGATGCCTAAATGTTACGATACCATAAGTCAATGCTACAGCAATAGAATGCCCAAAAGCCTTAAATCTGCCGCAAACAGTCAAAGAGTTGTTTTAATGTTTTTCTTGATTCATCATAAATCATACGCTTCTTTTTGTTTTCTAACTGCTATATGGCTATAGTCATTACTCATTTAGAAAAATTGTTTATGTTCAGACTTTCAGACTGAAATAGCATCCTAATCAGGATTTTTTTAACTCGATGAATCCGGGTAGTGGGGAATAGGATGCAAAGTTTAGACTTCCCTAAAAATATCTTTGGAAATAGAACCTGATTTAGTGACACATCAGCCTACAAATGAATTAGCTTGCAAGCATACTAGGCCTTGATGGCACAACAATGGTCAATCACATTAGGCTTGGTCACAAGGATAATGATTGAGATTAAAAAACTAATGATAAAGGAATAGTCTTTATGCCACATGGACAACACGATCACCGATTATGCAGTCATAGATTCATAAATCATGTGTGTATATGGAAAGAAACAAAGGGGAAAAAAGGGTCAGATCCAGAGGTGGAGGTAGAGATGTATGAGATGAAGTTAATGTGGATATAATTTGGGGGTAAGCAGGGTTTATATGTGATCCAAGAGCACATAGATGTGAATGTAATGGAGGGGAAGGGCACGAGCACATGGTGAGCGCAATAGTAGTACAAGGGAGTTAAAGGTCAACCAATAACTTGCAAATGGCCATAATCAAACCTTGCAATTTGACGTATCACCCTCTTCCAACACTTCCATCAACCTGAACGCCTCCTCGAGGGATTTTAAAAGCAAATACGTACAAGGGTTGGCTGTGCTGAATCAATTTTAGAGATTGGCACAGCACCAGATAAATAGGAAATTTAAAAGCAAATATGTACAAGTGCCTTTTAATTTCAAAACCTACCACCCACAACCCTTTTAAGCCTAGGTATCCAAATTGTTGAATGATTCACCAAGCATTACACCAAGTATCAATAGGGTTTAGCAGATAACTCTAAGAAAATAGATCAAGTTCTAAATTAAAGCAAAGATATATCAAGATCTAGAGAACTGCCGTAATGCATAAGCCATTCCTAAAGTGCCTAACATAGAACTCCAAGACTACTAGAAAGCTAGGAGAGGACATGCAGCCATAATAACCTTCTGCGGATACTCACGATCAGAAAAGATTATAGTAGAATTGTTATTGCCATGATTTCCAGTGAATTAAGTGAATCAAAGCTGTGTACCCTCAGACCTTGCAATAATCTCCGTGTTCTTCTTTGGCTTCGCAGTAGTCTCCAGATATAATTTTGAGAAGCACAATTCTGGCACATATGCTTGATTGTAGCTCATTTCCAGCACTCTATTCCCCCACGGTCAAATGCATCACATTGCACATCAAGGTATTGCGGCAATAGCAGCCCAAAGTCTATGTACTCAACATGGAAAACAAATTTTCATTCTGACATAAGGCACCTTTGACTGAAGTAATTCAACTAGGGTATCAAACATGAAAGGTGTTTCATCTAAATCTTGTCTATCCTTCTCAAGTTAATACCTCAGCATGCTGATTTGCAATGATAAAATTCTATTTACAACCTCTAGCTGGTAATTTATAATAGCAAATCTAATTAGGTAACAATTTCATGGGCTACATGTAATGGAAAAAATGACTTCAGCAGACGTTGCAATATATGAAGTCTTACTAGGCACATTGCATTGGTTTATCAATAAAACAGATTTTTTTTTTTTTTTTTGACAACGCAAAAAACAGATTCAAGTGAGCATATCTCTGAAATTAGATGTTACTTTATTGCAAAGTGATGTTTGATATTATTTAACACCATACATCGTATCATTCCCTCAAAAGACTGACATACATCGTATCAAAAACTAAAAACCAGATATGGTAACTGATTTTTCTTTGTTCCTTGACAAAGCCCTAAAATATTAGTCAAAATGTTAGGAAGTTGTTTGTTTGTCTTATTTGAGTTTCTTTTGTCCTATTCTAGGATCTTCTGGTACAAATTTGTGAATAAGGGCCTTATTCCATGCCCAATGGAGCAGTACCTGCAGGCTGCAGTTTACAGAGGAATACAAAAATAATTAACCTAGATCAATCCTATTAAAAAATTAGCATTTAGTAGAATAGCCTTTAATCCGGTCAATTCCCTAGAAAAACAGGTGTGCTTCTGGGAAGACATTCTACATATAAAGCCATCACATAAATTATCACATGCAAATAAGAAGTTAAAGTTGATAATGCTCTGTAACAGGTAATACAAACATGCAGTTAAAACCTACTAATATCAGTTGGAAGAATAATACATACACAAGTAGCATCAAATAGATAGCTGGAAAGCCAGTTGCCCAGATCACTAATAGCATCCTCCGAAAGTTTCATCAATCTGGTATCAAGTGTGATGATCATCTTCAACAGCCCATGCATGTTGTCTACTGGCGGCTTAAGTGACTGGAGGATTAAAAAGAAAAGCATACTACAGTAAGAACCACACTGTACAACTAGCAGGTAACATCTTCAATACAATGATAATTAGTCAGTATGAAACACCAATCTGGATAAAGGTAAATGTTCAGGCAACCACAAAAAATGCAGCTAATTTAAAAGGACACAACCAGATTATTTATTTGAAAAATCATAAAAACTATTCAGACAAATGAGGCTTGAGTTGGTAACATACAATCCCATCAAATATGTTCTTCCACAGCAACTTTAGAACCAGGGAATTGTCACCCATCTGGGAAAGGCATGAACAAACAGCACCAGTGAGAGATTTAAAAGTGCCATGGTTTGACAGCTTCCCATTATTCTCCTCAACATAAACCTTCTCTGAAAAAAAAGAAGCAGCAGCTTATAGACAGAACTATTAGCGACCAATGAGAAACCAAACTGATGTACCTCTGACTTTTAAGAATTACAATGAGAACTTGGCACTGACTAAATAAAAAACATGCTGAACAAGATTATGATTAAAGTATTATTGATCTCGAGTGAGTGATGCTCTGATAAGTAACTCGAGGATATGAGGAATTGCAAGCTATGGCACCCGCATCACCACAAGCTAGGCCTCTATACACACTAAGATCAGGATAGATTTTGACCCTATATACCCGGAAACATCATCAATAAGTAATTTAAAGATTTGGTAGCATACAATACTCGAGAACATTTACCAAATTTCATCAGTCAATTTTTTTTTTTTTCAGATCAGTTTGCACATTTGTTGTATGGGCTGAGCTTGTGCAAAATCATATACTAATATGAAATGCAGAGTGACATCTATGAATCCCATAAGGCCGTAACCAGACTAAATGTGGATATTATGTGATATTCCATTCTATATAGTATATAGGACTAGCGAAAACCCCATGCCCAAGGGCACATAAAAGGTTTCAAGAGAGATGAAAAACATTGTGAGGTGGCGACAATTGTTGGTACACCACCGCCTCCAGCGGCTACGATCGCCTCCGCATTCAGGCCGCTCCCCCCCCCCCCCCCCCCCTCTTTGGCAGCCATGACCCTGCCTCTGGTGGACTGCCCCAGAGAGAGAGAGAGAGAGAGAGACGCCTCCGGTGGGCCGACCGGCCAGGGCCCTATAGGACACCAACACCCCGCAGGGTGACCCACCGGGCCACCGCATCCTAATTTTAATTATACCACAAAAAAGATTTTAAAAAAATACATGAACAGTATCTAGCGGGGCACTGTTCACAGAGAGAGAGAGAGAGAGAGAGAGAGAGAGAGAGAGAGAGAGAGAGAGAGAGAGAGAGAGAGAGAGAGAGAGAGAGAGAGAGAGAGAGAGAGAGAGAGAGGGGGGGGGGGGGGCGAGCAGGAGGGATTATTCAGTGGAACCAGGGCGGTGTACGACCACCGAAGACAATCGCTGCCGTGCCGACAGACTAATATATGTAGAGAAAGAGAGAGAGAGAGAGAGAGAGATGCCTCCGGCAGGCCGACTCGCTACGTCCGGTTAGTGCCCTATGAGCCACCACCACCTCGTGGGCTGACCGACCGCGTCCTAATTTTAATTATACCATAAAAAAGAGTTTTAAAAAATGTTGAATAGTACCTAGCGGGGCATTGTTCACCGAACAAAGAGAGAGAGAGAGAGAGAGAGAGAGGGGGGGGGGGCGGTGAGCAGGAGAAATTATCCAGTGGAACCGATGTATATGCTGACATGATGGATAGTTCATTCATAGCCAACGGAAGTGCTCGTGAGAGAATAAGAGAGAGGTTAATAGATGGAGGTTTATTTGAGGGGTGAGCAACAGAGTTAAGAGGCCAATTCAGGCAAAGGTTATTTGAGGAGGGGAATTAAAGGAAAGAGGAAGTAATAGAGGGGTGGGTGCAATTTAAGAGGGTACAAGGGGGAGAGAAAGTGTAATGGAGGGGAAATAATTGGAGAGAGTGATGGAGAGAGAGGAGTGGCTAAGCTGGAAAGAGAGGGAATGTAAGTGTATGAGCAAATTTGTGGTGCTCAAGTACAAATTTCAATCTAGACTTGCTTCGAGGGAGCAGAGTATAAGTATATTAGGAGACTGTGGGGAGATTCGTCTATGACCCTTTGATACTCGATTTCGAAGTACATAGATTACAACAAGTTCAAAAAGATGAAAAGAAGAAAGCTTTGTGGTGCTTGGTCCTTCCGGGCTTCGTGCGTGATTGGCTAGAGGCTTTGCTTTACTCTTCTTCTTCTTGTTTCTCTGCTTGTTCATCGTTCATTATTCGACTTGCTTTGATCTTGGATCAATTTCTTTCTTCAATCTTAGATCTTCTTCGATCTTCGATCCTTCTTCGATCTTTGACCTTTGATCTTCTTCGATCTTCTTTTGGTTTGCTTCGATCTTTAATTCTTCTCCATAATTTCTTGGAGCTTTGAAGTATTTTCAATTGGAGCCTTGTGAATTCTTCTTTCTTTTGGAAGATTTCCCAAGTATCTTCTCCTATGCAAAAGCTAACCTTTTTTCTTTCTTTTCCTTATTTTTCGTTTTTCTTCTTCCTTTTGTCTTTTTTCCTTCCCATTTCTTTTCTTTTTCTTTTCCCTTCTTTTCTTTCTTTCTTTTTCTTTCTTTCTCTATTCCCTTCCTTTGGTCAGGGCCGGCCAAGGCTCTGGTCAAGGCCAGCCAGGCCTTTGGTCAAGGCTAACCAAGCTCCTTTTTTCTTTTCTTTCTTTTTTCCTTTCTTTCTTTTTCTTTCTTTCTTTATTTTCTTCCTCTAGCCAGGGCCAGCCAGGGCTCTGGTCAGGCCGGCAAAGGCCCTAGTTAGGGCCGGCCAGGAGGGTTCCTTCCTCTTTTTCTTTCCATCTTTTCTATCATTCTCTTTCTCTTTCTTTCCCTCTTTCTAGCTTTCCAAATTTCGTTGATTCTCGGGGTCTTCTAGACTTAGCTGAATTTGGATCCATTTGGGCTTGATGAGATACTAAGTCTTCCAGACTTAGTTAAATTTTGATGTCTTCCGGACTTAGCCAAACCAGACTTAGCCAAATTGTCAAGCCTTCCAGACCAAGGTTCTAAAAAGCGCTAGGCGCTAGTCGGGCGGTGGGGGGCCGCCTAGCGCCTAGGCGGCCTAGGCGGGGCCTAGGCGGCGCCTAGGCGTTTTGCTTTTTTTAAAAATTATTTTAATTATTATTTTGATATTATATAATATATATATGTTTAAAAATTAATATAAGTTCAAGATTATCCCAAACCATTATTTTAAAGAACACGTATATAACCATAATTCAAGATTGAGTGATTAACAAGAACAAAAGCAAACATGGTCCGCCTGGCCAGCCTCAGCCCGCCTGGTCCGCCTCAACCCGCCTGCCCCGCCTGGTCAGCCTCAACCCGCCTGGCCAGCCTTAGCCCGCCTAGATCGCCTAGGCGGCCGCCTAGCTCCGCCTAGGCGGCCGCCTAGCTCCGCCTGGGAGCTTGGCCGCTTTTCTGGAGCGCCTAGGGCCTAGGCGAGGCGGTGGGGGGCCGCCTAGCGCCTAGGCGCCGCCTAGGCGGCCGCCTAGACCGCTTTTTAGAACACTGTTCCAGACGTAGACAAAATTAGAGTCTTCTGGACTTGACAAAATTCTAAGTCTTCCACACTTGGTCACATTTTGATGTCAACAGTGGGGACCATGGGATAGCTCCAACGGAGAGAAGATTAATGGAGAGAGAGAGAGAGATGGGGAAAGAGAGGCACCGTTCCGGATAAATTCTGGTTGAATAAGGAGAGAGAGAGAGAGAGAGAGAGAGAGAGAGAGAGAGAGAGAGAGAGAGAGAGAGAGAGAGAGATGATCAATGTGGCATGCCCCGATTGGTCCTTAGGAAATTAACCCAAGTGAAGGGATGAGCAATAGAGGTAAGAGGACAATTGAGGGAGATAAGTTATTTGAGTGGGGAAATTAAAGGAGAGAGGTAGTAATGGAGGGGTGGGTGCAATTTGAGAGAGAGGGTGCAAGGGGGGAGAGAGAGAGAGTAATGAAGGGGGAATACTTGGAAAGAGTAATGGATAGAGGGGTGGGTGAGCTGGAAAGAGATGGAGGTCGGGACCATGGAATGGATCCAATGGAGATAATATTAATGGAGAGAGAGTGATGGGGAAAGAGAGGCACCGTTCGGGTTAATTCCGGTTGAATAGAGAGAGAGAGGAGGATCCATGTGGCATGTCCTGAGTGGGCCATAGGAAATTAACCCAAGCGAAAAGAAACACGTGAACAATTATGTTAATTCCAAACATGTTCCTAATTTTTTACAACAAAACCCTCTAATCTATCCTAATTTTTTTTATAATCTAGTCCTTCCCTCATTTGCTTCTTCCTCCCCTCAATCACACCCCTCCATCTAAACTCCATTCAATCTTAGCCACTCTTTATCCCCCTCCCCAGAAGAATCACACTCACACCATGCCAGCCAATAGATCTCAACCCTCTTTATCTCCTCACCTATAAGTTTCAGCCGCTCTTTGTCTCAAAATTTGTCCCCCTATAAAGTCCTCCCTTATCATATAGATTTTAGAGGTATTGGCAAAAGTAAACATTTCACATCCACTTTTTCAAATAAATTTAACACACATGGTCAGCATGTACATTTAGGATCCTTGTAAAATACAATTGTCAAACCTTGTCCGAGGGAAATGAAGTATTTTATTGAATTACGCAAAATCCTAGAAGGGATATACTAGGGCTTTCTGTATCATATCACATAGTATCAATGTATTGCATGCTGCTCCTGGATTCGACTTTAAAAAATAATTGTGGGTCACATCAGGTATGCTCAGCATAAAGACCACATTAACATTAAAGATAACACAATGAATGATCCATCAATCACCAGTTCAAGAATAATATCAAAGATCTCCAGAAATGCAGAAAACTTAAGGGCAATACAAAATGCAGAACTTCTACTAAACCATCTCAAAAGTGTAGGAGCAGCAATCAACTAAAGTAAGTGCTGCACAGATGCAGCTAGAAATAACATTTGCAGTAATAGAGCTACAAGCAACCAAAAAACTATCCCACAATTTTCAACAATCAACCATCCACTAAATTTGCTAAATTCCACAAAACAGAAAATTAAGTTACATTCAATATGATTACCTCAATGGCAACAAGAAAGGTGAGCATCATATTAAACAACTCATTTACTAAAATTTATTTAACATTAAATTGATGCACTTGTACAATAAAAATGTGATAATTGTCAATTTCAGTTATAAGTTGCAATATTACATCAGAAGTGGCACAAAAAAATAATGATAAGGCAGGAAAGAAACATTCACTAGACATGCAAACATGAGCGCTAATATAAAATATGGAAAGGAGTATGGACATAAGAAAAATCAGACTAAGACATTACCAGAAGAAACTCGAAAACGTACAACTAGAGTGGCCAAGAAACCAATTTGGTCTGATATTTGCACGTGACCAACTTTATATGCAGAATGAAGAACCTCTATAATTCGGAATAATATAGTTGGCTCCAAATCGTCACCTGCATTAAGTGGTATAATTGGCACAACGTACTGAGAAGTAAATAATCAAAACACTTTAAATGGATCGCATTGGATTAATGACTGTAAGGAAAGATACTAGATGCCCAACAAGAACTACTTTTTCCATGGATATCCAGCAACTTTGATGACTATATGAAAAGTAACCTAAAATTGGGATGGAAGGTAATCATGCAATAGATATTTTTTAATTGGTGAAAGGAGTTTTAGGAGGAAAAGAGCACAAGTTAAACTCAGGGTTGAGATTTGGGGACAAAATGTTTAGGCCGTTTCTGTCATTTTGGGTTCGTTAGTTTCGGGAACACCTAGGCAAAATCAATAAAAAACAGTAGAGCTTCAAAAAATTAAAAACTGAACAATAAAAGAAAAGTCGAAATATCAAAAGAGTGATAGAACTAAGAAAACTAATTTCGCAAAATGTGTTGCATGGAGGGAATAATATACTTTTCTAGTCCTGACACTTCACCGAAAGGTTAATTGAGAGAATCAATGAAGCATAACAATCGACTACCAAATCATAGCAGCATATCTTAGTTGTATGGTTGACAACCTTCAATAGCAATTACAAGGTCATGAATGATACAATGCCATCACAAGGCAGCTCAAAGCATTAACTATAATCATAGTTTGAACTTAGTAGCTACTACATAAATTATCTCATATAAGACTCACGGTTGACGAAAGCGTAGATGTGGAGAACAATGTTTGTGCTGGTGTCGTGATATTGTTGATAGTCATTTTGAGACCAATCAAACAGAGGATCGTTAATTTGGAATTACTATATTAATCAATAATGGGCTTGGGATGTGGCTTGGTTTGGAGAGGGTAAAATCCAAACCATTCAGGAGTTTCAATTTGGGTTAATACCTCAGTATGCTGATTTGAGGTCAGCTTTATCAATCCTTCTTCGCCATTCATTTTTGTTTAGGGTTATATCTGTTGTTAACAGAAGTTTTTCCAAATCTTTTCTAACAACTTCCATCAATGTTATTTTAGGTCTTTCCCTTCTCCTTGGACCTATCACTGTAATCTGAGACCCTCTCCTTATCAGGGTCGTCACTGCCCTATGTTCTACATGCCCAAACCATCTTAATATGTTCTCCATTATCTTACCCTTAATTGTTAACCATAGATCCAACATTGGATAAATAAGTTAGGTATAAAGCACATAGGTACATGGCAAACAACAGATGTGAGATTCTTTTGAATAGTTGATATAAGAAGTGGGAATAATATACATCTAACAAAGCAACACGATCACAAACCTCAAAATGAAAAGGCTAGATCAGATTTGGCACTAGATGCAAAAGTGAAGATATATGAAGTCTCCCTCCCACAATAAGTCTCAAAAATATTGTCTTGATCATTCAAAAGCACATGGTACAAAAGAATTTTACTAAAATACTAAAGTCAGTGATTAACTGATACTCAGCTCATCTTTACAGTTTCTTTAAGAAGATTAAAATTTAGCTCCAATGGGTATTCTCTTCTATGCTCTCTAGCACTGAAGTAAGGAAGCACAAGTAAAACTGAAAGAAATCCTTACATAAGCAACAACAAGCCAAAGACTCGAGCATATCCGTACTCAAACTCGAGAAGTAATATAGGCAGCAGATTGCAAGTTCCTGGCAATCAATGGGGAGCCTAATAAATGGACCATAATCCATTGTTTCTGCACCTAAGGAGCCAGGCAGATTAAGTTAGGATGAGTAAAAAAAAACTAAGAAAAAAGTAGAAAGGTTATAATGTGTGAGCTGGCAAGTAGTAAAACTAATGATGACCAATAAGGCAGAGAAAAAATATTCTCTTCTGTATCAAATGAAAAACCACTTATGAGACGCCTTGTACTTACTTCTGTTACAGAAAAACTCTCTCAATGGTGATTGCAGGTAGTCATACACCGAAGCAAGAGGTGAGTTTGGCAGAGAGGACTGTCCAATTCGAAGAAGCAGCATTAAAACAACCTGCAAATAGTTATTATAAGTATATTTCGAGAAATAAAAAAAAATAAAGGAAGATCATTCAAGGTCAAGCACCAACTACAATGATTCATGTATGTTAGATCCAAAAAAGGAAAAAGAGGAAAAGAGATTTTGGGAGTAAAACCTTGATTTACTCATTAGGGCAATGGCCCTATATATATCTGTACAAAAGGATATGGTCACCAAAGGGTAAGCATACCCAAAACAGACTAAAGAGACTAATAAAGGATTTACATACTCTAACACCCCCCCTCAAACTCAAGGTGGATCATACACCATGACTTTGTGAAGAAGATACCGAAAACGCTGAATAGTGTGCGTTTTCGTAAAGAAATCGGCAAGTTGCTCTGTAGAGGACACATGTGGAAGTGAGAGCGTCCCGTCCTTGTAGCGATGTCGAACATAGTGACAATCCAACTCAATGTGCTTGGTGCGCTCGTGAAATACCGGATTGCTAGCAATCTGAATAGCACTCTGGTTGTCACAATGGAGGGGAGTCGACGAGGACAGCTGAACACCCATATCCTCGAGTAGAAGACGAAGCCAAACCACTTCACACGAGGTGCGTGCCATAGCACGATACTCAGCCTCGGTACTAGATAGTGAAACGATCTCCTGCTTCTTGCTTTTCCAAGAGATGAGCGAGTCACCGAGGAAAATACAGAAGCCAGTGGTGGATCGTCGATCAGTGGGATCGCCGACCCAGTCAGCATCAGAAAAGGCGCGAAGCTCCAAGGAAGAGGAGGACGAAAACAGCAAAGAGCGAGTCATGGTGCCTCAAAGATAGCGAAGAATCCTCATCAGAGCGGCATAGTGAGTGGAGTGAGGAGCGCTAACAAACTGGCTAAGTACTCGAACGGCATGAGCAATATCTGGACGAGTGATTGTCAGATAGACAAGAGCACCAACGAGCTGACGATAACACGTGGGATCCGAAAGCGGCTCGCCATCACCAGGACGGAGCTTCACATTAAGCTCCATTGGGGTATCCACTGTACGTAAATCAGAAAGTGCAGCCCGGCTGAGTAACTCGGAAGCAAACTTCTGCTGAGAGACCAATAACCCTCGGGGGGAGGAAGCCACCTCAAGACCGAGGAAATAGCGAAGTGGACCAAGATCTTTCATCTCGAACTGCTGCTGGAGGTGCCTTTTCAGAGAGTTGATAGTAGCAGTATCATCACCGGTGATGATCATATCATCAACATATAGAAGTAATATTGCACGACCATGAGCAGATGTGTGAGTGAACATAGCATAGTCATTCATACTCTCTGTAAAGCCGACGGCAAGAATCGAGGACCGAAAACGCTCAAACCATGCTCGAGGAGCCTGCTTGAGGCCATAAATGGCCCGATGAAGACAACAGAAATGCTGGGGAGGAGTCAAAAGACCAAGAGGGGGACGCATGTAGACGTCCTCAGAAAAATCGCCGTGAAGAAAGGCGTTCTTCACATCCATCTAGAAGAGTGGCCAGTGACGAGCAGAAGCGACTGCTAACAGATTCCGTACAGAGGTCATTTTCGCAACAGGGGCGAAAGTCTCCTCGTAGTCAATACCATACTCCTGAGTGAACCCACGAGAAACTAGGCGGGCCTTGTACCGCTGAACGGAGCCATCTGAGCCAGTCTTGATGCGATAGACCCAGCGACAGCTGACAGGTTCCTTCCCGGGGGGAAGAGGAACTAGCTCCCAAGTACTAGTCTTTTGAAGAGCCTGCAGCTCCTCGGACATAGCCTGCTGCCAATGGGGTACCTGGATTGCCTCGCGGTAACTCTAGGGCTCCTGAAGGGAGTGAATAGCGGCAAGAAAGTCTGAAAATGTGAGGAGTAAGAGGCAGTATGAGAGAAACCGTAGCGATCTGGCGGATGCCGGTCACGCTCAGGGTAACGCTGTGAGAAAGTAGGCGCAGAAGAACCATCGTCAGGGCTAGACGAGACTGGCATCGAGGGTAGGACGGCAGGAGAGTCTGGAGGAGGAGAGGGAGCTGGTGGGACATGTGGACGACGCGTGTAAGTGGTAGTGACTGGTGGTCGCGGGAGCTCAAGTGTTGGATTAGGAAGAACAGAGACGTCTTGAGGAACTGGTGAGTCAACTGAGGGAGACGGGATGGAGATCCCGGAGGAGGGAGAGACTGGAGGAGGAAGTGACTCAGAGGAATGAAGAAAGGATAAGTCCTGGTCCATGGAGACCCCTGAATAGAAGGGAGTGTCCTCAAAAAAGGTTACGTCACGAGAGATAAGTATACGATGAGCAGAGGGGTCGTAACAACGCCAACCCTTGTGCTCAGAGCTATACCCCAAAAAGAGGCATCTAGCGAACCAAGGAGTGAGTTTCGTTCGCTCACCAGGAGGGAGCATAACGAAACATGTGCAACCAAAGGTTCGCAAGACACGATAGTGAGGAACAACAGAGTACAAAATCTGAAAGGGTGACTGACCAGAGTGAGCAGAAGAGGGAGTGCGGTTGATTAAGTGGACTGAGGTGAGGACAGCCTCGGCCCAAAAGTGACGAGGAACAGAGGTAGAGAATAAAAGAGATCGAGCAGTCTCGAGAATGTGGCGATGCTTTCTCTCAGCTACACCATTTTGTGCAGGCGTGTAAGGACATGACTGTTGTGGGAGAGTACCCTGAGAGAAAAGAATGTCACGAAACTCAGAAGAAAGATACTCGCGAGCACCATCAGAGCGAAAATTTTTAATACGTTTACCAAATTGAGTGTGAACCATACTGGTAAAGTCACGATATGCCTGACAAACATCAGATCGACGACGTAAGAGAAACAACCAAGTAAAACGAGAGAAATCATCAATGAAACTAACATAATAAGATAATCCAGAAAGAGATACAACGGGAGCAGGTCCCTAGATATCCGAATGCACTAAATCAAACACAGAAGATGACATAGACACATGCACGGGAAATGGCTGAGTTGGATGCTTGGCCAAGCTACAACTGACACATGGGGATGGTGTAGTGAAGGAGATATCACCGAGTGCTCCGGACTGAAAGATAGTACGGAGACGCGCAGCTGAAGGATGTCCCAATCGGCGATGCCACAGATCCGAAACAGCACAGGTGATATCAGCAATGGATGTAGAAAGTGGTACATGAAGATGTCTCAAGTGGTATAGACCGCCCACCCTACGCCCAGTCCCAATTGTCTTGCCCGTCCGAGGATCCTGCACAAGACAAGATGAGAATGCGAAGGTAGTGAGATAGCCCAAGTCAGCAAGTCGGCTAATAGAAATCAAGTTAATGGACAATGAAGGAGCAAGAAGCACGCCAGGCAGAGAAAGACGACCACTGGGGTCAGAGGATGTGGTGATGGTTCCCTGGCAAGAAACTGGTAATGGGGAACCATCAGCAGTGCGAAGCTAGAGCTCAGGAGGAACACGACCAGTAGCAGTGAGAGCGGAAGCGTCAGAGGTCAAGTGATGTGAAGCACCCGAGTCCAGAATCCAGGTAGCAGATGTAGTACCGGTAGTTGGAGGGCCTTGCTAGAGAGTGAAGGCATACTGAAGCTGCTGAACCTGAGCAGCAAGCTGAGAGAAATCAGATGTCGAGGTTGTCGGAGCCGTAGTCTGTGGCATCTGACCGAGCTTCCTGAGGCGCTTATAACAAGTATCTTTGATGTGGCCTTCTTTCTTGCAATACACACACCAAAGTTTGCCAGTAGAGTGCCTCTCACCAGTGGGGCGATGATCTCCGGTGGACCAATTGTCACCTATGGGAGCACGAGATGGGAAGAAGGTCGGCGTAGCAAGAGCACCAGGGTCTGAGGCTGGAGCACGATGTACAGCAAGAGTGGCCAAGCGTGTCTCTTCGGCAAGCAGCTCAGATAAAGCCTCATTGAGGCTAGGCAAGGGATCTCGATGTAATAACTGACCTCGAATAGGCTCAAAATCTGTACGAAGTTCCATCAGGAATTCAAAGACGTATTGCTCATCACGATGGCGTCGACGGATGGAGACTGCATCTGGAGGATAGACAGGCTCCAGTGCTTCAAGTTCCCTCCAGATAGCGGAGATCCGGGCATAGAACTCACGAATGGTGCAAGAACCTTGGGTCATGCCCTTGAGCTCACATCGAAGCTGAAATGCCCTTACACCGCCAGTCTGAACGAATTGCTTTGAAAGATAGCACCACATCCCCTGAGAAGTGGGAAACTGAAGAGCTTCGACACGGAGTTCATGAGAAAGAGAGGCACCAATGTACGAGCGAATGATGGCATCATCATCATCCCATTCTTCGGATTCGACGGAGTCTAGAGCCGTACTTGCGGTGGAGGAGTTATCAGAGATAGTAGGAGCGGGCTTCGTACCATCGACATACTTCCAGAGTTTGTGAGCACCGAGATGCATGCGCAATGTGGAGGCCCACAATCGGAAATTTGAAGTTCCGATGAGAACAACATCAATCTTAGGAAGTTTGTCGGGCTTCAAGGAGGCGGCCATAGTGATATCTTGAGAGGAAAGAGACACAAAATCTGATGGACTAATACAGTTGTGCCTCTAGAGAGTCCTGTTGTGTGAAAACTACTCACAGAACTGTGAGACTGAAAGAGGAAAATCTGCTCACAGGTTTAGAACAGTGAACCGAAATGCCCTTGACCACTGTTTGAATCAGAGTAAAATCTGTTCACCACTGCAGTGAACCGAACCGAACCGAACTGTAGACCACTGCAGTCGACTTTGAACCGAACTACACTGCTGAAACAGAACTGACCGAACCGAACCGAACTGCACTGCTGAAAACAGAACTGACCCGGTTCTGTTGTTGAAAAACAGAACTGATAAAATAGAACTGACCCGGTTCTGTTGATTCAAACAGAACTGAACCGGTGTCTGATGATTGAACCGGTGACTAGGCAAAAATTTTAAGTGGAGAAGATCTGGCCGTAGATAAAACGAATGGTCAGGATGGTCGCTGAGGTCACCCTACACTTAGGGTTTTAAACACCCTTCAGCGCCGCCGTCTCTTCCGTTCTGAATTTCAGTTGCTCCGACCGTCTCCCTCAGCTCCGGCGAAGAAGATAGAAGCCTCTGAAGAGGCGAAGATCGAAGATCCGCCGTGAAGAGGCCTGTGAAGGAGCCTATGATACCAAGCTCTGGTGAAGAGGCCGATGAGGAAGCAAAGATCTGAACTCAGTTGTCGCTGCAAAGATCTGAACTCAGTTGTCGCTGCAAAGATCGGTGAGGAAGCCGATGAGGAGCCTGTGATACCAAGCTCCGGTGAAACCACTGTTGTCCTCTCTGCCGTCCTCTTCCACTGAGCGAATTTGGATCTGGATCTGGATCTGAATATGAATCTTCGACGACAACGATGCAGTGAAGGCTTCGATGCAGGATTGCGATGAAGGCTTCAATACGAGTCGAGATGAAGACTAAAGCTTCGATCCAGGTTGCTGCGATGAAGGCTAGAAGACTTCGATGCAGGGCTTCGAAAAGAAAACTTGATGGCCTCGATGAAGTTTTGCTCTAATAGATGATGCTTTGGATTGAAGAAAGCTCTCTACCAGAGACCCATTAGGGCTCTGATACCATGTTAGATCCAAAAAAGGAAAAAGAGGAAAAGAGATTTTGGGAGTAAAACCTTGATTTACTCATTAGGGCAATGGCCCTATATATATCTGTACAAAAGGATATGGTCACCAAAGGGTAAGCATACCCAAAACAGACTAAAGAGACTAATAAAGGATTTACATACTCTAACAATGTACAAGCACTAATAATTCTATTTATCATCTTAATGGTTAGTGTCACAAAACAGAGATGGTTATAAAATGCAGTTTATTGTGAATTTTAAATAAAAACTTATTTAGAAATGACAATGATATTAGCCTTCGGAATTAACATAACCAAGCCCTTACCATCTACGGGGCCAATTCTAAAAATTCCACACCAATATTTCTTATTAAAAATCATAAATATCAACAATGTGACCTTTACTTCAAAACTTACGTCATCCATGCTGAATCTCATAAGTTTTTCTTCCTCTATTTATTAATAATATAGATTGGGGACTGGCTTAACCCCATCCTCTTTCCCTCAGAAATGAGTTCCCTCAAAAAAAAATTGTATTCTTAACCTAGTCTAAACATCTGACATCATTTCCCCGTTACTTTCCTCGCATCAGGTCAAGGGCAAAGTGATGGGTGCAGATGCTAAAGAAAACCCAAGTGCTGAATTTAAAACATTTAAATATAGATTTCAGCATGCTTGATTCAAATTTCAGCAAAGACTATCGCCACAGATCATCATTCAATCATGCCCAAACATATTTAATTTAACAAAGTAATAAGACTGACATGATAACTATTAATTCCAGATTTTAATAAACAATTCCAGCAATATAGGAAGAACAATATCTCAAACATAAGCCAAAGTCTCAAAGATAAACATTGATCTAAACGATAATAAACCTAATGGATGAGATTCTTCAGAAGCCAATAGTTTGAAACCCTAACTGAAAAATCAGCAATAAGGCCGGATTGAAAAGGAAGATTTATCACATGAAAGTATCGAGGGACGATTTCAAACCGTACTTTGGTCAATGCCGGCCGCTATCAGAAGCTCCGTTGTGCAGATGAAGGGGCGGAAGAGGAGGCGTGGTCTGGAAGAAAAGGTTGAAGAAGCCGAGACGATTTGATCTTTGAAAGATGGATGATCTCCGCGTCGATCTCCCGCGAAGTCGTAGACGAAGGCGTGGTGACGAGGTAGAAGCTTGCGGAGGGAAGAAGAAGACTGAAAACAGGATGATTCTTCGGAAGATACGTCGAACAAGCGATCCCGCTTCTCCGTTCTAGGGTTTCAATTCAATATTCATTGTCCCCTTTCAATTAGGGTTTGCATGGCTTTATAGAAGATGAAACAACAAAGAAACACAAAAAAAGGAAAGAAAGAGAGAGAGATACGCGGGAAGAGAGAGGAGGACGCGGGCACGCTTCCCAAGGCGTGCTCGCGCGGGTATTTTTGCGGGAAGGGAGGGCCGGCCGGGTGAGGGGTGTTCGACTAGGGTTTGAGGGGTTTTGGTCTTCTTTTGAGTCTCATCCATTGAGATCTAAACCGACTTAATATCCTACGGCTAAAAACTAAACATAGAAACGAGTCAGTTCGGCATCTGTGGCTCGAACCGGATGCGAACATGGCTCGCACCTACCCAAACCAGAAATAAAAAGATAAATAACTCAAGATCCGTTAGTCGGATCGACAGAAAATAAAAACCAAAGTCATAGATCATCGAACGAGCTTTCCACTGATGCAGACGGATTGGCGATCGGCTTCCGGGATCTCCGTAGGGAATGAAAATACGCCATCAGCTGTAAAAATCTGCACATAGGGCTCGTCTGCATCAAGTCCCCCGGACTCAAAAGAACTCGACTCCTGTCGAGTCAGGTCCTGGATCCGGTGGGGGCTCTCCTGGAAGTAGCCGCAACCTCTGCGTCTGCTCCAACTGCTCTCCCGGGTCCGGTGGCCAAGTAATCAGCCTCAAGTACGTAGCGACTTCATCTGGCATCCCCTGCCCATCAATGCCAAGCGAAGACCTGAAAGCCAAAACCAACATCCTCCTCGGCACGATAAGATCGTCAAGATACTCAGATAATTTCATGTGATAATAGGGCGATAGGTTGACATGAAATTCAAAAGACATATGAAAAGAAAGGCCGCGGGAGCATAATGTGTTGCGGGTCATCGGCTTGCGCAATAAGCTATGGTTTCTTCGAAAGGCCATGGGGTGCGGGTGCAATATGGGTTGCTCAAAGTGGCCTGCGCACGTAGCAAAACAAGTGGATTCTAAACTAGGAAAATATGCCATGCAATCATTGTCTGGATGCAGTGAATAAAATAAGAAATTAAATAATTTATCAAGCCACTTGTTATGACTTCGAAAAAGTAAAAATGATGGGCTTTTTGAAATCTGAAAGCATGGTGCATAAGTACCATGCATCGGAAAGTGATCAAACGTGGCAAAATCTTCTTTAATGTTTAACTCAACACTTGGACGATAATATGGATGCACATCTGAATGGTCTGTGAATGTAAAGATGTCAGGCAAATGATGAATGTGAGTGCAATTGATGCCTACAGACTCTAAATGCGATGTGCATGCGATGGAATGCAATATGTTGTCTAATCCTTTCTCAATTGTTAGTGAATCAGATGAACACCCTACTAGATTATCTGCGAATGGTGGAATGAGAGGGCTCTGACTCAAAAGAGCTTGAGGTGCGTGGGAACGGTGTCGCCTAAAGCACGTGGGCCATAAGGTGACGTTAATGCCGTCCTTGAGGAAAGTATAGGTATTGACTTTCTCGTGATGTAGTGCATCGCGGTCAAACTGCCACGGACGCCCAAGGATAATATCAGCTACTTCTAAAGGAAGGACATCACACCAAACCTCATCTCGATATTGCAGCCCAATTGACAACTTAGCCAAACAACAATGAGTCACTAGTTTGCTTGTGGTGTTGTCTAGCCATGATGTTTTGTAAGGGTGAGCTAATGGTTTGACTTTCCATTTCTTGCTCCTCACTATCGCTTCATTGATTAAATTGGTGGTGCAACCTCCATCTATCAAGACACAAAGGTCCATGACATTGACAGTACAGACTGTTCGGAATAGCTCAGATCTCTGGTTCTTGCAATGTGGCTTTGGGGGTCCTCCACAGAGCTCGTGGGGTAGTAACGCTTTAGGTGCCTGGGGTGATGGAGACTGGTGAATAACTAGTAGTGGCGCAGTTACGTCATCCCCCTCCAAGACCAACTCATTGAAGTTCTCGCCCTCAAACTCACGACTATCCTCTTCATTATCCGCAAGATTTGTTTGTGGATTGAATTGACGTCGAGGACAATCGGCTGACTTGTGACCCGGCTGATTGCACTTGAAACACTTCATCATGCTCGGGTTGGGTCCTAAGACTCCTTTACCCTTCTCAGTTGGTGTAGGAACTGTACCAGCTACAGGGGAAGGTCCAGAGAGTGGCCTACTCACAGATCCAGATGGTGCCCTAGTATTGTCATCGTCGGGACGCAGATCGGGAGTGGTGAGACTCAACTTTCTTAGCCCGACGGTGTGCATCACTGACCTAATACAAGTCATGAAGGGACACCACCTCTTGAATTGAATAAGACCATTGACATACCTAGCGACGCTCTGCTCTTCATTTTCATGCAGATCATTGCGAACTTGGAGCTTGTAGAACTTATTGGTGTAATCATCCACCGATTTGTGCTCTTATCGCAGGTTTTGGAATTTCTGGAACACACTCTGTTTGAGATCAGAAGGGAGGAACTTCTGTTGCATTTTGCCCCTCATGTGTGTCCAAGTGGAAATCTTACCTTTTCCCTTTCTACCCCTAGTGGTCTGCAACTGTTTCCACCAGATCAGTGCATGACCTTTCAGTTTGAGGCTAACAAACTTGACTTGTTTGTCGCGGGGAATTTCCTTCCACTCAAAATATTGGTCGATTCTCTCAGCCCACTCTAGGAACTCTTCAGGGTCCATCCTACCTTCGAACTCAGGAATCTCGATTTTGATGCCCTGATCCCAGCCCCAATGGGATTTCGTTTTCCTATGAGTTTTTCTACTTCGCCTATCAGACCCGTCAGAGGAACTGACGCTGTCACCTTCTGACTCAAGATCTAATTCACTACGCTCTTGAGACGCTCTAGTCCTGTGCTCTCGATGGGGTCGAGGTGGATTTTGGGAATTGGTGAAGGCCAAAGTCAAGGCTTCGATCTGGGTCTGTAGCCTATCAATGTGTTCTTGTTGCCTTGTAAAGGCATCTTGCCAAATGCGGGGTGGAGAAGGTCCAGCCATTATAGATTCTCTATAAGATGTTATCGATTCACCTCAGAGAGAGGGGTGATCCTAATATGGATGCGCCCACACGGGATGCATGTTACAAATTAATGCAAGACACAAATTAAAATAAAAAGATGGAAAATAAAAAAAAATTTCAGCAAGCACACAAGGATGCGAATGATGCAAGAGGACCGGCTGTTGCGTAAGAACGCGACGACAACCTGGCTCTGATACCAACTTGATGAGTGCAGATGCTAAAGAAAACCCAAGTGCTGAATTTAAAACATTTAAATATAGATTTCAGCATGCTTGATTCAAATTTCAGCAAAGACTATCGCCACAGATCATCATTCAATCATGCCCAAACATATTTAATTTAACAAAGTAATAAGACTGATATGATAACTATTAATTCCAGATTTTAATAAACAATTCCAGCAATAAAGGAAGAACAATATCTCAAACATAAGCCAAAGTCTCAAAGATAAACATTGATCTAAACGATAATAAACCTAATGGATGAGATTCTTCAGAAGCCAATAGTTTGAAACCCTAACTGAAAAATCAGCAATAAGGCCGCATTGAAAAGGAAGATTTATCACATGAAAGTATCGAGGGACGATTTCAAACCGTGCTTTGGTCAATGCCGGCCGCTATCAGAAGCTCCGTTGTGCAGATGAAGGGACGGAAGAGGAGGCGTGGTTCGGAAGAAAAGGTTAAAGAAGCCGAGACAATTTGATCTTTGAAAGATGGATGATCTCCGCGTCGATCTCCCGCGAAGTCGTAGACGAAGGCGTGGCGACGAGGTAGAAGCTTGCGGAGGGAAGAAGAAGACTGGAAACATGATGATTCTTTGGAAGATACGTCGAACAAGCGATCCCGCTTCTCCGTTTTAGGGTTTCAATTCAATATTCATCGTCCCTTTTCAATTAGGGTTTGCATGGCTTTATAGAGGATGAAACAACAAAGAAACACAAAAAAAAAAGAAAGAAAGAGAGAGACGCGCGGGAAGAGAGAGAGGAGGCGGGCACGCTTCCCAAGGCGTGCCCGCGCGGGTATTTCCGTGGGAAGGGAGGGCCGGCCGGGTGAGGGGTGTTCGGCTAGGGTTTGAGGGGTTTTGGTCTCCTTTTGAATCTCATCCATTGAGATCTAAACCGACTTAATATCCTACGGCTAAAAACTAAACATAGAAACGAGTCAGTTCGGCATCTGTGGCTCGAACCGGATGCGAACATGGCTCGCACCTACCCAAACCAGAAATAAAAAGATAAATAACTCAAGATCCGTTAGTCGGATCGACAGAAAATAAAAACCAAAGTCATAGATCATCGAACGAGCTTTCCACTGATGCAGACAGATTAGCGATCGGCTTCCGGGATCTCCGTAGGGAATGAAAATACACCATCAGCTGTAAAAATCTGCACGTAGGGCTCGTCTGCATCACAAAGGTAAATGGTACCATAGCGGATTCCATTAACAAATCCAACCTTAATGTTTAAGGACTAGCCTCCAAAATCATAAAAAAGGAATCATATCCCTCCATCATGGTATACAAAAAGATGCTCAATTAGGCATAGAATAAACAATTGAATTGACAGAACAAAAACATAAAGTTATACACAAAACACTATAGCTGCAAAAATGGGGTCATCATAGCCAAAACATGTAAAATTAGCAGCTCAGAATCTAATAAGGTAACGTTAAAATAATCTATAACCTAAGCTTCATTTGAAGCACTTAAAAAAAAAAGAAATATAAAACCCTTTGTAGTCAACATCCAGTAAGAATAAATGTCTCAAATGAAAAGATCATGACTGGTTTGAAAGTCAGAATAACCCACCAAGAACCATTGATTTATCTATTATATTGCAAAAGATGCGTACGTGTATAGCCTTATACACCGTGTAGATATGTGGTGTAGCACAAGTATTTGTAGATTTATACATTTAGCATGATGCCCTATTGTGATTTGGGATCATTCCTTTACAAGCTAAGGGGTGTTTACTCCACCCTTGACTCTTCATCACTAAGTGCACAGATCCAGACACATTCGTTGAGGTTTTCCACTGGTTATTTCCCTTGAGTGGACTTGGCATCTTGTTCCGGGGTTAGAGGTGGTTTGAAGATCTAATTATTTTGAGCATACAATTTATTTTCTCCACGGTTGACATGTTCTTCAATGATGTGTGACCTATTTAACTCAGCCACCATCGCGGCCCTAAGAAGACCACTTCGCTTAGAGGAGTTGCATCATTGGCATCATTATTCTTCTCTAGCTCCTTAGAAATCGTTACCTTACATGCATGTCAAGTTGTCATCATGAACATCAATGTCAGTTGGATCTAGTGGTTGGAGAGGCGGTCTGATACCCTCATTATTCTTTCACTCTTTAGCCACAATTGTTTTTTGCCTGGATCACTGCCTTGTTGCTAGACCACAACCTTTGTTCGGTGGTTGTAGTTGCTCACTCATTGATAGTTGGAGAAAGGCCCCATTACCTCCGTAGGGGCCTCGGTGCTCATTTCCTTCTTTTACGATCGATTTTGTCTTTGTTTTGTTTGTTGCTTTTATGTTCCCTTACTTTCCTATATAATGGTTATTAGCTTCTTTTCATTGTTTTTCTAGGCATTATTATCATAGTTCGTTGATTTTTGACACTTGGTCCCTTCTTTCACCCCAGTTTTCATGTATTTGCACACTTGTTTCCTTATAGATGACTATAATATGTTTCCTTATAGATGACTATAATATGTCATTTGTCCACTTATTTTGAACGTTCTTTGCCTCAATTTTCATGTCAAATATTTTTATTGAGGATTCATTGAACTAACTTGTTTCAAGACTTTGGTTCGAGATGTATCCTTATTTTGCACTACTCCCCAGCATTATTTTAGTTTGCTTGTGCTAGTTGCTTGATCAATCCTTGGTCGCTCTAGTACAGGTCAGATTACACTCTCGATGTTTCTTGAAATGCATCTTGGGGTCTTTCCTTTTTCATATCGTCCTTTAAATCACAGTTCAATACTTCAATGTTTGGACATATACGAGATCAAATGGCCCTCTAATCTCCCCATCGTCCAAATATCATTGACTATTTTTTGACCACTTGACTAGTTTAGTGCGTCCACTCCTTCAGGGTATTTTAAGACATCTTTCTTTAGGACAAAAACGACTTTGAAATGCCTTAATCTTTCCATCTCTTTCATAATCATACAAAATGAAGAATCCTTCATTTTGCAATTTTTTATGCATTCTGTTATGTTCCCTTCACAAGTATGTAATTTTTCCTTCCTCTGCACGTGATTTATTGTCGAGGTTCCTACACATCATTGCATATATTATGGGGCTTCATGAACGCTACTACAACTGGAGGTGACTTGCATGTTGGCCATGGCATTTCTCTCGTTCTCATAAGCGTGCTAAGTCGTATTTAGTTGTGTGTTGCACCAAAGGTCTAGTGTTTTTTAAGTGTGTTGCACCAAAGGTCTAGTGTTTTTTAAGTGCATTGCTAGTAACTAATCGAACACTGTTGCCAGTTAGTTGCGCTTCTGCATATGATGCAGCATCCTCGTAATCGTAGTGTGATTCCATGTTAAACTACTCCAATTACAACTTATAAGTGCACTTTGGAGGTCATGTTCTCTATTTAAAACACTCTTAGGCACTGCATTGCATTCTTTTGGAACAAATTTGCTACTATTGTGAATTTTTGATGCAAGAGCATCTAGAGGGTCGTCGCAGACAAGTGGATCATCTTATTATTAATCCTAAGCATCAAAGAGCTTAGATTAACTTTAGGAATTTTCATAATTTATTTCATTCTTTATTTCCATCTCATTAGGACCTTTTTGTCAGGAAAATTAATAATGAGGGGTTTCCTAATTTATCAATGATTTCTATTTAGTAAGACTCAAAATTTATTAGACGTTCAAAATAAGGGAATATACGCTCTAATTGGGTCTACTTGACCCACATATACCCCTAACTCCCTAAGTGTAGGAGTGTTGATTGTCCAAGAGGCTAAGCTGGCGGAAAATAAATACATAACTATAACAATAACCATATAGATGGGGTCAACCTCATGAATCCATCTACGGCTGTCTCTATTGTCTTTGCCATATTTTTTTCAATTCCCTTTTGACAACTTCCATTTATGTTATTCTGCAGAAATAGCTTGCTATACTCAAAAGGGCCTCTCCCTCTAGGCAATTTTTAACAAGTTTGTTGGATAGACTATTGGTCATTATAAATGTGTAAAAGAACTTAACCTCTTGGTAGATGCTAAGCCTGCAATTGCTTAATAGAATCAATGGGCACCCACAAAACAATCATCTAGGCTTGGGTATTGTTCAAAGACAATGAGCCTTAGGATTAATAGGCTTTCACATATGGGTCGTCGAATTTTAGCATAGAAAAGCATGTGCTAATCAAGTAGTTAACATAGCATGAGTCAAAGGAACCTCATTTTACATTAGGGTCACTGTCTAGGAAGCACAGACACTTCCCTATAGGTGGCGTGGCGGTGTCGGACAAGGACACGGTTTAGAAGTGTCCGATTTATTTTTTTGTATTTTAGGGCTGGGACACAGTCGAGACACAGACCGGACATGGCCCGAATGTCTCTTCTCAGAACCGACCTGAAATCAACAAGGAAAAGGAAAAAAAAAAAAGGGGAGAAAAAGAGAGATCTGAAGAAAGAGGAGAGACGGGGGTGGATCTCAGCCATCGGGGTGGTGGCCAATGGTTGCAGCCCTAAACCCAAACCCGTGAGAGAGAAAGAGAAGTATAGAAAGAGAGAGAGAAAGAGGAGGGAGGGGGGGGGGGGAGGAGTGAGGGGAGGACCATGGAGCCACACGCTTGCCGAAGGCCACCCGCCTACTGGAGGCTTCCCGCTTTCTCTCACGGACAGAGAAAGTTCAGATGGGGGGGGGGGGGGCTGAAGGGGGTATTTAAGAGGCACGTGATCCTCTGAATCAAATAGGTTAAAGGTGAAACAATCACAACCGCTGGATGAATATGACATGACACCACTAATCCCGCACCGGAATCGGATCGTCTCTATTCCTGGGTTCATCTATTCCCTCTATTCGTTTGATTCCATGCACGAGATTGGAATTCAACGATGGCGAACAATTTCAATCGGTTCCGTACATATGAATGATACAAATTGAAAATTAAAGCTTTCAATCGGCATTATTGAATTCCGATCCCACATATGGAATCAAATGAATCGAGGGAATAGAGGAACCCAAACGATCCGATCATGTTACTCTGCCTGTCGGTCCCAGTTGAATACGATTCACTAGTCGGGGCCGGGTTGAATGCGATTCACTAGTCGGGGCTGGGTGATTTTTTGCTACATGGGTGAAACTACATCAATTTCCTTCAAATGGACAACGTGGTAGACCAAGATTGGGTTGTAAGCTAGTGCAACAAATCAATCCGATATTGAGGTCACGATATATATATATATATATATATATATATATATATATATATATATATATATATATATATATATATATATATATATATATATATATATATATATATATATATATATATATATATATATATATATATAGGGCTGTTACAATGAGTTGTGGGCTGCCGGGGGGGAAAGTGAGCTGCGGGTATTTTGACCCCCCAAGAATTTATGGAATTTGATGACATTTGGTGAGGTTGTTGCCTAGGATAAGATGATCATCCTCACCAATTTTCATCAAATTCCAAAACTTAAAATTGCTTCGACCATTTGAACCTCCTAGAAGTTTTGGAATTTGATGAAAATTAGTGAGGATGATCATTTTATCCTAGGCAACAACCTCACCAAATTTCATCAAATTCCATAACTTCTTGGGGGGTCAAAATACCCGCAGCTCACTTTCCCCCCCGGCAGCCCACAGCTCACTGTAACAGCCATATATATATATATATATATATATATATATATATATATATATATATATATATATATATATATATATATATATATATATATGGGTCGAGATCAGTAGACCAATCGTTTTTTGACCCGTACTTTTACCCGTAATCCAAACCGTTGGAGAGAAACTTAAGAATATGCTGATTTTTTACAGGATCACATTGTCTTAGACTACACATCCACAAACAGTGTTCTAAAAAGCGGCCCCTAGGCGCTAGAAGGTCCCCCACCGCATCGCCTAGCCCCTAGCCAGTGTAGAAAAGCGGCCCATGCCACTAGCCGGGCCAAACGGCTGCTCAAGCGGACTAGGCGAGCCTAGGCAAGTCTAGGCGGGCTAGGTTTTTCTTTATTTTAATCTAGTCTATGTCCAATTCAATACCAAGATCATCAATAAGAAGAAAAGGGAGAAGGAGTGAGGAGTAGATGTATTTTTTTTTTTTGAGAAATCCCTCTCAGTGTATGAGGGGGGGTTCGGCCTAGACCCCTACCAGTTTATTAAAATTAAAATTCAGGATACAAAACAGGACAGAAAAGCACAATCAAAAGAGGTTACAAATAATGTTATCTAACTGCTGAAGTTTTTTTCCCTGCAAGGCAACCTTCCACTGATTCAGTCTCCTCTTAGCCAAATTCTTGACAGCTTCTGAATCCGAACTCCTCTGTCTAAAAATTCTGCAATTACGCTCCATCCAAATACTCCAGCACACAGCCATAACCACCAAATCCCAGCTGTGTCGAAGTCTTCTCTTAATACGCTTCTCTCCAGACAGTCCATAAGGAAACACTGATCCTGGCGCACCTCTAATCTTTAGGCCTTTCCTCAGAGGATCCCAAATCCTTTGAACGAAGGGACAATGCAGAAACAGATGGTTAACATCTTCACGGCCGTGCCCGCAGAGGACACAGTCAGCATCTGTAACCCGCTGATTGCCACGACGAAGTAAGTTGGTTTTAGTCAGCAGCTTCTTCTTTATCATCAGCCACATAAAGATTCGAATCTTCAGTGGTACTCTGGCCTTCCACAAGGCTCCAGCCACCGGGCATATCACTCCTCCCTTGTTAATGAAATTGTAGAAGGATTTCGTAGAAAAATTACCTGAGGGCGCCAGTCTCCAAGTTGCCTCATCCTCTGCATCATCTATTGTAATGAGTTGCAAAAGGTCCATCAGCTCTCGGACTTGGAATTGAAGAAATATCGGGATAGCTCTACGAAATTTCAGATCCCAAGTGGTGATATTATCGGAAACTAGGCATTGAGATCGAACCGACGCCTTCTTATCCCAAGCTAGCTCATAGAGGTCCGGATACCAGTCTTTAAGCTGGCCCTCCACCAGCCATCTATCCTCCCAGAAATTAGTAGACTTCCCGTTTCTCACTCGCAGATTTGTCCCACATTTGTAAATATGACCAATCTTCTGGATTCCTTTCCAAAAAGGCGAGATTTTCTCAGAAATTCTACTCTGAACCTGCATCGGCTCCCTCTTCGCTGCACAGAAGATGATTGTGTCATCCGCAAAATGAAGATTAGTTGTTCTCCATCTAGGGTCCCCGACGCCAGTTATCAGACCTCTACTCTCCACTCTTCTTAACATGGCATCAAAGACATCCATAGCGAGAATGAAAAGAAAGGGCGAAAGAGGACAGCCCTACTTAACTCCTCTGCCGGTCTTAAACTGCTTACCAAGTTGACCATTCACTAAGCAGGCAATGGTGGAAGTGGAGAAGCAGTTCCAGATCCAACGGATCCAATTGTCCGAGAAGCCCTTAGCTCTGAGGGTATTCAGAATAAAGCTCCAGCTCAGTCGGTCAAAAGCTTTCTCAAAGTCAATCTTCAAAATGATACCTTCCTCTTTACGCTCCTTGATATGATAAATAAGCTCTTGCGCCGTAGCTACGCTGTCTAAAATCAGCCTACCTTTGATGAAAGCTGTCTGATTTTTACTGACAATATCATTGATCTTGCTCGCCATGCGATTAGCCAGGATCTTAGTAATAATCTTGTAGATGCAATTAGCTAGACTGATGGGTCTGTAGTCATTGATGGTTTCAGCACCAACCTTCTTCGGGATCAAAATAATCCAGGCATAATTCAAACTATGCAGAGATATCTTGTGCTGGAAGAAATCAAATAGTAGCGGACACAGATCATCCTTGATCGTATCCCAGAACTGCTGGTATAACAGGATGGGTAGGCCGTGTGGCCCTGGAGCTCCCTCCGCCTTCATGCCAAAAACTGCCTGTTTAAACTCCTCAGCCGAGAAGGGTCTGTCCAGGTCATCCGCGTCATCCAGCTTAAGAATATCTAGCCCTTCCCAGTCAATATCAGTTCGCTCAATCCCATTTCTCGCGAAATACCTCTGAAAATGCTGAGAAACACTATTCGAAATGCCCTCCTGAGTCGTCCGAAGACTGTTCCCATCTCTAATGGATAGAATGGCGTTTCTACGTCTGGCGTTGTTTGCAATCTTGTGGAAATACGCTGTATTGCTGTCCCCCAATTTTATCCATTTGTCTCTAGAGCGTTGTTTCCACATTACCTCTTCTTTGATGAGTGTTGCACTAAGATCATCTTTCCAATCCGAAAGCTGCTGCTTCTCAGCGACCGAGAGAGGGACTCTCTCCTCTTTGCCTTCAAGGATACCAATCTTAAACAGATGGTCCTTCTTATGAGCCATCACATTACCGAACTTAGTACGCTCCCACGCTTTGATTTTCTGCTTCAGAAATCTTGTCTTCGCATTCCAGTTCCTGGCTGAATTAGAATTGTCTCCTGCTCTAGCCCGCCAAGCTTTGACAAGATCTGGAAAATCAAGCTCTTCCAGCCACATCGTCTCAAAACGGAAGAGCTTGCACTGTTTAAAATTAGCCGAATGGGAATCAAGCAGTATAGGTGTATGATCGGAGATGAAGGCTGTTAGACCTTTTTGAGTCACCTTCGGGTAACGAGTGTCGAAGTCATCGGAAATTAAGAAGCGGTCTAGTCTGGCAAAAATTGGAGAATCTCTCTTATTGTTCCACGTGAACTTTCTGTTATTAAGCGGCAGATCCAGAAGAGAGAGATCTCGCACCACCTCTGCAAAGTCTTGCATGTCACGTCTGCTCCTCAAAGCTCCACTCCGCTCATAAGAGAAGCGAGTAATGTTGAAGTCTCCCCCAACGACCCAGGGACCTGGGAATCTCTGCCGGATGTCACGCAACTCGTTCCAAAGGGCCGGCCGAAGCCCGTAGTCATTAGGTCCATAGACGTTGGTCACAACACAGAAATCATCAGAATGGGAGGATTTCAAAACTACCGATAAACAGAAAACGCCTTTAAAAAGATCAATCAGGCTGAATTCAGGTTCATGCCATCCTGTAAGCAAACCACCTGCAGTACCTGCAGCGTCTAACCATTCCCATTTCGTGACTCTGTTACCACCTAAAGAGCGAAGAAAACTCTGGTTTGGGTTTGCACACTTCGTCTCCTGCAGACATAAGATGTCTAAGTATTGAGAGTTGACGTATATATTAACAGCTTTCCTCTTCTCTATAGCGCCCAGTCCTCTAGTGTTCCAGGAAAGAATTCTCATCTCAAAAATCAGAAAAACACACAATAGAGCAAACAACCAGAAAAAACATCAAACAGAGGGTGGAACCCTCTCCTTCTCCATCTCCCTTAGCGTTTTTACAAACAAAGCAGGATCAAAACCCTCTTTATCTACTGCAATCCCACATTCACTAGCCAACGCGACAACCGTATCCTGATCTAAAAAGAGAGAAGAGAGTGCAGCTCCACATCCGAGCTCTTTTCCACCATCTTCCTCAGGTGCATTCCCAAAAAATTCTGTTTACCCCTCTGATATGTCTTGTCGAAGGCCTTCATGATTTGCCTCTGGCTCCGACGCACCGAGGTTTTCTGGCTTGTCTCCAAAACTGTTGCATGCTGGGAGGTTCTGTTGGGCTGGTTCTCAGGCAGGTCCCCATCGCCCTGCCAATCCACATTCTGAGAAACGTTAGATGGTAAAACAGGGTCAGCAGGGAATTTGAACCTGTCTTGCTGCGGTTCCAGAACCTGGTTAAAGTCTTGATCCAAGATGTTAATATTAGCGGTGACTTCCCTTATCTGTTCCACATTGTCAGACAGAGAGTCTAACAAATCATCGGCAATGATCTTAGTGTGCTCTTCAATCGCCCCAAGGGCAGAATCCTTAGCAATATTAAAATTCAAATGTGAACACCCAGCTTGTCCTTCATTGATCGAGGAGAGAAAGCCATTCCACCCGTTATTCTCTGCAATAAGAGAGTCAGCAAGGTTTAGTGGGTTACCTCCTCCCTCCGGCATATCACGGCTCGGTATGATGTGGCTCGGGGATAGCTCGCCAGTCTGCCCTCCTTGCTGAGCATCCATCTCTCGGAAGAATCTATCTCCTGGGGTCTCTGCCTCCGGCAACGAACGAATCTGCAGTTCGTAATATCTGTTGCCGAGCCTGCAAGTGAGAGAGGCCGGGATGTCACCAAGCTTGTGGGTGTTAATGGTCACTTCCGCCTCTCGCAAGTCCTCCGCCTCCTCCCAATCACGAGCCAAACTAAGGACTTCCCCATAGTTCCTCAAGACACCTTTGATCGACTCTAGGCTTCAGGCATGGCAAGGAAGACCACCAATGAAGAGTTTGAGATTTTGATAGACCCTAGAACCTATCGCACGGTTGTCGACAGACCAGGGAAAGAATTTGACAGAAACCTCCCCAAGATTGAAGAAACTCTGTTTCACTGCATCCGATAAACTAGCCTTGGAGGGAAACTCTACCAGAAACTCGTCAACCTCCAGCATCCTTGTTTTCCATGGCCATTCCGAACCCCAGGCCCTGGAGAAACAGCTGGACAGGGATGCAGGCGAACCTGATCCCTGGACTACCTTGCAAATGGCACACCATCGAAGGTTATAGAGAGAGTCAAGGACCTCTTGATTAAAATCAATGGTTTCACAAGACGAGGGATAAAGAGGAGGAGGAGACAGAGGGGGATAGGACGAAGAACCCCTAACCATGCCTCTCCTGCGGGAAGGGCAGCTAGCCATACGGTGACCAATACCTCTACAAACAAAACAGACGATTCCGTTTCTACAGCTGGCCTGAAGGTGCCCTTTCTCCCTACACCTGAAGCAGAACGCCTCTTTGCTTCCCTTCTTGGAGAGATCTCCCACCTTTAATGGTCCCACAGGCTTTAATGGTGGCTCTTCGGTTCGAACGAAAGATCTGATTCTGCGGGCCCACGGATCCACTGTGGAAGGGACAGGATGGTAAAGATCTGGAGGCCTCAGCGTAGGATGAATCCCAAAGGATCTGGTGACCTCAGCGTATGAGGGACGCTGCATCTCCCCATAGCGCCTGTCAAGTCCCACTAGATGCTTCGAAAAGGCGCGGGATCCTCCCACATGATGAGGATCTCCTCCCTGGAACCGAGGACGACCAAACCAAGGAGATCTGGAAGAATAATCAACCCTTCTCTGTCCTAGGTTTCCTGGTTCGTCTCGCCGGAGTTGTCTCGGACGACTGGTAACACCCCCTCTAGGGTCTCTCGTCTGCCAACCATCATCTCGCCAACTCCCTGCCCTAAAACTCAGAAGGTTTGCCTCTCCCGCTCGCCTCCCAGCCGCCGCCGCTCGGCTCCCAACCGCCTCCCCCCTTCGCCCTAACATCGCTCCTTCACCCTCCAGATTTCAGGATCTCAGGTCACTTAGAGTAGATGTATTACTAGTGACTAAAGCTAGTAAGGCTCAATAGCCTCAATGATTGATTGTTGATGATGGTGATGCTGAAGAAAATGATGAACATGTCGGCAACGGTTCGAGACTTACTTGGTGAATGGTTGGAGAGGCTTTGGAGTGGATAGGCGCTAGAAGGTCCCCACCCGCATCGCCTAGACCCTAGGCGGTGCAGAAAAGCGGCCCATGCCACTAGGCGGGCCAGACGGCTGCTCAGGCGGACTAGGCGGGCTAGGCTTTTTTTTATTTTAATCTAGTCTATGTCCAATTCAATACCAAGATCATCAATAAGAAGAAAAGAGGGAAGGAGTGAGGAGTAGATGTATTACTAGTGACTAAAGCTAGTAAGGCTCAATAGCCTCAATGATTGATTGTTGATGGTGGTGTTGCTAAAGAAAATGATGAAGATGTCGGCATCGGTTCGAGACTTACTTGGTGAATGGTTGGAGAGGCTTTGGAGTGGATAGTGCTCGAGTGCCTAGGAGAAACTCTAGAAAAGTTGGTGGTAGCTCTTCATCCCATGAATATTTGTATCGGATGTGGAGACAAACAAAGAGTATGATAAGAGGGTGGAGTTTAAGTCTAATGAAGAGAGTCTTGGAGGGATATGGTGAAGAAGAGTACTAGGAGTCTAGTACTGTAGCCTATAGGAGAAATGATGATGTATTTCACTATTTTGTGATTTTTTCTTTTGGATTGTACTAGAATCCTGGATTCTTTATCGAAATATCACGTTTCCTTTTGTTGTTAGTAATCTTGAATTTATGGTTTAAATTTTACCAAAATCATGCATAATATCTCAGAATATCATGCTTGTTTTTGTTCTACTTAATCTTTAATTTATATTTATGTAAATGATACTTGTTCTTTTAAATGATGGTTGGGATAATCTTGAATTTATAGTAATTTTAAAATATATATTATATATAATAACAAAAATAATAATTAAAATAATTAAAAATAGTCAAAAACGTCTAGACGCCGCCTAGGCGCTAGCCGGTCCCCCACCGCCCGACTAGCGCCTAACTCTTTTTAAAACCTTGTCCACAAAAAATCAGCACATTCTAAAACAATGTGAACTTCCTCGCAAAAAATCAATAAATTCTGAAACCTCTATCCAACTATTTGGATGACGGGTAAAAGTATGGGTCAAAAAACGATGGGTTTATGGATTCCGACCATATATATATATATATATATATATATATATATATATATATATATATATATATATTAGGGGAGGGATACTCTTACTAATGGAATCTTACTAATGAAAGTTACAAATCGCCTTTTACCTAACCTAGAGGTTTCAGAATTTGATGAAACTTGGTGGGGATGCTCTCTATGGCAAGTTGATCATCCTCACCAAAAATCATCAAATTCTATAACCTCTAGCGGCATCAAATATGTTATTCAAATTAACGGTTAAAATGAACGGTCGATAAAGCTTCTAACATTTGATGCCCCTAGAGGTTATAGAATTTGATGATTTTTGGTGAGATTGATCAACTTGCCATAGAGAGCATCCCCACCAAGTTTCATCAAATTCTGAAACCTCTAGGTTAGGTAAAAGACGATTTGTAACTTTCATTAGTAAGATTCCATTAGTAAGAGTATCCCTGCCCATATATATATATATATATATATATAAATATATATATATATATATATATATATATATATATATATATAGAGAGAGAGAGAGAGAGAGAGAGAGAGAGAGAGAAATGCTATGGTGCGGCACGCGGTGCGTGCGGCACTGCACCACAACCGTCTGATGCACTGCTGCGTGCATGTGATGCACACAGCGCGTGCATCAGACGGCTACGGTGCAGTGCCGCACGCACCGCATGCCGCAGCATAGCATGCCCCTATATATATATATATATATATATATATATATATATATATAGAGAGAGAGAGAGAGAGAGAGAGAGAGAGAGGAATGGGATGCTGCCTATCAAAGCAGCGATTTTGCTGCTTTGAGACATTGTTTGACCATCCTAGAAGTTTTGGAATTTGATGAAATTTGGTGAGGGTGTTGTCTAGGGTAAGATGATCATCCTCACAAATTTTCATCAAATTCCAAAACTTCTAAGAGGGTCAAATGGTCGAAGCAAAATGCTGCAGATTTTAACGGTGACTGCAGACGACTGATTTTGCTTCGACCATTTGAACCCCTTAGAAGTTTTGGAATTTGATGAAAATTTGTGAGGATGATCATCTTACCCTAGACAACACCCTCACCAAATTTCATCAAATTCCAAAACTTCTAGGATGGTCAAACAATGTCCTCAAAGCAGCAAAAAATGCTGCTTTGATAGGCAGCATCCCATTCCTCATATATATATATATATATATATATATATATATATATATATATATATATATATATATATATATATATACACATATATATATATATATATACATATATATATATATATATACACTGTGAGCTGCCGGTTTAGAAAGTGAGCCGCGGATATTTTGCCCCCCTAGGAGTTTTAGAATTTGATGACATTTGGTGAGGGTGTTGTCTAGAGTAAGATGACCATCCTCACCAATTTTCATCAAATTCCAAAACTTCTAGGGGGGTCAAATGGTCGAAGCAAAATCTGTCGTCCGCAGTCACCATTAAAATCTGCAGATTTTGCTTCGACCATTTAACCCCTCTAGAAGTTTTGGAATTTGATGAAAATTGGTGAGGATGTTGTCTAGGTAAACATCCTCACCAATTTTCATCATATTCTAAAACTTCTAAGGGGGGCAAAATACCCGCAGCTCATTTTCTCCTACCGCAGCTCATAGCTCAACGTAATAGCCCCTCTCTCTCTCTCTCTCTCTCTATATATATATATATATATATATATATATATATATATATATATATATATATATATATATATATATATATATATAGGGGGGATGCTTAGGTGTGGTCCGCAGCCGTCCGATGCACCCGCCGTGTGCATCGGATGCACAAAGTGGTGCATCGGACAGCTGCGGACCACACCTAAGCATCCCCCTATATGTACATATATATATATATATATATATATATATATATATATATATATATATATATATATATATATATATAAAATTCTCGTGTCCCCGCAGTACTCGTGTCCTCTTTTTTAAAAAATTTGCCGTGTCGGCATACCCGTGGCAATGCTTCTTAGGTTACTGCCAAGCAAGACGGTGACCATTGACTAATATTTATACATATGTACATCTCTAACCCCCGCAAAAAAAAAACTCATAGTGGATCATTAAACAAAAGTTTATGATGTAGCCACATCGAGCTACAGATGCTATCTTATCTTTATTTTTATGTTCTAATTGGTAGTAGTTTTTCTTTTGGGTTCCATTGCCTGTCTCCGGACGAAGATCGGATGTCCGGTTTGTTCTCTACGACTTTTCGCCTATGGTGCGGGATTTTGTCGCACTCACGTATTTCATGTGTTGGCCACTTATAATTTTAAGTGGATAAATAATAATCGTGCTATGCAGAAAGACGGAAGGTGTCGGATGTCGCATCCGACGGTGTGAAGCCAAACAAGCCTAAAGCCAAGCCTTTGGAGTAGGGGTGGCAATCCTTGACCCGACTCGCCAACCCGACCCGAAGTTAGCAGGTTTGGGTTTGGCCAAAACGAGTTCGAGTCATAAACGGGTCGACCCGAGTGACCCGTTTATTTAATGGGTCGGGTTCGGGTTTGTACTTATAACCCGATTGACCTGACTTGACCCGTTTACCAAATGGGTCGTGTCAACACGACCCGACTCGACCCAAGCAAACCCGGCCCAATCCGACCTGTCTTTACCCAACCCAACAGGCTTACATGGGTTCTGTTGACCCAACCCGAGCCAACCCGACCTGACACGACCCGACCTGTTTACTAAAAGGTTAAACGGGTCGGGTTTGGTCAACTCGTTCATTAGGCGGGTCGGGTTTGGGTTAAAGTTTTTGACCCGTTTATTAAACGGGTTGGGTTCGGGTTCGGTGTTTTGCCCATATACCTATGTCTCAACTCGACCCGAACCCGACCCATTGCCACCCCTACTTTGGAGCCATTAACCTAGCTTTAAAGCCAATTAAATCCATCCGGGGGTGCCCTTAGCAACCTTTATATTAATTAAAGGGATTCAATTTAAGTTGGGGGTGCCTTAGCACCTCAAATATGAGATATCGTGATTTCCGATCCCTTACTCGTGCGACACGCTTCCCGAGGCCCCTACCCGTGCGATCTCTCCTTTGGTGCGGAAACCGATGCCTTCTCTCTCTTTTGCATCTCTCTCTCCTATTGTCTTATGAAGCCATGGAAGGTTTATTAAAAGGGATTTTTTTTTTTGAAATCCTATTAAAAGGGAATTGAAAACCATAGATGAGTAAGTTTTTGTAAAACCCTAAGCTAATTGCTTTTGATCGGGAGATCGTTGAAGGTGTGCCCTTTGTCCGTCATCTTCATCTCCGTGGAGTTCCTCCGGCTTCTTCTCTCGATCTTCCTCATCATCTTCTATCTCCCGCCGTTCATCTAGTTCATCGACAAAAGCTATCCGCATTGAGATCTTGAATCTCACGGATATTATCTTTCCTCATTTTTTTGATATTATCATATGCTCTTTAGTATCGTTGGTTTTCATTGCACCCCGCCATAAAACAGTAGTAAACCCTAACCCTATTTCGGCTTGGCTTGCTTGGTACACCGTTGAATCGTCATCCGACCCTTTTATTAGTCCTTTGCATGAGTACTTAGTTACTGAAATTGATATTTACAAACCCTAATTGAGATCTAATTTAATCATATTGCTTGTTTTCTTTATTTGTCATCGTTTATGCATGCTAGTTTGATTAGGGAGGCTATCTCTTAATGAAAATCTAATCGTGGCTAATTAGGTGCTTGTTGAATTTTATTTTTAACTGTTAATTTAGATCGTAATTTATTCTAAAATTTTCTAGCTTCCGTGTATCGCAACCGAGTTTGCATCAATTGGTATCAGAGCACAGTTCTGCTCCTAAAAACGCACTCTCATCTACTTGCATGCTTGCTGCCCTAATATTAATTTTAATCTTTTTGTTCGTGTAGCATTCATAATCACGCACGTTTCTCGAGGAAATTATTTTTCATCCATATTGCATGCATCCAGCTAATTAGGACACCTTTACTAACTTATTCGATATTAGGGGACCCTAACAGATAGCCAACAAAAAAAAAATTCCCAATTTTTTAGGAAACCAACAATCCTCGGGCAAGTTCCCATGGGTGAACCAAATCGGAATAATGCCCAAAACCGGATCCCAAATCCGAATCAGAGTAACCTACCGGCTACTTGGCAAGAGGCCACTAGGCAACAACAACGCTTCATGGATCAAATACAAGCCCAACTTGATCAAGTCACATTAGCATTGACTGCTCTCCAAATACCCCCTCGGCGTAATGCCAATCGAGTAAATCGGAACCAACCTAGCACTGATTCTGACAGTGGAGAGTTGAGCGTGGGAGGAACAATTCCCCAGAGGCATAATACGCGTCAGCAAGGATGACAGGAGAGATCACAAAAGGGATGGGATCATGTGATTAAAGTTGATGTTGGAGACTTTGAGGGTCACTTGGATCTCGAAGAGTACCTCGACTGGGTAGATAAATCATAAAATCGATCGATTCTTTGAGTGGAAAGAGCTTCCTGAGGATAAACAAGTTAAATACATTAGCCTCAAATTGAAAGGTCATGCCTTGATCTGGTGGAAGCAACTCCAAGCTTCCCGGGTTCGAAAAGGAAAGGGCAAGATCAGTTCTTGGGAACGCATAAAAAGAAAGATGGACCAAAAATTTCTCCCCAATGACTACAAGCAAAACATCTTTCAAAAGTTCCAGAACCTGAGGCAAAACAATAAGTCTGTAGACGAATACACCGAAGAGTTCAACAAGATGCAAGCACGCAATGATCTTCACGAAGATGAAGAGCAGAGCGCCGCTCGCTATGTTAACGATCTTCATCTACCAATCCAAGAAGTTATTTGTCTTTATGACTTGTACCGGGTTAGTGATGCTTATAGGCAAGCCAAGAAGATTGAGTCAAATCAATCGCGCTCCACAAACCGGTATGGAAGCAACAAGGCGTCGACTAGTTCTGCGAATAAGCCGACCTGGCCTAAAGAGAATACCTAGAATAAATTCCCCTCTTACAACAATCAAATTGTTCATGATCCAAAGTCTTCCCAACCTAAAGAGAACACATTAAACAAAGCAAAGAGCGTTCTAGGGCCAATTCCGGCCACTTTCAAGTGCAACCAGCCTGGACACAAATCAATTGACTGTCCTAATCGAAAGTTCAATCCTGAATTCAATTTCATAGAGAATGAGGAAGATGAGGAGGATCAAGAGGACGATGAGGGAGGAGAGTTTGAGTCTGAGACTCTGAGCCAATACAAGCTGTCGGGGATGATAACGGAACACCACTCATGGTCATTCAGCGAGTGGGATGTGTCCTCAAAGCTCTCTCGAGAAAAGTAAAAAGGCTCCTAGCAACGATCTGTGGTTAAGATGCAATATTTTTTGCACCACGTGCACATCATATGAAAAATTGTGCAGCCTGCTAATTGACAGTGGAAGCACGGACAACTTCATTGCTACGTTGATGGTCCAAAAGCTAAAACTGAAAACTAAACCTCTGAAGCGAACCTATAAATTGTCATGGTTCAAAGAGGGAAGTGAGGCTAATGTCACGCACCAGTTCCTTATCAAGTTCACCATTGGTACCTTCTACAGTGATGAGGTTGGTGTAATGTTATTCCTTTAGATATGTGTCACATATTGCTAGGGCGACCTTAGCAATATGATAGGAAAGTTCTTCATGATGGTGCCTCCAAACCTATATGTTTTTGAAGGATGGTTGCACAATAGTTCTTCTGCCCAAACAAATTGGCCCAAACATAAAGAAAGAGCGAACTCCTATATTCGCAAAGACTCCCGAGAAAACAACTCTTATTGTTAGTGGAGCACAAATGGAAAGCGAGTTGAGAGGGAAAGATTATGTTTGTTTGCTTGTTACTAAAGATAGCGAGGATGTTCCTGAGATTCCATTAGTTATACGACCCCTTGTTTCAGACTTTTCTGATGTCGTGCCTGATGATCTCCCAGATGGACTTCCCCATTTGAGATACATTCAGCATCAGATAGATCTTCTCCCAGAAGTTTGTTTACCACATCTCCCACACTATAGGATGAGTCCAAGCGAGTACGAAGAGTTGCATCGGCAAGTTTCTGAGTTACTTCGCAAAGGTTTTGCCCGAGAGAGTTTGAGCCCATGTGCAGTCTCTGCATTGCTCACTCCCAAAAAGGATGGAACGTGGAGAATGTGTGTAGACAGTAGAGTCATTAACAACATTAGAATCAAGTATAGGTTCCCCATTCCTAGGCTTAATGACATACTTGATATGTTGCATGGTTCGAGAATTTTCTCCAAAAGTGACATGAAGAGCGGTTATCATCAAATACGAATCCGACCAGGGGATGAGTGGAAGACAGCATTCAAGACTAGAGAGGGTCTTTATGAATGGCTTGTTATACCCTTTGGTTTGTCAAACGGCCCAAGCACATTCATGCGGATGATGAACCAAGCCCTCCGACCCTTTATTGGAAAATTTGTGGTCGTGTATTTTGATGATATCTTAATCTACAACACCACAACTGAGGATCACCTAATCCATCTGAGAGAGATGCTTAGAACTTTGAGAGTGTACAAACTCTATGTTAATCTTAAAAAGCGTTCGTTCCCCACTAGTAGCCTTGTCTTTTTGGGGTATATTGTGTCGGCTGAAGGAATCAAAGTTGACCCCCATCAAGATTGAGGCTATCCTAAGTTGGCAATCCCCAACAACACTTACGGAGGTTAGAAGTTTTCATGGGTTGGAATCATTCTACCGAAGGTTTGTCAAGAACTTCAGTAGTCTAATAGCCTCCATCACTGATTGTCTTAAGGGAGGAAAAAACCAAAAATTCCAATGTACTCCAGCTGCAGAAAAGAGCTTTGAGATAATCAAGTCTAAACTAACGAGTGCCCCAATTTTAGCGCTCCCTGATTTCGACAGTCTTTGAGATAGATTGCGACATGTCTCATGTTAACATAGGTGATAGGTGCAGTCCTTAGCCCGGAGGGACGATCTGTCGCGTATTTTAGTGAGAAGCTAAACGAAGCACGATCACGTTACTCTACATATGATGTGGAATTCTAAGCTATCGTTCAAGCTCTCCGATATTAGCGTCACTATCTTATCCAAAGAACTCGTGCTTAATTCCGATCACAAAGCATTAAAATATCTAGGATCTCAAAAGAACCTAAACAAACGTCATGCTAAGTGGCTAGGAAGCACCGACACTCTCGGGACCTCAACGTGTCCGTGTCCGTGTCCGACACGTGTCGGACACCGACACTCGTCCGACACTCTCCGACACGTGTCGGACACACCAAAAAACGTGTCTTCTATGAAGAAAGGTTGTCCGACACGTGTCGGATGCGTGGTGGAGCGTGTCGGATATTACCGGAGGGGCTTTTTTTCTCATTTAAAGATGTTGAGGTTCTCGAGATTGCGAATCTTTCCATCAATGAGCTGGATATGAAGGTCGTGGTCTTCACGTCGATGGTGATGATGTAGTAACACTTGACGTTGGCCTTGATGGATGATGATTTTTGCGTGTTTTATTTGTTTTTTTGTATTTTGAAAGTTTGAAACTATACACTTGAATCATTTATGATGTTTGTTGGAGACTTTTTTAGTTAACTATTAGCATTATGTTTGATTATAAATCATAATATAAGACTTGTTTTATATATATATATATATATATATATATATATATATATATATATATGGGGGCGGGGAGCCTGCACCCGAGGTGCAGCAACAACGCTGCACCTCGGCCTTGTTTTACCTACCTAGAAGTTTTGGAATTGGATGAAATTTGGTAAGGGTGTTGTCTAGGGTAAGATGATCATCCTCACAAATTTTCATCAAATTCCAAAACTTCTAGGGGGGTCAAATGGTCGAAGCAAAATCTACAGATTTTAACGGTGACTGCGGACGGCTGATTTTGCTTCGACCATTTGACCCCCCTAGAAGTTTTGGAATTTGATGAAAATTTGTGAGGATGATCATCTTACCCTAGACAACACCCTCACCAAATTTCATCCAATTCCAAACCTTCTAGGTAGGTAAAACAAGGCCAAGGTGCAGCAGTTGTTGCTGCACCTCGGGTGCAGGCTCCCCGCCCCCTATATATATATATATATATATATATATATATATATATATATATATATATATATATATATATATATATATATATATAATTCAGCGTGTCCCCTAACGTGTCCGTGTCCTGGTTTTTTGAAAAATATCGTGTCGGCGTGTCCGTGTCGTGTCGTGTCTGTGTCCGTGTCTGTTCTTCTTAGCTAAGTGGTCCGCATTCTTGCAAGAGTATACCTTCCATCTTAGGCACAAGGCAGGAGTCAGCAATCGAGTTGCCGATGCTCTGAGTCGTCGGTCACATCTCCTAGTATCTATGCAAAATCGAGTGATCTCTTTTGATTTCCAACGAGATCTTTATAAGGCCGACCCATTCTTTGGTCTGATTTGGGAGGAGTGTCATAACTCTGACACCGACTCTACCGCATCATATGTCTTACAAGACGGATTCATATTCCGCGGTAAGGGGTTGTACATCTGTGAGGGATCCTTGAGAGAGCTTATCATTGAAGAGCTGCATAGCGGTGGTCTCGCCGGGCATTTTGGTAAAGCCAAAACTATTGCCTTGATTGAATAGAGGTTTTTCTAGCCCATTTTTTCCCGAGACATTGAAAGACAATCACAAAACACTGGACTTTACATTCTGTTACCTGTTCCTACTAGACTCTGGGAAGATGTCACGATGGATTTCATTGTTGGTTTACCTAGGACACTTAGGAGGGTAGATTCGATTTTCATGGTGGTCGATCGATTTTCAAAAATGGCACATTTTATTCCATGCAAAAAAAACTTCTGATGCATATCATGTCGCTGCATTGTTTTTGAAAGAAATTGTTCACATTCATGGCATACCAAAATCTTTTACCTTGGACAGGGGTACACAGTTCCTAAGTTACTCTTGGAAAACTTTATAGTCTGAATTAGGAACTAAACTATAATTTAGCAGTGTTTATCAACAACAAACGGATAAACAAACGGAGGTGGTCAACCGAAGGCTTGGTAGCATGCTTAGATGCTTGGCAGATGAGAAACCATCATAATGGGATGTGATTTTACCTCAAGCGGAATTTGCTTATAATAGTTCAGTAAATAGGTCCACAGGCAAATCCCTTTTTGAGATCATATATGGATACCATGTTCCCCATTTACTTGACCATACATCCATTTCCTATTCTGTTCCTAAAAGTCATGATGTCATTGAATTATATGATATTATCAAAAATGTGCAGAAAGATGTACTTGACAGGTTACAGGTTTCTAATACGAAATACAAAGCTGCTGCCGATAAGCACAGGAGGCAGAGACAGTTCTCAGAGGGCGACTTAGTGATGGCATTAATTCAGGAAGGAGAGGTTTCTCGTTGGCTCCCATCACAAACTCAGTCAGAGGAGATTCGAGCCCTTTCGCATTCTGAAGAAGCTAGGCAAGAATGCTTATCTGCTAGAGCTTCCCGCCGACATCGCTACATCATCAATCTTCAATATGGCCGATCTTTTCGCATATCACAGGAGTACCTCCGAGCCAGAGCCAGAGCCAAAGACCCATCGAAACTCCCTTCAGATACTACAGTCTACAGTAGCCGAGAGTACCGATGAGATCGAGGCCGTCATTGATGTTCGCAGTGTTGTCAAGGCGACAAGGCGCGCCTGAGGCACAAGGGGCCGTTAGAGCCTGAGGCGCAAGGCGCAAATAAGGCGCATGCCTTAGTGTGTAAGGCGCAAAATATGTAATTTGCTTTAAAAATTAATAATAATTGTCAAAAAATTCTAAAATTCATAAAAAAGATATATTTTATGAAAAAAAAAGAAATATGACCATTATTCAACTAAATCAATGCAAGCCACAAGGTATACACTAACTCATAAGTCATAACTAGTGTGGTCATCAAATGAACAATTTCTTATAGGCAACATGCCAACATCATATTCATAAAATGAAGGGACACATTACTCATAAGTGATAATTGATAAGTGAGAACTCATAACCAATGAGTAATAAAATCATCCATGAACCATGATAAGTTAACATTGTCTTAATTCTTAAACAGTTAAACCATTTAAATAGATCAAGAAGTACAAGTACTAAAAACAGAGGACACGCTCGTAAAAAAAAACAAAGGACAAATCATAAAACCACCCAATCACTCATCATCATCATCAAATAAACCCTCCACATCATCTTGATTGGCATGGCCATCCGCATCTCCAAAAGGCGCTTCTTCAACAAACTGGTAAAAAAAAACTAAAAAAAAATCGAAAAAAAAACCAAAAACAGTAAGGCGCGCGTCCTGTCTGCCCTACGCCTGGTTCATGAGGCGCTGAAAGGCGCGCCTGATTCACGCCTTGCTGTGCTCGCCTCACCAGGAAGCGATTGCGGCGCATATGGCTGAATCGCCTTGAGGCGCACGCCTCACTGCGCCTAGACAACTATGGATGTTCGCACTACCAGGACGAGATGTGCAGAGTATCGACAGTACTTGGTTTGTTGGCATGGACGTCCACATTCAGACGCCTCGTGGATCAGTGAGCAGGAGTTACGGCGTTTGCGCGAAGACCACTACCAGCATATGTAGGACATTACTCGTCAGGAGTCGACTTCTCCGAGTCGGGGGGACTGATGTAGCCACATCGAGCTATAGATGCTATCTTATCTGTATTTTTATGTTCTAGTTGGTAGTAGTTTTTCTTTTGGGTTCCATTGTATATCTCCGGACGACGATCAAATGTCCGGTTTGTTCTCTACGACTTTTGGCCTATGGTGTGGGGTTTTGTCGCACCCACATATTTCATGTGTTAGCCACTTATAATTTTAAGTGGATGAATAATAATCGTGCCATGTAGGAGGACGGACGACGTCGGATGTCGCATCCGACGGTGCAAAGTCAAGCAAGCCTAAAGCCAAGCCTTTAGAGCCATTAACCTAGATTTAAAGCCAATTAAATCCATCCGGGGTGCCCTTAGCAACGTTTACATTAATTAAAGGGATTTAATTTAAGTTGGGGTTGCCCTTAGCACCTCAAATATCAGAGATCGGGATTCCCGATCCCTTACCCACGTGGCACGCTTCCCGAGGCCTATACCTGCGCGATCTTCTTTCTCTGTCCCTCCTTTGGCACAGAAACCAATGCCTTCTCTCTCTTCTATTGCCTTATGAAGCCATGGAAGGTTTATTAAAAGGGGATTGAAAACCCTAGATGAGTAAGTTTTTGAAAAACCCTAAGCTAATTGCTTTTGATCGGGAGATCGTTGAAGGTGCGCCCTTCGTCCGCCGTCGTCTTATCCGTGGAGTTTCTCCGGCTTCTTCTCTCGATCTTCCTCGTCATCTTCTACCTCCTGTCGTCCATCTTCGTCTACAAAAGCTATCCGCATAGAGATTTTGAATCTCACGAGTATTATCTTTCCTCATTTTCTTGATATTATCATATGTTCTTTAGTATCGTTGGCTTTCATCGCACCCTACCATTGAACCGTAACAAACTCTAACCCTATTTTGGCTTGGCTTGCTTGGTACACCGTTGGATCGTCATCCGACCCTTTTATTAGTCCTTTGCATGAGTACTTAGTTCCTGAAATTGTTATTTGCAAACCCTAATTGAGATCTAATTTAATCATATTGCTTGTTTTCTTTATTTGCCATCGTTTAAGCATGCTAGTATGATTAGGGAGGCTATCTCTTAATGAAAATCTGATCGTGGCTAATTAGGTGCTTGCTGAATTTTATTTTGAACTGTTAATTTAGATTGTAATTTATTCTAAAATTTGCTAGCTTCCGTGAATGGCAACCGAGTTTGCATCATTTTGCATTATAGATATAGAAAGTGTTGTAGTGTATGTGACTTAAAGAACAAGTTTGCAACCAGAGCATCTAAAGGGCACATGAGGTAGGTAGATGGTACCAAGGAGAGTGATGACGGAAGAAGTGACAATCAATCTCAATATGCTTCGTCCGCTCGTGAAAGATTGTATCGCTAGCTATCTAGATAGCATCTGATTGTTACAAGGAAGGCGAGTAGGAGCGGTAGACTCAACGCCCAAATCACAAAGTAGACATCGATGCCAGATAATCTTAGCAGAGGTGTCAGACGTGATGGCATGATACTCGGCCTCTATGGGGATACAACAACCCGTTTCTTGATTTGCTAGGAGATAGGAGAATACATGAGGAATATGCGGAACCCAGTGCTTGACCATCGGTCTGAAAGATCTTCAGACCAATCAACATCAGTAAAATGTCAAAGCTGCAACGAAGTAGATTACATGAAGAGTGAGTTAATGAGAGTCCTAGGGTGGTATTTGAGAACACACACAGGAGCTTCATAGTGAACTAATCGTGAGGCATAGACAAACTGACTCAAAGTGAGCATGGCATAAGCAATGTCGGGGCGAGAGATGGTTAGATAAACAAGACCATCTACATGGATCTCCAGCGATGTATCTACAGTTCGGGAATCAGTGAGAGAAGCACAACTAAGTATACCGGTGGTGTACTTCTAATAAGAGATCAAGCAACCCCGAGAAGAGAAAGCCACGTCTAGGACAAAGAAGCAACATGGAGGACCAAGATCTGACATCTCAAACTCCTACTATGGTGACGCTTCAGGGAAGCAATATTGTCAGTATCATTACTAGATCAACATGCAGAAGAAGGATTGCTCAACCACAAGACACGCACTAAACGAATAAAGCATAGTCGTGAGAGCACTCCACAAATTCTGCAGCAGTATCAGCCTGACGAAAATGCTCAAACCAAGTACAAGGATCCTGTTTGAGTCCATAGATGATATGATGAAGGCTGCAAACTTGCTGTGGAGGAGAAGAAAGGCAAGGAGGATGCATATAGACTTTGATGCAAACCCGGTTGCAATACACGGAAGCTAGTTAATTTTAGAACAAGATATGACTTAAATTAAGCAACTAAAAGTAAATTTCAGCAAGCACTAATTACCCACGATCAGAATTTCATTAAGAAATAGCCTCCCTAATCAAGTTCACATGCAAAAACGAAGGCAAATAAAGAAAACAAGACAATAGGGTGCAATTAAAACTCTTAGGGTTTTGCAAATAGTAATTTCAGCAACTAAGTACTCATGCAAAGGACTAATAAAAAGGTCCGATGACGATCCAACGATATACCAAACAAGCCAAGCCAAAATAGGGATTAGGGTTTATAATAGGAACTACGGATCTATGGCGGTATGCGATTAAGAGTCCATAAAACCAAATATCATACGATAATATCAAAAACGAGGAAAGATAATACCCGTGAGATTCAAGATCTCTATTCGGATAGCTTTTGTCGATGGAGATGAACGGCAGGGAGATAGAGGTGACGAGGTAGATCGAGAGAAGAAGCCGGAGGAATTCCACGAAGAAGACGATGGCGAACAAAAGGCGCACCTTCACAATCTCTCGATCAAAGCAAACAATTGCCAATTTTTCTCTTCAAAATTAGGATTTCATCTCCTTTTATAAACCTCACAAGACCACAAATAGAAACAACGAGAGGGAGACAGAAGAGAAGAGAAGGGCCTCGATTTCTACACCACAGGGACAGGAGAGAGAGATCGCACTGGGGGGGTCGCGGCTTGTTTTGCGCGAAACATACCCGCGCGGGTATGTTTCACAGGAGAAATCCTGTTTTTTTTTTTGTTTTGGGGTGCTAAGGGTACCCCCAACTTTAAAATTAAATGCCTATTTAATTTAAGGTTGCTATGGGCACCCTCGGATGGATTTAAATGGCTCTAAGGTTAGGCTAATGGCTCCAATGGCTTGGCTTAGGCTTGTTTGGCTTCGCACCGTCCGATGCAACATTTGATGCCTTCAGTCATCCTGCATAGCACATTTATTATTCAACCACTTAAGATTATAAGTGGCTAAAACATAAAATACGTGGGTGCGACAAAACCCCGCACCATAGGCCAAAAAGTCGTAGAACTAGAGACCAATCCAGTTGTCCGATCTTCGTCCGGAGACAGGCGATGGAACCTAGAGGACAAACTACTACCAACTAGAACATAAAAATAAAGTAAAATAGCATATGTAGCTCGATGTGGTTACATCAGTCCCCACAACTCGATGAACTCGACTCCTGACGAGTAATGTCCTACATACGTTGGTAGAGGTCCTCTCGTAAACGTCGTAACTTTTGTTCACTGATCCACGAGGCGTCTGAAGGTGGACGTCCATGCCATCGAACCAAATACTGTCGATACTCTGCACGCCTCATCTTGGTAGTGCGAACATCAATTATTGCCTCAATCTCACACGCTCGGCTACTGTAGTATCTGAAGGTAGGGCCGATGGTGTCTCTGGCTCTGGCTCGGAGGTACTCCCGTGATATGCAAATAGATCGGCCACATTGAAAATCGGTGATGTAGCAATGACGGCGAGAAGCTCTAGTAGGTAAGCATTCTTGCTAAGCTTCTTCAAGATACGAAAGGGACCAAATCTCCTCTGACTGAGCTTATGATGAGAGCCAACAGGAAACCTCTTCTTCCCAAAATATGTCATCACTAAATTGCCCTCTGAAAACTGTCACTGTCGCCTGTGCTAATCGACAGCAACCTTGTATTTCGCATTAGAGACCTGCAACCTGTCAAATACATCTTTCTGCACATTTTTGATAAAATCATAGAATTCAATGGCATCATGGTTTTCAGGACCAGAACAAGAAATGGATGTGCGGTCAAGTAAATGGGGTGCATGGTATCCATATATTATTTTAAAAGTGGATTTGCCGGTAGACCTATTTACTGAACTATTATAAGCAAATTCCACTTGAGGTAAAATCACATCCCATTGGGATGGTTTCTCACCTGCCAAGCATCTAAGCACGCTACCAAGACTTCGGTTGACCACCTCCATTTGTCCATCCGTTTGTGGATGATAAGCACTACTAAATTCTAGTTTAGTTCCTAATTTAGACCATAAAGTTTTCCAAAAGTAACTTAGGAACCGTCTATCCCTATCCGAAGTAAAAGATTTTGGAATACCATTAATACAAACAACTTCTTTCAAAAATAATGCAGCGACATGATATGCATTAGAAGTTTTTTTGCAAGAAATAAAATATGCCATTTTCGAAAAACGATCGACAACCACGAAAATTGAGGCTACCCTCCTTAGAGTCCTAGGTAAACCAACAATAAAATCCATCGTACCCTCTTTCCAGGGCCTAGTAAGAAAAGATAGTGGAATGTAAAGCCCAATATTTTGTGATTGTCCTTTAAATTTCTGACAAACTTGACAGCGTTGTACAAATCTCTCAACGTCTCGGCGAAACTTGAGCCAGAAAAACCTCTCTTTGACTAATGCAGTAGTTTTGGCTTTACCGAAATACTCGGCGAGACCACCGCTATACAGCTCTTCAATGATAAGCTCTCTCAAGGATCTCTCACAGATACACAACCTCGTACCGTGGAATATGAATCCGTCTTGTAAGACATAGGATGCGGTAAAGTCGGTGCCAGAGTTCTGACATTCCTCCCAAATCAGACTAACGAATGGGTAGTCCTTACATAGATGTCGTTGTGAATCAAAAGAGACCACTCGATTTTGCATAGACACTAGGAGATGTGAAAAACGAGGTCATGTGGTGCGAGGACCTAGAGCCCAGTATCCACGAGGAATAAGTACCAAAAGAGACAGGCGGAACTGAAGGTGCCGGTACCGGTGGGTCAAACAGTGTGAAGAAACTGTTGAAGCAACCGAATGTACGCATTGAGCCGAGAAAGTAAAACACCAAGCTACGGACAACAATATGTCCCCTCCTTGAGCCTCCAACATATACCAATCATGTGGTCCCTCGTCTGACAATCAGCACAGAAGTTTCGAGGGGACTAGTTCACCCGGTGATGCATATGATGTGTCGAAGGACGAATCACAAAGGTGGAAATGAGAGAAAAGATCAGAGAAAACACTCTGTTACACTGCAACATCGTCCCACCTTAGAAGTAGCCACGACTGAATGATCTTGACGTGGGTCGTCTCAACGCAGATGAAATCCGATTAGCAACCACGATTCATGAGGCAAAAACCTAGATCCATCAATCTCGTACGCGATTTCAATCATGATCTCCAAAATCCTCGCAATGCACGATACAGATCTTGAAGAGAACAATGACACTAGAAAATCGCACCACTAGATCGCGCGCAAGCATTGGAGATCGCATCATCTGCAGATAGTAATAAATTGGATCGTGTCGGTGTAGAGGATCGAAGCTAGAGTGAGGTTCTATTCCGTCGGAGATTGGTCAGGGAGACTATACAAAGGCTATGTTCCACCGGAGGTTGAACATTGCAAGAGCTCAGATTGCAAGGTTTTGTTCCATCGGAGGTTGTCGGGGTAAGAAAAGATGAACAAAAATCCGATTTGGGTCAGATCCATTGCTTCGCGGAACAGCCGAAGAAGCACAGTAACAGAGTTCTCGGGTCGAGTTCGCCACAAAAAATATTTGGATATCCAACTAACATAAAATCAGCGAGTAGGATTTATGTTTATGTTAAAAAAAAAAAAAAAAAACTAAACATTGAGGGTCATCGGATTGCTTCAACGGTTGAGATCACTTCTCAAGGACTCATTTTCAACAGCTCAGATTTTATCCGACCAAGCGAGATGTTGCCGCTGCCGTTGTAAATAACTGTTGCAAGTGATGTTGCTGCTGCTGCTGTAAATAACCGTTGCAATTGACGTTGCAGCTCCGGTGACAACAGAATATGAGAACTGAGATCTGCTGAATACGGTGATGGAAATAGAGAGGCGGTCGGAAATGCAACTGTAATTGTCCCTTTGATGCGCAAGGAACTGAGATACCTTTAAGCCTTTAATCGTAGAGGGAGGACGATATGCCTCCCTTTGATGCGCAAGGATCTGAAGACACTGCTGGATAGTGATCTGATGCGCAAAAAACAACCGAAGGAGATCTGTCATCGCTTATGGAAATGGAGATATGCCGACTTGTGGGTTCCGACGCAAGATTCTTAGCAAGCGAATAAGATCTGATGGGTGATGTTGTAGAGGGAGGTCGATGTAGACGCCGATCTTGTAGAGGGCCGACGTTGTATCGAAGATGATTTATGTATAGTAGCTTGGATTAAAGCGAGCTCACAAGAGGGAGGTAGATGAAGACACGATGAACTAAGAAATATATACAAGCGAGTGTAGTCACCAACAGGATGAGCATATCACTAAAGAAGAGAAAAATACATAAAAGTAAAATATAAATACATATGTACTTCTCCAACATAAGCAAAGCAATGTTGAGATCCTTAACAAAAAAAAAACATGGTTGAGCTACAGTAATAATTGCAAGTCATTAGCTTGTGCATCATCATGGACATACACTAATTATTCATGTAAATATTCTATTTATTCACATAAACATTCAGATGTAGAACTTGACAAACCTAAATGCACGAGCATGACTTAAGAAAGCTTTCTTTAGTCTCCATTCAGCAAGCCATTAAGAGTCACAATTGAGAACATAATTTACAAAAATGACTTATGAAAAAAAATATGACACGGAAATCTGCCTAGACCACAATGCTTCAACCAACATGATACAAAATAAAGATAGTGTCCATGAATGATATTTTCACCTTAAGGCAAATTCCATAATATTATTGTAGTACAGTGATGAAAATAAAGAACAATATGGTACAATGATAAGTAATAAAGACAACATAGTTTATTAAAAAAGAAAATATCATTGAAATAAAGGCATACCTTTGAAATAGAAGATTGCTTATCACCTAATCGCAAAAGCATTGTAGGAAACTCTTGTAACCATGCAAACTGATGGCCCAAAAAATCATTGTAACTAGATGTAAACGCCAGAAAGCTTTCACTCTTTGTCTAACAATGAAAAAACAAAATTATAAAGATATTAATAAAAATCTGCATGAAAATTTTATATACTCGTACTATGATATATGTTGTAAGAGAGGTGATAGTAAATAAAAAATCCCCAAATAAATCTATTAGACAAAGTTGTCACCTATTAGGAAGACAGACAGGTTTAATAAGTTTACATACAAATTACTGTGTTGACATATTCATCTCAAAGAACCTTAAGACATGGAACCTTACTGGAACAAGCATTTCTTCTATTGCGGAGAGATATGCTAAACACATCTTGGAATCCACCTTGCAATCTTTAAATGCAACAGAAAAGGCCTGCAATCACATTTTGACTTTTTTTAGGAAGTTGGATTCAATACGATTTCATGAAGTTGGATTCCTCACAAAACTAAAAGAAAGAAAAACATGCAATTTTGAATAGGAAGATAACCGCAGAAGAAAAATCAACTCAAAACATAATTAATTTGCAAGAACTAATAAAGTAATTCACTCTCATGAGCTGCCTTAGTCATGAACAAAATGTGCCCTTCAATTTTATATCAATAAGCGTCGAGTCAAACAAGATTGACTAACAAGCCATAAGCAATACAATAAGGAAATAAGCAAACCATTTTAATATTGGAAAAAAATATGCTCTCATACAAGGTTTAAAATCACGGTATCGGTCGGCCCTGAACCGGTATGTACCGGCCGGTACGTACCGGTACCGGCCGATACGGACCAATACCGGTTGTGGGAAAAAAACCCCAAAATTTTTCTTTTTTTTAACCTGTCGGTACCGGCCGATAAGGACTAGTACGTACGGGTACCTGCAGGTACGGCCAGGAATCGGGATCGGATGCAGTACCGGTTTCGAACCGGCCAAAACCAGTACGTACCGGTATCGATCGAGATTTAAAACTATGCTCTTATACAAAACACAAACAAACCTTCAGAAGGCGAGTTTTCCAGTCATACATAACTCGTGACACAAGTCCAGGAATAAATGGTACTATAGAACCCAAATGCTTCTGCAAGAGCACCTTATTAGATGACAAATTGCTGCCAACCTGCTATAAAATAAGGCATTATGTAAATTTCTGTTGCAGTAAAATATACAGAAGACTTTTGTATCCATGAAAAACCAAAAAGCAATTTCTTTAAGTAACTAATATTATGAATAAAACATAAAGAACTTAGTCATATCCCATCCATTGGTCCTTATAAATGACACATAGCTAAATGAAAAGGTAGAAATAAAGCTTATAGCTGAGTAGACCTAAAGCCCAGCACAATAACCAGCAAAATATACAATTCATTTTCATATGCAAGCAGAAGCCTTGTTAATATCAGAAAGCATAACTAAGCACAGCCAAAGTTTACACCAATTATGTGACATCCACACAGCACGCCAAAAGCTATATTTAGCGTATATACCGGATCCCTATAGCATGGTATATTCAGGAAAAGCTAGAACTTATAGTGGACGCTCTGCTCACAGTACCACTTCCAGCTAAAAAGTCAAAGCACCCATTGAGATATTGTCAGGCGTACCTTTGTCCAGTCTGTTAGCGACAGGGAAAGAATTTTGTGTTTGTAAATTCTATTGAGTACGTTGGGGTTGCGCCCTAAAGACAACCCTAGTTCAATATTGTAGGGAGAATCAAAACAAATTAATCGTATTTGCATACCTCAGGGTCACAATGCACTTATGGGTTCATCATAGGTAAGTGGTTAGGCCCCATGTGTTATGACTTATGAGACGATGTCATGATGTTAACAACATAGGTTATCATGTAGATCACCTTTTAACCTGAAATGAGTCCACTCGGGATTGAAATAGTAGTCAACAAGGCTAGAATTCATCTAGGTTGTAGCACATAGGACTCCTGCAGATGATTTGTCTCGAGCATCATTTAGGTGGTGAACGTTAGGAAAGCCTCTCGATCATGAGTGGTGAACGTTGGCAAGATCCTAAGAAGCGACATTAATCGAAGAAGAAACACCATAAATAAACAAGAAACCACCAAAAAGACATAGATTGACGTGAAAAACCCCAAACTTTAGAAAAACCACATAGCCACACCAAATCCACTCTGCTCAAGGGCAAAGTTGAAGAACAACAATTACAGTGGCAACGGGACACCTTTTCAGCCTATGTGACTAGGGCTATATGTAACAAGTGTGAGATTACAAACGACGTAGTTGATGACCAATGTAATTAGGCTCCACACTTCCTCACTGTGAACTCACCCGCAAGTGTCGGTTGCTCTGATCTACCACAAGTGTGACCCTAGGAAGCATGGACACTTCCCCAGGCCTCCCGTACCCGTGTCGGACACGTGTCGGACACCGACACTCGTCGGACACTCGCCGGACACGCACCGGACACGCATGTGCCGTGTCCTACGTGCTTCTGGGAGCCGGACACGGTCGGACACTCCTCGGACACTCGCCGGACACTCCTCGGACACTCGGGACACTGCAGGTTGATGGACTGTTCGATATAGGGTCGGGTTACAAGCTGTGGTGATTCAGTTTTGGCTTCAACCTATTTGATCCTCTGAGATTATAACCTCAGAGAATCAGATAGGTTGAAGCCAAAACTGAATCACAGCCATTCTTTTGCATGCCATTTGGGCTTGAGTGTGGTTCACTTGTCAGGATGGTTATGATGGACGGTTACGATTCAGGTTTGACTTTAACTTATCTTATCCTCTGAGGTTTCAGATAGGTTGAAGTCAAAACTGAAACACAACCGTTATTTTCCATACCATTTAGAGATGTCTGCGATTTACCGATCGGGCTGGATGTAACTAACGATAGCGATTCAATATATATTAAATTTTCATTTTAGTTATTTTCTATGAGGCTTTTTCGGTTATTGAAATATATATGAATTGCAAACATACATAAAATATAAATTTAAAAATATTCATTTATTTTGCCGTGTCCCCGCCGTACCCGTGTCCTCATTTTTTAGGATTTGCCGTGTCGGCGAACCCGTGTCGTGTCGTACCCGTGTCCCCGTACCAGTGTCAGTGCTTCTTAGGTGTGACCCAATTGGATGGCCAACACCTCAAGTATTTCGTGTTAACCAGCATGATCCATGGAGTAAGATATTCCACTTCTAATGGCTTATTAGTTGATTACTATAAAGTTCTGAGCTCGGTCAGTGTTTCTATAAAAATATTTTATTTGCATTAAAACCATTTTATAGCATTAAAAGTTTAGTATGAATGGCTTTATTTAGTGATCTGCATGAGATGAGTCGGAGACTCAAGGATGAGTTGATTGTCTTTAGCAGGCGGGCACTAAAACCCCTGACAATCCTTAGTGGGGGTCCCACTGGACAATCCATGGATATCATAGCGTAGAGAGTGCTTTGCTGAGATTTAACAAATAAGGGAATGACTATATTTCCAGCAAACGATGAGTTAGTCAGTTACTCCCATTTTGTGGAATTGTTGAGCATTTCTCTACCCAGATGGTTGTATCCAGTTGAGCCAAACATGGCGAACCCTACAGGTCCCTCTATTGTGCTCATGCAACTCTGTGTATGGCAACACGAACATACACACGGTCCTTAGCATACTTCACTGGATTTACCTAAGTTTTCCTCTGGAATTAGCAGAAGGAATGCACACAGTTGTAGTCCTGGAACATCACGCTTAGGCTTCCTGTTCAAGGACTCATGATAGCATTGATGTAGAGACTGGATGAGGCCGTTTTATGTTGGCATGAGCCTCCATCACTGTAGCCATGGAAGGCCCACATAGGCCACGACATCAGGTGATTTAGGGTTTCCAATTGGTGGCTTGGGTTCCATAATGGAATCATGATAGGTTTGCAGGAAGATGACACGGTAAGTGTTTATACAGAAAATTTCTATGGGTGACAAGGCAGGGACAAAAGAGAGAGAGGATGTCCTAGAAGGTGGGTACAAGATTAACATGCATGATAAAGTTGATAATACCTCTACTAGGTAGGTTTGAGAGGTTGATGATGTAAGTTATATTGCCCATCAAGTTGAAATAAAATACTCAATGAAGGCTTCCATGAGAAAACATCCCCTTCGAGGCCACCACTTAAGTCCTATGCACATGTTTCTAGACTTGTTGGCAGTCTTAAAAAATATGGGTATATGATGTTTTAAGAAATTTCAGATGTGGTGATTGTTGTCTGAGACTTATTCCATGCCCAAAGCTATGGCTCATCGTTGAGGGACTGGAAGAGCAACCAGTAAATGATATAGACTCGAATGGTAATAAGGCCTAGCTTGCTCATTGCATGGTGAGCAAGAGGCAAGTAGCTAATACATCGAGCGTATAATGCATTGTCTGGTAGCAGAAGCCAAAGTAGGTTTGGAAATGCTTTAGCATCTTCAAGACCAAGGTTGCATGCTCTAGGAAACTCTTTTCCCTTGTTATTGATAGTCTTTATAGGTCAAACAAACAACTTGAACCTAAAGATGGAGTATAGTAGCATTTGTACCGGATCGTATGGTTAAGGATTTTGTTTTGTGTTGCACTCGCACCAACCACATTTGTATCAGATTTAATCTAGATGTTGAATAAACATGAGCACCATGTTCTAAGCCACAATGACTGATTAAAATATATGATCATGGAGTATATGATGATGCCATGTGATGGGGACATCGAGCCTCGGACCTGGCGAGTGTACCAGCGCAGGAGGCGACATCTGAGCATGTGGTTCTAACCATGTTGGCTGTTGTTTTTCTGTTTTGTTATTTGGCTTGTGTACTTTTAGTCCCACCTCGATTAGTGGGCTGTTTCGTCTGTCATTGTAAACCTATTTATAGGCCTGTCATCTTTTCCTTCAGCATGCAATGAATAATAAAAAAAGTTGTTTTCCTCCACATGCGTGTTGAGAGAAACCAGGGTGAGGAGTGTGAAACCCAAACCCTAGGCGTGTGAAACCCTTGGATCAGGCTAGTGTGTGAAACCCTAGCCCTCATCATTTTCCTCCTCCCCCACCCGATCGGCCGACCCTGCCTGTGCCGCCCTCCCTCCTGATCCCCTCCCTCCTCTCCTCTCCTCTCCTCTCCCAACCGACCGGCCCCAACCTCCCCACCCTTGTGCCGCTCCCCCTCCCGACCCCCTCCCTCCTTTCCTCTTCCCCCCCACCCCCCACCCGACCGGCCCGACCTTCCCCCCCCCTTGTGCCGCTCCCCCTTCCGACCCCCTCCCTCCCCTCCTCTCCTCTCCATCCCGACCAGCCCCAACCCCCCCTTTGCGCCTCCCTCCCTCCCGATCCCCCCCCCCCTTCTCTCTTCTCCTCTCCATCCGACCGGCCCGATCCCGTCCCCACCACCCAAACCAGCCCCAACCCCGGCCACCTCTCTGTGCCGCCGCCCCGAGCCCCTCTCTCCACTCTCACCCGACCGGCCTCACCCCATCCCATCCCCTCCCCTTCCCTGCAACCAACCGAACCCCTCCCCTTGCCCCCCGATCCCCTCCCCCTCCCTTTTCTCTCTCGCGATCCGATTCGAATCCCACCGTTCCACCCCCTCGGTATGAAGGCATGGCGGATCCAGATGTTGATCACGACCTGATCGACGACGAAGACGGATTCCTCGATATCCGGTCTCCCTTCCTCGACTTCCAGTTCAGCGCCGGCGAGAGCGTGAAGGAGTACGTGGAGCGCATCACCTACCTCGTCGCCAAAGACGCGGAAGCACGGCTGGGAATCTCGGAGAACCATCAACGGTGGCATCCCGACGCGCCCGTACATCCCAACGTACTAGCACTCCGGGCCCTCGCTCAAGCCCCTGCCCAACCCGAGGACACCGCATCGACATCGACCCCGCCACCAGTTGAGATCCCTGAGGTCCCCCACAACCCTCAGTAGGTGAGTTTCCTTTTCCCCCGGTCAATATTCGAGGGTAGCCCCAATAATCGAATCTCCTAGGTTTTATCTATAAACTGCTGTTTTTCCCATGAAATGTGAGGCGTGTGATTCTATTTAGCCTTGTTAGCTATTAGTCCTAATATTGCACATGAAACTTTGCTAATAACCGGATACATGCTATTTAGCTATTTAAGCGTTGGAATCCCGTTTGTGTGCCGGCTCGGCTTTGTTTAAAACATTCGCCACATTGATTGTTTAAATTAATTGTCATATTTCGGCTCGGAGCAAACTGGCGATCCTGTCGCCGCTCAACGAATCTTGAAATCCCTGTTACACACACTGTTCCACATCATTTTTGGTATCAGAGCATGGTTAGAGCTAGGTCATTCGCATTCTATACCTGATCCTGCAACTTGCATTCATCTTAGTTCTGGTGCATTAAGTTTAAAAATAAAAATAAAAATAAAAATCATTAGCATCATCTTGTGTGTTGTCATTGCATGCCAACTCGTAGGGGTAGGCCATTTCTGTTAGGAGAGTCTAGTGAGTCAGACAATTGCAGTATAGATCCCGAGGCCTTGACTAGAGCACTTGCCGAGTTGACCCAAGGTATAACCGCCATGAACCAAAACCTCGTCGCGTATCAGCGCAATACCAATGCCCGGTTAGACCGGATGGAACAAGCGCGAACTGATCCGCATGTGGAGTTTCCTAATCCCCCTCAAGGGCCCCCGGCCAACTGGCAAAACAATCAGGACCCCGATGATCAGTACCTTCGGAGTATCCGGTTAGAGGTACCGTCTTTTGATGGTAGACATGATCCCCAGTTTTTCCTGGGCTGGCTCCAGTCCATGGATCGTTATTTCATGTGGTACCCGTTAACCGAGGTTAGGAAGGTCCGCTTTGCTGCCATGAAGCTCAGCGGACCCGCGAGCCAATACTGGACCAACGTGGAAGCTTTGAGAGTTGCGCGAACCCAGGACACTATCGATACTTGGGTCGCCATGAAAAATGAGCTGAAGGGTAAGTTTATGTGCCACCATCGTATCAGGCACGACTGTTGGACCAATGGCACCAATTTACCCAAGGTAGCAAATCGGCTAAGGACTATGTTGCCAAATTTGATAAGTTCCTCACTCGCTGCAACGTCCTTGGGACCGAGACGCCTGTCCAAGTCCTTTCCCGTTTCCGGTCTGGCCTGAGGGAAGACCTAAGGAATGAGCTCCTTGCCAGAGATGTCACGGAATTGGAAAGAGCCTACGCTTTAGTACAAGACCTTGACGCCTCTAGGTCTAGTCACGCCTACAGGCATTCTGATTCTAGGAGCTATCCCACCAAGCCCTCCCCTAGCAATTCCAATCGGACCTACCCCAACTCATCTCAACCAAAGCCCAGCATTCCCAATAAGAATTTTGAGAGGGACGCCCGAGGGAAGAGTGTCGAGCGTGACTTCTCCAAAATCAGTCCTCTCACAAAGTGTTACAAGTGTCAAGGGTATGGCCACGTAGCTGCCAACTGCCATTGTCGATGGCAATCCCATTGAAGCAGTAGAGTCCGGAGAAGCAGAGTTCATCTACCAGGCAGAAGAAGAAGATGGAGGTTTTGATGACGACGATGATGGTGCCATTCTGAGTTGTCTTAGGCAGTTGTCATCCCCCACCGTGTCAGTTGTTAGGTGTGCACTATCCCAACCCAAGGATCAAGATGATTGGAGGCGCACCGCTATTTTCCACACGTTCACCAAGATTGGGGATAAAAACTGTAAGGTCATCATCGACAGTGGCAGTTGCATCAATGCCGTGTCATCTGCTGTCATCGCCAAGACTGACCTCAAGGCCGTCCCCCATCCTCGTCCCTATCAAGTGTCTTGGATCAACTCCACTGCCATGGAGGTCAAGCAGAGGTACCTGGTGCCCATCAATTTCAACATCTATCATGACAAAATCTGGTGTGATATCCTGACCATGGATGTGGGCCAAGTCATCTTGGGAAGACCTTGGCTTTTCGACAACGATGTTCTCATTTATGGACGCTCGAACATGTGTCTGTTTGAACATGAGGGCAAGAAAGTCAAGTTGATCCCCTCCCCACCCAAGAGTGCCCAAGCCGAGCAAAAGACTGCCCCCGCGAAGAAAACCAAGAGCGTTAGTTTTGTCAGTGCCAAAGAGCTGAGTCATGAAGTAGAAAAGGGAGCTCCTATCATCATCCTAGTAGCAAGAGAAACCCCTAAGGACTCCAGCCAGTCGATCCCTCCCGAAGTCACCCCTGTGCTTAGGGAGTTTGCTGATGTTTTTCCTAAAGATCTTCCTGACCAACTACCCCCGATGCGCGACATACAGCATGCCATTGATTTGGTCCCTGGGGCAAGTCTTCCCAACCTGCCGCATTATCGAATGAACCCTACTGAACACGCGGAGTTGAAGAGGCAGGTTGACGAACTCCTACAAAAGGGTTTCATCAAGGAAAGTATGAGTCCTTGTGCGGTCCCCACCCTACTGACGCCTAAGAAAGATGGGTCATGGCGTATGTGTGTCGATAGTCGCGCCATCAACAAAATAACAGTCTAGTACCGTATCCCTATCCCGCGACTGGACGACATGCTGGATATGATGTCCGGAGCTACCATCTTCTCCAAGATCGACCTGAAGAGTGGCTATCACCAAATTTGTATCCGTCCTGGTGACGAGTGGAAGACTGCGTTCAAGACTAAGGATGGGCTATATGAATGGATGGTTATGCCCTTTGGGCTGACTAACGCCCCGAGTACCTTTATGAGAGTTATGACGAAAGTACTCCGACCATTTATGGGTAAATTCCTTGTGGTGTACTTTGACGACATACTTATCTATAGTCAATCTCGGGCGCAACATTTAGACCACCTGGGTCAAGTCTGTACTGTGTTGAGAAAAGAAGAGTTGTACGCCAATCCGAAGAAGTGCACGTTTCTCACAACTCAGGTCCAATTCTTAGGATTTGTTGTTTCTATCAAGGGAGTCTCTGCGGACCCCGAAAAGGTCAAAGCTATCGAAGAGTGGCCCGAACCCAAGACTATTCGTGATGTCAAGAGTTTCCATGGGCTAGCCACCTTTTATCGTCGGTTCATTAAAGGGTTCAGCACCATCATGGCCCCAATGACTGACTGTTTGAAGAAGGGTGAATTCACTTAGTCTAGTGCTGCCACGAGAGCATTCATTGAAATAAAGAAAAGGATGATGGAGGCCCCTGTCATGCGTCTCCCTGATTTTTCTAAGGTTTTCGAAGTGGCTTGCGACGTGTCTGGGCTTGGGATAGGTGGAGTCCTTTCCCAGGAAGGCCACCCGGTCGCCTACTTTAGCGAGAAGCTAAATGACACTCGACAGAGGTACTCCACCTATGATAAGGAGTTCTATGCGGTGATTCAATCACTTCGCCATTGGCGACATTACCTCTTGCCGCAAGAATTCGTCATTTTTTCTGATCATGAGGCCCTCCGTTATATTTACTCCCAAAAGAGACTGAATGCGCGACATGCTCGACGGGTTGAATTCCTCCAGGACTACACTTTTAGTCTGCGCCACAAAGCGGGAGTTGAAAATAAAGCCGCTGATGCGCTCAGCCGTCGTGTGTTCATCCTTTCCAAATTAACCACGGCAGTTGATGGGTTTGCTAGGATAAAAGCCGAGTATGAGTCATGTCCCGACTTTAGCGAAACCTATGCGTTATTGAGAGACGGGACCCTGTCCGAAGTTGATGGCTATCTCATGCATGATGGGTATCTGTTCCGGGGACGAAGGTTGTGCATCCCACGAACATCCTTACGTGAGTTTCTCGTATGGGAGTTGCACGCTGGAGGTTTTGCCGGACATTTTGGAAATGAGAAAACGATTGAAGCTGTGGAATACCGGTTCTATTGGCCAAGCCTGAAGCGCGATGTTGCTAGGCACGTTGGTAGATGTCACACCTGTCAGCTAGCCAAGCAGCACAAGCAAAACACTGGCCTGTACACTCCTTTGCCGGTCCCAAATTGTCCGTGGCAAGATATCAGCATGGACTTCGTACTAGGCCTTCCGAGGACTCTAAGGAAACACGACTCAATTCTGGTCGTCGTGGATCGTTTCTCCAAAATGGCCCATTTCTTGCCCTGCTCCAAGACATCTGATGCTTCGAGGGTTGCTAAAATTTTTTTCGACGGTATCGTCAGATTGCACGGCCTGCCCAAAACCATTGTTTCTGACAGGGATGTCAAGTTCACCAGTTTTTTCTGGAAAACCCTGTGGCACAAGTTGGGCACTAAGCTCCAGTTTTCTACCGCTTTCCACCCACAAACTGATGGCCAAACCGAGGTAGTGAATCGAAGTCTGGGAAACCTTTTGCGCACCTTGGTAGGTGAGCAAGTTGGGACTTGGGATCTAAAATTGTCCATCGCTGAATTTGCATACAATACATCTGTTAATAGGACCACTGGTTTAAGTCCCCATGAAATTGTGCATGGTTTTAAGCCTAGGCAGCTTATAGATCTCATCCCCATGGTTGACTATCATCGAGTCTCTGAGTCAGCATCCGCATTTGCATCGCATGTCCAAGAACTACACAGGGAAATCAAAGATAAGATTGAGCAGAGCAATGCTACCTATAAGCTACGAGCTGATCTCAGGAAACGGTTTAAAACATTTAATGTGGGCGATTATGTAATGGTCCGGATCCGTCCGGAACGGTTTCCCTCGGGAACTGTTAAGAAGCTGTATGCACGCAGTGCGGGCCCTTTCCAAATCTTAAAGAAACTGAATGACAATGCCTATGTTATAGATCTCCCTGAAGATTTCGGCATCAGTTCCACCTTCAATATCGAGGACCTAGTGGCCTACAAGGGTCCTGATTTTAACCCTAGTAATCCTCCCATAGGTGAGCCTTCCCAAGACCCATTTTCTGAGAGTCCCTCCCTACCTCCACTTCCAGAAATTCCCCCAAATTATGCAGCAGATAAAATTGATAAAATTGTGGATGATGAGATTGTGTCCAGTAAGGACGGTGGCACCCGACGGTATCTGATCCGTTGGAAGGGAAGACCCGCCTCTGCTGACACCTGGATTGACCGCAGCGATCTTCAGCAGTTGGATCCTGACACCTTGGAGCAGTACGAAAGTTTTGCAGATCCTCACTCGACGGGGTCGAGCTCTCTCCCACCTGGGGAGAATGATGGGGACATCGAGCCTCGGACCTGGCGAGTGTACCAGCGCAGGAGGCGACATCTGAGCATGTGGTTCTAGCCATGTTGGTTGTTGTTTTTCTGTTTTGTTATTTGGCTTGTGTACTTTTAGTCCCACCTCGATTAGTGGGTTGTTTCGTCTGTCGTTGTAAGCCTATTTCTAGGCCTGTCATCGTTTCCTTCAGCATGCAATGAATAATAAAAAAAGTTGTTTTCCTCCACATGCGTGTTGAGAGAAACCAGGGTGAGGAGTGTGAAACCCAAACCCTAGGCGTGTGAAACCCTAGGATCAGGCTAGTGTGTGAAACCCTAGCCCTCATCGTTTTCCTCCTCCCCCACCCGATCGGTCGACCCTGCCTGTGCCGCCCTCCCTCCCGATCCCCTCCCTCCTCTCCTCTCCTCTCCCACCCAACCGGCCCCAACCTCCTCCCCCTTGTGCTGCTCCCCCTCCCGACCCCCTCCCTCCTTTCCTCTCCCCCCCCACCCGACCGGCCCGACCTTCCCCCCTTGTGCCGCTCCCCCTCCCGACCCCCTCCCTCCCCTCCTCTCCTCTCCATCCCGACCAGCCCCAACCCCCCCTTTGCGCCTCCCTCCCTCCCGATCCCCCCCCCCCCCTTCTCTCCTCTCCTCTCCATCCGACCGGCCCGATCCCGTCCCCACCACCCGAACCAGCCCCGACCCTGGCCACCTCTCTGTGCCGCCGCCCCGAGCCCCTCTCTCCACTCTCACCCGACCGGCCTCACCCCATCCCATCCCCTCCCCTTCCCTGCAACCAACCGAACCCCTCCCCTTGCCCCCCGATCCCCTCCCCCTCCCTTTTCTCTCTCGCGATCCGATCCGAATCCCACCGTTCCACCCCCTCGGTATGAAGGCATGGCGGATCCAGATGTTGATCACGGCCTGATCGACAACGAAGACGGATTCCTCGATATCCGGTCTCCCTTCCTCGACTTCCAGTTCAGCGCCGGCGAGAGCGTGAAGGAGTACGTGGAGCGCATCATCTACCTCGTCGCCAAAGACGCGGAAGCACGGCTGGGAATCTCGGAGAACCATCAACGGTGGCATCCCGGCGCGCCCGTACATCCCAACGTACTAGCACTCCGGGCCCTCGCTCAAGCCCCGGCCCAACCCGAAGACACCGCATCGACATCGACCCCGCCACCAATTCAGATCCCTGAGGTCCCCCACAACCCTCAGTAGGTAAGTTTCCTTTTCCCCCGGTCAATATTCGAGGGTAGCCCCAATAATCGAATCTCCTAGGTTTTATCTATAAACTGCTGTTTTTCCCATGAAATGTGAGGCGTGTGATTCTGTTTGACCTTGTTAGCTATTAGTCCTAATATTGCACGTGGAACTTTGCTAATAACCGGATACATGTTATTTAGCTATTTAAGCGTTGGAATCCCGTTTGTGTGCCGGCTCGGCTTTGCTTAAAACATTCGCCACATTGATTGTTTAAATTAATTGTCCTGTTTCGGCTCGGAGCAAACTGGCGATCCTGTCGCCGCTCAACGAATCTTGAAATCCCTGTTACACACACTGTTCCACATCACCATGTGTGATACCCCACCTATTTCAATAGGAAAAATCCTACTTGGAAAGACCTAGTCACCTAGCTCTATGCAAGTGGGTCATCTATGATGCTCAGGCAAATATCTACACATCCAAGTATATGGGGAGGTGATTTGCACTGCAACCCAAATAGCTTGACAAGGAATCTTTCTCACATGCGTGGTTTGCAAAGTTGCTACTCCAGTTACTGGAATTTTGGGACCATATCTAGAATTGATAGCTTCACACCCCAATTACGCTCAAGGACAATATCAGCATATCAAAAGCGAACGATTCATCATGTTGCACAAGGAAGAAAGGATCAAATCTAGGGTTTCATTTTGGCTGCATCATGCTTAAATCATCTTCATTAGCATGTTGATTGGTGTCTTTTATGTGTCTTTGGGCTGCCTTGTAAACAATTTTGAAAGTTGAGTGAAACGGATGTAAAATAATCAGCGGCCAAGCAAATGGCTTGGGTTACACTTGGAGTGAGATAAAAGACCAAAGAATGGAAGACCAAAATTGAGTTTAAATAAGTTGTGTGCTTCATCATAAGAGGAAAAGTACGCTTTTTCGGCAAGCCTTTTATCAAATTGGGTGGCAGCTAGCCCAGTGCAAGAATGGAAGACCAAGATTGAGTTTAAATAAGTTGTGTGCTTCATCATAAGAGGAAAAATACGTTTTTTCGGCAAGCCTTTTATCAAATTGGGTGGCATCGAACCCACTGCAAGAGGATATGATTCCATAAATGATGTGGACTTGGGCCGCATACACACGTGATGCAAAACGATGCAGGTGGACAGGAAATCAGTAGTTTAATTGTACTAGCAGTACGTCACTATAAATTAAAAGTTTCAGGTTGGAAATATTGTTCAAGGCATCAGCAAGGAATAATGGATTTTAAAAGAAAACTACTAGCATCGGGCAGTCCGATCTTGGTTCCAAGAATTAAAATAAACAATGCATAAATTAAAGCGGCAAGAGTCCATCCCGCATATCAAGAAACTACTGATTTAACAGGCAGGTGGGGACGCACAACCACACGATGGTGGACAACAGTCGGCACAGATAAGATAATGGAGACCAGATTAATGGAATTACCGAGAATACCCTACTGGGAGGAGAAACTCACCTGCTGAGGACCATGCTTGGCCTCAAAAACTCGCATCGAACAGGAACCCCGAAATTGGTGATCAAATATCCGGGAAGCCGTCAGCATCCTCAATCGAACCCGTGATCAACGTCCGGGTCAGCTGTCAGCACCCTCAATCGAACCCGTGATCAGAGTCCGGGTCAACTATCCAGTCGTGTGGCCATGCAAGCATGTTGAAGTGCGTCGGGAGACACGAACTCGGGCACGGGGCGGGACCGGGGAGGAGGGTTAGGGTCGGGTTGGGCGCGGACTGTAGAGGAGAGGAGGGGTCGGGTCAAGTTGGGGGTCGGGCTGCAGAGGAGAGATAGAAGGGGAAAAAAAGGGGGGGGGGGATCGGGTCGGGTTCGGGTGGCGGAGGAGAGGGAGGCGGTGCCGGGCGAGGGGTGTGGGGTAGTGAGCTCGGCCAGTGGGTAAAGGCGGGAAAAGGAGGAAGGAGGTGGGCGCAGGCTGGAAGGATGGGGATCGGGCGGCGGAGTAGCGGGAAGGAGGGAGGTAGAGCCGGGCGGCGGGGTTTCGGGCAGAGAGGAGGCGGGGCCGAGCTGGGCCACGGGGAGAGGCGGTGGGGGTTTCGGGGCTGGGGCGCGAAGAGAGGGGGGGAAGGTGGGTCTGGCTGGGCTCGGGGAAGGGAGGGGCGTGGGCTGGGTTGATCGGCCGGGGAGGAGGAAGGGGGGGGAAGGGATGCGGGGTGGCTGGGGTGGTCGGCAAGGCCGGAGGAGAGGGAGGGGCGTAGGTGCAAGTCGAGTAGGGTGAGGAGGAGGTTAGGGGTTGGGCTAGGGTTTCACACGCCTAGCACAAACCTAGGGTTTCACACGCCTAGGATTTGGGATCGGGTTTCACACACCTGATCCTGTTGTCACTCAACACAATAGTGGAGAAACAATTTTTTTATTTCATTATTCAGTGCCTACAAAGGAACAAGGGGGGCCTTTATATAGGCTTACAATGACTAACCTAAATAACCGACAGGCAAAGTGGGACTAAACTCAAAGCAGGAAATAAAAAAGACAAAATAAACGCAAATAACTGAGGTTGGCTTTGCTTAGCCGATCACCACCACAAGCTCAAAAGGCGCCTCCTGTGCTGGTACAAGCGCCACGGGCTCGACTCGATGTAGATGTTTGCATCATTCTCCCGGGGTGAGAGAACTCCACCCTGTCGAGTAAGGCTCGGTACTGCTTTCGTACAGCTCCAGCAGGTCTGGGTCCATCTGTTAGAGTCTCTGACGCTCAATCTAGGCGTCCTCAGAAGGGGGCCTTCCTTTCCAGCAAACTAGGTATCGCCGGATTCCACCGTCTCTACCAGAGACAATCTCGTCATCCAGAATCTTATCAATGCCTTTTGTTGTATCATTTGGGGGAATTTCTGGGAGTGGAGGTAGGGAGGGGCTCTCAGAGGCAGGATCCAGGGTAGGCTCATCTATCAGCAGATTTCTAAGGTTAAAATATGGGCCCTTATAAGCCACTAGATCTTCAATATTGAAGGTGAGACTGATGCCAAAACCCATAGGCAATTCAATAACATAAGCATTAGCCATTTTAATTCTTAAAACCCGAAAAGGAATTGCACTGCTTGCATGTAGCTTCTCAACAGCTCCCGAAGGAAACCGTTCCGGACGAATCCGGACCATCACGTAATCTCCGACATTGAAGGTTTGAACTCGTTTCTGCACATCGGCTTGTAATTTATAGCCAGCATTGCTTTGTTCAATTTGGCTACTGATTTCCTTATGTAATTCATGCATATGAGATGCACATGCAGATGCAGACTCTGAGGCTCTATGATAATCAGTCATGGGAATGAGGTCTGTAGGTTGACGAGGTTTGAAACAATGCACGACTTCATGCGGACTCATGCCAGTGGTCTTATTGACAGATGTATTACATGCAGACTTGGCTATGGACAGTTTAAGATCCCAACTCCCAACATGAGATTTTCCAGACTCAGATTGACAACTTTGGTCTGACTAGTGGTTTGAGGATGGAATGCAGTGAAAAATTGAAGCTTGATTCTCAATTTGTGCCACATGGTCTTCCAAAAGAAACTGGTGACTTTGACATCCCTGTCGGACACAACGGTCTTAGGCAGCCTAGGTAATCTTGGCCCCGATGGGAGTGGTTGGACCTAATGCTATCGAGATCTTGAACTAAGGCGTAGGCTCTTTCCAACTCGGTGGCATCACGGGCAAGGAGTTCATTCCTCAGGTCTTCTCTCAAACCCGATCGAAAACGGGACAGGACCTGGACAGGGGTTTCAGTCCCCAGGACATTGCAGTGAGTTAGAAACTCGTCAAACTTGGCGACGTAGTCCTTGGCTGACTTGCTACCCTGTGTGAATTGGTGCCATTGGTCTAATAGACGGGCCTGATAAGGAGGCACATATTTGCCCTTTAGTTCATTCTTCATTGCAACCCAAGTATCGATGGGGTCTTGGGTCCGAGCGACTCTTAAAGCTTCGGCATTGGTCCAGTACTGGCTGGCAGGTCCACTAAGCTTCATGGCAGCGAATCGCACTTTCCGCGGTTCGGTTAAAGGGAATCAGGCAAAGTATCGGTCCATAGACTGGAGCCAATCCAAAAAGAATTGGGGATCGTGCCTGCCATCAAAAGAGGGCACCTCTAACCTGATGCTCCGGAGATACTGTTCATCCGGGTCTTGATTGGTCTGCCAGGGTGGCCGAAAATCTTGAGGGTTCAGGGGTGGTGGGGTTTGAGATGGAGCTTGGTCCAGCCGGTCAAATCGGACATTGGTGTCATGCTGACAATCGGCGAGGTTCTGGTTCATCGCTGCTATACTTTGAGCTAACTCGGCAAGTGCCTTAGTCAGAGCCTCGGGATCCATATTGCAACTGTCAGACTCACTAGACTCTCCTAATAGATATGGCGTACCCCTACGGGTTGGCATGCAATGACAATCCACAAAATGATGCAAATTTTTTTTTATATTACCTTAATGCACAAGAACTAACCAGATGAATGCAAGATACGGAACCAGGTGCGGAATGCGAATGATCTAGCTACGACCATGCTCTAATACCAAAATGATGCAAAACGATGTAGGTGGACAGGAAATCAGTAGTTTAATTGTACTAGCAGTGCGTCACTATAAATTAAAAGTTTCAGGTTGAAAATATTGTTCAAGCCCAGGGAATAATGGATTTTAAAAGAAGACTACTAGCATCGGGCAATCCGATCTTGGTTCCAAGAATTAAAATAAACAATGCATAAATTAAAGCGGCAAGAGTCCGTCCCGCAATATTAAGAAACTACTATTTAACAGGCAGGTGGGGACGCACAACCTCACGATGGTGGACAACAGTCGACACAGATAAAATAATGGAGACCATATTAATGGAATTACCGAGAATACCCTACTGGGAGGAGAAACTCACCTGCTGAGGACCATGCCTGGCCTCAGAAACTCGCATCGAACAGGAACTCCGAAATTGGTGATCAAATATCCGAGAAGCCGTCAGCATTCTCAATCGAACCCGTGATCAGCGTTCGGGTCAGCTGTCAGCGCCCTCAATCAAACCCGTGATCAGCATCCGGGTCAACTATCCAGTCGTGTGGCCATGCAAGCATGCTGAAGTGTATCGGGGGACACGAACTCGAGCACGGGGCGGGGTCGGGGAGGAGGGTTAGGGTCGGGTTGGGCGCGGATTGTAGAGGAGAGGAGGGGTCGGGTCGGGTCGGGTTGGGGGTTGGGCTGCAGAGGAGAGACGGGAGGGGAAAAAAAAGGGGGGGATTGGGTCGGGTTCGGGTGGCGGAGGAGAGGGAAGCGGGGCCGGGCGAGGGGTGTAGGGTAGTGGGCTCGGCCAGTGGGTGCAGGCGGGAAGAGGAGGAAGGAGGTGGGCGCAGGCTGGGAGGATGGGGATCAGGCGGCGGGGTCGCGGGAAGGAGGGAGTTGGAGCCGAGCGGCGGGGTTTCGGGCAGAGAGGAGGCGGGGCCGGTGATGCAGGCGCGCGTCGTCGGAGGGCGGTTGATGAAGGCGATGTAATATTTTTGGTATTTTCTTTGTAAAAAGATAACTAGTGATACGAAATCACCGAGAGGAAGTGGCGGAGGGGGTAAGAATTGTGACAGAGAAGAAAAGACTAGAAGCTTAGACGAGAGGGGGCCTGAAGTCCATCAGGGTACAAGGTGGGGACTCAAATCCATGAGCCAACGAAGGCATCCGCCATCAATTTTCATTCATCATCATTTTTCTCAATGGTTACAATGGGGGCCTTTAAATAGGCTAAAAGAAAAGATAAAAATGGCAACAAATTAAAAGCCAATAATGATCCTAACAACTTGCCTAAAATAAAGATCTTAAATCTAAAAGATATCATAAGAGATATCCTGCCTTATCCATCTATGGCAGGCTAGGATGGGCCTTCGGGTGGGCCAACGGGCTTGGGCCCAAGTCGGATCACATCATTCGCTTCCGCTGCGAAGAACTCGCCCTCGAGTTCATACGGTAAAGCGCAATCATCATCGAGGATTTCGCCGATGTGGTATCTGTCGTCAGGAGCTGATGGTGGAGGCCCAACAAATGATGCCTCATTACACCGAAGTTACCACCGGGGTCCCATGAGAAGGTATCACTGCCATCGATCGGAAAACACACACCAAAGCAATGCTGGGGTAGACGATCAAGTCGGATAGTAATATCAGACCGCTGCTGTAGCTCGAACATTGGCTCGCCTGAACGAAGGTAGAGCTGAACAAACACTGTAGGCACCAATAGTCGGTCCAGCCCAAGAAAATCAACATGTTGAAGCTCGGCTAGAGAGACCTCCTCGAAAGAATCCGCAGTAGGTGGTAGCATGGCTGGCGGCAGAAGATCCTCTGGAAGGGGAAGCTCGTCTGCTGGTGGTGGTACTGGAGGTGATGGATCCACCAAAGATACAACTGGAGGAAGCTCTGTCGGTGGTGGAGGCTCTACTGAAAGTGCTGGAGGTGGAGACTCATCTGTGGTGGCCGCTAGAGATGAGGCTATTTGCTGTAACTCTCATTCAATCCCACAAGCTATCTCATAAGCTTCGTCCAGATCCTTCCAAGATCCAGCTGAAAACTTGCCCTTTATGTCGGAGCGGAGTCCTCTAATATACAGTACCACTGCTAGGAAATCTTTCTCTGAAAAACCATAGCGAGTCATGCGCCGATAGAACGCTGAAGTATACTCATAGACGGATGTGTTCCCTTGATGACAACGAATCAACCCTTGCACCTTGGTATCCATGCCACAATGGTAGAAGAGTGGTCAAGGGGTAAATCTGGAAATCTGCAATTACTGGCTCACTGAAAATTCCTGCTGATGGTATGGACGCGTAAAGCTTGAAAAGGGCTTCGATTCGGTACCAAGAACGTCCAAATCGGATGAAAAATGAGAAAGATATGGGTTTTTGAAGTTGTAGGGTCTTATCGGGTCTGTTTTTGTAAACGGGTTGGATCCGAATTCAACTCGGGTTCAGCACTTAAGTGCAAAATAGCAACTAGGAAAGTTGGGGATTTGAGGGCTGTTGGATGGGGATCTAAGGGTTGTGGTGGGGGGTGAATTGGGAAAATAGAAAGGGCTAAAGGGTAAAAACAATTAGGGCTTTTGTTTGGCTCTTGTTTGCAAATAGGGAAGAGGAAAAGGGCAAAGGGCCGGCAGCAGAAGCAGCGGCAAAAGGGTGGCAGCAGCTGCAGCAAACAGCCAAGGTACGTTTCCTCTTCTATTTTCTTTCCTTTTCTTCTCTTCTTTCCTTCTTCTTTTCTTCTTCTTTCCTTCTTTTCTTTCCTTTTCTTCTCTTTCTTTCCTTTTTTTCCTTTTCTCTTCACAGATCTATGGCAGATCTGGGTGGGTTTTCTTCTTTTTTTTTTTTTTTTTGGATGGCTACGGGGTGTGCGGGAGCACGAACTGGGGTGGCGGTTCAGCGGGTGGAGCGAGAGGAAGGGCCGGCTTGTGGTGGATGCTTTTCCTTTTTTTTTTTTTTCTTTCTCAACAGATCTGATCTCCCTCTCTTTTTTTTTTTTTTGTTGGGGTTGTAGGGCGACGTACCCGAAGAAGATGACGACTCGGCGGGGATGGTGATGACGGAACGACGACGATGACGATGGACGACGATGACGATGGACGACGGCGATCGAAGCAAAGATCGTTCGTGGTGCAGGAACGCCACGAAGCCCGAAGCTCTGATACCAACTTGATGCAGGCGCGCGTCGTCGGAGGGCGGTTGATGAAGGCGATGTAATATTTTTGGTATTTTCTTTGTAAAAAGATAACTAGTGATACGAAATCACCGAGAGGAAGTGGCGGAGGGGGTAAGAACTGTGACAGAGAAGAAAAGACTAGAAGCTTAGACGAGAGGGGGCCTGAAGTCCATCAGGGTACAAGGTGGGGACTCAAATCCATGAGCCAACGAAGGCATCCGCCATCAATTTTCATTCATCATCATTTTTCTCAATGGTTACAATGGGGGCCTTTAAATAGGCTAAAAGAAAAGATAAAAATGGCAACAAATTAAAAGCCAATAATGATCCTAACAACTTGCCTAAAATAAAGATCTTAAATCTAAAAGATATCATAAGAGATATCCTGCCTTATCCATCTATGGCAGGCTAGGATGGGCCTTCGGGTGGGCCAACGGGCTTGGGCCCAAGTCGGATCACATCAGCCGGGCTGGGCCGCGGGGAGAGGCGGCGAGGGTTTCGGGGCTGGGCCGCGGAGAGAAGGGGGGAAGGTGGGTCGGGCTGGGCTCGGGGAAGGGAGGGGCGTGGGCTAGGTTGATCGGCCGAGGAGGAGGAAGGGGGGGAAAAGATGCGGGGTGGCTGGGGTGGTCGGCAAGTCCGGAGGAGAGGGAGGGAGGGGCGTAGGTGCAAGTCGAGTAGGGTGAGGAGGATAGGGTTTGGGCTAGGGTTTCACACGCCTAGCACAAACTTAGGGTTTCACACGCCTAGGATTTGGGATCGGGTTTTACATACCTCACCCTGTTGTCACTCAACACAATAGTGGAGAAACAATTTTTTTATTCCATTATTCAGTGCCTACAAAGGAACAATGAGGGGCCTTTATATAGGCTTACAATGACTAACCCAAATAGCCAACAGGCGAGATGGGACTAAACTCAAAGCAGGAAATAAAAAAGAAAAAATAAACGCAAATAACTGGGGTCGGCTCTGCTTAGCCGATCACAACCACAAGCTCAAATGGCGCCTCCTGTGCTGGTACAAGCGCCATGGGCTCGGCTCGATGTAGATGTCCGGATCAGCACGACTATTGGAGCATATATGCTTTGCACAAATTCGGGAGCACGAATCATTTTTTCGTCTTTTAATTTGATGGGTCATGTTTAGCTGTTGTCTTATATGTTCTTTTTGATCTGATGTTGTTGGTCTGTATGGGCCATTGAGTTGGGACCAGTCTAAGCCCTTTTTAGATTTAAATGTTTTTCTTGCTCTCCTATATTAGTATTGTAATATCCTTATTTGTGGATAGTTGATATTGACAAAAAATTCTTGAGTGGTTTAACATTCTCTCCCAAACAACATATAAGTGTGAGGCTTCTTTGGAGATGTGGAACCTTCTCCACCAAGCTGCGAAGCCCAGGGTTATTCTGGTCTGAGATCGGAAGTAATCTCTTCCCCTTCTCTCACCATCTTCTTCTTCCTTCTCCATCTTCATCGGAATTTCTTTGCATTGAGCTCTTGGCACCTCCAACTTGGTCTGGTATCATTTTGGCATCAAAGCGAGCTCTTGTCAGGCCCCTCTCTATCAAGTGATCCCCAGCCGAACAAGAGAGGAGCACCATCAGCCATCATCACCATCGACATTTTCATCAGTCATCTACATCACCATCACCATCTCCAAACCTCCATCATCTACTAGGGGTGCAACTTGGGTCGGGTAAAACTGAGAACCGATCCAACCCAACATAAATGGGTCTAGTTAGTTCGTGTAATGTGACTAAATGGGTTTGTTCGGTTCTAAGTTTTGGTGACCCGACTAAATACAAGTCGGTTCTGGATTGGGGCTCGGGTAGACCCAACCCAAACCGAGAACCGAACTCTATGTATTGGTCCACATATATATGTCACGGGTTTAGACTTTTGGGATAGATCACACTAGCACTCAAGTAAACGTTAGTTGCTTGCTAACGTTGAACCAACTACCACGAGAACTCAACGGGTGGCTAAAGCCTAAAGCCCAATGTGGGTCTCCAGCTTGCTAGTAAATAATCGATGACCATTATTTTTTTAGATCAACTACCAACCCGAGAACCGACCCGAACCAACCCAACCTTAGTATGGGTTGGGTTGGATCGGGTCTAATGCCCCAAGTAGGGTTGGTTCGGGTTTCAATATGGTAAAACCAAACTAGTTCGATTCGGTTCTGGGTTGGCTCAAACCCGAACCAACCCAGGAGTTGCACCCCTATCATCTACCTAATCAAACCTACAACCGTCATAAAATACGAAAAATCGACTGCCAATCCAAAACCTTGACCACTGTCACCTCTGATCTACAACCCTGAGCCCCGTCCTGAACAAGAGAAGCTCTAAGCCCTGACCCATAACCCCTTCCCTGTCAACCCTTCATTGCAGCCAAGCAAGCCCTCCCTCGTTCACTTCTCATTCCTCGACCATCGTCACGGACCAACCACCACTTCAACCACCTTGGCATATCCCCTTATCGCGGTTTGTAGAAACCACTGCAACCCAGCAATCCAGCCCCCATATTCCCCGACCACAAATCATCCAAAAAAAAAAGAGAAAAGAAGACGACAAAGAAGGAAGAGAGAAATAGAAAGAAGAAAAGTAAAATTAAGTAGAGCCGCACGGGTCTCATGTCCCATCACCAACCTTCGATCCCCACAAGAGCTACACCACCATGCCACCACACATGTCAAAACCGTCTCTAGTCCCCTTGGGCCCTTGGGGGGGGAACCCTTAAAAAATCAAAAAAAAAAAAGGCTTAAAACCCAATCCCCACCCGTCGCAATTGCGACCCTTGTTGCTGCCATTATGCGTTTGCAACCATTATCATTCTTTCTCATTCTCTGATCTCTCCCATCCAGCACCCTCTGCTGCAATATATGAAAATCGTTATCGTACCTTCAATCAACCACATCGCCACTAGTCGCCCCTTTTTACGTTGCACTGATGCTCCACCTCAAAGGGTCCACCCGGCCGCACACTATCTCTACTGTCGTCGTTGCGCCCCTGACTCATCGTGAACATGCCACACTCGCAACCGCCGTATCTTTTGCCTGCAACAAGCGTCATAGTGTGGCGTCGTCATTGCCACCTTATAGCATTTTGTCATTGCCACCTTATAGCATTTTAGAAGTTCTATTTCAAGTCTCGTGGAGGAATCGGTTCCCGATACAGAGTCGTCGAAATCAATCGTTGAAGTATGTTTTAGGGCAGTTGGTGCTATTCATGCAGTATCTTGAGCTCCACCCACCATAGGACCTTGACTATGGTCGATACTCTCCACATTAGACGTAAGCCTAGCCAAATGTTTTCGACCAGTAAAGTGATACACTACCCTTACCTATCATGTACTGATGGGGAGATATATTACTCCTCTATTATGACATCTGACAAACGATGTGAACCTACCAGATGAACCATTTATTCAGTGGTTTCTACATCATACCCTAGAATGGACAGCTCGAGAGAGATTCTAGCATTTACAAAAATTGACGGATTATATTGAGTATGAGTTATGATTCAAGGAGATATCAGAAAAAGGTATGGAAGCAGGAGATGATTGGTGCCCTCCTCTCGCTTGGAAACCTCTGATGTCCAGAAGAAGGATACACAACCAGAGCCGAAGGACACTAACTCTTCAGCAAAGGACCTCGATCCTCCTGATCGTCAAGAGAGTTTTGTTGAAGCATCTCTAAGAGATTCGGAGTAGGTGAGCGACAAGGAGACTGACTCGACCGGAGTCACCCGGTAGATAGCACATGGTGATATCCACGGACAAGGCAATCAGATAAATTGATTTTATAATGCCAGGGGCCATCCTTCCACCAGTTGAGCGTGTACTTCAGTGCTATTTGAGTGTGGAGTCGATGTACCACCACTTGAGCTACCTTGTTGGCACACCATGTGGATTCCTTCACTATCTAACATTTGAACGCCTTCCACTGTTGTACTCACCAACATGCCTCGTCGACTTATGTGTAGGATCCAGGAGAGGATGTCTAGACAGATCGCCGTTATCTAATGAGACTTCACCACTAGCACTCCCACTTGGTCTGGCATCAGTAAATCATATTAGGAATCTACTCGTGGCCCCTTCTCCTAACAGAACAAATGAGCATGGGCACCCCAACACACACACACAAACACACGTGACACACCACCCCACCCCACCCATTCTATACGTTGGGATAGTGCCTAGGATTACATTGAGAAGGTTATGGCAGACAGTTGTGCTATGTTATATATGACAACCCTATGTTATGGGAATTACAGAAAGTTGGCAGTTTGACCTTTACTTTTATAATTACTTTATTATCCCTTATTCTCTCACCTCTCCCTTTTGTTTTCTTCCCTCTTGTCTTTCCCTCAATATATTTTGTATTGGTTCGTAATTTAGAGCATAACCCTTTTTTCTGCTGAATTCAATTAAAGTAGCCACCACCAAAACCTAAGAAACCTGAAATTAATTTTGCCATGCCCTTTCATGAGGTACCACAATTTTTTAACTACTCCTTTATTTGTGAACTTGTAAACCCTAGCAAGCATAAATCCAATGCCATTGTGACCCTATATCCCTAGTGTTACATCAACACTACTGGAGTAGCAAGAGGACAAAGTTAGTAATAGTCATGCCTGATATCAATAATCAAGGAACGAAATTGTAATTAAATAAAATAGCCAATGATTTTTTGATAGTGAAATAGGAAACAAGAAAAGCAAAGATATTTAAATAGAAAAGTCATCAACATATGCATAGGTATATATTTAAGCAGCAAATATGTTTAGAATAGGATAGCGCAAATTTGAGTCAGCAGGAAAACCTGGCCAAGAAGAACGGATTCAATAAATTGAAGAAATTTCTCAGCTAGAAATGTGGTATCAACGATCCAATCACATAGATGCAAAAAGATTTCACTAATCCTGACATCCAAGATGAAATATTTTTCAGCTTCCTGAAAAAACCACAAAGAAAAACAGTTAGAATTGAGCGAGAATATAAATGTTTCTTTGCAGAAGAAATCCAGGAATACATAGTCCAATAAAGATATTTTCTAAACCATTTGCATGGTTGCATTCAGTTACAAAATGAAGCTCACGACAAAATTCATAATCTTGAAGAAAATTGTTGATGCACAACCCTATATACGTACATAAAAAATTGTTGATGCATCCACATATAAATAAAATATTTGCAAATATGGACACATGTAGGCATGATGGTATTAGGCAACTAAACAGAAGGGTGCCCCAAATTTAACATCGAGGCCATTCAACAGATCTTTGAGAGTGCGAAGATGAATTTGAGAACCAGAGAACCATAAGATTTTGGTTACTTTAGGGTTGCATCGAGTACTGTAATTTTTGTCCAGCATTGGTAATGAAAACACAGGTAACAATTAAATAGGAAGTATGTTTATATTACTTGTAGCTAGCATGGCATCAATCGATCAAACTAGAGCAAGGGTTGCTAAAAAGTTGAGGGTGAAAGGCAACATTAGAAAGTAAACACTAATAAATATTAAAACCTATATAGTAGGCGTAATGCAACTTAGATGCAAGTAAAACTAAGATTGAGGCACGAGTTATAATTGATGAATCGTAATTACCCAACCAAGTCAAAACTGACTATTTAAGTTATCTTGAAACTTAAACAAAACAATTAGAAGATTGATGAACATAATTCAATTTGGATTAGAATTATAAAAAGCGTAGGCTGTGGAAGTAATACTAACCAGAATTCCAACGTTAAATGGGCACAAGTGCAGAGTCTACTCAGGCGCACATCAAGGGGAAGCAATGTTACACATTCGCACACGTGCACATGAGTGACAGCTATAGTACGATGCAGCACAACACAAGGTGTTATGTGGGACCCACACCAAGGGTAAAAAATCATGTACAAGAGCATCTTCGATGCAAGACACGGGTCCATCAAGCATTCCTATATGTATATAGATATGTTTTGACACACACACACACACACATATAAATATATATATATATATATATATATATATATATATATGTATATATATACAGAGAGAGAGAGAGAGGGCTGTTACGTTGAGCTGTGAGCTACGGGTGGAGAAAATGAGCTGCCCTCATTTTGATCTCCCTAGGAGTTTTGGAATTTGATGAAATTTGGTGAGGGTGTTATCTAGGATAAGATGATCATCCCCACCAATTTTTATCAAATTCCAAAACTTCTCGGGTCATCAAATGGTAGAAGCATTATCTACCATCCGCAGTCACCGTTAATTTTGCTTCTACCATTTCATGACCCTAGAAGTTTTGGAATTTGATGAAAATTGGTGAGGATGATCATCTTATCCTAGATAACACCCTCACCAAATTTCATCAATTTCCAAAACTCCTAGGGGGATCAAAATGAGGGCAGCTCATTTTCTCCACCCGTAGCTCACAGCTCACTGTAACATTCCTCTCTCTCTCTCTCTCTCTCTCTCTCTCTCTCTCTATATATATATATATATATATATATATATATATATATATATATATATATATATATATATATATATATAGGGTCGAGATCCAGAAACACACTACTTTGCCACGGAGTTAGATACACATCATCCAAATAGTTAGAGGTTTCGGAATTTATTAATTTTTTGTAAGGATGATCTTCCTTAGATAGCACATCCATAAAAAATCAGCACATTCTAAACCCTTTAGGTGCATCAAATCTAAAAAGCATTATCGACCGTTCATTTTAACCGTTAAATCGAAGACAACATTTGATCAGTCTAAAGGGTTTAGAATGTGCTGATTTTTTATGGATGTGCTATCTAAGGGAAGATGATCATCCTTATAAAAAATCAATAAATTCTGAAACCTCTATCTAACGATTTGGATGATGTGTGTCTAATTCTGTGGCAAAGTAGCGTGTTTCTGGATCCCGACCCATATATATATATATATATATATATATATATATATATATATATATATATATATATATATATATATATATATATATATATATATATATATATATATATATATATATATATATATATATATATATATATATAGGGGGATGCTTAGGTGCGGTCCGCAGCCGTCCGATGCACCCGCCGCGTGCATCGGATGCACGGAATGGTGCATCGAACGGCTGCGGACCGCACCTAAGCATCCCCCTATATATATATATATATATATATATATATATATATATATATATATATATATATATATATATATATATATATATATATATATATATATATATATATAGGGGGATGCTTAGGTGCGGTCCGCAGCCGTCCGATGCACCAGTCGCGTGCATCCGATGCACGGAGTGGTGCATCGGACGGTTGCGGACCGCACCTAAGCATCCCCCTATATATATATATATATATATATATATATATATATATATATATATATATATATATATGCAGTCAAAGTCGGTAGTCGGCCCCTATCGGCCACGAGCCGACTAGGACTAGTCGGGACTAGTCGACCAAAACTTATTCTAACCCCTTCCCCCTCTCTAAACATATATGATATATGAAGTTGCATAAATGTCAATAAGTATATGATATTAGTTGGTCAATAACAATGCATGCCTTCACACTTCACAGCATGTATATAAATACATAAGTAACAGAACACAGTTGTATTGGCTTCATGCCCATGTCAAAAGACTCAGACCTAAGAATTCATCACAATATTAGTTTATTGATATTTATTATGTGAACAACCCTAATTTTGATTATAGGGTTATATGGATATCAACAAATAAACAATAATTATTTGTCTATTTTTTTATCTCAGATTCTCAGGTCCTCAATAGATGATTATAGGGAAGAACCATAGTTGTGATTCAAGACTTCGAGGCAATGCAAAAAAATCCAAACAAAAAAGCTTGTAGAGACTCCTTGCAAAAAAAAAATTACTTGCAGAATACCGCCTGGGGACTAGTCCCAGTTGCTAGTCGGGGACTAGTCGGGTCTAGTCGAGTCTAGTCGAGATTCCGCCCAGATATGAAAGAATCGAAATTAGATGGTTGGCCAATGTCGCCTGGGGACTAGTCGCTGACTAGTCCCGATTTTGATAACATAGATGTGTGTGTGTGTGTGTGCGCATATATATATATATATATATATATATATATATATATATATATATATATATATATATATATATATATATATATATATATATATATATATAGAGAGAGAGAGAGAGAGATATATATATATATATATATATATATATAGAGAGAGAGAGAGAGACACAAGATGCTACCTTCAAAAGCAGCGCTCTTTGCTGCTTTGACAAGTCGCCAGTGGCTATCAAAGCTATGAAGGACAACAAAGGTCATACGAACTCACAATCGGGAGGTGCTAGAAGTCACCGTAGGTGGTTGCCGGCTGCGGATATCGTCAAAGGTTGCCAGATGAGGTGAGGTGATGAATTGACAGCTCACAATGAAAATAGTCACCGAAGTCCTCTATCGGTGGACGTCAACAGGTGGTGTCAACGGAGATCACCGGTGGAGGTGATCAGAGGTTGTTGATATTGATTCTAACCGGAGATCACATGTGGCACGGCCGTGGTGGGTTGTCAAAGCAGCAAAAACGCTGCTTTAAGAGGAAGTGTTCAACCCTCTTTTACTTTTTGCTTTATGTCTTTTCAGTGTTCAACCCTCTTAAATGCCTATCCTCTCTTACTTGCTTTATGTCTTTTCAATGGACACATGACGCAATATAAACCATGTTTCACCATTCATTTGAGAACTCAAGTTCACCAAACCCTTTCCCTATATATATAGGGGCCCGGGAAGCTGAACTCGAGTTCACCATTCAAATGGTGAACTCGAATGGAGAAGTTGTCACGTGTCCAGAGAAAGTATTCAACCCTCTTTTACTTTTTGCTTTATGTCTTTTCAGTGTTCAACCCTCTTAAATGCATATCCCCTCTTACTTGCTTTATGTCTTTTCAGTGGACACATGGCGCAATATAAACCATGTTTCACCATTCATTTGTGTACTCAAGTTCACCAAACCTTTACCCATATATATATATATAGAGAGAGAGAGAGAGAAAGAGAGAGAGAGGGCTGTTACAGTGAGCTGTGAGCTGCCGCCCGGGAAAGTGAGCTGCGGGTATTTTGAACCCCCAAGAAGTCATGGAATTTGATGAAATTTGGTGAGGTTGTTGCCTAGGATAAGATGATCATCCTCACCAATTTTCATCAAATTCCAAAACTTCTAGGGGGGTCAAATGGTCGAAGCAATTTCTGTCGTCCGTAGTCACCGTTAAAATCTGCAGAAATTGCTTCGACCATTTGACCCCCCTAGAAGTTTTGGAATTTGATGAAAATTGGTAAGGATGATCATCTTATCCTATGCAACAACCTCACCAAATTTCATCAAATTCCATAACTTTTTGGGGGGTCAAAATACCTGCAGCTCACATTCCCCCCGGCAGCTCACTATAACAGCTCTCTCTCTCTCTCTCTCTCTCTCTCTCTCTCTCTCTCTCTCTCTCTCTCTCTCTCTCTCTATATATATATATATATATATATATATATATATATATATATATATATATATATATATATATATATATATATATATATATATATATATATATATATATATATATATATATATAGGGCTGCTACGGTGCGGCGTGCGGTGTCGCACCGTAGCCGTCCGATTTACCGGCTGCGTGCGTCTGTGTGTGTATGTGTGTGTGTGTGTATATATATATATATATGGGGCCTGGGAAGCTGAACTCGAGTTCACCATTCAAATGGTGAACTCGAATGGAGAAGCTGCCACGTGTCCTAAGAAAGTGTTCAACCCTCTTTTACTTTTTACTTTATGTCTTTTCAATGTTCAACCCTCTTAAATGCCTATCCCCTCTTACTTGCTTTATGTCTTTTCATTGGACACATGGCGCAATATAAACCATGTTTCATCATTCATTTGTGAACTCAAGTTCATTAAACCCTTTCTCTCTATATATATATATATAGGGAAAGGGTTTAATGAACTTGAGTTCACAAATGAATATGAGGGCCACGACGCTACCTCTCAAAGCAGCATTTTTGCAGCTTTGACAACCCACCACGGCCGCGCCACATTTGATCTCCGGCGGAATCAACATCAACAACCTCTGATCACCTCCACCGGTGATCTCCGCTGACACCACCTGTTGGTGACCATCGACAGGGAACTCCGTTGACTACTTCCATTGTGAGTCGTGCATTCGTCACCTCACCTCATCTGGCGACCTCCAACTACATCCGCAGCCGGCGACCACCTCCGATGATATCTAGCACCTCCCAATTGTGAGTTTGGATGACTTTTGTCGTCATTCATGGCTTTGATAGCCACCGGCGACCTGTCAAAGCAGCGAAGAACGCTGCTTTCAAAGATAGCATCTTTTTTCTCTCTTTCTATATATATATATATAAGAGAAAGAAAGATAAATGATAAAATATGGCGTGCGGTGTCGCACCGTAGCCGTCCGATGCACCCGCTGCGCGACGCACGCAGCGGGTGCATCGGACGGCTGTGGTGCAACACCGCACTGTATCAGTCCTCTCTCTCTCTCTCTCTCTCTCTCTCTCTCTCTCTCTCTCTCTCTCTCTCTCTCTCTATATATATATATATATATATATATATATATATATATATATATATATATATATATATATATATACATATATATATATATAGTGCATGGTGAGAGACATGAACCCTAGTTCCCTCAATCCCATTTCAACGCCCTCGACAACCCAATCAAGAGCTCATCACACACACGCCCGCACACACACACACACACAGTGTGTGTGTGTGTGTGTGTGCACGCGTGCTTGTGTGAGCACGTGAGCGTGAATAAGAACTATATATAATTTGGTTTCTGCAGTACATTGATGAACAGTACAGATTTCCAATCTAAATTGCCTCCCATGTATTTTGACCAATATGATTTGGTCGCAATCAAACCAATCAAGAGATTTTTTCTTCGCAAATGCAAAACATTTCTATTGGACTCATTTCACACCTATCTAAAGAATTTCATGTGAATCAATATGCAACAGTTGTTGGCACAAGTTGTGGCTCACATATCCAAGTAAGACTACATAGTCCAAGTCTAATAACATGACCCGTAGTTTTTATTCATTTATACTTTTTATCTTCCATGTTATCCCTCTCAAATGTATGAATCAAGTTCAAAGACCTACTTCTCAACTAACACTGCATATTTTAAGCCATTTTTCGTTCACCAAGGTTGCCTTCTCTCTCAAGTATACTTGGGTTTTAGGCTTTCCTTCTCCTTTATCAGTCTCACAGCCAACATCATACATCATATTAGAAATTTTACATAATCCACATATAAGACTAATCAACCTAAAACATATTAAGCTTCTTTGTTAAAATAAATGGTTGATCATAGTATTTACCCATTTTTTATTGGGAATACATGTATTTAAGCATATGAAAGCGGATGAGACAAATACAGTTCGGTTAAAGCACTAATGAAGCATTTAAAAGAACATGTAATCTAGTGCAGTGAAACAGGATATTATGTGACGCTCATGTGAATAATAAAACATTAATGACTTGGCATGCAGTATATTGGATTCTTAACTGCATCAATGAATTACTAACCGAGATAATGGACATAGTTAAAGAACAAGCAGAAGGGCAAACCTTCACAGTGGATTGGTGCATTTGGCAAATAGGAAATGCTTCCCATACTTTCTTAAGAAGTGCAAACATGGTACTCCGCATCTCGTCAGGTCCATTAGACAGTGAACTAAGCAAAAGTCCAGAGCTCATATGTGGATTATTTATCGCATTAAGTACAATTTTAACCGCCAGATTTATACATTGAAGTGCACATAGCAAACAATCAAATGATTGTGCATCAATTACAGGCATTGTATGAATCAATGAAGTGGACTCTTGGAAACAGTTGACCAATACTGGTACGAGGTCTTCAAGTTTTTTTATGACAGAAGTCCCTAAATAAACCAAAATGAAGGATATAGTTAGCAATTAGATTCCAAAAATCTAAAAGAACAGCAGATAGATTACTGTGATTCACAAAAAGGGTACGTTGCTAAAATGCAATTGACACTAATGTCACATAAAAGACATTTGAAACAAGAGGAAATGTCTCCAAAAATCATTCACAAAAAAATTTCAATATATTTGAAAACAAATTCATCCAAACGTTCCAAGAGACAAAAACAGAACTTATCAAACTAAAGAGTGTGCCAGCCAGTAGTATTTAGCTATGACGCACAAGGAATGTGTGCAATAAATTTTTGAGAAAAGGTGGTGTAATTAATAAAACCACAAGGTAGTCAAAATTTCATCTACATTTTGGATTGCAATTTTTATGCGACCTTTTGGATGGTATTTCTACTCAGATGAGGTTTAACTAGATTTCCATCGTCAACAATACTATGTTGTTCTCGGGAGTCCTTTTCATTAGTTTTTTTCAAACAAACCTAAATCATTGGTTCTTGTTTTATCTTGTGTTGAGCAAGAGCTGTGATAAACCCAGTTTGAAGGGAATTTATACCATAGAATTTCGATAGTATGACCATGTAATGAGTAAAAGATTGTCACAGACTCACACTCACATTCACAAAAATTCCCCCAAAAGGTTCCAAAGATGTGCTCCCCCGAAAAGGAAAACACAACAGCTTCAGTAAATGTGAATCATGTGATCTCCTGAATAGATGATTTGTAGAATAGATGAGGTTTTCCCATATGGATTTGTTTCTCCCAATCACCTTGTTCTAGCGTATGATAAAGAGCTTCCTAGACTTTCTACAATTTTCATCACAAGAGACCATGTTTTTCAATTATATTCTTACGGAGTGTTTCCTTTCAGGTTACAGCAGTAGTTTCACTGGTTGGCCTCTCTTCTACAGAAGTCAAGATTGGCCGCTATTTAATCACAGGCCCATTATCCTACTAAACCTTATCCCCAATTCGGTAACCCGGGTCTCAGCCACCACAGATGCACATTTCCGTATTTTTGGATTTTTCATTGTTTGAAAATGCAGAAACGTGCATTCACGGTGCCTGCGTTTCCTATTTTTGGGGAAATATGCATTGGAGCACATTTCTGCGGATGCGACCTTCCACATTACCAAATCGTGGATGGGCATTTCCATGGAAATGTGCATTCGAGGATAAATATCCAATCACGCTGACGTTGGGATCTGGGATAAGGAATAGGGAGATAGTTTTTTATTTCGAATAGTGACTTTACACCAGAAATCGAGTGCTATCAGATGCATCACTTCAAATACAATTTTTAGCATCTTCCATCTATTAATATTGGAATAATCAAAATAAGAGTGAGATGTTAAGGCTGTTTTTAACTTAGAGAAAACACTTTAACTGAAAATCAACTTCTCAATGTTTGATGATAAAGGAATAATTATATAAAGTAAATATGCAGGGGAACAAAAACAAAGAGTAGGGATGTGTAATAAGGACAAGAATTTAAAGGAAAATCTTGCAACTCAGATGATTTTCTCTTGTCAACTGTCGTTGGAGAAATCCTGAGGCATCCCTCCACTGAGCAGGTAGAAGGGTTTCAAACCTTCATAAACAAAGCAAAGAAAAGGAGTTCATATCAGCAATGCAGTCCTATGAGATAGTATATGTTGCTAAGAAGGCTGGTAGAGCATATGTGGGGGTCACATATGCAAAGCATATTGTGCGGTGCACAACAATTGTGCGACCACATAGTTCCCCAATGGTGATTGTAGACACACGAATTTCGTCGGACCCGAACCCGACTCACGTGTGCCAACGCGGATGTAAACCCGACACACGGACCCAACTCGCGCGCACCGACATGGATTCAAACCCGACTCGCGCGCGCCGATGCGGACCCGGACCCCATGCGCCAAGAGGGGCCGGCCCCTACTAGGGTCCGAACCCCATGGGGGCCGGTCCCTACTAGGACCCGAGCCACATGGGGCCGGCCCTAGTAGGACCCGAACCCCATGGGGGGCCGGCCGGCCCTGCAAGGAAAGGGGAGAAAAAGAAAGAAAAGAAAAAGGAAAGAAAAGAAAGGAAAGAAAAGAAAAGGAAAGAAAAGAAAAGGAAAGAAAAGAAAGAAAAGGAAAGAATACCGCCATGCGCGGGGGGAGGTAGCGTATGACGTCTGCACACGCGCGGATCTGCGCCGATCCCTCGATCCGACGCACAAGACGAAGCGCCCGATCGCCATCGATTTCGTGCGCAAAGTCCAGCCATAATTGCACCCGCCAGAAAAGGAAAACAACTAAATGTTATTCCCTTCATCAATGGATGAATAAAATCCGGGTAATTATGAGAGAGATACAAAAGGGATTTGAAATTAAAAAGTTTCCATATCTCTCTCCCCACCTCTTTGCCTATAAATAGAGGGGGTGGGGGAAGGAAAAAATGGTCGGAAAGTTGAAGACAAAGCGCCAGAGCTCTGCAGAAGAGAGCACGCTTCTTCATCGACCCAAGGCTTCACGAGGCACAGTCAAGCCTGTCCCGAGGGATCGGCTTACTGAAAGTCCTCATCAACGTGAAGACCCTTGCGCACGAAGATCACCCCTTCGACTCCGTTCACGAAGAAGAAAGCTCGGAGAAGAAGAATCCTTCGACTCCGAAGACGCCAGAAGCAAAGGCCGGAGAAGAAGAGGAGCGGCACTACCCCGTCGTCTCCAACAAGCCTTCGACTCCGATCAAGCCCAAAAGCCCGGAGAAGAAGAGGAGCGGCACTACCCCGTCGTCTCCAACAAGCCTTCGACTCCGATCAAGCCCAAAAGCCCGGAGAAGAAGAGGAGCGGCACTACCCCGTCGTCTCCAACAAACCTTCGACTTCGATCAAGCCCAAAAGCCCGGAGAAGAAGAGGAGCGGCACTACCCCGTCGGCTCCAACAAGTCCTCGCTCCCGATCAAGCCCCAAAGCCCGGAGGAGAGAAGCGAAGCGTCATCACCCCGTCGTCTTCGACAAACATCTGCACCATCCACGAAGAAGAAAGGCTGGAACAGATCATCTGAAGCGTCGCTACCCCGTCGTCTTCATCAACAAAAGCCGACGCCACAACCGTCGCACGGAGATCGGTGCTACCCCCACCATCTTCGAAAGCATTCTTCGACTCCGATCACGCCAAAGAAGCCCGGAGAAGAAGAAAAGTCCCGTCGACACGCAAACCGTCGAAGCACCGAAGAAGTAGCCCACGTCGTTCGAGGAAGAAGATCGAGTTGACGCTGAAGCCAAAGCCAACGCAAGAAGCCAAAGCAAAGCCCCAGTAAAGCCCGCGCCAAAGCAACGCAAGTGCCAAAGCCAAGCGACTACGCCGGCCACGAGCAAAAGCACCGCACGTTCTAGCCGATACGACGCGAAGTCCGGAAGAACGAAAGCATCGCAAGTCTCTCCCAGCTACGTCCAAGTGCAAGCGCCAAAGCAAAGCAAAAGCCAGAGCCACGCCGGAGCCAAGCCAAAGCCAAAAAGCAAAGCCAAAGCCAACGCCAAAAGCTCGATCGACGCCGCGAACCGACGATCAAGGACACCGAGGTCAAGCAAGGAACGAGGAAGACACGAAGACCGAGGAACGAAGCCGAAAACCCCCTAGCCGAGAAAGCGCGAAGCACGGAAGGGACAAAGCAACGGTGGACATTCCTTAGCCTCTCCAAAACCCTCTCCCTGTAAAACCCCTGTCCTGGGCAGCCCCTTCAGAGCTCTCGCACGAACACCACGTGGAGACGCGGATCAAAGGGATCCCCCAGAAGATCTCTCCCACAATCCCCTGATCAAAACTCGCCGCAACCCGGACTCGCTACACCCGAGCAACCCGGGTCCCGGCCACACTTGTAATCTCGTTTTGTGCAATAAAGCCGACCCGTACCTTTTTTGCGCATACAGATTTCTGGCACGCCCGATGGGACCTCTTCTCCTTTCATCCGTACGGCTGAAGAAGCTGCTCGAAATTCGCAATGGCCGGAACGAACAACGATGCGTTTGCTCCAAGCCTCTCACCAATCGCCGAGTCTCCTCTACTCCGCCACGGTGATCCAGTAAATCCGGAGGGTGATGCTCCTCCAACGGTGCGCGTCTACACTCGGCGTACACGGACTCTTGCGGACATCTTCGTGCCAGAAGCTACTACCGAAGATGCTCGCCAAAGCGCCGACGAGGCCCTGGTGCTTGAAGAAACGAGCCTCGATCCTGGAGCCCATGTCCAGAAGTTTGGGGAGGACCAGCCCCAACCCCGAACCCGTTCGGGTTCTCCAGCAGACGCTACACCTCCTCTGCAGGGGGCAAACATCAATCATCAGCCAGAAGCAAGTCGGCGTAACTACATCTCCGATGATGACGGCGTGGATGCGAACATGCAACACCGAGACGTTCTCCGTCACCACCCTCCGTCCGCTCTTCAACTCCAAGTCATGCAGATGAACGAGCACATGGCGCAGATTACTCGGCTAATGGAGGAGAAGGATCGTCACATCAACACTCTGCTCCAAAAGCTAAGCGCAAAGGACGCTGCAGCAGTCGGCCATCCCGTCGCTTCTCCAGTAGCCGCTCCAGTTCCGTCTTCAACTCTCGCTCCTGCAGAAGTCGCTCCGACGGTTCAAGCAGTTACTCCAGTGCTCTCCTCGGCTCCCGTCCCATTGGAAGTCGTCTCCCCAGCGCCAGCCTCGGCGGCCACTCAACCCCCAGCAACGGCAACAATGAACGCTCAGCAAGTCCAAGCGTTGATAGCCGACATGATGCGCTCGCACGGCAGTGGCCTTCCTCCGATCACGGCGGCATACTCGAAGCCCTACACTACGATGATCCAGCAGCTACGCTTCCCAGTCGGATTCCAGCCGCCAAAGTTTCAGCACTTCGACGGAAAGGGAAATCCGAGACAGCACGTCGCCCACTTCATCGAGACCTGCAATAATGCCGGCACATATGGCGACGAGATGGTGAAGCAATTCGTTCGCACCCTCAAAGGCAACGCGTTCGACTGGTACGTTGATCTTCCTGCAGGGACCATCGACAGCTGGGACCAGATGGAAAGGGAGTTCCTCAATCGCTTCTACAGCACCAGACGTACAGTCAGTATGACCGAACTCACCGCCGTCAAGCAAAGGAAAGATGAGCCAGTGATCGACTACATCGACAGGTGGAGGAACCTCGCGCTGAATTCACGAGACCGCTTGTCTGAAGACTCGGCCATCGAGATGTGCACCCAAGGCATGCACTGGGGTCTGCTCTACATCCTCAAAGGTATCAAGCCTCGGTCTTTCGAAGAACTCGCAACTCGGGCTCATGACATGGAACTCAGCCTAGCAAACCGCGGGGACTTGAAGAACAAGGACTTCTTGAAGATAGAGAAGAAGGACAAGCCACCGGTAACGAAACCGAAACAAGTCAATGTTGCCGACGTCGCTTCGACCTCCAAACCGCTCAAGATCGCTGGCAAGCCGGATCAGAAGAAGGGAGTCGCCATACCGCCGCCTCCGCCGCCAAGACAAAGGATGACTCTCGAGGAGCTCGAAGCAAAGGAGTACCCCTTCCCAGACTCGGAAGTCTCCTCCATGTTCGACCAACTGCTGCAAGAGAAGATGATAGAGCTTCCTCCCTCGAAGAGGCCCGAGCAGATGCATCGCGTCGACGACCCTCTCTTCTGCAAATACCACCGGGTGGTGAGTCATCCCATCGAAAGATGTTTCGTCTTCAAGGAAAGAATCATGGCACTCGCCAAGCAAGGGAAGATAGAGATCGACTCCGGGGAGGTTGCTACGGCCAACATGACGTCCATCACCTTCGGCTCCTTCTCGCCGATACTCGTTGCCGCTCGACGAAGCATGCCCAAATTGCGCCTCAACCGTCAAGAGTCAATCGCTAAGTCAACTTCCCAGCCGAAGCGACGTCAACGTACTCCTGCGTTCTCCGAGGAGGAAACACCGCTGCCCTGGGGACAATCATCGCTCACGCCAGCACCTTTTCCAGGCAATACTGTATCCCAACGAACGCTCCAAAGGAGATATGAGCAAGGAGATCCAGAAGTCGGTCTGCTGGGCCAGCCGTCGGGGAAGTTCGACTATTACGTCCTCTACTCAAGGCCTTCGTCCGTTCCAATCGACGAAATCAAGCCCACCGGCTGGGGATCGGGAGAGGAGCCAGTGGAACCTCGAGAAGAGCAAGTCCCTTCCAGTCAAGCTATGTCCCAACGCGCTCTTAGAGAAAGATACGAGCAGGGAGACCCAGAAGTCGGTCTGCTGGGCCAGCCATCAGGGAAGTTTGACTATTACGTCCTCTACTCAAGGCCTCCATCCGTTCCAATCGAAGAAATCAAGCCCACCGGCTGGGGATCGGAAGATGAGCAAGTGTCATCAAAGAAGCCAGTTGCTGCTGACGACCATCATCCTAGCGAAGGGGAATCCACCGACGAAGAAGCATGGGTCATGCTACCGCGGCGGCGAAAGCCTTGGCAAGAAAAGAAGCTCAAGCAAGACCGTGTGATGAGGGGATTCACCAAGCGGAAGACCTACAAGAAGAAAAGCAAGGCTCCGGGGAGGAAGGCGTTCAAAGTGCCGCCAGCAAGCCGAGACGATATCCTTCAGCAGAGTCTTCCAGAGCCGACAACTTTGCAAGAGTTCTTCCCGGATCACTTCCTCCCAGCAGACCAACACATCAAGGTATCTTGTTGCATGGTCGAAGTCCATGAGGCGTCGGAAGGAAATAATGAAAGCGAAACTTCTGAAGAAGGCGACTCCGCCGATGAGGGAGACGATTCCGACAAAGGGGGCACAGCTTCTCACGACGAAGCAATACTGCACATGCCGCTCGTAGAAGCTTTGCGCCTCCCGAAGAAGGCTCGCCTGGCAATGGCTGCGGCCTTGGCCGATCCGGATAGCTACAGCAGGAAGAGGAAGGACGACCAGAAGCGCAAGGCTGTAGCCTCGTGTGATGCAACGATAACCTTTTCAGACGAGGACCTGCAACTCGGGACGCGATTGCACAACCGGCCTCTCTACGTCTCGGGATACATCAAAGAGAAGCCAGTGAACCGAATCCTGTTGGACTGTGGCTCCGCCGTCAACATCATGCCCATCCAGACGATGCGGCAACTCGGCATCACCGACGACCAGCTCTCACCAAGTCAGTTGGTCATTCAAGGCTTCAACCAGGGCGGACAGTCCACCGTTGGAATCATTCGTCTGAAGCTTTCCATCGGCCCGCTAGATACGACGGTCCTCTTCCACATCATCGACTGCCGGACATCATATCGTCTCCTGCTAGGAAGACCATGGCTGCACGAGAACGGCATCATAGTATCCACCTGGCATCAATGCCTCAAGTACTACGAAGAAGGCGTGGAGAGGTGCATAGTTGCGGACGACAAGCCATTCAACGAGGCCGAGGCACACCTGGCCGACGCTAAATTCTACCAAGCAAAGGGCCTGGTCGCGGAAGTTCTGCCGGCTAAAACCCCTCGAGCTCAAAAGATTGAAGAAGTAAATAAGGAAAAGACTCCTCTTCCCGGGAATCCAGTGCCACCTTCGGACGAGGCGAGACCCAAGGTCCAAGGAACGCCGAAACCTGGACAAAGGATGCGCATCAGCTTCGAGCCAAGAGCAATGCAACATACCCCGTTGCCAATCCAAACGGCGCCTGTCTTGCGTCTCGCGCCTCAGTGGCTCCGCAAATCCGAGCGATCGCCTTCTACTCCGACAAGGAAGCTGGCCCCGACGTTATCTCAGGCCAATGTCATCACTCTGCAAGAAATGACGGTGCCACTACCTAGTCTGGCAGAAGCTCCGAACCCAAGCAGACCCGTCGAATCGGCAGACCTCGAGCCACTCGGATTCAAACCGGAAGGGAGTTGGGGGCAAAATGCGGCCAAATTGCTGTTTAGAGCTGGCTATAACGAGGAAAGCGCCATGGGCACACTCCCACCAGCAGCAACTCCGCATGGGATGACAAGAACTCAAGCTCGGCTATTTCAAAACGGAGAGCAAATTCCCCCGAACCGCCGAGGCATCGGCTCCAGTCAAGCTCCGTTGGTCATCAGAACCGCAGCGAAGAAGACCTTCACCTCGAACTACATCGAGGCAAGGATGGTAGATGAAGCAGCTGAAGGATCGATAATCTCCGATGCACTCTCCACCTACCTCAGCCATCCAAACAGCAGGAGAAGACGACGACGGGCTCGATGCCAAGCCTTGTTCCGAAAGCCAACCAGGGGTGGTAAAGACTGGTCGAATCGAAAACGCACATCCGTGTTCGAGAGGCTTGGGCCAGTCAAACAATCAAAGAAGAAGTCAGTGTTCGATCGCTTGGAAATGCCTACCGAGGACTTCGTCTCAACACCCACCCACCCACCCATGGCTGCCGTCAATCATATCTCCATTACGGATACCGACAACGGTGAAACTTCTACATCGGACGACGAGTTGCCCGACGCCCCGCCAGTCCTCGAAGAAGGGGGGCAGTCCACCGTTGATGACTTGAAGGAAATCAACTTGGGCACGGAGACGGAGCCTCGGCCTACATTCGTCAGCACGCTCTTAACCCCGGAGGAAGAAGCTGCATACATCAAACTGCTTAAAGAATACAGAGACGTCTTCGCATGGTCCTACAAGGAGATGCCGGGCCTCGATCCAAAAATCGCAGTGCACCAGCTCAGCGTCAAACACGGAGCCAGCGCTATCAAGCAAGGACAAAGACGCTACCGGCCAGAACTGATACCCCAAATAGAAGGCGAAGTCAACAAATTGATCGAAGCCGGCTTCATTCGAGAGGTCAAGTACCCGACATGGATCTCTAGCGTCGTCCCCGTCAAAAAGAAGAACGGCCAAATCCGAGTGTGCGTGGACTTCAGAGACTTGAATAACGCATGTCCAAAGGACGACTTCCCCTTGCCAATCACGGAGCTAATGGTTGATGCGACGACTGGTCACGAGGTGCTCACTTTCATGGACGGATCATCGGGCTACAACCAGATTCGGATGGCACCCAAGGACGAGGAGCTCACGGCATTCCGCACACCGAAAGGAATCTACTGCTACAAGGTAATGCCGTTCGGCTTGAAGAACGCGGGAGCCACCTACCAGCGAGCTATGCAGAAGATCTTTGACGACATTCTTCATCAAAACGTGGAGTGTTATGTCGACGACCTCGTGGTGAAATCCAAGAAGAAATCGGCACATCTACAAGATCTTGAGCTAATCTTCAAACGACTTCGAAGGTACCAACTCCGCATGAATCCGCTCAAGTGCGCGTTCGGAGTCTCCTCGGGCAAATTCCTCGGCTTCGTCGTCCGACATCGTGGCATTGAGATAGATCAATCCAAAATTGATGCTATCGTCAATATGCCCGTACCAAAGACAGTGCGAGACCTCAGAGGCCTCCAGGGACACTTGGCGTATATCCGGAGATTCATCGCCAACCTGGCTGGAAAGTGCCACCCTTTTAGCCGCCTCATGAAGAAAGGAGCGCCGTTCAAATGGGATGAAGCGTGCCAAGAAGCACTCCAAAACATCAAAGCATATCTACTGAAGCCGCCAGTCCTATCGGCACCGGTTCAAGGGAGGCCGCTCATCCTCTACATCGCCGCCCAAGAGCAGTCCTTGGGGGCACTCCTGGCCCAGAACAATGAACTTGGCGTGGAGACAGCTTGCTACTACTTAAGTCGCACTCTCGTCGGCGCAGAGCTGAATTACTCCCCAATCGAGAAGGTCTGCTTAGCACTCATCTTCGCCACGAAAAAGTTGCGACACTACATGCTCGCTCACACCATCAAACTCGTCTCGAAGGCTGACCCACTCAAATACATCATGTCGAGACCAGTGCTTTCCGGACGTCTAGCCAAGTGGGCCCTGCTGCTACTTGAATTCGACATCACCTTCGTGCCACAGAAAGCGGTTAAAGGACAGGCCCTCGCGGACTTCCTCGCAGAATATCCTCTCCCGGCAGAATGGGAGTTATCAGAAGATCTCCCAGATGAAGAAGTATTCTCTGTTGACATCGCCCCATCCTGGAAAATGTTCTTCGACGGCGCAGCTAGGCAAGACATAGCGGGAGCCGGAGTCATCTTTGTCACTCCGGACAACGAAATACTCCCCTTCTCATTCCTGCTCTCGGAAGCATGTTCCAACAACGTGGCAGAATATCAAGCCCTACTCATTGGTCTCGAACTGGCCGACGAAATGAACCTTCAAGGACTAGAGATCTTTGGCGACTCTCAACTCGTGATCCAGCAAGTCCTGGGGGCATACGAAGTCAATAAAGAAGACCTGGTACCGTTGCATGCGCGAGCCGTGAAGCTCCTCGAAAAACTCAAGGCTGTTTCCATCCAACACGTTTCCAGAAACCTCAACCAGCAGGCTGACGCACTCGCGAATCTGGCGGCTACACTCCCGTTCCCAGATGAGCGTTCACTCGCCGTCCCCGTCTGCAGGAGATTCGTGGTCATCGAAAAAGAGGGTCCGCCCGAGGTACCAGTTCAAACCAACGCGGTGCATGTCCTCGAGATTAAAGAACAAGACTGGAGGCAACCGTTTGTGGAGTACCTTGTTCATGGTAAACTCCCCGAAGATCCGAAGCGCAAAAGTGACATCCGTCGACGATCTCTAAGGTTCTACCACTTCAACGGCGAACTGTACCGACGAAGCTATGACGGCACACTCCTGAGGTGCCTCGCAAAAGAGGAAGCGGAAGCCGCGCTCGAAGAAGTACACGCTGGAATCTGTGGATCACACCAGTCCGGTCCGAAGCTTCACTTCCGCGTCAGAAGGATGGGATACTACTGGCCTACCATGATCAAAGACAGCTTGGAGTACGCGAGAAGATGTCAAGCTTGCCAAATGCACGGGGACTACATTCGTCAACCTCCGGAGCCTTTACACCCAACAATCGCGTCTTGGCCCTTCGACGGATGGGGTCTTGACATCGTCGGTCCTCTGCCCAAATCATCCAAGCAACATCTCTACATCTTGGCGGCAACGGACTACTTCTCCAAGTGGGCTGAAGCGATACCGTTGAGGGAAGTTACAAAGTACTCCGTCATCAGCTTTATCCAGAACGACATCATCTTCCGCTATGGAGTCCCCCGCTACATCGTAACAGATAACGGGAAGCAGTTCAAGAATGCTGCCGTCAGCCAGTTCTGCGCATTGTACAACATTAAGCAGAATTGTTCGACAATGTACAACGCTCCAGCCAACGGTCTAGCAGAAGCCTTCAACAAAACTCTGTGCAAGCTGCTGGAGAAAACCGTCTCGAAGACAAAGAAAGATTGGCACGAACGCATGGGCGAAGCACTATGGGCTTACCGAACATCCTTCCGCACGCCGACACAAGCAACGCCGTATTCCCTCGTCTATGGCGTAGAAGCCGTTCTTCCGCTCGAACTCCAGATCCCGTCACTCAGGATAGCAGTCCAGGAAGGCCTCACCAGCGATGACAACGCCCAGCTCCGCCTAGCAGAATTGGAAGCACTGGATGAAAGACGCCTCGAAGCTCAACAGCGTCTGGAGTGTTATCAGGCCAGGCTCTCTCGCGCCTTCAACAAGAAGATTCGTCCTCGATCATTCCAGATAGGGGAACTGGTGCTGGCGGTCAAACGCCCCATCATTCTCTCGCATCGAGGAGGGAAGAAATTTGATGCCAAATGGGATGGCCCGCATTCCGTCAAGGAAGTCTACTCCAACGGTGCTTATCTCCTCACCACGCCAGAAGGGCTGACACTCGGCCCTATCAACGGCAAGTACCTCAAAAGGTACTATGCCTAAAGCAAGGCCATACCCCTTGTTCAAAAAAAAAAAAAAAAAAAAAAAAAAAAAAAAAAAAAAAAAAATGAACTACGTGCGACTTGATCCCCCTTAGGGGGGTACGTAGGCAGCCTGAGAAGTTACTTCAGGTTCAGTCCGACCAAAAGAAAAAGACAACAAAATTCCATGAAAAGGATGTGGCGAAACAAAGTGATATTATTAATAAAGCGAAGACAGTACATGGCATGAGTCCCGAAAAGGAAGCCACAATGGAACAAGGAATAACTAAAAGAAGGTGTCCAGAGCTTGAAGACGACGCAGCAGCTCCTCCCTAGTTGCCTCTACTCTCTGAAGCTCCACGGGGCGAGCGACCAGAAGCTCGCGACGGGTTGCCAAGTCCGACTGCTGCCTCAGATGACTCGCCTTCAAAGTGCTCTCCGCAGCCTCAGCCCGCTCCAAACGGGACTCCGCCTTCCGAAGTGAGGCGCGCGCAGATTCCACCTTCCTCTGGGCCTTCGACAGGCTGGACGTAGCCTCCGCAAGTTGATGCCCGGACTGACTTAGACTCGCCTCAGCGGCCTCCAGCTCAGAAGGGGAGCTCCCCTCCAGCAAAGCCCGCCGGGATCGATAAGCCTCGCTCTCGGTCACAAGCTGGTCCATCTGAGCGGCGAAAAGGGAGCTGTCAACTTTGAACTCTGCCAGGCTCGCGCAAAACTCTGCGCCGTCCGTCGACCACCAGTCCTGGAGGGCGCCAAGGCCGGCAGTACGGAAAGGCTCCAACGTCGACTTGATGTATTGCCGACAGCTCGCAAGAAGAAACTCTGAGACTTTGCTCCTTGGCCTCAAATCCGGGCGAGGCGCCTCGGAGTAGGTAGGCAAGACCTTCTCCCCCACTGCGGCCGCAACAGGAGCCGCCTGCGCCAACAAGGGTGGCGGAACTGGGGAAACCGCCGCTACCGCTGCAACAACCGTCTCCACCAAAGGACACGAGGGCGCCGTCATCGGGGAACGCCGCTTGTCGACGCTCGAGACTTCAGCCTCCTCGCCAAAAGACAGGGCGTCGACATCGATGTCGTCCAGGTTAATGTCACCCCTAGGGAAGTTCTCCCCGCAAAGTCCGAGGAGATCTAGATCATCCGGAGGGATATCTAGCCCGCAGGGTTCGGGCACTTCCTGCGCGGCACCGGTGGACGAATGCCCAAGAGGCGCCTTTGAAGAGCTCGCTCCACGCTCTACCACTATAACAGAATCTGGTCGAAAGAAAGAAACGGGGCTCAGCGTGATAAAGCTTCCTGAACGTAGAGAACAAATAAAATGAAGAGAGTTCCATACCTGTGTGGTCGGACGAAGCGGTCCGGGACGGAGGAATCACTTCATCTTTCAGAAGTCCAGGCTCCTCGGCATCCTCCGTCAGACAAGGGACTCTCGGGACCATCCCGCGAGGAATGCACATTTTTCTTCTCTTGGGAGGGGCACCCTCAACTTCGGCCTTCGGGAAACAGAATACCCCAGGGGCACTAGTAAGCTCGACATCCAGCACCGGAACGGAAGAGGGGACACAACGAGCGCTGGAAAGACGACTACCGCTCCTCTGCGCCCGCCGAAGTCCCAGTTGGAGGCGGCGGTCCTCTACTCCCGCAGAATGATCAAAGCAGAAATTCCTGAACCCGCTACTCACCAAGACGTCGACTGGAAAACTCGCAAGTAAAGGGGAAACTCGCCCTTTAACCCACTGGCAGTATTCCGGGGTGGCGGCGTCCCGAAGCCCGGATTTGGCCCCAGGGAAGAAACTACTGCCAGTAAAGCGAGCGTAGAGGGAAGCCCACAGACGGTAACCCTCCTGCGGACTGAAACGCCCCTGCAACTGCTGAGGCGTGCCAGGGACTTCCTGTCGAAAACCCTGCTGACGGGCAAAGCGATGGGGGGAGTACTGCTCCACCTCCACCACATCTCCTTTGCGCCAGACTAAGTAGCCAGGGCGGCAGCTGACCATATTCCAGTAAAGACTATCCGGGAGCCCGTCGTTGTCATACACGGTCGACCTCTCCAAAGGCAGCACCGAATGCTCCGACAGAAATTCAAAATCGACGCTCCCCATCCTCCTCAAAAGGGTACGAGCACACTCTTTCGGACGCTCCCAACTGATAAAGGCGTTCAAAATCCCTCCTACCCCTGGGAGGAAAGGTAACTCGGCTGGATGCCCGCGCCTGGCAAAGATCCCCTTCGGGAAATGCAGAGCTATCCAGCCGTACAAATAATGCAAGGGTCCGAAAGCAGCCGACCGGCCGAGCTCCTCCTTGGCCTTATCTGAGCCAGACAAGTCCCAGTAAGTCCCGCTGAGAGCCCGATACAAGGCGCATAGTATGGCTGGGGCTAGATTGAAGAGCTCGCCCCTCTCCATCCTGGAAGCAGCAAGGAAGGTCCCCGGACGAATGGCCTCCCCAGAACACGGAAGCACGAACCGGCAAAGAAAGATGACCAGCCCGGCGGCTCGGTAAACCGATCGCCACTCCTCGCTGTCCCGTTTCAGGCCAAGGAGTTCCCAGGGGCACTGCTTCCCCTCCATTGAGTGCTTCTCTCGAGCCAAGGAATCGATAGGCCTCACAAAGGAGCGAAGCGGAGGTCTCTGCATCTGAGCGATCTTCCACATCGGGTGAGCTGAGGGCGCTGGAGCTCTATACTCGCCTCTGAACCAAAAATCGACCCAAGAAGAAGGACGCACTCGATCTGATTGGTCCCTCGCCGCAATGATAGCATATGCCTTGAACAGAAGGAGGCAAGAACTCGGAGCGTAGCTGCTGTCCAGCAGATCCTTCAAGGCAGGCACCTCCTCTTGGTAGTAGTTCCGTACCTCGGGGCACCCCGAAACGATATGGACATCACGAAGCGAGATGCCTATCTCCCCCGCCCCAGTAAGGAAGGTGTTAGTCTCCGGACACCAAAGCTCACAAAGCGCACGGTACATCCCCTCAGGACGACTGTACTCCCGACGAGCCGGCGCTAGAAATTTGGCCAATAAGTTCATCTCAGGTTCCGCGCCAAAGACCTCGTATAGCTCGTCCATCCACTCGCGAAAGCCGCAAAGGTACTGGACGTCGCCCCGAGGCCAAGAATCGGGGCCCCATCGGGTCAGCCTAGCACATATCTTCGAGGCAACAACTGGCGTAGGCACGAACTCTTCACCGCAATGATGGAACGGAAGACTCAAACTCGGCCGCAGAAGCTTCATGGAGATCCCTTCGTCAGTATGGATCTTCTCGCTTAATTTCAGCATCCCGCAAGTCGCATCCGCGACTCCATCTTCCGTGATGCGCTCGTGCACAAAGACACGGAGCAACGACAGAAGGTCTTCCCGCCTTGAGCTGCGGTGACGGCGCACACGAGTGAAAGGAAAGCAAAGGCATCTTCTCCCGTCGAAGAAATCCTCGTCTATCCAGCCCAAGGAAGTCAAACTCTCGAAGACGCGGGCCCTGGAGGACCATGAAAGGAGGCAAGTCAAGACAAGCGCACAAAAAAAAAAAAAAAAAAAAAAAAAAAAAAAAAAAGGGCCTGCACCCCTGTCGAGAGGACTGCCCGACTCAAGATTACTCTCCAGCCAGCCCACACCCGTGTCGTGACCCGGGCGCCACAAGCCGACACTGGTATCATCGGCACCTTCGAAGTTCAAAAAAAAAAAAAAAAAAAAAAAAAAAAAAAAACGAGAAATCAGCAAGTGGGGGGGCCCACGGGCCCCTCGCCCCCTTCCAATTGGAGAGCGACAACAAAGAAGGAAGGGGGGGGACTCCCACCCCCCTCCTTCTCCTTCTTCTTCGCCTGCAGCCCGACGACACCGCCCCGCGGCCGCCGGACCCGGCCCCCGAGCCCGACCCACTCGGTCCCGCACCCGCCGGACCCGGCCTCCGCGCCCGATCCGCTCGCGCCTGCCACCCTGCACGCCGGCCGCCGCGCGCGCCGCGCGCCGTCGCCGCCTCCCGCGCGCCACCGCATGCTGCAGCCCCGCGCGCCGCCCCGCGCGCCGCCCCGCGCGCCGCCCCGCACGCCGCAGCCCCGCGCGCCGCCGCTGCCGCTGCTGCCCGTGCAGCCCGGAACCGAACCGAAGAAGAAGAAGAAAAAAAAAAAAAAAGAGAAGAAAAGAAAAGAAAAAAAAAAAAAAAAAGAAAAAGGAAAAGAAAAGAAAAGAAAAAGAAAAAGAAAAAGAAAAGAAGAAGAAGAAGAAGAAGGAGGAAGAGAGAGGCGGCGAAGGCGACCCGCACCTCAGCCGCGCTCCTCCATCCTCCCCGCCTCGAGCCTCGTCGCATCGTCGCTTCGAACCCGCCTTCGCAACGACCGCGAAATCGCCCACCATCGCCGCCGACGAAAGAGGCGACACCGGGAAGACGGAGCGAGTCGCGTGCAACCCCAGGCAGCTCTCTTCCGACTACGGTCTTCAGAAGCCGGCAGAACCGTCGCGCGAAAGCACAAGGCCGACGAAAAAAGGCGACACCGGGAAGACGGAGCAAGTCTCGTGCAACCCCAGGCAGCTCTCTTCAGATCTTCAGAAGCCGGCGGAACCTTCGCAGAGAAACGCAATGACGGAAGAAGGGGGTAGGGGTCCTTAAATAGACCTCCAACCCCGCCCACAAAAGGAATCAAGGACAAACGCTCTACGATTCCTACGTGTCCAAACCCGACACGCTCTCACCGACGCACTCGTCCTTGAGGGGGCATTTGTAGACACACGAATTTCGTCGGACCCGAACCCGACTCACGTGTGCCAACGCGGATGTAAACCCGACACACGGACCCAACTCGCGCGCACCGACATGGATTCAAACCCGACTCGCGCGCGCCGATGCGGACCCGGACCCCATGCGCCAAGAGGGGCCGGCCCCTACTAGGGTCCGAACCCCATGGGGGCCGGTCCCTACTAGGACCCGAGCCACATGGGGCCGGCCCTAGTAGGACCCGAACCCCATGGGGGGCCGGCCGGCCCTGCAAGGAAAGGGGAGAAAAAGAAAGAAAAGAAAAAGGAAAGAAAAGAAAGGAAAGAAAAGAAAAGGAAAGAAAAGAAAAGGAAAGAAAAGAAAGAAAAGGAAAGAATACCGCCATGCGCGGGGGGAGGTAGCGTATGACGTCTGCACACGCGCGGATCTGCGCCGATCCCTCGATCCGACGCACAAGACGAAGCGCCCGATCGCCATCGATTTCGTGCGCAAAGTCCAGCCATAATTGCACCCGCCAGAAAAGGAAAACAACTAAATGTTATTCCCTTCATCAATGGATGAATAAAATCCGGGTAATTATGAGAGAGATACAAAAGGGATTTGAAATTAAAAAGTTTCCATATCTCTCTCCCCACCTCTTTGCCTATAAATAGAGGGGGTGGGGGAAGGAAAAAATGGTCGGAAAGTTGAAGACAAAGCGCCAGAGCTCTGCAGAAGAGAGCACGCTTCTTCATCGACCCAAGGCTTCACGAGGCACAGTCAAGCCTGTCCCGAGGGATCGGCTTACTGAAAGTCCTCATCAACGTGAAGACCCTTGCGCACGAAGATCACCCCTTCGACTCCGTTCACGAAGAAGAAAGCTCGGAGAAGAAGAATCCTTCGACTCCGAAGACGCCAGAAGCAAAGGCCGGAGAAGAAGAGGAGCGGCACTACCCCGTCGTCTCCAACAAGCCTTCGACTCCGATCAAGCCCAAAAGCCCGGAGAAGAAGAGGAGCGGCACTACCCCGTCGTCTCCAACAAGCCTTCGACTCCGATCAAGCCCAAAAGCCCGGAGAAGAAGAGGAGCGGCACTACCCCGTCGTCTCCAACAAACCTTCGACTTCGATCAAGCCCAAAAGCCCGGAGAAGAAGAGGAGCGGCACTACCCCGTCGGCTCCAACAAGTCCTCGATCCCGATCAAGCCCCAAAGCCCGGAGGAGAGAAGCGAAGCGTCATCACCCCGTCGTCTTCGACAAACATCTGCACCATCCACGAAGAAGAAAGGCTGGAACAGATCATCTGAAGCGTCGCTACCCCGTCGTCTTCATCAACAAAAGCCGACGCCACAACCGTCGCACGGAGATCGGTGCTACCCCCACCATCTTCGAAAGCATTCTTCGACTCCGATCACGCCAAAGAAGCCCGGAGAAGAAGAAAAGTCCCGTCGACACGCAAACCGTCGAAGCACCGAAGAAGTAGCCCACGTCGTTCGAGGAAGAAGATCGAGTTGACGCTGAAGCCAAAGCCAACGCAAGAAGCCAAAGCAAAGCCCCAGTAAAGCCCGCGCCAAAGCAACGCAAGTGCCAAAGCCAAGCGACTACGCCGGCCACGAGCAAAAGCACCGCACGTTCTAGCCGATACGACGCGAAGTCCGGAAGAACGAAAGCATCGCAAGTCTCTCCCAGCTACGTCCAAGTGCAAGCGCCAAAGCAAAGCAAAAGCCAGAGCCACGCCGGAGCCAAGCCAAAGCCAAAAAGCAAAGCCAAAGCCAACGCCAAAAGCTCGATCGACGCCGCGAACCGACGATCAAGGACACCGAGGTCAAGCAAGGAACGAGGAAGACACGAAGACCGAGGAACGAAGCCGAAAACCCCCTAGCCGAGAAAGCGCGAAGCACGGAAGGGACAAAGCAACGGTGGACATTCCTTAGCCTCTCCAAAACCCTCTCCCTGTAAAACCCCTGTCCTGGGCAGCCCCTTCAGAGCTCTCGCACGAACACCACGTGGAGACGCGGATCAAAGGGATCCCCCAGAAGATCTCTCCCACAATCCCCTGATCAAAACTCGCCGCAACCCGGACTCGCTACACCCGAGCAACCCGGGTCCCGGCCACACTTGTAATCTCGTTTTGTGCAATAAAGCCGACCCGTACCTTTTTTGCGCATACAGTGATATTTGTGCCATTGAATTATTTTGTTGATTTTTTTCTCACTATTGGCTGCCTCTTTCTACATTATTTTTGCAATCACTCATAAAGCTCTCTCTCCAACTCACCCCCCACCACACACACACACGCACCCCACAAAAGGTACCTCCAAGATTTCAATCTTCCACTAGCCTCTCTAATAGCACTAAAGAATTGTACGTTGGTGTTCTATATAAAGGAGGAAGTGCCAATGAGGAGGTTGTATATAAAGGAGGAAGTGGCAATGAGGAGGTGAGGAGGCCAAAGCCGCCAGCATGCGCATCTACATGACCACCAACATTTTCCTACAAAAGTATTTTTTACTCTCTTTTAGCTTATGCCATTTATACACCACAAGCTCCATGTCTTTGCTTATACCGGACCGGTCTAAGGATTCATGGTGGAAGTATGGTCAAGATAAAAATCTTATTGAAAAGCATCTTAAAGTGTGTCACTTGTGTGGCTTTGTGACCAACGGTGACCTGAAAAAGGCCTCCCGAAAGAATCATGACGAAATCTTTCAAGAAAAAAAAAAGAATCATGACGAAGATGTGATGGTTGAGCAACACATGGAAGCGGCTTGGGATGACAGATGATATTGATGATGAAACGTTTGCATCCGTGGAACACTCTAGACGACCATATCCACCTCCAAAGAGGCCACAAGAACATGGACCTTCTACCTAATTTTGTATACTACCTCCTAAGAATATGATTAACCAAGGGAAAAGGGCAAAGACCATGTCCAGACTACAATTGAGAAAAGATATAAGAATGAAGACAGAAAAAATAGTGTAGGGCAGGCCGAAGACACGTGCAGGTCTTTGGCTCGTGTCGGGGACTTTGTCTAGGGCTTGCTTACACTTGGTTCTCTTGGTTGTATCTCCCGAAGAGTTCAAGTGTCCTCGACACGTGTATGTCGAGTTGTCGACGAATGGCCTCGTATCTTGACCGTCAGGATGTCGACGTGTCAATGTCATACTTGTTTTTTCTTCTTTTTCTTTCCTTTTTTTCTTTCTTTTTCTTTCTTTTTCTTCTCTTTTTCTTTCTCCTTCTTCTCCCTGGCCGGCCTGCTTGTTACTGGGGCCGGCCGGCCCTGGTGCAGGAGTTGGTTGGCCCCTATGTTGGGCCGGTCAAGTTAGTCTTTTGGAATTGCCTTCACGCGCGTACTTAGCTTGACATCATGTCTAGGTCACTTGAGGATTTGTGTTGACGTTATGTTGAGGTCACTAGAGGGCTTGTGTTGACGTCATGTCGAGGTCACATGAGGACTTATGTTGACGTCCCGTCGTGGACACGTGAGGGGACTTGTGTTGACATCCTGTCGAGGTCATGTGAGGACTTATGTTGACGACGTGTCGAGGTCACATGAGGGCTTATGTTGTCATCCCATCGAGGTCACGTGAGTACTTGTGTTGGCGGTTTGGGCTAAGGCATTTTTCGATGGCTACAGCCCCAATGGCTTTCATTGCTAGGAGCTCAAAAGTTTGTTGTGTCCTCGGACTTTGTCAATGGCCCTTGGTCCAAAACCAAGCATGAAAAGCTAGTCACTTGGACCATACTTTTCACACCTTTTTGGATCAATGGTCCAAAGCATTGGCAGTTTAATTAATAATAATTATTGTAATGTGATTGATCATTAGGAATGAAAAAACCACCAACGCTTACGATACAATGGAAAAGGCTATAAAAAAATTAATAGTAGTTAGAAAACAACAAATCTACAAATTTGTTAATTATAGAGCAAAGATGGGACAACCGGTGGTTATTTATTTTATTTTTTTGAAAAGTAACAACCGGTGGTCATTCATCGATTTATACTCTACTGCTTTTATACTCAACATCATCTTGTTCTTGAAAACCAACCGATAACAAGCGGATGCTGTACATATGGTTGGTTTTTTTGGGATCTCGTTTCAGATGAGAATAAACAGGACCGGATACGAGAATGTTGAACAAACTTTGTTCTGTAAAGAGACTGCATAGGTGAGCACTTATTTGTCAACAATCAATTTACCTTGTAAAAGGGTGCAGAAAGCAGAACACAATAGGATTCTAGTCAATTCATCCATGCATCAATTTATCATTAGGTTACCTTCGAACAAATAAAGAATTATGTATCAGATAGGGATGAAAAGAATACCTGTGTGATCTTTAGGCACCTCAGATTCAAAAGCGTGCAAGCATCTCTGCTTAACAATGTGCTGCGAGCATTAAAGAGAGTAAAAACAGTGAGTAACTGAAAATTACACATAAACAGAAATAGCACATAATTTCTGAAGGTGCAAGATTGTGCAAAACAAGACTGGCTTCTGTGGTGGGTGTAGAAGGGGAACAATATAAATGCAAAGAATTTCAGCTTCGTTCCTCAGGCATGTTCGCCACAAGGAAGTTTCACTCCCACTTCCATTCGCAAGCGCAAGGTCAGTGAGCACAATATGGCCAAGTTGTAACAAGCAAAACATTAGTAAGCCTTATGTACATATACTGATGTAGGCACCAACAAGGGAAACGTCAATCCTAAGCCTCAAGGACTCTCTTTGGTCAACAAACTAGCGATCTTTATCAATATAGCACATAAAACCCACTCAAACAATAGTAAATCAGCAGTAATAATCATATAATTAACAAGAGGCAAAGAGGCTAAAGAGTACTTCAAGATTTAACAACTAGAGACAAAATAGTATCACAAGAGATAATACGGCAATTAATAAAGCTTCGATGGATGCTTTTATTGACGTTTTGGGGTGGCTACGATGATGTGCATGCATATGGAGGCGATGAAAAGGATGCGGAAGCAGAGGATGAAGATGAAAGAAAGATACTGCATGGGGTATCAGTCGTGGGTCGAGCAAGGACATGTCAATGATCCAGCACACGGAACAAGACCGGACTTCGTGAGGAGCCGGATCACCAAAGCCTACACGAGGCAAAGTCGAAGAATGGCGATGATCGGGGACTCAAGTTTCTCCCGAAGAGAATTCTTCTCAAACAATTCAGATATGCTATTTCTTTTTCTCCCTCTTTTATATTACTAGGGCTTGCAAACCAATGGCCAGGATGAAAGGAAGCAAGCCACAAAGGTGGGGATGAGATGGACCAAACAAGGAAAGAAAAAGAGAGAAATAAGGAGGAAAGATGGGGTGGCAGTGTGGAAAATATAGAGAGAGAGGGAGATAGAGAGAGAGAAAACCGTGCGGCAAAGAGAGTGAAAGAGGGGGACGTCATTGGATTTCGGTCCGTACGGTCGAAATAAAGGGGGGGCATGGGTGGGTGAGTGATAGGTCCTATTGGGGCTTATTTTAAAAGCTCGTTAAGGCTTTAATTAAAGCCCAGTTAATTATCATCTCATCTAATGCTTTAAGTGACCATCATCCGGCCATTGGTTCGAGTTTTAATCTTGAGAGTCAGCGCCCTGCAAAATATGTTAGCCCAAAACCTTTTTAATAAAGTGTTGTAAACTCATCGGAAAGAGCCCGAATTGATCCAAAATGCCCCTGAATGAGGCCATGGACAACCCCGCACCAAAAAAAACATAAATTAGGATAACAAAATATGTTGAAAAGGGCCAAAAACATACAATAAGAGGCCTGAAAAACTAAAACAAAACACTAAATTAAACGTTTTCAGCTACTACAATAAAGAGACATAATATGAAGAACAGATAATGCAGATCGGGCTGAAAGGTATATCTCCTTTATAGATTGCAATGTCACCTTTTCCACTAAACTAAAAGGTATATGTGTTTGGCTTTGTGTGGTATATCACATTTCTAAAATAAAATTATAGTCGCCCAAGGAAAATATAACAAGCATTCATTATTGACTGGGATACACCGATACTTCGAAACAGGTGCCATACTCGTATCGGATACTTCCCGATACGCAGATATGGCTAGGAAGTATCGAGATTTAGAAGAAAAAAAATCGATAAATCGGGGATACGGGGCCGATACGCTAGGGATACGCGACCGATTCGCAGGGGATACGGGACCGATACACCGGAATACGTATTGATGGCTATGTTCGGATATGGGTCTAAATTCCATACGTAACCATTTACTTAATGATATCATTTATATGTTTTGTTTTTTCGATGATGCATGTTACACTAACTTTGTATTCTGTATTTTGCTAGCGTTTTGTAATGGATGATGAATGTGACACTTGCAAAATGTTGTTAGCGTTACTTTTTTGTAATCGATGAATGTGAAATTAGCTTTGAATTTTTGGATTGTATTGGATGTAAATCATATAATGAATGATGAACATGGTCATATTTAATTTTCAAACTATTCACTATTTATATTTTAGCACAAAAAAACATTATATTTAATTATATATACATATATATATATATATATATATATATATATATATATATTAAATTACAAACGTATCTATGTCATACCGTGTATCCAAGTTTTTCAAAAATCCACGTATCACCGTATTCGTATCCCCGTATATGTATCCATGTATCCGTATTGGTGCTTCCTAGATTGTTGACAAGTCACACTAAGTCTCATCTCTATACTTGGTGCGAATACGAATTTGACTAAACCTGGTGAGAAGATTGGTACCTCATCACCTTTCTTTAACCAAACAATGTTGTATGGATTCATATGGTTTTTCGACAACCAGGTTCAACTTGGTTAGTGGTTACTATCTCTTTAGAGACCATTTTCTGATAACACTCGCGATCAACAGTTACATTACAAACTTTGTTTCCACAAAGCACTCATGTTCAAAAGATGTTCTTTATTCGCCAATCCTACTTATTCTTGGACTATGGACCATTCATTTGTCACCTACAATGAATATTTCTCCTTGGACCAATAAGAAAACAGAAGTATCTCCTTATTTATCAATCTCATGCAAGGAGCTACTTCCTATTTATGATTTTCATTGCAAGTTTTTGCAAGTCATCCAAGCGGACACATATAAGAATCGTGTCCCCTCCCAAAAGAGAAAAAGAGCATAATAGTATTGTTGTCATGTCGTTCTTTTGTGCTAGATGTCGTTTTCTCTCTGGTATAGTCTTCTCTTTCGGCTCTTCCTAAGGACCTAGATCTGGTAATATGAAAGGGATGTAAATGCTTGATTTGGCTAAGAGCTTTGCACTGCTACTCGCAAGTTTGTAGTCCTCAACTCATCGTAGATCTTTGAAAGGTAGATTTCGGTCATCCCAAACATAAGACTCGCTCACCAGCTCACCTTAGATTTTGATACGAATCTTCGAGAGTAAGAATCCTAATAACTCCCAACTCATCGAGGATGGCCATATGCAATTCACACTGCGAGTTGAGGCATGAATTTCGACAATCCAACACGAGAAGAAAGATTATTGAATTCCTCCCAATAATCCTCCAAGCTCATCAAGTTGTCTTAATCCTCCAAATAATCCACGACCAAAGACCTAGTAAGTTTTATGGATATTTAGCTATTCAATTACTCTCTAAAGTTCCATGCCTTACTTTTATTTTTCTCACCAGGAGCCTCAAAGTAATAGTGTGGTGATGCCGCATCCTTATTAATAGTAGGCTATCAATAAGGAGCTTCATACTTAAAGCAATATGCATACTTGAGATCTTGTTTCCCTTCCACCGAGAAGAATTTCATAAAGTGGGTGTACAAGGTGAAGATTAGCTCAAATGGTTGTGTCGAGCGTTAAGGTGCGTATAAAAATAGCTCAAACTATTACGTGGGAGCATGGCATCATATCATAATATCTTTGCTTCGGTGATCAAGATTACAATTGTGCATTACCTTACTACAGTTGCAGTATTTTGTCTCTAAGCATGAAGAGTAAATTCTTGATGGTGCTCCAGCAAGGTCTATATCAGCCACCTCCTGGACTTCATCGCAATACCTAGCGTGTATGTTGGCTTTGCCATGCACATACATGCTTAAACAACTACCTCGTGACTATTTTAAGTGCTTTTGCCATTGGGTACTAATGTAGGCGCGCGTCGTCGAATGGTGATTGATGAAGGCGGTGTAATCTTTTTTTGTATTTTCCTTGTAAATGATAGCTAGTGATACAGAATCACTGAGAGGCAAGTGGCGGTGGGGGTAAGAACCGCGACAGAGAAAAAGAGATTAGAAGCTTAGATGAGAGGGGGACCTGAAATCCATCAGGAAACAAAGTAGGGGACTCAAATCCATGAGCCAACGAAGGCATCCTCCATCAATTATCATTCATCATAATTTGTTCTTCAATAGTTTCAATGGGGGCCTTTAAATAGGCTAAAAGAAAAGATAAAAATGATAACAAATTTAAAAACCAATAATTATCCTAACAACTTGCCTAAAAATAAAAATCTCAAATCTAAAGATTCTAAAAGATATCATAAGATATATCCTGCCTTATCCATCCATGGCAGACTAGGATGGGCCATCGGGTAGGCCAAAGGGCATGGGCCCAAATCGGATCACATCATTCGCTTCCGCTGCGAAGAACTCATCCTTGAGTTTCGACAGGAATGCATAGGTCACAGCAAATGCAGCAAAGACTCCACCGTGATATCATCGCGTTGCCAAGATCTGGTGATGGATGCCGAACAAGTAGTATCGAACTGCACGGCAGGCACATCCCGGGTCCCACATGAAGAAAAAAGAAGAAAGACTGGTGTCTACAAACAAGCATGCGCCCATGGGTTAACTAGAGTGGTAACTCGTCAGAAGGCAGACCCAAGTGCAGATGAAGCTGGAGACAATCTGGGACCGGTGGCACGGAGTCTAGCACAAGAAAACCTATCTGTTGTGGCAGCTCCTATGGCAAAAGATGCCCCTCTGGATGGGCTACTGGAGTAAGAAACTCCACAGGAAGAGGAGTCTCCACAATAGGCGAAGGTGAAAACTCTGGTGAAGGCACTGTAGGAGGAATGGGCTGGCGACGTCTGGTGCACCTCCGGACTTGTTCCTTGTATCGTAGCTCGTCACCGATATCATCGAGCACATACTGGATATAGTCAAATTGTTCCTGGCGTGTCCAGGTATCAGGCCTTTGTAGAAACCACTGAACGATGGTGATACTGGCAAGTTTAGCTTGTAAGCTCGATCATCGATGTGCAAGCAACACTGCACGTCCCAATCAGAAGTAACAGGGAATGTAAATCGATCGGTGGATACCTGTTCATAGATAAATGTGTACCCGGATGTCTGGTAGGGAGCATGATGGTCATAAGGACGTCCATAAGGTGGATGGATCTCCAACTAGGACGGAGAATAACGTCAACCAGAGAAGAGTGGAATGGATCCAAAGTCAGAATCATCACTGTGGTAATACATGGCGATATAGGTGGCAAGGGCAAAGTCGTAATTCTATACTGCTGGGTTGACTGGACGAAGCCATGGAGGGCATGAGTGAATCGGGCTCGGAAAATCGTGCAACTTTGCTATTTGGTCCGACCAAATCTGATCAACGGATCAAAAGATATGATTCAAATAGTATAAACGGGATATTTTTAAAGTCGGGTTTAGATCCGATTTACTAACAGGTCAGACACTTAAAATTGTTGAATGGGTTCTATGTTTTAGCAGTGAAGAGTAGAATATATTGTAGCCTTCGGATGTCGAAAATACTCAAACTACATCATAATTCTTCTTGCATCAGAAAAATATTTGGACTGCATCACAATTCTTCATGCATCAGAAATTTAAGCAAGCAATTTTTGTAAAATTTCCTGATTTCTTTTTAGGTTTTTAGTTTATTTTATTTGAAGTTTTAAAAAAACAAATCGGTACCGGTTTCGACCGTACCAGCCGATACCGGTCCGTACCGGCTAGTACAACTCGGCCAGAGGCTGATCAATACCGGTACCGATATCTAAGTTTTAGCCTTGATCAAGTATAGTGGGCCAGTGGCTTCATTTCTCTCTCTTTGAAAATTTTCTGATTTCCTTTTAGGTTTTTAGTTTAGTTTATTTGAAGTTTTTTAAAAACAAATCGGTACCGGTTTCGATCTGTTTCGACCATACCGGTCGATACCGGCCCGTACCCGTTGGTACAACTCGGCCAGAGGCAGGCCAATACCGGTACCCGTAGTTATGAAGTCGAAAAACTGGAAAAAAACGGCAAGGGAAAAAATCGGAAAGATACGATGAAAACGGGGAAAAAAAAACGTGAAAACATCGGAAAAAACAAAAAAAATCTTAAAAATTATACCAAGTATGTATATATGTCATTTTCCAACATTAAGTAATCAAAAGTTCAAAACATATAGCATATGCATTTATTAAGCACGAACAAAATAAAACCCGAACCCAATTTAAACCCGGACCAAACCCGACGTGTTTTATATGCGTTTTTTCCATTTTAAACGCGTATAAAATGAGTACGGATGTTTTTTTTCAAACAAAACGAGTTTTTTTCCTGTTTTCTAAGACTTCGGATCGATACGTGTTTTTTTCAAAAAAAAACGCCCGATTTGGTAACTATGCCGGTACCGATACCTGAGTTTTAACCTTGATCATGTATAGTACCTTCATTTATCTCTCTTTGTAATATTCTTACCATACAGGTGACCATAGTTACCAAATCGGGTGTTTTTCTGAAAAAAACGCGTATAAAACACGTATCGATCCGAAGTCGTAGCAACCAGGAAAAAACTCGTTTTTTTCAAAAAAACGTCAGTACACGTTTTATACACGTTTAAAACGGAAAAAATGCGTATAAAACGCATCTAAAACACGTCGGGATTGGTCTGGGTTTAAATTGGGTTCGGGTTTTATTTTGTTCGTGCTTAATAAACGCATATGCTATATGTTTTGAACTTTTGATTACTTAATGTTGGAAAATAACATATATACATATTTGGTATAATTTTTAAGATTATTTTTGTTTTTTCCGATGTTTTCACATTTTTTTCCATTTTTTCCGTTTTCATCGTATCTTTCCGATTTTTTCCCTTGCCGTTTTTTTCCCGTTTTCCGACTTGGTAGCTATGCAGGTGACCGCACTTCTTTGCGCATCTGAATACATTTGGGGTTGCCCTAATCATAGTATGGGTCACATTTTCAAGTTGTGCATGCAATATATCCTTGTAACTACTTCCCAATAGCTTCAGAACATGTCTTCATGGCGCGCAATTCTAATCCAAAATTGGGGTAACACAGAATAAACGACTAAAAAACAACTTGGAGTCTGCCAACATAATCCTCTTCGTTCCAAATACATTGTCTATTTACAATCCTACTTGCACAGTTGCACCCACCACAGAGAGGGTAAACTTGGAGACTGCCAAGAACATGAAAGGCTTCGTTCAATTACATCGTCAATTCATCATTCAACTCACACCCAAATATAGTTACACCAGAACTGGCCTAAAACCAATTCAAAAAACAACATGACTTTTGATTGATCCATAGTTAATCTAGGTTTCTCTGAGATAAAAACATAATCCTAAAACATATTATCTCACCCCTAAATTACAGACTAATACAACTTAAGAACTCAAACATAATCATATTATACACATTTTACCATTAAGAAAAATTAAAAAAGAAACAAAATATAACCAACCAAATCACTGATGGACCTAGTAAGTAGCCTAGTTAGTAGTTTAGCACAACCCATTAGTCTATAGGGATATAACCATTATGATCACATCCGCCCAATTTCAGTTCATGACAGAGACTAAATAGCAATTAGATCTGATGTAACCACTGCTGTTACATCATGCCTAATTTGGATTTACACCATCCATGATGACATCAACATGAGGTGCTAATATCTCCTACAGCATTCAAAAGTGTGTTACGAACTTTAACTCCGAATGTTTACATTGCATTATAAAATTCCCAACTCTCTAAAATCTATTTTTTTTTCTGAACTTAACATGAAGTAAAGTGGCTATAAGCATTGCACCTTTTTCTGTTAGAACATACTTCCACTTAAGAGGGTAGTGATAACTTAGTTTAAAAGCAACATAACATGAGTTGCCTTCCTAACTGAGACAAGCTACCAATTGATCAGACAACTAAATGCACCCCTAATCAGTGTAACTATACTAATACGTAACTGTAGGCACACAAATTGTGTCTAACCCTAACCCAACTCGCATGCACCAATTCGGAGGCAAACCCGACACGCACTCCGACCCGGACCCGACTCGCATGCACCAAGTTGGAGGCGAACCCGACACACTCTCCGACCCGGACCCGACTCGCATGCACCAAGTCGGAGGCAAACCCGACACGCACTCCGACCCGGACCCGACATTCGTACCCGGACCCGCACCAAGCAAAGGCCGGGTGGGCCCATCCTCAAGTGGGGCCCACCCGGCCCTCCTTCTAGAAACCCGAACCCCCTACCCGCGGGTAGGGGGTGGCCGGCCATGCAAGGAAAAGAAAAGAAAAGAAATAAAGAAAAGGAAAGAAAAGAAATAAAGAAAATGAAAGAAAAGAAGAAAAAAAAGGAAAGAAAGACCGTCATGCGCAGGGGGAGGTTGCGAATGACGTCTACTTATGCGTGGATCTGCGTCGATCCCTCGATCCGACGGACAAGAAGAAGAGTCGGGTCGCCATCGATTTCATGTGCAAGATTCAGCCATAATTACCCCGCCAGAAAAGGAAAGCAAATAAAAGTTCATTCCTCTCTTCAATTGAAGAATAAATCTTGGGTAATTATGGGGGAGATATTAAAGGGATTCAAAATTAAACTTCCCATATCTCTCCCCTTCCCCCTTCGCCTATAAATAGAGGGAGAGGGGGAAGGCTCAAGAGGCGAAGGGGTCGAAAGCTGAAGACGAAGCAAGGAAGCTCTGCAGAAGAGGAGACGCGCTCTTCATCGACCCAAGGCTTCACGAGGCACGGGCAAGCCTATCCCTTCGGGACCGGCTTAGTCCATTGAAAGCCCTCATCAACGTGAAGACCCTTGCACAAGAAGATCAAGCCTTCGACTCCGTGCAGGAAGAAGAAAGCTCGGAGAAGAAGAACCCTTCGACTCCGAAGACGCCAGAAGCAAAGGCCGGAAAAAAAGATCGGAGTGGCATCACCTCGTCGTCTCCAACAAGCCTTCGACTCCGATCAAACCCAAAAGCCCGGATAAGAAGACCGAAGCGTCATCACCCCGTCGCCTTCGACAAATGCCCGCTCCATCCACGAAGAAGAAAGCTTGGAGAGGAACACCCAAAGCGTCACTACACCCGTCGTCTTCAAAGCAAAGCCGACGCTACAACCGTCGCACGGAGATCGGTGCTACCCCCGTCGTCTTCAAAGGAACCCTTCGACTCCGATCACGCCAAAGAAGCCCGGAGAAGAAGAAAAGCAAAGCCGGCGCTACACCCGTCGTCTTCGAAGTAAAGTCTTCAACTCCGATCAAGCCAAGGGAGCCCGGAGAAGAAGAGAAGTCAAGCCGACGCCATAACCGTCGAGGAAGCCAGAGGCCTTGAAGAAGTAGCCACCGCCGTTCGAGGAGAAGATCGAGTCGACGCCGAAGTAAAAGCAACGCGAGAAGCCAAAGCAAAAGCCCCGGTAAAGCCCGCGCCAAAGCAACGCAAGTGCCAAAGCCAAGCAACTACGCCGGTCACGAGCAAAAGCACCGCACGTTCTAGCCGATACGACGTGAAGTCCGGAAGAGCGAAAGCACCGCAAGTCTCCCCCGTCTACGTTCAAGTGCAAGCGCCAAAGCAAAGCAAGAGCCAGAGCCACGCCAAAGCCAAGCCAAAGCTAAAAGCCAAAGCCAAAGCCGACGCCAAGAGCACGATCAACGTCGCGAACCGACGATCAAGGACACCAAGGTCAAGCAAGGATCGAGGAAGACACAAAGACCGAGGACGAAGCCAAAAACCCCATAGCCGATAAAGCGCGAAGCACGGAAGGGACAAAAGCAACGACAGATACTCCTTAGCCTCTCAAAAACCCTCACCCTGTAAAGACCTCTGTCCTGGGCAACCCCTTCAGAGCTCTCGCACGAATACCACGTAGAGACGCGGATCAAAGGGACCCTCCAGAGGATCTCTCCCACAATCTCCTGATCGAATATTCACCGCACCCGGCTCACCACCCCCGAGTCCCCGGGTCCCGACACTTGTAATCTTCGTGTGTTTGCAATAAAGACAACCCGGATCTTTTTTCTGCGCATACAGTAACATAATCAGATATATTGTTATCAAATAATTTAAAAAAGTTGATCTATAGAGAAATCTTCATTCATGTGTATTTCCTGATAATCCTCCGCTACGTATTTCTTCCCACTTTTTTATATGGTATGTTATATCATTCATTTCATATTCGGATCCAATCCATGCTAAATCTAGGAAGTTGAATATCATGTGGAAATTATTCATGTAATATTTATGTTATTAACCAGTGTTTCTAATCAAAGTATTGTTTAGCATGTCATATCACATGCAAATTATATGTTGCCCATATGTTTTAAGGTCCTTCAAGTAAATGACATTTTGCAAGTAGATGCTCCCACACGCTCATCCCCACTCCCGCCCTCAATTCCATTATCCATTTTGCCTTCATGCGAGTTGTCAGCATGAACAGTCAACATATTCATGAAAATTTTAGTATTGCTAATGAAACCTGATTACCCGACTCAATCATTAAATAAAAACCTGGTTTGAATCCTAAAAACTAGATCTATAAGCTTATGGGTCAGATTTGGATATGGTCAGATCTGAACCAATTAGCTGATGCAGTAACAACTTACATATGCACTTATATATGGTATAAGCATAGGATATGAACTATCTAGTCAAAAATATTCAGAGGAGAGTCATGTGGCAACACATACATTGCATTATCAGCTAAGTATCATAAATATAACTATTGGACCAAATTCAAGATTATCAAAAACTAAAAGTTGTACAAAAGGTGAAGACCACCAGTCCTAGTAGGTGGAAAGTATGTTTCTAAAAGGTAAAATAAGTTACAATCACAAGAAGAGCAAAAAACATTGTAAATGTGACCCTTCAAGTTATGAATTTCGTTTTTCTAGCATTATAGTGCTATATGTTGAAACAAATGCTTAAGTTAAATATTGAACATGCTGGCAGATTAAATCAAAGGAAAACTATTTTTAAAAGATTTTGAAATCAATGCTCAAGTTAAATATTAAGGATGATGTGAGCTTTTATCAAAGGAAAATAGTTTTTTAAGATAGACATAAAGATTGGGATTCACCATTCTAAAAAATGGAAAAAATATTGATACAATCAAATAAAGGAAGTCCAACATATTTGTACTAAAAATCTTGACTAATGAAAATCAGAGCAAATGGTTCCATATAAAAACTTTGAATGAAGACCACCAATATGAGAAATAAGAATCACAAGATGCAAAATACTTCACCAGAAGAAAGTGAATCAACATTTGGACATACTTTCATAAAGAATCTAAATATCTGTTTGATATTGATGAGAATGAAAGAAATTTTAAGGACAAAACAGTACAAAGAACAGGATTAGGACGAAGCAACTCATAGAAGCAAATTTCTAAATACAACCAAATAAAAGATGAGTTATTTGTGACACAGACTGTTTCGCACAGTAGATCATCTTCCCCCTTCTTGCTGGCCAGCAAAGACAGACAATGAACAAGCCCACCAAGAGCATTCTTAAGTTTGCTCTTGTCCTGTAAATAAATCTGGTTGTTTCTCAGAATATCTATATAGTTGTCTAGAACCTGTCATGTGTAGAAAAATGTGTAAATTTCAAAGCAAACAAAAGAAAGGAAATACTTCTACTAAAATGCTATGAGATATGAGTAAATCATTAGGGTACAATAGATGAACATAACTATAACTATAAACCTACAACTCTATCCGATTCATTATGATTAACTATTAGAGCAACGATTGGAAGCCCAACTTGAGCTAATATGAATCACACATGATTTACATATTTATATGGGCCATGTCTCAGAGTTTGTCATGGATAAATTCTATCCAGTTCGTCAACTATTTACAAGATATAGTGGCAATTTTCTGCAAAACAAATCTGTTTGTGTGGGTTGAATGAGCATATAGTATCTCACATACTACAAAGCTAGACAATAACCCATTGAATATAATTCCCAGTAGCCACCTGCTAAAAAAAACATCAATTGAAATATATGATGGCCCACACGATAAGTAATACACCAAAGCTAGTGCAGTCTAGTGCATGGAATATGCTATGTTGTAATCTTTAAAGAATTGCAAAGGTACAGCGCCAATACAGTCAAGGCGGTCAGGTGGCCTAAAAGTTCAGGTTGTTCAAACGGATAACTAGAAAGATTAGGTTGTATAACATGAAAATAAATAAATTTGTAGTGTCAATTCTATGTCTTACGCTACATTCAACACTCATGTATATGCATAATTAAGAATGGAAAGAGATGAAAAGAGGAGAACCAAACATTATAACATGAGAGGAACTCTCCATTCAACCTTACCTCAAACAAAGCAAGGCTGACAAAGGAAAAGACCAGTAACCTATAATAAATAACCATCAAGAGCAGCCCATAAACCTATTCAAGCGTGACATATTCCTCTAACGTTTGTCTAGATACCTCACTCAAAGCAGTGAAACCTGCACTCTGAATTCCCCAAGAGCAATTGCTATTGCTTGCTTTTGGGCATAGAAAAGGTGCAACCTTTACAGAGAAGCTCATCATCTTTGTCTTCTCAGAGAGATGAGGAGCCATAATATTGTTTGTCCAGAGAAACAAGAGGAACTCATCACAAGCCATCAAAGTCGTGTTACCACATTCAAAGCAGTTAGTTGTTACCGCCATACTCTAAAGCACGGACACGTCCCATGGGGTCCCGTACCCGTGTCGGACACGTGCCGGGTCCCACGTGACCTCAGGCGCTTGGCACGGGTGGACACGGGTTGGACACGGGAGGAGAAGAGGAGAGAAGGAGAGGAAAGAAATAGAGAAAAAACATGCTAGTCAAACGCCGTCGACGCTGGCACACCGCACAAGGCTCTCTCTCTCTCTCTCTCTCCCCAAAATCCTAAACCCAAGCCGAACCCTAATCCGATCCCCCTCCCCTTTCTCTCCTCTCTCGGTGTTGTATAATAAGGGTAAATTACACTTTGCCCCCCAGAATTTAGCTCAAAAACACTTAGCTCCCCTATAGTTTTTTTGTTACAAATCGCACCCTAAAGTTAGAAATGTTAGCACAATACCCCCCCTTTGTCAATTACTTCATTTCCTGTAGTTTTTAAACTACAGGGGGTTACGTTCTTTTGAGCTAAACTTCAGGGGGGCAAAGTGCAATTTACCGCTTATAATGGAAAAAAATAGTGAAAATTACTGAAAAAATACTGAAAATTAGAAAATAGATATAAAAAATTCGAAAAAAATTCTCGTTTCCTCGCCGTGTCCGTGTCCTATTTTTTTTAGATTTGTCATGTCGTCGTGTCCGTATCGTGTCGTGTCCCGTGTCCGTATCCGTGCTTCCTTGCCGCCATAGTAACCAAGTTCAGGTTCAATAATAAGTCGGCGAGAAAAACCTCGGGAAAGTTCGGCAAAAATTGGAAAGTTCGAGAAAAAAACATGTAAAAGTCGAGACAAAAAATAGGTTCAGGTTTTAATCGTCGAGGGTGAAATTTGAAAAAAATAGGCAAGTTCGGGGCTTTCAAATTTCAAGTTTTTAGCCAACATTTAAACAACTAACACATTTCTAACGCGACTTAAATAAAGATGATAGGTAAACAACGACAAATCAACTAAGCTAATCATGCAACTATGCAAATACAAGTAAGCAACAACCCGACAAAGTAACATACTACGATACTAACATCATAATAAGTTAATAATGGCATCCCAAAAGAAAATATTACAAAACTTAAGATGTCCAATAATCACTAATTAAAATAGAAACTAAGAATCCATCATGTCGTCAAGAGCATCAAATGCCAAACTTGCATCATCTTCTCTTATTACATTCTCTTCATCCTCCATGAATTCAATGTCATCGGACAACTCATCATCGGAAAAAAGTTGAATTTCAATGTCATCAAACTCATCATCGATACATAATCACAAACTTCAGAAGAAAAAATAAAGTGTTTTTTAACTCTTTTTTTTCAATAAAAAGGCCCAAAAAAACGTTGATTTTTGGTAACATGTAAAAATCAGGAAAAATAAGGGGTAATCAACTGCCCATTAGCTCGCTTTTGTCAAAAAAAAAACCAAATTTGTGACTATGGTTACCGCTAATTATTGGCATGGAATCAAATGTCGACAAATTTACTACGAAATCACCAAAATATGTCTTTTTTTCAAGGTTCCAACATAGAAACTGACCGAATTTTTAATAGTACCAAATTTCCTTCCGACATAACGAAATGTCGGCCGAAATGACCGACATTTGACCAAAATCTGACATTAAATCTTTTTTCCAAACAATTTCTGATGCGATCTAGTATCAACTAAATGCGATGCGGATGCTTAATTTAATCCAAGTGCAGAATTTAAACAACCAATTTCAGATTTCAGCATATAAAATCAGATTTTCAGCAAAGTCTAAAATCACAGTTCATCATCCATTCAATCCCCAATCAGGTTTAATTCAACGAAATAGTAAAACTGACAATATGAGAATTAATTTCAGATAATAATGACTGAATTCCAGCAATAAGACGATCACAATCTCAAATAAATAAAGCTAATGTCTCAAGAACAACCAACAAAGACCTAACGATAAACCCTAATGGATGAGACTCTCGGGAAACAGAAATTTAGGGATCCTAACATAAAATCAGCAACAAGGCCGGTTACTGGAAAGGAAAATATCACATGAAAAATCAGAGGACAATCCAAACCGTGCTGAGGTCAATGCCGGCAGCTTTCCGATACTCCGTTGTTGCAGATGAAAGGCGCGGAAGGGGAGGCGTGGCTCAGAAGACGGGGTGAAGAAGCCGAGACGATGATCTTGAAGAAGAAGACACTCCACGTCGATCTTCCGTGAAGCCGAGGATGAATAACGAGGCGACGGGGTAGAAGCTTGCGAAGGAAGAAAAGGTTGAGAAGCAAGGAGGAATTCGTCGGAAAAGATAAACCGAACAAGCGAGCCGCTTCTCCGTTTCTAGGGTTTCAATTCAATTTTCATCTCCCTTTGCAATTAGGGTTTTTAGAATAAATAGGGGATGAAGGCACAAGGCACAAAAGGAAAGGAAAGAAGAGAGAGAGGGGTCGGTCGGGTAGAGAGAGAGAGAGAGGACGCGCGGAAGAGAGGGACGCGCGGGGCATGTTCGCGGGAGAGAGAGAGAGGGCCGGTCGGGTGGGGATTAGGCTAGGGTTTGGGTTTTTTAATTTCCCTTCGAATCTCATCCATTGAGATCTATTCTAACCTAACATCCTACGGCTAAAAAGTAAACACAGAAACGAGTCAGTTCGGCATCTGTGGCTCGAACCGGATGCGAACATGGCTCGCACCTACCCAAACCAGAAATAAAAACTGAAATAACTAAAGATCCGTTGGTCGGATCGAAATAAAGTAAAAACCAAAACTGTGGGGCTTCGATTAAGCTTTCCACTGATGCAGACGGATCGACGATCGGGTTCCTGGATCTCCGGCGCGGATGAAATTACGCCATCAGCTGTAGAAAAACTGCACGTAGTGGCTCGTCTGCATCAAGTCCCCCGGACTCAAAAGAACTCGACTCCTGTCGAGCCAGGTCCTGGGTCCGGCGGAGGCTCTCCTGGCAGCAACTGCAGCCGCTGCCTCTGATCTGACTGCTCTCCCGGGTCCGGTGGCCAAGTGATCCGCCTCAGGTACACGGCAACTCCATCTCGTAGCCTCTGCCCCTCGCCGCCAAGCGAAGACCTGAAAGTCAACACCAACATCCTCCGCGGCACGATAAGACCATCAAAAGACTCAGATAATTTCATGTGATAATAGGAATGTGGGTTGACATGAAATTCAAAGGACATGTGAAAAGAAAGGCCGCGGGAGCATAATGTGCTGCGGGTCATCGGCTTGCACGATTGGCAATGATATATTTGAAAGGCCGTGAGTTGCGGGTGCGTAATGTGTTGCTCAAAATGGCCTGCGCACGATGCAAAACAAGAGGATTCTAAACCAGGAAGATATGTCATGTCATCGTTGTCCGGATGCAGTGAATAAAATGAGAAATTAAAGAATCCATCATGCCAATTGTTATGACTTCGAAGAATTAAAGATGATGGGTTGGCTGAAATTTGAAAGCATGATTCATAAGTAATTTGCATCGAAAAATGATCAAACATGCCAAAATCGTCGTTATTGCTTAACTCAACACTTGGATGACAATAGGGATGCACATATGAATGATCTATGAAGGAATGGAAGTCAGGCAAATGATGAATGCACCTGTCATGAATGCCTACCGACTCTAAATGTGATGTGCATGCAATGGAATGCAAAATGTTATCTAATCCCTTCTCAATCGACAGTGAAGCAGATGAACACCCTACGAGATTATCTGCGAATGGTGGTATGGGTTGGTTCTGGCTCAGAAGAGCTTTAGGTGCAGGGGGTGATGGGGACTGGTGAATAATCAGCAGTGGTGCAGTCACATCATTTCCCTCCAAGACTAACTCATTGAGGTGTTCGCCCTCAGACCCCTGACTATCCTCGTCATTGTCCGCCAGATTTGTCTGTGGATTGACTTGTCGTTGAGGACAATCGGCTGACTTGTGATCTGGCTGATCTACCGATTTGAGCTCTTGTCGCAGGGTTTGGCGACTTCTGTTTTGGCTGGTCTGCATGTAGTACGCCAGCGGATTTGTGCTCTTTTCCCTAACACGACGACTAGTGCACGCGGACACTTTCGAGGACAAATTCTGGAACACACGTTGTTTGAAATCAGAAGGGAGGAACTTCTGTTGCATCTTTCCCCTCATGTGTGTCCAAGTGGAAATTTTCTCTTTTCCTTTTCTACCCCTAGCGGTCTGCAACTGTTTCCACCCGATCAGTGCATGACCTTTCAGTTTAAGGCTGACAAACTTAACTTGTTTGTCGCGGGGGATTTCTTTCCACTCAAAGTATTGGTCGACGCGCTCGGCCCACTCTAGAAACTCTTCGGGGTCCATCCTACCCTCGAACTCAGGAATTTCTATTTTAAAGCCCTGATCCCAGCCCCAATGGGATTTCGTTTTCCTATGTGTCTGTCTACTTCGCCTATCAGTCCCGTCAGAGGAACTGACGCTACCACCTCCGGACTCTAGGTCTAAGTTGCTACGCCCTGACGACGCTCTAACCCTGTGTTCTCGATGGGGTCGAGGTGGATTCTGGGATTTGGTGACGGCCAAGGTCAAGTTTTCTATTTGGGTCTGAAGCCTACCCATGCGTTCCTGTTGCCTTATGAAGGCATCGTGCCAAGTGCGGGGTGGCAAAGATCCAGCCATTATAGATTCTATCGACTCACTACAAAGAGAAAGGGATGGTCCTAATATGTATGCGATCACGCGATGGGTGTTACTAAGTAATGCAAGGCGCTAACTAAAATGAAGGAAGGCAAATAAAAAAAAATTTCAGCAAACACTCAATATGCAATGATGCAAGAGGACCGGCCGTTGCGTAAGGACGCGACGACTAGTGCGCTCTGATACCAACTTGATGCGATCTAGTATCAACTAAATGCGATGCGGATGCTTAATTTAATCCAAGTGCAGAATTTAAACAACCAATTTCAGATTTCAGCATATAAAATCAGATTTTCAGCAAAGTCTAAAATCACAGTTCATCATCCATTCAATCCCCAATCAGGTTTAATTCAACGAAATAGTAAAACTGACAATATGAGAATTAATTTCAGATAATAATGACTGAATTCCAGCAATAAGACGATCACAATCTCAAATAAATAAAGCTAATGTCTCAAGAACAACCAACAAAGACCTAACGATAAACCCTAATGGATGAGACTCTCGGGAAACAGAAATTTAGGGATCCTAACATAAAATCAGCAACAAGGCCGGTTACTGGAAAGGAAAATATCACATGAAAAATCAGAGGACAATCCAAACCGTGCTGAGGTCAATGCCGGCAGCTTTCCGATACTCCGTTGTTGCAGATGAAAGGCGCGGAAGGGGAGGCGTGGCTCAGAAGACGGGGTGAAGAAGCCGAGACGATGATCTTGAAGAAGAAGACACTCCACGTCGATCTTCCGTGAAGCCGAGGATGAATAACGAGGCGACAGGGTAGAAGCTTGCGAAGGAAGAAAAGGTTGAGAAGCAAGGAGGAATTCGTCGGAAAAGATAAACCGAACAAGCGAGCCGCTTCTCCGTTTCTAGGGTTTCAATTCAATTTTCATCTCCCTTTGCAATTAGGGTTTTTAGAATAAATAGGGGATGAAGGCACAAGGCACAAAAGGAAAGGAAAGAAGAGAGAGAGGGGTCGGTCGGGTAGAGAGAGAGAGAGAGGACGCGCGGAAGAGAGGGACGCGCGGGGCATGTTCGCGGGAGAGAGAGAGAGGGCCGGTCGGGTGGGGATTAGGCTAGGGTTTGGGTTTTTTAATTTCCCTTCGAATCTCATCCATTGAGATCTATTCTAACCTAACATCCTACGGCTAAAAAGTAAACACAGAAACGAGTCAGTTCGGCATCTGTGGCTCGAACCGGATGCGAACATGGCTCGCACCTACCCAAACCAGAAATAAAAACTGAAATAACTAAAGATCCGTTGGTCGGATCGAAATAAAGTAAAAACCAAAACTGTGGGGCTTCGATTAAGCTTTCCACTGATGCAGACGGATCGACGATCGGGTTCCTGGATCTCCGGCGCGGATGAAATTACGCCATCAGCTGTAGAAAAACTGCACGTAGTGGCTCGTCTGCATCAATTTCACTAACAAAATTTATCTTTTTTAACAAAACAAAGCACATTTTAATCAGTAAGAAATTACATTTTTCCTCAATTTCAATTTTTTTCATAATAAATAATGTTTTACTGTCATCTTTATCCTGAATTATTGCTGAAATTTTTCATCTTTTTCATATCAAACGAATAAAATCGAAATCTTACCAAAAAATGATAAATTTCTATCGAAAAACACCAAAATTTGACCGAAAAACAAAATATTTGCACTGAAATTTGTCTTTCCATTTTACAATTTTTCCACCGACAAATTACCGAAAAACGAAAAATTTCCTTTTTTTGACCGATCGACATGGACACCGAAAGCGACATTTAAAAAGTTGGTTATTGGACACGACTAAGCTCAATGTGATGATTATGAAAGAAGTTCAACGTAACTATTTGACCAAAAGACAAGAGCCCATCACGTTCTTTTGTTCAAAGAGATGAGAGGAGCTCATTGAAAGTCGTTGAAAGACCATTACCACCAAGAAGGGCAATAGAAAAAAAAAAAAAAAAAAGAAAGAATAGCCATATGAGATCAATTAGGATTGAATACTGGAATGAGTTCACTTTGAGAGGGATTCTCAAAAAAAAAAATATTGGAATGAGTTATTTTTTCTATTTTTTCACAATGAAATAAATTGAGACCTTAATCTACGTTGAATTGTTCACAATATATAAAATAGAGAGAATATTCAGATTTTTCTATGTTTTTTGAAAGTAGGGTTTATCTCATAACCTGAATCTCTTTCTAGTTATTCGAGGAGTTGATGAGTGATATTCAACAAGAAATACCATGATGCATGTCATTTACGGACAATGTAGCGTTCCTTGACTAGACCCGAGTAAAGGTCCAAGCTAAAATGGAATTGTGCGGAAAAGCGTCAATAAAGGTCTCAAACGTAGTCATGCAAAGATGGAATACGCTAAATGCAAATTGGAAGATAGGGTTACCAACATGAGGAACTTCTCGCCATTGATGGACAAAATATAAGCCAAAAAGACACTTTTAATAACTTGGTTACTAAACAAAAGATAGAAAAAAAAACACTTGGACATTCAAAAAAGAACATAATATGTTGGTTAAAGTAGAGGGCCACTACTAGGGTGTTGTGTGACAAGCACATCCAAAAACAGCTCAAAAGAAAATGTTCTAAGGTTGATGTCAGGTCAACTATGTAATAAATCTCAGAGCGTTAAGAAATGAAGAAAGTATATGCTGAAGGTGAAGCTAGCGGAAGGATGTGTAACAAAAACTAAGAACGATGGGATTAGTCATAATAAATTACGAAGAAATTGAAACTCACTACAATAGACGATAGGCGATGGAACATATTGATGTGGGATAGTCAGATAGAGATGGGGTCCCGTAAAATCAAATAACTAATCTCGCTCTATGTCAAATGATAGGTTTAACTGTGCGTTATAGGTCCACTTTTAAAGGTAGTAGGCAACGAGTTATCATGTAAAGATGTCGCCTCTTTCAATGCAGGTAGGGATCCGAACAACGAAATCTAGATTACTCGTAGTCGTCGCTTGAACAAGAAATTTTGGGCGGCGGCGTGCTAATCAGGCCAACAAAACATGTTAACAAAGTCCTGGGATGCCCATAGAAAACCGTCAAGGACCTAGGGTGCCCTAAGGAGGCCGATGGGGTGATCTGGGGTGCCCAAGTGGTTGGCGGGGGCCTGGAGTGCACGAGTAGGGCCTGTAGGGGCCTAGGGTGCCCGACGGGGGACCTGTGGGGATAGGTGGCCCGGCAGTAGGCTGGCTAGCCGCAGGGGGCCGCAGGGGGCCGCGGGGTGACCCGACACGGGCCTGCGGGTCAGGGTTGCCAAACAAGTGGTCGGCTTGCCTCGGGAGGCCGTAGGGGGGCTGGCTGCAAGTCAGCAAAAAGAGAGGAAAGCAGTGCACAGAGTGGAAAGAGGGAGGATGGCGGCTTCGTTGAGGCGTGGGGAGGCTGGCGGGTAGGATTTCCATAGGGAACAAGAGAGAGGAGAAGAGAAGGGGGAAAATATGGAGTTCACCAAATTGCGAGGAATCCTCCTTTAATTATATCTAATCCAAGAAATCAAATTTCTCATTCATAAATTCATTCATTACATCAAATAAAGAGGAACAAGCATTATACAAGGGGTCAGTTTATATCCATAAAAGTCCACAAGCAGTATGGGACTAAATAAAGTGCAAACATTCTTAAACAGGAAGTCTGAATTTAGCCTAATTAATATTTCCGAAAATTACTAATTTAATAATTTTAAAAATGATTTAATAGATAATCTAAAAAAATATTCATCAAACAATTATGAAAATCATTTGTTTACGAAAATATTTGGCTACAATTACATAGAAATCCCATTCGTTGGGTTATTTTTCCCAAAAAAAGAAATCATTAGACAATAGTGATACATACGTATCAAATCAGTGATCGTTTCGTATGATACACAAATGATGATATATAAGTAATGTTATTTATTGAGCTTCTCCCGTCCACAATCTTTTAATACTATATCCTTTGGAAGTCTTAAATTAAACAGAATTTATATACACTCAGACTCGATAATTTTGTAGTCCTTGTATTGTCTATAAATGAGAAGAGCATCATGATTTTCAGTGAAGAAATAGCAATAATAATGAGGTTGTCACAGTCATATTAGCACTAATGATAAATGTAATAAGCAACAATAAGCCATAAAATAATGAGAAAACAAAGCAACAGATATCATAAACTATATAGACAATTTAAGAACATCATGAGAGGGGCAGATGTATAACAAAATGATACCAAAATAAACTGGTACGAACCTTCTCGGCATATAAGATAAAGGAGGATGGGTAGCTCGAAACGACTAGTTCGAAGAACTTGAACGCCATCAGTCGAATATCAACTACCATGTGTGTCATTGCATTAAAGACATAGGCCATCATTAAAGATATAATTGGCCCAGTAATCTCCTGAGGAAATAGAAAGTTGCAACACATAAAGTGACAAAACATGATAACATTAGCATGCTCATCATTAAGAGATAAAACAAGTACCTCACTAAACTAGTATCTGTAGACATTGAAATATTGCCTAAAGCTAGAGAATCAGAAATTTGGCTAAGTCTGGAAGACTTTATTTCCCTGATGACCAGGGAAATTTTGCTTCCTTACATTCTGAAATTTGGCTAAGTCTGGAAGACTTTATTTCCCTGATGACCAGGGAAATTTTTACTTCCTTACACTTTATTTCCCTGATGACTAGGGAAATTTTTGCCTACACTCAGAAATTTGGCTAAGTCTGGAAGACTTTATTTCCCTGATGACCAGGGAAATTTTGTTTTACACTCAAAAATTTGGCTAAGTCTGGAAGACTTTATTTCCCTGATGACCAGGGAAATTTTTGTTTCCTTACACTTTATTTCCCTGATGACTAGGGAAATTTTTGCCTACACTCAGAAATTTGGCTAAGTCTGGAAGACTTTATTTCCCTGATGACCAGGGAAATTTTGCTTTACACTCAAAAATTTGGCTAAGTCTGGAAGACTTTATTTCCCTGATGACCAGGGAAATTTTGTTTTACACTCAAAAATTTGGCTAAGTCTGGAAGACTTTATTTCCCTGATGACCAGGGAAATTTTTGTTTCCTTACACTTTATTTCCCTGATGACTAGGGAAATTTTTACCTACACTCAGAAATTTGGCTAAGTCTGGAAGACTTTATTTCCCTGATGACCAGGGAAATTTTGTTTTACACTCAAAAATTTGGCTAAGTCTGGAAGACTTTATTTCCCTGATGACCAGGGAAATTTTTGTTTCCTTACACTTTATTTCCCTGATGACTAGGGAAATTTTTGCCTACACTCAGAAATTTGGCTAAGTCTGGAAGACTTTATTTCCCTGATGACCAGGGAAATTTTGCTTTACACTCAAAAATTTGGCTAAGTCTGGAAGACTTTATTTCCCTGATGACCAGGGAAATTTTTGTTTCCTTACACTTTATTTCCCTGATGACCAGGGAAATTTTTGCCTACACTCAGAAATTTGGCTAAGTCTGGAAGACTTTATTTCCCTGATGACCAGGGAAATTTTGCTTCCTTATACTTTATTTCCTTGATGACCAAAGAAATTTTTCTTGCTTCCTTACGCTCTGAAATTTGACCAAGTCTGAGAGTAAGGAAAGTACTATATCCCTATCGTCCAAAGGCTATATCTAAGTCAATAGAATGATACTTAGAGATGAGCATCCTTCGACAAGCCGATATACAAGGCCGAAGAATAATCAAGCTTAAGCTCCTACAAGTAAGCTTACGCTAGATTTCGACAAACTCATTGAACCTACCAAGTCAGAAAGGACCGGATCAAGAGTTAACTTGGTTAAAATCTAAGTCGCAGTAAGTCGATTCGGATTTAAGACCCGAACCACAAGTCGTTTTAATCAGACCGGTTCACTCAAGCTCAAAAGGATTAAGCTACCAGTGGAAGTTACAAAACCACTCGAATATGATCCTAACCATCAAGGAAGTTATGTAAACCACCTGGAAGTTTCTCTAACCATCCAAGGGAAGTTATAGAAACCACCAGGAGGTTGCTTCAACCACCCGAAGTAGTTATTCTCTACAATAACTACTTCGACGCTTATAAAAGGAGGGACAAGAAGAGAAGAAAGGATCTTTGGCCATAGCAACAAGATCCTACAAAGCTCCCGACTGAAGATACTTCAAAGCTCCGAAAAATCCCGGAGAAGAAGAATCGAAGATCGAAGCAAACCAAAGAAAATCGAAGACCGAAGATCGAAGATGAAAAATTGAAGATTCAAGTCCAAAGCAAGTCGAAGAACAAGCGAAGAACAAGTGAAGATTCTAGAAGAAGAAGAGTAAAGCAAAGCCCCTAGCCGATCACGCGCAAAGCCCGGAAGGATCAAGCACCGCAACGCTCTTCTCTTTTCATTTCCTCACTTGTTGTATCTTTGTACTTCGAAATCGAGTATCAAAGGATCAAAGACGGATTTCCCCGCAATCTCCTGATATACATTTTGTACTCCGCTCCCTCGAAGCGAGTCCTTTGAAATTTGTACTTGAGTGAAAATTCAAATATTTGCTCATACAAATATTTTGGCACGCCCGGTGGGACCTCCGTCTCCTTTCATCCCTCCATTTCGTTGGTTCTCATACTCGAAGTTTTCTTCCTTACGAAGGATTCTTCTAATTCAAATTTTCAACATGGTCGGTATCGGCGATGCTATGGTTGTTCCCGTCACTATGCCTTTTGTTGAGTCAAATACACTCCAACAAGGCAACCAGGAGAATGTCACCACGAATGCTAATGTTTCGGCATCCGAGGAGGCCCCTGCACTACGTGTCTACACTAGGCGCAAGATGACTACTTCTTCAGTTCTACCTGAAGTCGAAACCGAGGGAGATATCCTATGCACTAAGGAACTCGGGGTGAGAGACGAAGTAATCTTCAATCCAGATGGTCATGTGGACGCTGTTGTTCATCATGACTATGTCTCGGAAGACGACGTTGAGACTCTCGAGGCACGCCAGGAAGTTCGCCCAAATTCTACTAACTCCACAATGACTAAACTTGAGGAGGAAGTACGACAAATGAGCCAACTCATGGCTCAGATGGTCCAGACAATGGCAGAAAAGGATCGTCAAATCAACAGTCTTCTCAAAAAAATGGATACTAAGGAAGAGGCTTTGGCTCCTGCAACAACCAAGGCCCTCCCCACGACTACTCGGACTTTGATGCCGCCGATGATCACTTCTCCAGAGATAGGTGCAATCATGCCTACATCTTCACCTATGACTGTTGAACAATTACAGTCTATGGTCGCGAGTATGATCCAAGCAAGGGGAGACGGATTTTCTAAGTCCACAGTAGGGTACACCAAGCCTTACTCCCAACGTATCCAAGACTTACGCTTTCCGGCAGGATACAACCCACCCAAGTTCCAGCAGTTCGAAGGAAAAGGCAATCCAAAGCAACACATTGCCCACTTCATAGAAACTTGTAACAACGCCGGCACTTATGATGATGAAATGGTCAAACAATTCGTTCGGTCTATCAAAGGGACCGCATTCGAATGGTATGTAGACCTCACTCCAGGGTCTATCGATAGCTGGGAACAATTAGAACGGGAGTTTCTCACTCGGTTCTACAGCACTCGGCGTGTGGTGAGTATGGTGGAACTTACTGCTGTCAAGCAACGCAAAGATGAGAAAGTCATAGACTATATCGATCGATGGAGAAACCTTGCTCTCAACTCACGGGATCGACTCTCCGAGTCTTCAGCAATAGAGATGTGCATTCAAGGAATGCATTGGGGATTACTCTATATTCTCCAGGGAATCAAACCCAGCTCCTTTGAAGAATTGGCCACACGAGCTCACGATATGGAGCTTAGCTTGGCTACTCACGGAGATTCCAAGCCAAGGGACTTTTCGAAGTCTAAGGCAGATGGCAAAGAAAAAATGTCAGCCCCAAAAGCAAAACAAACAAATGTTGTAAACATCGCTTCTTCTTCAAAACCCTTGAAGATGAAAGATAGACCAGACAACACTAAGCCTACTACTGAGTCTTCACAGCAAAGGCCACCCCGGATGACTTTAGAAGAGCTCCAAGCGAAGAAGTATCCCTTTCCAGACTCAGAAGTTTCAGCCATGTTTGACCAACTCTTGGAGGAGAAGATGATTGAAATACCTTTATCCAAGAGACCAGAAGAAGCAAATAGAGTTGATGATCCTTTATATTGCAAATATCATAGGGTCGTGAGTCACCCTATCGAAAAATGTTTCGTATTCAAAGAGAAAATCATGTCGTTGGCACGTCAAGGAAAGATTGAGTTGCCTTCAGATGAGATAGTCGCAACTAACATGATATCCATTGTCTTCGGTTCTCTCCCACCAGTTCAAATTCCAGCAGCAAGGAAGAGGCTAGTTTTCAAGATAAAAACTTCAGCCCTCCTCAACAAGCAACATTCTTCAGTAAGGAGGCATATGCATGTTACTCAGGTTGCAAGCTTGGGGGCACCAGAACTCAGAATCCAGATGCGCAAAAATCAGATCAAGAGTTGTGAAAGTCTACCAACGAAAGAAGCCCCCTTGCCTCCAAAAGAGAATGACTATTCCCTTGAAAAAGAGAATTCGGAACAGAAGGACGGATGGACCTTGGTGGTTCGAAATAAAAGAACCCCTCGAGCCCCTCTCCGTAAAGTCTCTCCCATAATCTCTGATAAGTCTAAGGGAAAGAGAGAAAAGACTTACGTCAAGAAGTCTTTAAAGAAGAAAGGCCAAAAGAAAAGTATGCCTAAAGTTCTTACAGTCAATGATGAAGAAATACTACATCAAGCCGTCCGGCGACCTCTTACACTAAAAGACTTCATTCCTGAAGATTTCTTCGAAAATGATTTATCCTCTTCGTCAACTTGCTATACGGCAGAAGTCCATGAGAAAGAATCAAATGAGGAACTAACTCTTCAGCCTCCAGAAATGTCAGATAATATACCTCCTGTTGAGCCGATCGAAGGAAACCTCGCAGCTACTTATGATGAAGCTATGTTACATTTGCCACTTATAGAGGCTTTCCATCTTTCGGAAGATGCACGCCACGCTATGGCTGCGGCATTAACTGACCCAGAAAGTCATCAAGTGAAGACTAATGAAGAAAAATCAGTCCAATGTGATATGACTATCTCCTTCTCTGACGAAGATTTGCAGTTGGGAGCACGGTTGCACAACCGACCTCTTTATGTTTCTGGTTATATCAATGAAAAACCAGTAACTCGCATATTGATAGATGGCGGATCGGCTGTCAATATCATGCCTAGTCAAACCATGAAGGACTTGGGCATAAAAAGTGATCAACTTTCCAGAAGCAAATTGGTCATTCAAGGCTTCAACCAAGGGGCACAGTCAGCTGTCGGCATCATACGCTTGAAGTTGTCGATCGGAGAACTTGACACTATGACTCTGTTCCATGTCATAGACTGTCAAACCTCTTATCGACTCTTACTTGGAAGACCTTGGCTACATATGAATAAAATAATGCCTTCAACATTACATCAATGTTTCAAATATCACCAAGGGGGCATTGAGAAGTGCGTTCTGGCAGATGATAGACCATTTAATGAAGCAGAAGCTTATCTCGCCGACGCCAAATTCTACCACAGTAAAGGCTCCGTTATCAAGGAAACGTCACCCAACAAAGCTACAAATTCTCTCCAAGAAACAGAGGCAAAAGAAGTGACTCCATCAGTCAGGGTCTCTCCAAATCCTCCAACCCAACGTCATACGATGTTTGGTGATTGCGAATGTGATGAATGCCTTGAAGAGGCTCTGGAATTGGAATACGAAGATGATGAAGATCGGCGAAGGAAAAACAAGAAGTCATCACAACAATCTCTCAAACAAAGATATGAGAACGGTGACCCAGAAGTAGGTTTACTTGGCCAACCTTCAAGGAAATTCGATTTTTATGTCCTTTATCCGAAGAAATCAAACCAGCAAGCGGTGCCAGTTCAAATGAAGAGTATCAAAGGAAAACAGAAGGTTAATAAATATCCTACAAAAATGGCTGAATCTGCTCCGGTGTTAAGTTTCGTACCACAGAGAGGCCGAAAGATAGGACAGCCACCATTCACTCCTATGCATACAAAGCCATCCACCTCTTTTACAGATGCTAATTTGGTCACTTTAAAAGAAGACTTGGTATTGCCGCTGCACAGCCTAACATCAGCTACTAACTCAAGAAAGGGCAACTCTGCATTCAAACCAGAAGGAACATGGGGAAGCGAAGCATCAAGTCTCCTGAGCAAAGCTGGATTCACTCCAAAAGATGTTGAACGTTTAGGTACATTACCACCACGAACAGCCCCTTACGGTTTAACTAAAACCCAAGAGCGGCTCTTCTTGGCTGGAGAAAATATACCACAAACTCGACCTGGCATTGGAGCCAAGCAAATCCCCATTGTGCTCAAAACAAGCGCAAAAGAAACTATGTCCGCAAACTTCATTGAAGCCCAAGATGAAGAAGACTATACAAAAGCTTTATATGATGCAGATGATGACACAGTAGAAAAGAAGTATCTCGGTAACACAGATGAAAACTTTCAGACATTGTCTAAGTCAGCAAAAAGAAGGCGACGACGTGCAAAGAAGAAAGAAATACTCATGGCACAATATGAGATGCCCGATGTACATCACCAGTTAAAGCCAAATCAAACTTCAGTCTTTGAGAGGATAAAGAAACCAAGAATCAGATCTGAAATCGTCAAAAATAATCATCCACGACAATCAGTCTTTGACAGACTTGAACTTGGTTTCGCAAAGCCCTCCCGCCCACCCAGGTTTGCTCATTCTCGACATGCCAAAATCTCCTATGGTCACAGCGGATCTTTTCAGCGACACAGTCTCACCTGGCATCGAGTTCCGCCTCTTCAGGATGCTCCTTTGACAATCAGTATCGATGCTACTTCTGACTCTACTACCAATTCAGCATGTTTGAACGCATCTTCTTCCTCTGGGTCGAAAAAGAAAATCGTTGTATCTGTCAATCATATTTCTACTGAGTACATCGATTGCTCGTCTTCTTCTTCGGACAGTGACTTAGCTGATGCACCTCCAGTCCTTGAAGAAGGGGGGCAGTCCACTGTGGATGATTTAAAAGAAATTAATCTCGGTACTGAAGAAGAGCCACGACCGACATTCGTCAGTTCTCTCCTAACAACGAACGAAGAAGTCGAGTATGTCAAGCTTCTCCAAGAATACAAGGACGTCTTCGCTTGGTCTTATAAAGAAATGCCAGGTTTAGACCCCAAAATTGCTGTTCATCAGCTTGCCGTGAAACGTGGTGCTAATCCTATCAAGCAAGGCCAAAGAAGATACCGCCCAGAACTTATTCCACAAATTGAAGCCGAAGTGAACAAACTGATTGAAGCAGGGTTCATTAGAGAAGTTAAGTATCCTACTTGGATCTCTAGTGTTGTACCCGTGAAGAAGAAGAATGGGCAAATCAGAGTATGTGTCGACTTCAGAGACTTGAATAATGCATGCCCCAAAGACGATTTCCCTTTACCAATCACCGAACTTATGGTGGATGCTACAATGGGATATGAAGCTCTATCCTTCATGGATGGCTCTTCAGGATACAATCAAATCCGAATGGCACCAAAGGATGAAGAACTCACAGCTTTCCGCACACCTAAGGGCATCTTTTGTTATAAAGTAATGCCTTTTGGACTGAAGAACGCAGGAGCTACCTACCAACGAGCCATGCAGCGGATTTTTGATGACATTCTTCACCAAAATGTAGAATGCTATGTTGATGATCTAGTTGTGAAGTCTAAACAAAGGTCTTCGCATCTGAATGATTTGCGTGCTATCTTTGATAGATTAAGAAGGTATCAACTACGAATGAATCCGCTTAAATGCGTCTTTGGAGTTACATCCGGAAAATTCCTCGGTTTCATCGTAAGGCATCGAGGCATTGAGATAGACCAATCTAAAATTGATGCTATTCTCAACATGCCCGACCCTAAGTCACTTCATGACCTTAGAAGCTTACAAGGTCACTTGGCTTATATCAGGCGATTTATCGCCAACCTCTCCGGGAGATGTCACCCTTTTCACCAGCTCATGAAAAAGGATGCTATTTTCAAATGGGATGAAGCATGTCAAAAGGCTTTCCAAGATATTAAGGACTATCTCTTGAAACCACCAGTTCTGACAGCACCCATTCCAGGGATATCCTTGATACTTTACATAAGCGCACAAGAACACTCTCTGGGGGCATTGCTTGCACAAGAAAATGAATTCGGAAAGGAAGTGGCTTGTTACTATTTGAGTCGTACTCTTGTGGGGGCAGAATTACAGTATGCTCCTATAGAAAAGATATGCTTAGCCCTTATTTTTGCCACAAAAAAGTTAAGGCATTATATGTTGGCTCATACTATTAAACTTGTATCTAAAGCAGATCCCCTCAAATATATTATGTCAAGATCTGTTCTATCAGGAAGACTAGCAAAATGGGCTCTACTCCTGTCAGAATTTGATATCATCTTCACCCCCCAGAGGGCAGTCAAAGGGCAAGCCTTAGCAGATTTCTTGGCTCATCACTCTATTCCTGCTGATTGGGAGTTAACTGAGGAACTACCAGATGAGGAGGTCTTCTTTGTAAACATAATCCCTTCTTGGGAAATGTTCTTTGATGGAGCTGCAAAACGACAAGCTGCGGGGGCAGGGATTGTTTTCGTTTCGCCAAACTCCGAAACTCTCCCATACTCTTTCTCATTGGCAGAGCCTTGTTCAAACAACAAAGCCGAATACCAGGCATTAATTATTGGTCTTGAACTCGCTCGGGACATGAAACTTCAAGGGCTACGAATTTATGGTGACTCCAAACTCATCATTCATCAAGTCTTGGGAGATTATGAAGTCAATAAGGAAGACCTCAAGTCTTATCATGAATATGCTCTTACTTTATTCAACAGCATCGAAGCAGCAAGCATTCAACATGTACCAAGAAGTTCGAATCAACAAGCTGATGCATTGGCGAATCTAGCAGCATCGCTTGCTATTCAAGACCTTGACCAATTAAATATTCCGGTTTGTCGAAGGTGGATACTCACTCTGGAAGATCAATTCAATCAGGCTATAGGTCAGAAAAATGAAGATCATTCCTATGTCATAGAAGAACAAGACTGGAGACAACCCCTTATTGATTACCTCGAGAGTGGCAAACTCCCTAAAGAAGTTAAACACAGAACTGAGGTAAGAAGACGAGCCCCCAAGTTCTTGCATTTCAATGGCGAATTATATCGTCGAAGCTATGATGGTACACTTATGAGATGCTTGACCGGAGAAGACATCAAGTTTGCTCTCCAGGAGTCACATTCAGGTATATGTGGTACTCATCAGTCAGGGCCGAAACTTCACTTTCGTATCAAAAGAATGGGATACTACTGGCCTACCATGGTTAAAGATTGCTTAAACTTCTCCAAAAAGTGTCATGCATGCCAAATCCATGGTGATTATATTCGTCAGCCGCCAGAACCACTTCATCCTACAGTCGCTTCATGGCCATTTGACTCTTGGGGACTTGACATAGTCGGTCCATTACCCAAATCTTCTAAGCAGCACCTTTATATTCTAGCGGCGACAGACTACTTTTCCAAATGGGCAGAGGCAGTCCCTCTCAGAGAAGTGAACCGAAATTCAGTCATGAATTTTATTCAAAATGATATCATCTTCCGATATGGAGTTCCTCGTTGCATCGTTACTGATAATGGCAAGCAATTCAAAAACGCTGCTATGGATAATTTCTGTGCTAAGTATAAAATCAAACAGAGATGTTCTACAATGTATAATGCTCCCGCCAATGGTTTAGCAGAAGCTTTCAATAAGACCTTATGCAAACTCTTGGAGAAGGTGGTTTCTAAATCTAAAAGAGACTGGCACGAGCGTATGCACGAGGCTCTATGGGCTTATCGAACATCGTTTCGCACTCCGACTCAAGCAACACCGTATTCCCTTGTGTATGGAGTAGAGGCGATTCTACCTCTAGAACTTCAAATTCCTTCTCTAAGAATTGCCATCCAAGAAGGTCTTACTACTGATGAAAATGCTCAACTCCGACTTGTGGAATTGGAAGCTCTAGACGAGAAAAGACTTGAGGCTCAGCAACGACTCGAATGTTATCAAGCTCGTATTTCTCGAGCGTTCAATAAAAAAGTTAAGCCTCGCTCTTTCCAAGAAGGGGACTTGGTCCTAGCAGTGCGACGTCCCATCATCTTGTCTCACAGAGCAGGAAAAAAATTTTGATGCTAAGTGGGATGGCCCTCATGTCGTCAGAGAAGTCTATACTAATGGAGCATATCTACTTGTGACACCAGAAGGAGGACAACTTGGCCCAATCAACGGCAAGTTCCTCAAGCGATATTATGCATGAAGAAAATCACTCTATATTGCAAATGATAGTCCTGATAGATGTGGGTGCCAACCTAGTTGGGATGCATATCGATCAGGGTGATGCAAGCAAAAAAAAAAAAAAAAAAAAAAATCCAAGGGAACTACGTGCGACTTGATCCCTTGAAAAAGGGTACGTAGGCAGCCTGAGGAAACCTCTCAGGTTCAGTCCAAACAAAAAAAATAATAACCCATATTCAGTAGAACAATCAAGAAGGAAATACCAGGAGAATTCATATTGCATAAATCTTAATAAAGTCTAAAAGAAAAAAAGTACAAAGCTTAATAATCAATATATCGAGCTTAAGTCACGAAGACGCTGCATAAGTTCCTCTCGTGCGCCATCAATAGCTAAGACAGAAGATGCCCCAGCTTCCTCTTGACCCCTGAGTTCGGTCAGTTCTTTCTCTTTTTCAGTCTTTTGTGCCTTCAGGGAATTGAGGTAATCATTCTGTAAAGTCACGGCATCAGAAGCTGCAGCCAAACGCTTTTCGCAAGAAATGACCAACGCTTTAGCCTCCTCCAATGCTAAACGAGCAGAAGTTTCCTCTGACTTTGCTGTTGACAGTGCAGAATCACCCTCATCTAAGAACTGGGAGAATGACTTCAAAGTCTCTTCTATCTTCGCTATATGGTCCGGACTAACAACAGCCTTTTCCTTGACAAACGATGAACGTCGGTTATGATAAGTATGGCTGTCTTGAAGAAGCGATTCGATCTTTTCAACAAAGACAGAATCGTTCACTCCGAATTTTCGAAGACGATCACAAAAGATAACACCCATACTGGCCCACCACTTCTCTAGTGCTGAGAATCCCGCTTGATGAAAAGGCTTCAGTGAGCAGTCTATGAATGACCTGCAGGGAACCAGCATAATAGCAGCCAAAGAACGGTCCATCTCCTCAACTGAACCATGCACAAATCCAGTTGCCTCAGACATAGTTGGACCCATCCCAGCAATCGATCTCGGCTTCTTAAAAATAGGGACTTCTGCCTGAGCTTTCTGGCATACCAAAGAAGATTGAACTTCATGATCCACTGGTGTTGTGGAAGGACCTGCAAGCTCCTCAAACATAGAGTCACCCACTATTTCTTTTCTGGTCATCTCAACGGTTACTGATGCCTCGTGATTTTTTCCAACACCCTCATCTTGCAAATCCTGGAAAAATGGGTATGTCGCTTCAAAGGCATCATCCTCCAATAATCCTTTGCCAATCACTTCAGTTAGATCATCATTAGGAATACAAAGGCCGCCAGCAGAATATCCTATACAACAAAGCGATAGGGTAAAACATACAGCAATCATTAATATTCAAAGGATTACAAAGGGGACAACTCATACCTGAAGTAGTAATATCAACACCTTGAGTTGCCATCTCAGCAGGAGAAGCTGCAACAAGAGCAGTCTCCAATATTTGATGCCTCGATCCAGTAGGGGACGTCGCAAGAGGATTAATGATCTCCCGAATAGAAGAACTATCCTCTGATGTTCTCGCCCTCTTCCTGGTACCTCTTTCATCTCCCTGTCGCTCAGAAGGCACAGCTGGAGGAACAGGACGCTCAGAAGTGCCAGAACAAGAAGACTCAACTTCTCTGTCAGATTCTGTTCGGCGATGGCTCGCTCGTGAAGAACCAGGACGAGAGTTCTTTTGGAAACGAATCTCCGTCCTATCTCTCATGCCTTCATCTTTTTTAAACTCAAACGAGCTTTTCTCACTCGATTTCAGCATAGAAGAAGGATACATAGCCAATTGATTCTTGATTCTCCCTCTTACTAAACTTGAATATGCTGAAGATACGCAGTCTCTGAGGTTTACTCCTTGTAACGGAAGAGCGAAACTAATTCCAGTATGTCTCTCACTGAATGCTAACCAATAGCCAAACGCCAACTTTGGAGACACTTCTTCCTTAAAAGGGATAGGTGTTCCAGGTATCGTTTGCATAAAACCTTGTTGACGAGAAAACCGATGAGGGCTATACTGTGCTATCTGTACCGTATTACCCCGACGGAATACAAGAAACCCTGGTTTACAGCTCAACATTGAGAGGAAGATGGGGTATGGCATCTTGCCATTATCATAAAAAATGCCCTTTTCTCTATCAGGGATCGGCTTCCAACCTTCATGAGCAAAACGAAAATCAGCTTCTCCCATAGTACGAAGAATCATTCTAGCGTCTTGAGCTGACCCTTCCCAAGGCTGATAAGCTGCCAGAGCACCAGATACTGCTATGAGGAAAGGAAATCTCTTTTGCCGAAGATTCTTGGCAAATATCCCTCTTGGAAAGTGAAGTCCAATCCACCCATATAAGTAGTGAAGGGGACAAAAGGAACTAGCCCGACCTAGCTCACCACTGAACTTGGGGCTTGTAGACAGGCTGCTGTAAGTCCGCGTCAGACCATTGTAAAGTAAGCATAATATGGGAACAGCCAAATTGTATTCGGTACCTTTCACCATATTTACAGCTGGGATGAAAGTACCAGGACGAATCAAGTCACCACTCCAAGGCAGGGCGAACTTACAAAGAAAAAGAACAATCGCCGCAGACCTATAGACAATCTTCCCCAGAGTGCTATTGGCTGACAATCCTAGCAAAACGTAAGGACTGGGTTTCGAGCCAGAAGGTCGTTTCTCTGGAGGCATAAGACTGATCGGCCTATCAATATCTCCTGATTGGTCAAGTTTAGCTTTGGCTTTCCTTATGATATCGGTTTTCTGAGAATTAACAGCTCGAGGGTACCCACGAAACCAAAAATCAATCCAGTCACAATGCCGAACTCGGTCACTACGGCAAGATGCAGCAATAATTGCAAAAGCTTTGAAAAGATAGGAAAGTGCTGAAGGAGTATATACACAGTCGAAAAGCTCAAAGTGATTAGGGACTCTCTCTTGGTAATATTCTCCACTCATGAGACAACCTGATATCTGGAAGAAGAAAAATGAAGAAAGTAAGTCACACGTATGAATGTCGCTCAAATTCAATTTCAAGTATGAATATACCTGATAGATCTCCGACAAGGAAATCCCTATTTCCCCAATAGAAGTGAGGAATGTATTCGTTTCCGGACACCAGAGCTCACACAAAGCTCTATACATTCCATCAGGCCTACAATATTCATAACAAGCAGGTTCCAGCATAACAGATATGTTTCTAGTAGCCTCTCGGCCGCGCAAGGCTTCGAAGACTTCGTGCATCCATTCACCGAAACCATTGAGATACTGGACATCGCCACGACCTCGTATTTCGTCCCCCCATCGAGTGAATCTTGAAGCAATTTTTGAAGCAATTTGAGGAATGGGTACCATTTCAGCCGTTGTATGATGATACGGAAAAGAAAGAATCGGAGCCTTTTCAAAACGGCTAATGGGTCCAGCGCTCTTCTCAGCTCCATGACTATCGTTGTCACAACTCTCGTGCTCAACGATTCTCAAGGTAGTCAAAGAGTTTGGGCCATTCTTTTTCAGAGTTGCCCCATGCTGCTTGACTTTCGCATGAGGAAAAACAAGATAAGTGACCCCTCGTTCTTCTTCTTCTTCTAACCAACCATCTTCTGGCATAGCAATGTATTTCTCTGAAGTACTCATACCTACACACAGAAGATTGGATTAAAAGTTAGAATGCATTTGCAAAAGTTGACCATCGAAAAGCATCAAAGATCGAAGATCATTGCAAAAGAAGAAACGAAGATCAAAGAGAAAGCAAAGCAAAGGAAAAGATCAAGATTATCATTACCTTGAATGGATTTGATCGTCTTCTTGCCGAAGGAATCAAGTTTGCAAGATGGTTTTTGCAAAAACCTTGAAGTAGGGTTTTTAGACCTAGCTCCAAAGAAATACCGAAAAATAAGTTAGAAAAGGAGAGGAGACCCCTTTTTATAGACAAAGGGGGGTCAAAGGACGAGCTGTACCGCCATCCTTAAAAAAAAAAAAAAAAAAAAAAAAAAAAAAAAAAAAAAAATTTGGCCGGCCCTGGGGGGGTCTCTGGCCGGCCCTGGTCAAACCTGGCCGGCCCTGGCAAAAAAAAAAAAAAAAAAAAAAAAAAAAAAATTGACCTGGTCAAACCTGGTCAATTCGGGTAGATGAATAGTCAAAGATTATCTAACATCATGCACGAGATATACAAGAGCATAAAAAAAAAAAAAAAAAAAAAAAAAAAAAAAAAAAAAAGGTAAAAATGAGAGCAAAAAAAAAAATCGTTCTTACGAAATCTTGAACTAGGGTTTCTAAAAACCTAGTCGATTCAAGTAGATGGGTAGTCAAAGATCATCTAGATGCATGAAAGATGATCCAAGAATCAAATATCATATGATTCAAAAAGGTAAAAGAGAAGATCAAAGATCATTCTTGCAAAACCTTGAACTAGGGTTTCGTTTTTTTTAAAAAGGGGCCCACAAAGATCATTGCAAAAGGAGAAACGAAGATCAAAGAGAAAGCAAAGCGAAGGAAAAGATCAAGATTATGATTACCTTGAATGATTTGATCGTCTACTTGCCGAAGGAATCAAGTTTGCGAGATGGTTTTTGCAAAATACCTTGAAGTAAGGTTTTTAGACCTAGCTCCAAGAAATACCGAAAAATAAGTCAGAAAAGGAGAGGAGACCCCTTTTTATAGACAAAGGGGGGGTCAAAGGACGAGCTGTACCGCCGTCCTAAAAAAAAAAAAAAAAAAAAAAAAAAATTTTTTTTTTTTTTTTTTTTTGGCCGGCCCTGGAGGTTTCTGGCCGGCCCTAATCAAACCTGGCCGGCCCTGGCAAAAAAAAAAAAAAAAAAAAAAAAAAAATCAAAGATTGACCTTTTTCGCTTTTCGCTTGAAACGTCAATCCTTGAGGGGGCAATTTGTAGACATTGAAATATTGCCTAAAGCTAGAGAATCAGAAATTTGGCTAAGTCTGGAAGACTTTATTTCCCTGATGACCAGGGAAATTTTGCTTCCTTACATTCTGAAATTTGGCTAAGTCTGGAAGACTTTATTTCCCTGATGACCAGGGAAATTTTTACTTCCTTACACTTTATTTCCCTGATGACTAGGGAAATTTTTGCCTACACTCAGAAATTTGGCTAAGTCTGGAAGACTTTATTTCCCTGATGACCAGGGAAATTTTGTTTTACACTCAAAAATTTGGCTAAGTCTGGAAGACTTTATTTCCCTGATGACCAGGGAAATTTTTGTTTCCTTACACTTTATTTCCCTGATGACTAGGGAAATTTTTGCCTACACTCAGAAATTTGGCTAAGTCTGGAAGACTTTATTTCCCTGATGACCAGGGAAATTTTGCTTTACACTCAAAAATTTGGCTAAGTCTGGAAGACTTTATTTCCCTGATGACCAGGGAAATTTTGTTTTACACTCAAAAATTTGGCTAAGTCTGGAAGACTTTATTTCCCTGATGACCAGGGAAATTTTTGTTTCCTTACACTTTATTTCCCTGATGACTAGGGAAATTTTTACCTACACTCAGAAATTTGGCTAAGTCTGGAAGACTTTATTTCCCTGATGACCAGGGAAATTTTGTTTTACACTCAAAAATTTGGCTAAGTCTGGAAGACTTTATTTCCCTGATGACCAGGGAAATTTTTGTTTCCTTACACTTTATTTCCCTGATGACTAGGGAAATTTTTGCCTACACTCAGAAATTTGGCTAAGTCTGGAAGACTTTATTTCCCTGATGACCAGGGAAATTTTGCTTTACACTCAAAAATTTGGCTAAGTCTGGAAGACTTTATTTCCCTGATGACCAGGGAAATTTTTGTTTCCTTACACTTTATTTCCCTGATGACCAGGGAAATTTTTGCCTACACTCAGAAATTTGGCTAAGTCTGGAAGACTTTATTTCCCTGATGACCAGGGAAATTTTGCTTCCTTATACTTTATTTCCTTGATGACCAAAGAAATTTTTCTTGCTTCCTTACGCTCTGAAATTTGACCAAGTCTGAGAGTAAGGAAAGTACTATATCCCTATCGTCCAAAGGCTATATCTAAGTCAATAGAATGATACTTAGAGATGAGCATCCTTCGACAAGCCGATATACAAGGCCGAAGAATAATCAAGCTTAAGCTCCTACAAGTAAGCTTACGCTAGATTTCGACAAACTCATTGAACCTACCAAGTCAGAAAGGACCGGATCAAGAGTTAACTTGGTTAAAATCTAAGTCGCAGTAAGTCGATTCGGATTTAAGACCCGAACCACAAGTCGTTTTAATCAGACCGGTTCACTCAAGCTCAAAAGGATTAAGCTACCAGTGGAAGTTACAAAACCACTCGAATATGATCCTAACCATCAAGGAAGTTATGTAAACCACCTGGAAGTTTCTCTAACCATCCAAGGGAAGTTATAGAAACCACCAGGAGGTTGCTTCAACCACCCGAAGTAGTTATTCTCTACAATAACTACTTCGACCCTTATAAAAGGAGGGACAAGAAGAGAAGAAAGGATCTTTGGCCATAGCAACAAGATCCTACAAAGCTCCCGACTGAAGATACTTCAAAGCTCCGAAAAATCCCGGAGAAGAAGAATCGAAGATCGAAGCAAACCAAAGAAAATCGAAGACCGAAGATCGAAGATGAAAAATTGAAGATTCAAGTCCAAAGCAAGTCGAAGAACAAGCGAAGAACAAGTGAAGATTCTAGAAGAAGAAGAGTAAAGCAAAGCCCCTAGCCGATCACGCGCAAAGCCCGGAAGGATCAAGCACCGCAACGCTCTTCTCTTTTCATTTCCTCACTTGTTGTATCTTTGTACTTCGAAATCGAGTATCAAAGGATCAAAGACGGATTTCCCCGCAATCTCCTGATATACATTTTGTACTCCGCTCCCTCGAAGCGAGTCCTTTGAAATTTGTACTTGAGTGAAAATTCAAATATTTGCTCATACAGTATCACATGGAAAGAATGAAAAGCATCTATTCAAGATAAAAGGCCAAATAGCCTACATTGAGTGTTGTGTCTAAGATACTTAAGCAATATGATCAACCCAATCCCAACTCCAGAAAATGATAACAAGTAGCATCTCTTCTTTCAACATCAAATCCCTATTGAAATTTCTCATACTTTAAGCCCAAATCACCCAGCAAAAGCATTTACAAACAATACATTCCATATCATAGAATAGCCCTCTTCTGTCTACATCAAATCCCTAATGAAACTTCTCATACTTAAAGCCCAAATCACACAGCAAAAGCATTTACAAACAATCAATCCTATATCATAGCATAACCTTTGGTCATACCAACAAAGCTTTGACTGAAATTACGGTATCAGAAATGGAAGGACAAAAATATCAGCCATGTCTTGAAAAGATGTCACTCCACTCCATTCCTAAACCGGGTGCACACAAAAAACAAAAAAAGATGGAGTCACTTCCAGCTCCAGAAAGGGAAAAAAAATCTGAAGACAACATAATCTCTATCCTCCCACCATTTCTTCAACGTGTTATCAAAATGTAGGGTATTCTCATTCTTGGTGATGCCAAAATAAATGATCCCAACACTGGAACCAATAAATTGATGCCAGGATTGTAGAGATCGAATAATGTAGACCTATTGAGCTCCAACATAGATGGTAGATAAAAAAACCAATCAGCAATTTATGCCTGATTCAATCAAAATTAACCGAAGGGCTAAAAATTACCCATTCAACAACGAGATGTAATACAACACATACAGCCAATTCCATATTTATAGACTTCATACATGGAACTTAAGACAGAAAACAAATTTTAGAAAACATTGGAAAATTTTAATTACTAATTTTAAACAGGTTTTTTTGACTTTGCCCCCCACTTAATTGGGATAACTAAAAAGTACCCCCTCTAATCTTAATTTTCGAGTTTTACCCCTCCAAAAACTGCTTTTTTATTGCAAAAGACCATGTGGATTTACGGTCAACAAGGGGTAAGACTCAAAAATTAAGGCCATAGGGGGTACATTTTAATTACCCCAATTAATTGGGGGGCAAGGTCAAAAAAACCCTTTTTAAACCCTAAAACTCCCTAGGAACCATATGTGTGTGTGTGTGAGAGAGAGAGAGAGAGAACGAGGTTGTTCCAGTAGGTGAAGAAAGGATCCTAATGACTTCCTCGCATGAGATAGGAACAATGTGAGAGATCCACCACTATACAAATCCCAACAACTTAAGATTTGAACTAATGGTGCAACCCTCTTTTGCTTTTGAAATAGGATATAATACCTAAGAGCAAGGTAGCGTAAATATTAAAGAAACACTCCCTCTTTTTCTTCGCAGGTGTTCCCACCATCTATGACACTGACTATAGGAGGTAAACTTTTTAAACGCCCTCCAACTCCAATATAAACCCTAAGAAAACAAAAAATGAAAAATTACAGCGAGAAAATTTTATAAGTTAAAATAAAAATAAACATCTAAAGATTTTAAACTAACTAAACTATGAATCACCAACAAGAAACATGTGAGATGGCCTGCAATGCACCTTAGATGGTCCTACATCAATTCTCCCTACGTTGAAGAGAACTTGACTCCGTTGAGAATATATACAAGATGGATCTTTGCTCAACCGATGATGTAAGCTTACGTTTGACTTTTGTGTGATCAAAACAACAAGATATAATCAACAGTCCTATCCCTTCATTGCTCTGGTTGCCAATCAACTGTTGGATGAAGATATAAATTGATTTCTCTTCGTCACAGTTGAAAGTGTCGTACATCAATAACAAGAGCACCTCCATCAAATCTACTGGCTAATAGCCAAGATGAATTGATGCGAATACTTGATGGCCCACAATGCACCATAGTTGGCCAAGCATCAATTCTCCCTATGTTGAAGACATCTCGACTCCGTCGTATTGGATATTTGCTCGGTTGATGTTGTAGGCTTCTTTTTGGACCTTTATCTGATCAAATTACCAGGATGTTATCAACAGATCTATCCTTATGATGATCTGGTCTCCAATCAATTGTTGGATGTAGCTATACATTGGTTCCTCCTCGTCATGGTCCAATGGGTTGTAGATTAATGATTGATCCGGATCACATTCATAAAATCCATTGATCGATTAGAACTGCAAATAAGTTAATGACAACCACAAAGACCTTCAGACCATCCTTTGTCGGATTAGTAATATTCAATTAACTTTGATGAAGTGGTTGGATGTTGATCTCACAACAATCCTATAGGGGTTGACGAACAGAGGGTCGATAGTCGTTGAATGAATCTCAGGTGGATCTGAAACAATTAGATGAAGAGTTAAAGAAATCACATCGCAAGAAACATCATCTGATCTTTGGCACAAGAACGGTCCTCATTCTTTCTGCACGTAGTTATCAAATTTAGGCAACAAACTCTAATCAACAAACTTCAATCAAGAATTAAATATTAGTCCAGCTAGACATTGATGATTCCTCCACTTTTCCACTTAGGACATAGATTAAGAAGAAATCAAGGAGATTTGGAAATATATGAATTTAATCTTCAGTTATAACTAATTTCTCTTTTGTAAACAGTCCTAAGGGACTCAAAATTGTAAATTAGTAGTCAGCCACCCATCGGGAAGGTTATTAGGCATAGACAGCTTGTGTGAGAAGGTCGAAAAATAAAAGAAGTGCTTTCTCCTTTTTATCGTTGTTTTACACCCCTTCTTTCTCCTCTCTATTCTTCTATTTTTCCCCTTCCCTTTCTATTTCTTCTGTTAGTGCCAAGTATAGCGTGCAATATAACGAATCACTCTTTTACCATAATACAGAAAAGCAACCTGAAAACCCAACTTCCATCCCTACACCTATTCTAGAACTCACTAGTCCCTATGACCAGATATTAGGAATCAAGGGCTCCCAACAAGAAAATTACAGATTTTTACTGATAAAGAATCATCCCATACATCCTAAGACAATATTTCACCTATATTCATAAAATCAACTTTCCTCAACCAATTGAACTCTTTCAACCTACGAGCCCTTTATTGGAAGGTAGTATCATTTTCACTCTTTATCTTATAATTATTGTCACAAAGATAAATACAATTCCCTATATCAAACGTGACCTTATAACCACTCGGCTAGGCACATTAATAGTCTAGAGGAACCTTGAAGGGTTGCTACTCGGTTGCATAACTTGCATGAGCGTAGATTGCTTAATCAACAAGGAAGGTCGACTTATATGCCGACTAATCTTCTAGGTTCCTGGGCAGGCCCATCTTTAGTGAAGTTCCTTTGGGCATGTTTTCAGCACCAATCTTAGAGGGTTGACGTCAGGTTGAAAGTGAGTTAGAAAATTCTTGTCAATCTTTTGTAGAACCTTCATAATTAAAGTTGTGCTCCTTAATCGGTCCTATCTTGGTGCGTTACTTAAGACCAAGGTTCAAAATCACGGTATCGGTGGTGGTATTACTCAGCCCTGGACTGGTATGTACCGGCCGGTACAAGTTGTTGGCTCCTTTTTTCTTTTCTTTTTTTCTTTTTTTATCCTTCGCTTCTATAATGGTATCCATAAGATATTTGTGCTTAGTTGGGCTTCTACAATGATGGCCCATGATCTTAACCCTTAAGCTAATGCATTTGCCCACAAAAAAATGATTTATTGATTTAAATTATTGTTTAAGGGGATAAAAAAAGGCAAATAATGGTACCAGTGGCAATATCAGTCGGGCCCAAACAAGTACATATTGGCCGATGCATACGGGTATCGGTCGGTCTTTTGAACTATGGTTAATACTTGGATGATGATGATGACCCTAGGTGGCTAGGAGCCATTTAACCCTAAATATTTTAAATCTTTTCCTCCTCTTGCTTGAATCTTGTTCCTTAATTTGTCATATGCAGAGTTCAAGTTCGCAAATTCTTCAACCCCTTAATCTTTTATAACCTTTTGGCTTTCACTGGCTATATGAAACTGAGAGCTAGGTGATCACATCATGGATGTTGTTTTGGTTTTACTTGTTTCTGCATTTATCTTCTAGGACCTCTAAGTCACCTATTTTGTCATCTTGATGAAGGAAACTTGACTTGTTAAGTTGTTATTGATATTGCTTGTTCACTCATCCTCCAAATTTATATAGTTAATATGTCAAGGAGTCTTTCTCATACATTCAGATCACTCAATGGGTCATAATAAAATGTGGGTCTCACCAATAGGATCCCGCAAAGAACAATGGTAGGCACCTAACAGCCAATGACCAAATTCCTTCATGATATGAATGCATATACAAACAGATAATACACATTAGAGAAGATATTGATGAATGCACCAAAGAAGCAAGGTGCTAATCCGAAGTTAATATAGCATTCATCCTTATTTGGTAGAGATGACAGTAATGAAATCCAAAAAAAGGACTAGTTCATAAATTCATTGATAATCAGTCATATATAAGTTAAAAATAAAGAGCATCAGGGATACAGCACAAGAAATTATAGTTATGCATATTGGAATAAATTAAAGAAAAATATAACAGTAGTACCTCTTTCAATCTAGGAAAGATCACAATTTTCAGGATGTGATACAAAGTTTCACGAACCATTTTGTCATTGTCACAAATCCGTTCACGTAGTTTCTCTATTATGGCCAGCTTGTGCAGTTTAAGCTCTGATGGATTTTTTAGAACCAGATCCTTAATACCAGTTAATGCAGCTTCACGAATCAAAATAAAACGCTGCAGGTGAGCATCTTAATCATGTCGCAATGCAAGCATAAGATGAAAGAAACTACCGGCAAGTGAAATGACCATCTATAAAAGCAAATTCTTAGACATATTATAACAAGAGTACAAAAAGATGCATGCCTAAAACATCAAATTTACACAAAAAAATATACATCAAAAATAACAAAAACATACTTAGCACAACATCAATTTTACATCAGAACAAAAACCTGTGTCCAGTGATGCACGATGTGATAGCACAAAGTAATTCAAGGATGAGCCTTACTGGAAACAAAGGTAGATTCGTAAAAAATAAATGAGGTGTATAGGAATGTAGTCAATACAAGGTCAAAAGTAAAATGGTGTTCAGCTTTCTAACTATTCGAGAGGAGACGTATATTTCAAAATTTAGGCATAAAGGAAAATGACTTTCGAAGACAGAAGTAAAGCTGATAAGGTGTAACCACAATCAACAAGCCTTTTTCTCTATCTATATCATAATTGTGCAAAAAAATTGATTAAAAAGTAAAACTGGAAGATATACAGGGTGCACCTACAATTCTAGAAACAGCTAGTATGTTTATAGATACAGAAGATGTATATGATTCATTAATCCATGAGGGCATTCATTCCATTTTCAGAATATAAATTAGATATAGTGACGGGCAATGTCGTCAAGTGTGATCGCACAACTCTACATTGTCCACTACACATGTGATTTGTGCCATCGCATGTACCTTTTGTAGAGTATAGGGTTTTTTTTTGTTGTTGCTTATTAAAATATCTAAAAATTCTAAAGGACTTTGAAGAAATTTGATTATTTAACTTTTAGCACTACTATTACATTCATAGGAAAAAAAAAAGTAAATTTAAAAAGAAAAATATATTAAAAAAATGTATAATCTAATCCTTCCGATCAGACATCGAAGTGTCATGTTCCCTTTCCTCCTTGGTTGCTTTGGTGGCGAAGAGGGCACCTAGTATCCTCCAACTCCTCCCACCTGCATTCCTTTTCAGACTCGTTGTTTGTGTAGCTACTCTTGCAATGACAGTAGGTACATAGCAGTGCTCTGACGATCATCTGCATGACACCATTATCTCCTTTCTGATTTCTTGGTTAGCCTCGGGACATTCTCTTACCTTACCTCTGGGCTCTAAGCGGATGCGCCAAGTGTTGTTTGTGGCATGCTATGCCTTGCTATGGTGGCCGTATATATCATAAACAACAGCTTTATTCTTAGTCAGGCTTCTGTGGTGGTTGTACTTCCACCTAATTAAGAGATTTCAAATGGACAGAACCGAAAATCCCTCACACGCAGTCAAAGAAGCCATGAATGAAGAAGATAATTTGGAATGAGGAGGGAAAGAAAAGGGGGGTGTATAAGGGTTGGAGGTAACTAGCCGTTGGAAACATGTGTGATCGCACATGTTCTTTGTGCAACCGCACAGCTCCAACGGGCGGAAAAAAAAAATAGTCATCGGGGTGTGTGGTCGTACTTGACAATGTGCGACCGCACTATGCAATGTGTAGCGGCACACTTTGAGGCAATGGCCGACGAAATAATGTGTGCCTAAGAAGAGGCCGGGCAAACATACATGGGACTCGAGACCGCATATGTTTCTATGCGGTCGTACTTGATACATTGGTGTTGGGGTTCCCTCATCAGGCAAAACCAAGTTCGATATAGGAAAAAAATAAATCACAGGTTTAGTGCATGATGGTATCGTTCTAAAGTGAAACACTTTGAAACAAAGAGGTGAGAAAGGAGCGAAAAAAGTGAAAATGGTGAATTTTTTTCGGGTTCTTGAAGCAAGTCTCCATTATTGTTATTGCACTTCATCCCTTGGCCAAGAGACTTAAAAAGAAAGACCATTTTTCTACTAGTCCTTAGTTTGAGAGTGGAACTCTCCAGATTACCCATGATTTTTTCTTTTACATTGGTATGGGTTTTCACAAAAAAAAAAAAATGTATATTCTCCATTGTGTCGGATAGAGTGTTATTTATCTAAGATATCTAAGTTTGTGTTCGAAGCATAAACTTGTGATATCATGGAATTCGTACAGTATTTAAGGAAAAGTTGTTGCAACTTGTAAATTTCCGGTCACAAAATTGTATCGAGCGTAATAACAAAGGCCTCTCTCAAGGACAAACATGAGTTTTGTAAGGGTTCGACAAGTTGCCTATTGGCTAACCCCTCACCATGGAAATAGAACCAGATTGTCAAGTACCCTCGTCATTAAGTGCTCAATAGATTGGCTATAATGAAACCATATCAAGAGGTTAGAGTGTTGGGACCCTCTCCTCATTAGGTGAAACCAAGTTCGGTCTATCCAAAAATGAAAGAAACCTTATCTCTCTTTGGCATGGCTCTAAGGTCATGTGTTGCATTTTGGTCACATCACTTTACAACACATTTTCCCTTGGTGTTAAAGAAAAAGAGAGGGTTAAGCAAGTTACAATTTCAATGGGAATTCTTTGTTGCTCAATAGGAAGCCATTGGTAGTTTCTCTCATCAATTTTCGCCACATCGCCAACCTAGTAGAATTGTGGCATCTCTATGCTTTTGTGAAGAAGTGGTTTTGTGGTGGATGTTGGTGGGTTCTTGAAGATAGTGAAGTATTGAGCAAGAGACTAAAGAAGAATGACTACCTTTGTATTATTCTTGGATTAAAGATAGGATTTTCCTCCAACCTGGCCCTTGGGTTTTTCCCTTCCATAGGATGGGTTTCCCACATGACTGTGGTGGTATGTGTGCTTCAACCTTATGGTGTTTCCTTCTTGTGTTTGTTAGTTGGCTTATACTTTTGGTCTTGCGATTAATCTTAGTGGTTGCAAATACAATACTCCTAGTGGTTGTTCTCCGTTTGGTTTACACAGTGGTAAACGAGTTTGTGTTTATTCCAAACACTTAATAAGAGTTATAACTATAATAAGGGCATTATTAGAGAAAAGATTTGTATGCATGCTACTTATACCCCATAGGAACATTGATGTCGAAGTTGCCACCTTCATGCTTTCCAGCAAAGTAATGACATCCATTCTTCCGCTTATTGATCTCTCAGTATATCGTGTTTCTCCAGTTTACTTATTTGCTCCCCCACATTTATAGGATGATAAGGGTTTGAAAATGAACATAGTAGCACTATATCTTGAGAATTGAGATTTACACCAACACACACTACTTACGCACTGTAGCCTGTAGCCTGCAGCCTGCAGGAGCAATCCATCTCTCCAGTAAACAAAAGGCATATCTTCCATTGATTACCTAGCTGGATAGAATATAATCATGGTACGAACTCTTTTTCAAAAAAAATGATTCATACAACTATTGATGGAGCAAGTTCAACTTTGCCTAAAAAATCACCTATTATTCATGTTTTTCACAATCTTCACGAATAGCTCCAGACAAACAATAATTTTTTATTGGATAGAAGAACATCAACTCATCGCCATTGTTTCTTCCCCTTGTTTTTTTTTCCTTGATTTCTTACGGTGTACATAACTTTTTTTTTTAGCAATTCCTCTCCAAGCAGGAGAGGATGGGGTTAGCCATACCCCAAGCAATTATATTAAAATAAAAGAGAGGTTACAAAGTACAAAGCAAAGAGCTTATCTCCTTGGTACGATTAGAAGAAAAACCGCCTGACCAGCTCCTCGCTAGTGCTAAAACGTTCCTCCACACCATATCCGCCGAGGAGGTCTTGTGTGAAAAAATTTTGGAGTTCCGATCGCGCCATAAGCCCCAGCAAATGCAGATCACGAGGAAATCCTAAGCCGATCGAAGCTTCTTCCTTATACGTCTAGCACGCCACAAAGTCCAGAGGGATCGACTGGGGCCTGGTTGACCCTTGACCCCTAGGCAGTCCCGCAGTCTAAGCAAAATATTCCTGGGGTAGGAGCAGTAGAGAAACAAATGATTAGCGTCCTCTCTTCCTGAATTGCAAAGGGGACAAAAGAGATCTTGGGCATTCGGGTTGTTCCGGCGCATCAAAGAATCTATGGGACATGAATATCCGCGTCTTCAAGGGGGCAGATGCCTTCCAAAGATGACTAGCTATGGGACAGATTATACCTCCAGAGTTAAAGAATCTATAGAATGATCTGACCGAGAAAATCCCAGAAGAATCCCACTTCCAGCTAGAGAAATCTTCGACTTGGCCGATCTAGAAAGACCCAAAAATTTGGTAGAGATCCAATAGTTGACCCTGCAAGATAGGGGCCACAGTTCTTCTGAATTTAACCGACCATGTAAAAGAACCGTTCGAGTAGCTAGTCTGCAATCTTGAAGAGGCATTTATATCCCAAGCAATCTCGTAAAGGTCAAGAAAGAAAGTAGCTAAGATGATGTTCCCGACCCACTGATCCGACCAGAATTTAATATTGCAGCCGTCTCCCAGACTAAGCCGGGTACCGACCTTAAAAGGTGCGCCCACTTTCAAAATGCCCTTCCAGAATGGGGAAATTTTCCCTGACCGACGACTTCTGGCTTGGAGTGAATTGAATCTACAGAAGTATCTATCTCTAATGATCTTCGACTAGTGATCCCCTTGATCATTCTGGAGCCGCCACCATCATTTCCCAAGACGAACTCGATTGAAGTCCCTTTGATCGTTCTGGTGTACATAACTTCTACTTACAACCAAGGAACAAAAAATCGATATATTTTGCGAAATATCGCGAAATATATCGGAAAAATGAAAACCCGATACGAAATACCAATGTTATTAAAACCGGACCGGCAGGACCGGACCGGGAACCGGCGAACCGGTAGGTAAATCGATCCGGTTCGGATATGAACCGGTGTTGGAAAACGAACCGGTATTGAACCGTCGGGCCGGGCGGTTTTAGGTATAAATCGGACCGGACCGGGCGGTTTTAGATATAAACGAACCGGTTTTTTTTTTTTGGTGCACAAATGCTCTCTCTATTTTTCTCTGGGTTTGACTGTGTTTGTTGGGCTGGTGAACCGGACCAGACCGGCCGGCCGAACCGGACCGGTACACAAACCGGTTCGTCCTCCGGTCCGGTTCTGACAACATTGCGAAATACCACCTGCAATCTCGAGCATAACTGAAAATGTCAAAATATCGAGCGATTTCGCGAAATATCACGATATTTCCACGAAATATTTCCATCTCCACGAAATATCGCGAGATTTTGTCGAAATTTCGCGAAAATTTTGAAAAATTTCGCAAAATTTATCCGAAATTCTGTGACTGACTGGTTATAAAAGGGGACTGGGGGGCCTGGTTCTCAGCAGCTTATTTACATATAATAACATTTAAGTAAATGTCGTTTTACTTAAATATCAAAAAAATCAAAAAACAAAGGAATCAAAAAATAAACTTTCAATTTTAGTAGGAGAAAACAGTTTTTATGGATTTTTATAAAATCTACATTGTGAGAAAAGTGATTAAATCAACTCCTTTTTAGCTCAAAAAGTTCCACAAGATATAGAAGTACGAGTACATCTAGAAAACCATGGTCCGTCTTAGAAAATTTTGAATGTATAAAAACTTTTCTATATAAAAACTCTTTTTTTCAGACTTAGTAAAAACACAATGTTTCACATTTCAACATAATTTTTGCACAATTTCAAATTTGCATAACTTTCTTGTTTTAAGTCCGCTTTCAAAATCGTTTGAAACATTATTTTAACAATCAACTAATCTTTATTTCAAAAATATTTTTATCCAAAAAAAAGATTAAAAAATATTTGAAAAATATATATTAAAACCAAACTAAATAAGATTGCACAAGACTCACAGACTCAATACATTGAATACATGTTATGTGAAGCTCTACACCCCTAGATAGGGTACACATATTATTTGAGTGTTCCAAAGTGTGTATCTATACTTGGTTTATGACTATCCGGAGTTTCACTACAAAAATTCCATCAAAAAATCAATATTTCCACCATTTCTACAAAATTGCAATATTTCCACACTGTCGAAATATTTCCACGAAATATTTCCATAACCAGAAGGTCGAAATTTCCACCGAAATGGAGATTTCGAACCTTGCTTACAACCCACGTTTTTATCGAAGGCAGTCCAATTCTAAAAGCAACACATTTTTTTCCAAGGTCAACCCCCTTCTAAGAAAACTCTCTTTCCCTTCTTCCTCCTCTGCTATGTCCTTGCAGATCTCTGCCCACCCTCGCATGTTGCCGCCTCAATCGCTCATCGGTCCCATTCAACCCATCGTCAACGCCTCCTTGCTCCTCCTCCTCCTTGATGGGGATCAGATGAAGACTTACCCACGGCGACATTGCAGAGGATGATTAGAGCTTCAGTTTACTTTAGACAAATCCATATTCAAACACCGTTTACTTAGTCTTTTATTATTTTAAGTTATTTTCCATGTAATAGTTGTAGTTTTACTTTTATCATACTTAGTATATCATTTTAAGTTATGCGTTGGATGAAGGGCATATGGCATCACTGGGATGTAATAGGATTTTTAAGTGGACCTTTGGATATACGACACATAAGCTAGGAGTGAGAAAAGAGGAAAAAGAAAAAAAAAAAGGAATTTTTACAAATCACCCCCTTACTAATATTGATATTAAAAATAGCCCCTTTACTTTTTAAGTGTTATTAATAACCCCTCACATATTTTGACATTGAATAAAATCCCCTACCATGACCTTTTTACACTGGAGTTAAATGAAGAAACTTAAAAAGTGAGGCGCAAAAAGAACATTATGGGATATTTTATTAAATGTCAGAATATGTGAGGGTTATTAATAAATATTAAAAAGTGAGGTTGTCATATCAATTTTTGTTAGGGGTGTATTTGTAATATCAATTTTTGGTCTCTCTCTCTCATGTTGCTAAAGGAGGGTCTATTTAATACCTTCTCATCTTATGTAATATTATGTTACTGAAATAAAATTGAAGTGATTTGCTGAATTTGTGTTTCTTCTTCAATTCTCGAAGATAGTAAAGATTCCATAGACCCTGAGTAAGTCCGGTGAGGTACAATGACTCTATATCAACGTCTTCGACATTTCTCACTTTCTAACGCTCGACTTCAACATCCCTAAGCTCACAAAGCCATAATCCATCATCCCCAACGTAAATCCTTCACAAGCCAAGACTTTCATCGCCTTCCATCATTATAAATCCAGAAACCCTTACAGCTGAACCGAAAATCTCATCACAAACCCATCAAACCACCTCCGAAGTCCAAAAATTTGGATCCTATAGCTTCTTACATCATCTCTCCATCTTTCAATACCAAAAGTCCCAAAAGGTAGAGCCAAATTGGGATCCAATTGAAGCCAAACTTCAAATCTGGGAACACAATCCAAATTTGGGAAAAATCTAGAGCTGGCAAACGGGTTAGGGTTAGAGTTGGCGAATTAGGGTTGGCATGTTGGAACGGCTCAACCCTAACCCTAACTCATTTATTAAATGGGTCAACCTTCCCAACCCTAACCCTAAGCTGGCTAACCCTAACCATAACCCATTTAACCCTATTAATCTAAAGATTCTAAATGTACACTATTCAAAATAATTTAATCTTTTATTAAAATTTACCTATCACATAATCCAAAAATTTATTGACTAATCCAATATAAGAAGCAATACAAATCAACCATATAATTCTATACAAACGAAAGGAAATAGGTTGTAGACCTCATGGACCTAGTCTAGTGGGACTGTCAAAGGACAAACTAAAGGAAATGACTAAAAGTCTAAAGACTAAAACCCACTAATAAGTAGAAAAGTAATTGAGTAGAAGTCTAAAAGACTTTGATTTCCCCAACTTCACATCGTCACCAAAGGACAAACTGACAAAGTACTCCTGAAATGGAATAGAAGCACGGGCCGAAGAGGACTTCGGGCTTTCAGTGTAATGATGGGTGGCACCGTGGCAGTCACAGACTCACAGGATATAGGAGTCACGGGTTAAACAGGTTACATGGGTCGGGTCAAGTTGACCTATTTTTGAGCGGGTTGACAAATGTTGAACCCTAACCCGACCCATTTAATGAACGGATCGATTTAGGGTCGGGTTAGGCGGGCCGGGTTAGTGGGTCGGATTAGCTTTTGCCTGCTCTAGAAAAATCCAAGATTCCCTTATCTGAATCCTACGAAATTCATCCCATCGATCACTTATTCATAGACCTATAAACCAACCAAAATTCTTTGCAATCTGATCATCACAAGTAGATCAAACCTCCAGTTTATCTTCTCGCTGCCATTAAAATCTGCACCACGTGAGGAGCCACGAGCAATTTGACGGTAGATTCATGTTGTGATGTCCCCAAGAACAACACGAAATGCGACGATAAGCTTGCTGAACTTTTGCAACGAACATCCATCCAATCAAATCACCAGATCTTCAAAGGGAAGTCCTAATCTTGGCCTATATCCAATTTGAATATTCATAAACTTTGTGTTGATATCTCCAGTAGAACTTATAATTTTCATTGCTTTGCTTGTTATATTTACCTTCAGCAAAGCATATAGTTACATGGACTTACGGGATATTCCTTGATTGCATTATCGCGTATAGTTTTTTGGTTTCTTGATCGTATCTTTGTTTGCAAATCATAGCATCCTAGTTTCCCTCTATTAGAATTGTCATTTATCACTTCTCCTCCTCCTCCTCCTCCTTCTCCTTCCTCCTCACTCCATTCTTCTTCCTTCTCCTTCTCCTTCTCCTCCTCCTTTTCACTCCTCGTCCTTCCTCATCATTTCCTTCTTCTTCTGCATTCGGCCTCCAAATGTCGAATGTATTGCATATGCATTCGGCCTTCATCGCCGAATGCATAGACGATGCACTCGGCCTGGAATGGCCAAGTGTCTCTATGTCCAGGAGGAGGGAAAGAGGACGAAGAAAGAAGGGTAGGAAAAAGGAGGAGGGAGACGACGGTTGTTTGTTGCATGGGGCCAATGGCGGCGGCAAAGGTGGGCAGCGGTCGCCACATGATCGGTGGCGGCGGGCCTGGGCTCCCCTTAGCAAACGGCCAGGGACGTATCGGGTACTATTCAAATTTTGAGTTGGGGCTGCCTTCAGCAATTTCTGGGCTGCAAGTAGAATTTCCCTAACTTAAAACCTTGAAAGCTGAAACTGGGTCTCAGAGAACACAAAAGGCTACATTCTAATCACACAAACAGCAGATCAAAAGGGCTTTCAATAAAAGAGAGGGAAGAACCCAAAGGGTACCTTTCCGTATCTTAGCATTGTGATGAGATGTCTGCTGAAGGAGCTCTCTCAGCGTCAGCCCCTTCTTGTTCACGGCCAGGCCGGCCCTCTCCGACGCGATGCTCTGCTCCGGAAGAACGATGGCTGCTCATCCACCCCACACCACACACCAAGTAAAAATTACACATCCCTGCGCATCCGAGCCGTAAAGAGCAAAGATCGCGACGGTACCTTTGGATTTGATCTGGGTGTTGGTCGCATTCTTCGGAGGGGGCAGTTTCCGGCCGATCTTCCGCTTTATTTTCTGGGAATAGACGGATTCATCAGCGAGGAGATGGCGGAGGAGGAGAGATTAGTGAAGACGAAAGGAGAGGGGGTTTACTTTGAAGTCTACGCCGCCTTTGGGCTTCTTCGATGATGCTGGCTTCGATCGCACCATGATTGCTCTACCCCCAAACGGAGCTTGTCAACTTCGAGGGGAGAGAGAGAGAGAGAGAGTTAAGCCGCGCAGAGAGAAGAGAGAGAGAGAAAGGGAGGGAGAGATGAGGAGAGGAGGAGACGCTTTTATAACGGCGCGCTTGCGGGAACGCACCCAACCCGATATCGAGCTCGAGTCTGCTCGACTCTGCTCGATCAACGAAAAAGGCCGCATGCGATGCAAATCAGCGGTCAGGATGCACGTATTTTCATCACAAGTTTTATGACGTGTTCCGATCACAACCGTCCACTGCACCCAGAGCCGACCAGTGGATCACACCCGGACGCTTTGATTGGATGCCACATCAGCCTGTAAAAAAGAAAATTGTACTAATTTCTGTACTGACTACACTGTGTAGTACATGTTGGTAAAGAATGTTGTTGCTGCTCCAAAGTACAATGTTTGGTTGCAGGAAGTTTTGATTACACAGTTGCAGTTTTGTTGTTTGGTTGCAGAGAGTTTTGATTCTGATTTACAACTGACAAGACGGTGAGTAAACCCTAGATCGAAGCAGGGCTTTACAAAACCCTAGATGAGGTTCTTGCACCAGAACTGACACAAGGGCTTTAGAAACCCTAGATCGAGGTATATAACCCACAAATCATTTTAAAAAAAAATCCCACGACAAAGATTGGTAATAGGTTTAGGGTTTAAAACCCTATATCAGATATTCGCAATAGAGAGAAAAGGGGGAAAAGGGCTATAGATCAAACTTTCACAACAAAGAGAGCTGAGAAGTCAAATATGAAAAAGTCACAAAGGAGTCGTCGTAGATGAACAATCGTTACTGTAGAGAAACCAATACCACTAGAGAACAACCAAATAGAGGACAAGAACTAACCCTAGATAGCAAGGGGATCGGGTTTTTTTCGTTCAAACCCAAACATCGGGGTCGAACATTAGAGTTGGAATTCACAGCAAATCAATGGGAGTTCCAACTCACGTCGTCGTTGTACAAAATCAACTACAGAATAGTTGGAACGGCAACAGTCTGAAAACTTAAACACACAACCAGATGCTGGAAAAATGCCCCAACACATATCGTTGTACAAAATCAACTACAGAATAGTTGGAACGGCAATAGTCTGGAAACTTAAACACATAAACCAGATGCTGGAAAAATGCCCCAACACATATACTCTGGAACCCGTGGTTCGAAATCACCGCAACCAAGTAGGTCATAAAAGCTTGTGAAGCTCTGAAGTATCAAAAGGAAAATTCTACTAACATCCCACAAAATACTAAAAGCAACCATAACTTAATATCAAGAAAAAAAATCGATATGCCAATGTTCTATAACTTATGTCCCACATCCTTCGCTAAGGGGGCCTCAATCCTTGTAATCAAGTTAAGTCCAAATTAGAGGTGAAATTGGGCACTTCATCTAGACTGTAGAACTATTGAGAGAATAATCTCACATCGGCTTATTAAGAAGGTGGTGATATCCTTATAAAGAAGTGATGGGACCACAACCCATGACCTTGTTTTTGTGGTTAAAAGAATTTCTACAGAGTATCAAAGTCAAACGATCACATCCACCTGCTGAGTGGGGGGCCTACACTACTACTACACCCACGTGGAAAGAACCGGGGAAAAAAGAAATCCAACATGCATGTGAGGGGGAGTGTTGAAAGAATAGTTCCACATTGGCTGATTAGAGGGACGGTGAGATCCTTATAAAGAAGTGAGGGGGCCTCAACACTAACTTAATATGAAGAAGAAAAAAAAAATCAATATGCCAATGTTCTATCCCTCCTCCTTTGTTAAGGGCAACCCACGCACATCGTTAGTGTCGCAGATCTTGTCCAAGATGCAGCCCACCTCCGACGCTTTTCCCCACTGGCAACATTATCTCCTTCCTCCTTCCTTGACCTCCTTATTCCTGCCCCTTTTCTTCCTCCTCCCCTTCCCTCCTCCTCCTCCTGTAGATTACGCACTCAACCATTCCTAGCCAAAGTGTATCTATTGTGCATTTGGCCATGGAGGCCGAATGTTTTGATGATGTATTCAGTCCTCGTGACCAAATGCACAGTTGGTATGCTCTACCTGGAATGGCCAAGTGTGTTATTTTCAAGAGTAGGAAGAAGAAGGGGTGAAGAAGAACCCTTAAACATTTTAAATAATCCAGTTAGTTTGACATTAAGGGCCTGTTTGGTTGCTATGTAAATGGTGTGTGTACATTTGTTTGCACATGTCATGTGTAATTAAAGTTTCATTTGTTTTGATGAAACTTTATTTGCACAGTTTTATATACAAAAGCTATACAAATTGAGCAAGTGTGCATTTGTTTACACAGGTCACACCCCATTAACCAATCAATCCTAAACTGTTTGCACACATGTTTTCAAAATTACAAGCAAGAAACACAACAACAAAACGACCCCTAAGTTAAGAATCACATTAAACATTCATAGGGTACATAGTGCGATGGAATATCACATCTCGTTCACTGGTCCAATACATATGAGTAAGTGCCCTCAAGTTGAATTGTAGGGGATATGGTGTATGGATTGTAACCCACTCATGCATGGGAGACAATGTGGATAGTTGGATCCCAGTAACCAACTTAAGTTCAAATTGGAGGTGAAGTTGGGCACTTCATCTAGGCTGTAACTAATGAGAGACTAGTCCCACATCAGTCGATTAGGAGGGTGGTGAGATCCTTATAAAGAAGTGATGGGATCAAAACCCATGACCCAGGTTTTGTGGTTAGAGGAATTTTCAAATGGTATCAAAAGCTAAACCATCACATCCACATGTAGAGTGTGGGGCCCACACTACTACTATGTGGAAAGGACTAGGAAAAAAAAGAAAACCGGCCTGTATGTGAGGGGGAGTGTTGAGAGAATACTCCCACAGTGGTTGATTAGGAGGGCGATGAGATTCTTATAAAGAAGTGAGGGGACCTCAACCCTTGAGATCCCGTGCCCCTTCAAAACGGCCATGAGGGGAAGGAGGCAACAGGTATATGAAGGCAAAATCCCACCATAGTCGATGTGGAATTCGGACTAATAACTCAACACCCACCCGCACACAAAGCACATTTCAACGAGGACCTACCCGCACGCGGATAGGTGTTTCAACATGGAGAAAGAGGGGTGTGATGGGTCTCTTGGAAGAGTGGAGTGGGTTTAACTCTGATACCAAGTCACGAATCCCGTTCCCCCTCTAAATTGATCATAAAGGAGAGGGGACAACATGTATACGAAGACACGAAATTCCCACACCTAGTCAATATGGGACTGACTGCTCAACAAGAACAATGCACAAGTATATGTCTACCATGATCATAATATATTTTTATGTGTGAGATCTAGACCCTTAAAACCCAGCCCGAATCATTACGTGCAGTAGAAAATTTGCTCAGACAAAATCTGGTTTGCTCGGAACCATCGAACGAACGAACCAAGGGTCTATAGGAAGGTCTCCATGCTGCTTCAACCTTATTTCAGGGACATTCTTTGTGGATCGAGGGAGAATCTAAAAGTGTGATCTCACAATTGTCTTAAGCTCCCATCTAGTCCTCTCTTCTTCAAGACTGCGAATATATTTGCTAGAGGCTTGGGAGCTGTAGACAACAAAATTTTTCTAAAGCCAGAAAACCAAAAATTTGGCTAAGTCTGGAAGGCACTATTCCCTGATGACCAGAGAAATCTTTCTCTATACTTAGAAATTTGACTAAGTCTGTAAGGTACTATTTTCCTAGTGACTAGGGAAATCTTTCTTTATACTCCGAAATTTGGCTAAGTCTAAAAGACACTATGTCCCTAGTGACCAAGGAAATCTCGATCTACACTCGAAAATTTTGCTAAATCTGGAAGGCATTACTTTCTTGATGATCATGGAAATCTTTCTTAATACTCAGAAATTTTACTAAGTCTGGAAGGCATTATTTTCCTGATGACCAGGGAAATATTTTTCTATACTCAGAAATTTGACTAAGTTTGGAAGACACTATTTCCCTAGTGACCAGGGAAATCTCGATCTGCACTCTGAAATTTGGCTAAGTCAGAAAGGCACTATTTTCCTAATGACTAGTGAAATCTTTTTCTACACTCAGAAATTTGACTAAGTCTGGAAGGCACTATTTCCCTAATGACCAACAAAATCTCGATTTACACTCTAAAATTTGGTTAAGCCTGGAAGGCATTATTTTCCTAATAACCAGGAAAATCTTTCTCTACACTCAGAAATTTAACTAAGTATGGAAGACAGTATTTTTCTAGTGACCAAGGAAATCTTTCTTTACACTAAAAAATTTGGCTAAGTCTGGAAGGCATTATTTCCCTAATGATCAGGGAAATCTTTCTCTATACTCAGAAATTTGGCTAAGTCTGGAAAATACTATTTTCCTGATAACCAGAAAAATCTTTCTCTACACTCAGAAACTTGACTAAGTCTAGAAGGTATTATTCCCTAGTGACCAGGGAAATCTCGATCTGCACTCTGAAATTTGGCTAAGTCTAGAAGCCCTATTTCCCTGATGACCAAGGAAATCATTAACTACACTCAGAAATTTGACTAAGTCTAGAAGGCACTATTTCCCTAATGAACAGGGAAATCTTGATCTGCACTCTGAAATATTGCTAAGTATGGAAAACATTATTTCCCTGATGACCAGGGAAATCTTTCTATATACTCAAAAATTTGACTAAGTCTGGAAAATGGGAGAGTAGGAAAAATGATATATCCCTATCATCCAATGACTATCTCTAAGTTAGTAGAATAATACTTAGAGATATTCATCATTCGACAAGCCGATATACAAGGTCGAAGAATAATCAAGCTCAAGCTCCTACAAGTAAGCTTACACTGGGTTCAACAGACTCGTTAAGTCCACCAAGTCAGAAAAAGATCGGATCAAGAATTAACTTTATCGAAGTTTGAATCATAGTAAATCGACTCGGATTCAAGATCTGAACCACAAGTCGATTAAATCAAACGGGTTTACTCAAACCTCTACCATAAAAGAAAATTGGGAGCAGAAATTTGAAATTCAAAAGGATTAACCACCAGTGGAAGTTACAAAACCACTTGGAAGTTACTCTAACTATCTAATGGAGTTATAGAAACTACTGGGAGGTTGCTTCAACCACCCGAAGTAGTTATTCTCTACGATAACTACTTCAACCCTTATAAAAGGAGGAAGAGGACTTGGGAAAAAAAAGGTAGATCTTTGCCATAGAAGAAAAGTCTACAAAGCTCCCGACCGAAGATACTTCAAAGCTCCAAGAAATCCCGGAGAAGAAGGATCGAAGATCGAAGCAAACCAAAGAAAATCAAATATCAAAAAAGAAGATCTGAGGTCAAAGATTGAAGATTCAAATTCAAAGCAAGTCGAAGAACAAGCGAAGAACAAGTGAAGATTCAAGAAGAAGAAGAGTAAAGCAAAGCCCCTAGCCGATCACACACAAAGTCCAGAAGGATCAAGCACCGCAACGCTCTTCTCTTTTCTTACTTGTTGTAATCTTTGTACTTCAAAATTGAGTATCAAAGGATCTTGGATGGATTTTTTCGCAATCTCCTGATATATTTTGTACTCCACTCCCTCGAAGCGAGTCCTTTGAAATTTATACTTGAGTAAAAATCAAATTTTGCTCATATAAATATTTTGGCACGCCCGGTGGGACATCCATCTCCTTTCATCCCTACATTTCATTGGTTCTCATACTCAAAGTTTTCTTCCCTTCGAATAATTCTTCAATTTCAAGTTTTCAATATGGTTGGTATCAGCGATGCTATGATCGCTCCCGTCACAATGCCCGTTGTTGAGTCTAATACACTCCAACAAGACAACCAGGAGAATGTCATCACAAATGCTAATATTTCGGCATCCAAGGAGGGCCCTGCACTATGCGTCTACACTAGGCGCACGAGGACTACTTCTTCACTTGTACCTGAAGTCGAAGCTGAGGGAGATATCCAACGCACTAAGGAACTCGGGGTGAGAGATGAAGTAATCTTCAATCCCGATGGTCACGTGGACGTTGTTACCTATCATGACTATGTCTCGGAAGACGATGTTGAGACTCTAGAAGCACGCTAGGAAGTTCGCCCAAATTCTACTAGCTCCATAATGACTAAACTTAAGGAGAAAGTACGATAAATGGGCCAACTCATGGCTCAAATGGTCTAGACAATGGCAGAAAAGGATTGTCAAATCAACAGTCTTCTCCAAAAGTGGATACTAGGGATAAGGCTTTGGTTCCTACAACAACCATGGCCCTCCCTACGACTACACAGACATTGATGCCACCGATGATCACTTCTCCAGAAAATAGGTGCAATCATGCCTAGATCTTCGCCTATGATTGTTCAACAATTACAATCGATGGTCGTGAGTATGATCCAAGCAAGGGGAGATGGATTTTCTAAGTCCATAGTAGGGTACACTAAGCCCTACGCCCAACGTATTCAAGACTTACGCTTTCCAGCAGGATACAACCCACCCAAGTTCCAGCAATTTGAAGGAAAGGGTAATCCAGAGGAATACATTGCCCACTTCATAGAAACTTGTAACAATGTCGGCACTTATGGCGATGAGATAGTCAAACAATTTGTTCGGTCTATCAAAGGGACCGCATTCGAAGGTCTATCGATAGCTGGGAACAATTGGAACGAGAGTTCCTCACTCGGTTCTACAGCACTTGGCGTGTGGTGAGTATGGTGGAACTTACTACTGTCAAGCAACGCAAGGATGAAAAGGTCGTAGATTATATCGATCGATGGAGAAACCTTGCTCTCAACTCACAGGATTGACTCTCCGAGTCCTCGGCAATAGAGATGTGCATTCAAGGAATGCATTGGGGATTACTCTACATTCTCTAGGGAATCAAACTCAGCTCCTTCGAAGAATTGGCCACACGAGCTCACGATATGGAGCCTAGCCTAGCCACTCACGAAGATTCCAAGCCAAGGGACTTTTCGAAGTCTAAGGCAAAAAGCAAAGAAAAATTATCAGCCCCAAAAGCAAAACAAGCAAATGTTCTGAACATCGCTTCTTCTTCAAAGCCCTTAAAAGTGAAAGTTAAACCAGACAACACCAAACCTACTCCCGAGTCTTCACAACAAAGGCCACCCCGGATGACCTTAGAAGAGCTCCAAGCAAAGAAGTATCTCTTTCCAGACTCGAAAGTCTCAGCTATGTTCAACCAACTCTTGGAGGAGAAGGTGATTGAAATACCTTTATCCAAGAGACCAGAAGAAACAAATAGGGTTGATGATCCCTTATATTACAAATATCATAGGGTCGTGAGTCACCCTATCGAAAAATGTTTTGTGTTAAAAAAAAAAGATCATGTCATTGGGACGACAAGAAAAGATTAAGCTGCCTTCTGATGAGATAATTGCAATTAACATGACATCCATTGTCTTCGGCTCTCTCCCACCAGTTCAAATTCCAGTAGCAAGGAAGAGGCTAGTTCTAAAGATAAAATCTCCAGCCCTCCGCAAGAAGCAACATTGTTCAGTAAGGGGGCATATTCATGTTACTCGGGTTGCAAGCCTGGAGGCACCACAACTCAGAATACAGATGTGCAAAAATCACATCGAGAATTATGCAGGTCTACTAAAGAAAGAAGCCTCCTTGCTTCTAAAAGAGAAAGACTCTTCTCTCGAAAAGGAGGATTCTGAACAGAAGGAAGGATGTACCTTGGTGGTTTCAAATAAAAGAACCCCTCGAGTCCCTCTCCATAAAGTATCTCCCATGGTCTTCGATAGGCCTAAGAGAATGAGCGAAAGGACTTACGTCAAGAAGTCTTTGCAGAAGAAAATCCAAAAGAAAAGTATATCCAAAGTTCCTCCAACCGATGATGAAGAAATGCTACATCAAGCCATCCTGGGATCTCTTACACTAAAAGACTTCATTCTTGAAGATTTCTTCAAAAACGATTTATCCTCTTTGTCAACTTGCTATACGGCAGAAGTTAATGAGAAAGAATCAAATGAGGAATTAACCCTTCAACCTCCAGAAGAGTTAGATGATATATCTCCTGTTAAGCCGATCGAAGGAAACCTCGTAGCTACTTATGATGAAGCTATGCTACATTTGCCACTTGTAGAGGTTTTTCATTTTTCGAAAGATGCACGTCATGCTATGGCTGCGGCATTGATTGACCCATAAAGTCATCAAATAAAGACCAAAGTAGAAAAGTTAGTCCAATGTGATATGATTATCTCCTTCTCTGACGAAGATTTACAGTTGGGAGCTCGGGTTGCACAACCGACCCCTAATGTTTCTGGTTATATCAATGAAAAACCAGCAACTCGTATATTGATAGATGGTGGATCGGCTGTCAACATCATGCCTAGTCAAACCATGAAGGACTTGGGCATAAAAAATGATCAACTTTCCAAAAGCAAATTGGTTATTCAAGGCTTCAACCAAGGGGCATAGTCAGCTGTCGGCATCATACGCTTGAAATTGTCAATCGAAGAACTTGACACTATGATACTATTTCATGTCATAGACTATCAAACATCTTATCGACTCTTACTCGAAAGACCTTGGCTACATATGAACAAAATCATGCCTTCAACACTACATCAATGTTTCAAATATCACCAAGGGGGCATCGAGAAATGTGTTATGGCAGATGATAGATCATTCAGTGAAGCAGAAGCTTATCTCGTTGATGCCAAATTCTGCCACAGTAAGGGCTCTGTTGTCAAGGAAACATCATCCATCAAAACTGCAAACTTTCTCCAATAAACAAAACCAAAGGAAGTAACTCCATCAATCAGAATCTCTCCGAATATTCCAACCCAACGTCATACACAGTTTGGTGATTGCGAATGTGATAAATGCCTCGAAGAGGCTCTGGAACCTGAAATATGAAGATGATGAAGATAGGCGAAGGAAAAACAAGAAGAAGTTATCATAACAATCTCTCAAACAAAGATATGAGAACAGTAACCCGGAAGTAGGTCTACTTAGCCAACCTTCAGGGAAGTTTCATTTTTATGTCCTTTATCCGAAGAAATCAAATCAGCAAGTTGTGTCATTTCAAAAGATGAGTATCAAAGGAAAACAAAAAGGTTAATACATATCCCTCGAAAATGGTGGAATATGCTCCAATGTTAAGTTTCTTGCCACAGAGAGGCTAAAAAGATAGGACAACCACCATTCACTCCTATGCATATAAAACCATCAGCCTCTTTTACAGACGCTAACTTGGTCACTTTAAAAGAGAACCTGGTATTGCCACTGCACAGCCTAACATTGGCTCCTAACTCAAGTAAGGGAAATTCTATATTTAAGCTAGAAGGAACATGGGGAAGCGAAGCATCAAGTATCCTAAACAAAGTTGGATTAACTCCAAAAGATGTTGAACGTTTAGATACTTTACCACCACGAACAACCCCCTTATCGTTTAACTAAAACCCAAGAACAGCTCTTCTTGGCTGGAGAAAGTATACCACAAACTCGACCTGGCCTTGGAGCCAAACGAGTCCCCATTGTGATCAAAAGAAGCGTAAAAGAAACTATGTCCTCAAACTTCATTGAAGCCCAAGATGAAAAAAACTATGCAAAAGCTCTATATGATACAGATGATGATACAATGGAAAAACAGAATCTCACTAACGCAGACGGAGACCTTCAGACATTGTCTAAGTCAGCAAAAAGAAGATGACGATGTGCAAAGAGGAAAGAAATACTGATGGCACAATATAAGATGCCCGAAGTACATCACCGGTCAAAGCTAAATCAAACTTCAGTCTTTGAGAGGATAAAGAAACCAAGAGTCAAATTTGAAATCGTAACAAATAATCATCCACGACAATTAGTATATGACCGACTTGAACTTTGAAAAGCCCACCCGCCTTCATCATAAGCGTCATGCCAACTATAAAAACATCTCAAATCGGCAACGTGTTTCTTTTCAGCGTAACAGTTTAACTTGGTTTGAGTTCCACCTCTTCAGAATGCTCTTATGACGATCAGTATTGTTGCAGCTTCTGACTCTACTTCCAGATCTGCAAGTTTGAAAGCATCTTCTTCCTCTATATCAAAAAAGAAAATAGTTGTATCTGTCAATCATGTTACTATTTTTATTGACTACATCGATTGTTCATCTTCTTCTTCGGACAGTGAGTTAGCTGATGCACCCCCAGTCCTCAAAGAAGGGGGGCAGTCCACTGTGGATGATTTAAAAGAAATTAACCTCGACACTGAAGATGAGCCATGACCGACATTCGTCAGTTCTCTCCTGACAACAAATGAAGAAGTCGAGTATGTCAAGGACATCTTCGATTGGTCCTATAAAAAAATACCAGGTATAGACCCCAAAATTACTATTCATCAGCTTGCTGTTAAGCGCGGTGCTAATACTATCAAGCAAAGCCAAAGAAGGTACCGCCCAGAACTTATCCCGCAAATTGAAGCCAAAGTGAACAAACTCATTGAAGCAGGGTTCATTAGAGAAGTTAAGTATGCTACTTGGATCTCTAGTGTTGTACCCGTGAAGAAGAAGAATGGGCAAATCAGAGTATGTGTCAACTTCAGAGACTTGAATAACGCATGCCCTAAAGATTATTTTCCTTTACCAATCACCGAACTTATCGTGGATGTTACGATGGGATATGGAGCTTTATCCTTCATGGATAACTCCTTAGGGTACAAGCAAATTCGAATGGCACATAAAGATAAGGAACTCACAGCTTTCCGACACTAAAGGGCATCTTTTGTTATAAAGTAATATCTTTTGGACTGAAGAACTCAGGAGTTACCTACCAACGAGCTATGCAACGGATCTTCAATAACATTCTTCACCAAAACCTTTTTTTTTTTTTAAGGATAAAAACTAATCTATTACTGGAAAATAAAGACAATTACAGGACACGGCTTGTCTCAGAATGAGCAAGCAGATCACACGACCAAAGAGTCCACAGTAACAAGAAAACCCTACGTCATCGCACGGGGAGCAGACCGACTAGCCCCCGGACTAGAGGAAATACACAACACTCAAGATTAAAATCAGAGTAACATTAACACCAGTGAACTAGAGCAGCAGCTATCTAACTGCATTAGCTAGCCCCCCTACTAGCCTCGTAACCCTATCAGATTGTCCCTTTGGCCAAGATTCTTTATCTCGGAACGCAATCGTTGGATTCGGCATGGTAATAAATGACGGCCGGTTGGCAAGATGGGTGGGGCAATTGCTTGTACTGATCAAAGGAATCCAGGGGATGATCATCACCTGCTTCCTCCGCTCGATCTATAATCTCCCCAGTTTCACCATCGAAATCCTGCAGAACAACTGACGTCGGATCATCCGATAATCCCACTACCTTCCGAGCCAAATTCTTTCGATGAACTCGTTGAATGGCAGGAATTGAAAGGCCGGGGCTTCCTTCTCGACGGCTCCGTCGAGTAGTATACTTAGTACCGCCGGCATAAATACCACTCCCACTAGCGTGAGCGAGGGCAATCGGAACCCCTCCCCCCTCGCTAGCTATACATTCTGTTTGCGTAACAGCTTCCTTTTGCCGCTCAGCATCAGCCTCACCTTGCGTAACATCAGTAGCCTCTACTTGCAAAACATTTGCCTCTTGACATTCAGCAGCAGTCTCTACTCGTGTAACATCAGCTATTGCAACATCAGGCTGCATAACATTCAAATCTGCACTAACATCAGGCTGCGTAACATCAGCTATTACTGCGACATCAGGCTGCATAACATTCAAAGCTGCAGCAACATCAGGCTGCGTAACATTCAAATCAGCAGTAACATCAGGCTGCGTAACATTCAAAACTGCTCTATTACCAGCACAAACAACTGCTCCATCACCACCACTGACACCCTTTACAACACAGCCCCTCACACCATCCTGCAGTCCATCACTGTGCTGGATCTGCGTAACAACAACTGTGGCAACAGCAGCACCCACAAGCTGTGTAACATCGCCACCAGGCTGTGTTACAGCAACGTCAGCACCATCAATACCTGAATCATCAGCTACGTTCTCAGCAATTTCGCCCACAAGCTGTGTAACAACACCTTCAGGCATTGCTAATGAAGCAGAGCCCTCTCCAAGGCTAGCAGACTGTGATACATAAGCACCATCTACACCATCTGCTACCGCTGTAACATCACCACCATCCCTAGCTCCAGGGAGCGTGACATCACCAGCCACTACATCAACCCCACCCGCAACACCACTATCTTCATCTCCTACGTCCACAAGGGCTGAAAATCGGGAGCTAGTAGGCACAGGATCCGTAGACTTCAGATGTGGGGCCCTCAACTTAGCAGGAATCCCACCAATTACATGTCATTCTTCCTCTAATCTAGCCTTTCCCTTGTCAGAATGAGCGAGGGGATCAATCCCTTGGGAAGGTTTGGTCTGCCACACACGCTTAGCCCTAGCCGGAACCAGTTTTGGATGTTTGGAGCAATTAGAATCGCTATGATCAAAACTTTTACAAGCTTTGCACCTTGTTGGGATCCAACCGTCTTTCACTGGCTGCTAGGAGTGAAACTCACCTTTATCATTCCTCGCTTGAACTCGGCTTGGAAGTGAGTCTTCTACATTTATCTCCACATAAATCTGAGCAAACTAGGCACGAGTACCTCCAGCAGTAGCTTGATCCATGTATATAGGAGTACCAAAAACACTCCCTAATCGACTTAACATGGGTTCAGTCCACATGTCCCCTTCAAGATTAGGAAAATTAGCCCAGATTGGGATTTTTGAGACCAACTCCCTATCACTACACATGCCTCTAGCCCATTTCCTCACAATCAAAGGTCGACCAAAGAAATGCCAAGTTTTACCTTCGAGAATTCGGGTGTAGTCACCTTCAAGCTCAAACTTAAACCAAAACACCCCATTCTCTCTTGAGAGAATGTCCAATCTTCCCTTTGGCTGCCAATTGCGTTGAATAAAATTCTTAAGATGGATGTAGAATGGCCACCTCCCAAGCACAAACCCCACTAAAGTATGCTCCCATTTTTTGCAGTTAGCTTCCAGTTCATGAGTTGGGCAGATTGCAACTTTTTGACCTTCAAAAATTCCCGGCTCAAAGAAACGCAACCTTAATTTCTCTGGAGGAAGATTGGTGGGAAGAGGACTTGGAGAAGAGGTCCAAACATTTGCACAACCCGCATCACTGTTACCTCTCTCAGGCACTCCCACAAACACCTGGCCTTCTCTAGATGTCTCTCCTGCAGAGCCAACAATACCGCTAGACCCCAGCAATCCTTGGCGGGCACCCAGCTGTTGCTTGCCTGCTGCACTTACCTGGGACGATCCAAATTCCCCTGCTGTTGCAGGTTTTCCATCGAATACCTGGTGGGCAAAAGCACTCCTTGGGCTGTGTTGAGTAAAGCAGAGGGGCGGTAACTCCCCTTCGTCACTCAGGTCTTCTCTCAAACCTGATCGAAAACGTGCCAGGACCTGGGCAGGGGTTTCTGTTCTGAGGACATTGCAGCGAGTTAGGAACTCGTCGAATTTGGTGATATAGTCCCTGGCTGATTTGTTGCCTTGGGTGAGTTGGTGCCACTGGTCCAATAGGTGGGCTCGATATGATGGGGGCACATACCTGCCTTTTAGCTCATTCTTCATGGCGACCCAAGTATCAATGGGGTCCTGAGTTTTGGCGGCTCTCAAGGCTTCTAAATTAGTCCAGTATTGGCTGGCGGGTCCACTAAGCTTCATGGCAGCGAATTGCACTTTTCGCGGTTCGGTTAAAGGGTACCAGGCAAAGTATCGGTCCATGGACTGGAGCCAGTCCAAAAAGAATTGGGGATCGTGCCTGCCATCGAAAGAGGGCACCTCTAACCTGATGCTCCGGAGATACTGTTTACCCGGATCTTGATTGTTCTGCCAAGGTGGCCGAAAATCTTGAGTGCCTAGGAGTGGTGGAGCTAGCGGTGGAGCTTGGTCCAAATGGTCAAAACGGCAATTGGTGTTACGCTGACAAGCGGTGAGGTTCTGGTTCATAGTTGCTATTCCTTGGGCTAACTCGGCAAGTGCCCTAGTTAAGACATTAGGATCCATATTGTCCGACTCACTCGATTCTCCTAACAGATAGGACCTACCTCAGGGGTTGGCATGCAAAGACAAACTCACAACATGATGCATGCTGAATTTTTTTTTTTTTTTTGTTAAATATGGCAATCAAATGCAAAAGTTAAAAGAAAATTTTTTCTAGATGCAGTACAACTAATGCATGACAGTTCCTACCTACAACCATGCTCTGATACCAAAATGATGCGAAACAAATGCGGGTGGGTAGGAAATCAGTAGTTTAATTGTCCTAGCACTGTTTCGCTATGAATTAAAAGTCTCAGGTAGGAAGTTTATTCAAACCATCAGCAGGGAATAATGGGTTTTAACAGAAACTACTTGCATCAGGCAACTCGATCTCAGTTCTAGGAATTACAATAAATAATGCTTAAATTAAACGGCACGAGTCCGCCCCGCAATATCAAATACCAATGAACTTAACAGGCAGGTGGACACTCAACCTCACAACAGGGGCAGTAGTTGGCAATGATAATATACCAGAGATCCGATGGTGAAACACGATGATACCTGATTGAGTAGGAGGATCCTTACTGAGGAGGGACCGAGGGTGGCACGGGGACGTTCTCCGGAGTCGGCAGGACTTCCGGACGAGGCGATGGTGGTGCTGGGGCCTCCGGGGTTGCGCTCGGCTCGGGGCGAGGATTTGCAAGCAGGTGGAGGCACACTATGTTCCGATGCACCGGCGCGTCAGGGTGCTAGCGACGATGCCACTCGCTAATGCCGAGGCGGGCTTCAGCGTCACAAACCACGGTATAGCGGATCCGTTCCACGTATTCCTCCACGCTCTCTCCTTCCGAGAATTGAAAGTCGAGGAAGGGGGAGTTGATGTCGAGGTACCCGTCTTCGTCTTCGATCATTCCATGGTCCACGTCGGGGTCCGCCATGGGAGCATGCCGAAGCGATGAGAGGAGGGTGGTTCGTGTGTGGGGTAAGGCTGGTCGAGTAAGGGTGGAAGGGGGGGTCGGGATTGTGGCCGGGTTGTTACAACCGAAGGAGGCAAGGGGCCGGGTGGGGCTGCAGTAGAGAGGAGAGGAGGGGGGGGGGTCGGGATTGGGCCGGGCCGGTGGTGGCAGGGGCCGGGTTCGGGTGGGCAACAGCAGGAGGGGGGGAAGAGGAGGGGATCGGGGTGGGGGAAGGGGGTATCGGGTCGGGCCCGATGGGGGAAGGAGGGAGGGGTCGGGCGGTTGGGGCTTGGGGCCGGCGGCAGCAGCAGGAGGGGAGAGGAGGGGGGGATCGGGTGGGGCTGGTGGCGGGTAGGCAGCAGCAGCAAGAGGGAGAGGAAGGGAGGATCGGGTGGGGGTGGGGGTTTCGGGTAGGCAGCGGTAGCAAGAGGGGGAGGGGCGGCGGCTAGGTTAGGGGGAAAGGAAAGGGAAAGTTAGGGTTTCAGATTAGGGTTTCACACGCCTAATACTGAACCTAGGGTTTCACACACCTAGGGTTTGGGTTTGGGGTTTCACACGCCTCACCCTGGTTCTCTCAACACGCAAGTGGAGGAAAACGAGAATTTTATTCATTCAATCAATGCCATTACAGGTTCCATGGGCAGGCCTATATAATGGCCTGCGATAACAACTGAAAACCCCTGAAAGTCGAGGTGGGACTAAATAACACAATGCAGAAAAAAAATAAAATAAAATAAAACATATACAAACATCCATGAGGGTGCAGGCTGTCTGATCAGAGCCATAGGCTCAGGTGGCGCCTCCTGCGCTCGTACACGCGCCATGGGCTCTGCTCGATGTCCCCATCATTCTCCCGGGGTGGGAGAGAACTTGACTCCGTCGAGTAAGGCTCGGTGCGGCTCTCGTACAGCTCCAGCAGGTCTGGGTCCATCAGCTGGGGTCCCTGATGCTCAATCCACGCGTCCTCAGAATGGGGCCTTCCTTTCCAGCAAACCAGGTACCGCCGGATTCCACTGTCGTCTACCGGAGACAATCTCGTCATCCAGAATATTATCAATGCCTTGTGCTGTATATGGTGGGGATATTTCTGGGAGTGGGGGTGGGGGGGGCACTCAGGGGCAGGGTCCAGGGTAGGCTCAACTATCAGTGGATTTTCAGGGTTAAAATATGGGTCATTATAAGCCACTAGATCTTTAATATTGAAGGTGGGACTGATGCCAAAACCCTCGGGTAGTACAATAAAATAAGCATTATTATTTATATCTTTTAGAACCCGAAAAGGACCCGCACTGCACGTATGTAGTTTCTTAACGGCTCTCGAAGGAAGCCGTTCCAGACGAATCCGGACCATCACATAATCTCCCATACTGAAAGTCTGAACTCGCTTCCAAGCATCGACCCTTAATTTATAGCTCGCATTGCTCTGTTCAATTTTTTTACTGATTTCTTTATGTAGTTCATGCACATGAGATGCAAAAGCAGATGCCGACTCGGAAATTCTATGATGCTCAAATATGGGAATAAAATCGACTGGTTGCCTAGGTTTGAACCCATGCACGACTTCATGAGGACTCATACCTATGGACCTACATGCAAACTCGGCTACTGACAGTTTCAGATCCCAAGTCTTAACGTGTTCACCCATCAAGGTATGGACAAGGTTTCCCAGACTCCTATTGACAACTTCAGTCTGGTCATTGGTCTGGGAATGGAAGGTAGTGGAGACCTGGAGCCTAGTGCCCAGCTTGTGCCATGGGATTTTCCAACAAAAACTGGTGATATTGACATCCTTGTTGGGCATGATTTCAGGCAATCCGTGTAACTTTATGACGCCATCGGACGTCTTGGAACAAGGGAGGAAATGGGTCACCTCAGAAAATCGGTCTACGAAGATTAGGACCGAATCATGCTCCTTGAAAATCTTTTTAGCTAGAGTTGATTGTTGTTCGGCCTGACTACTCTGAGGTTGGCAGGGACCCAGTTTGACCTTCTTGTCCTTGGGTTGAGACAGGGCGCACCTAACAACTGACATGGAGGGAGATGACATTGGTTTAAGGGAAGTCAAGATGGCTTTGTCATCATCATCAAAGTCTCCATCTTCTTCTTCAGCTTGATAGACGAATTCTGCCTCTTTAGCCTCTATCACTTCAATGAGATTGCCATTAATGATGTTGACTTTGACATGGCTTGCACAGTTTGCGGCCACATGTCCGTAGCCTTGGCATTTACAACACGTGACGAGGGGACTAACTTTGGAGAAGTCTTTCTCAGGGACCTTGTCATGGTTGTCTCTCTCATTGCTTCTACTGGTGGAGTCGGCTCTTGGTTGGGAGTCGTTGGGGTAGGGCCGACTTAGGTAGCTATCCGAGAAAGGCCGAGGGACTTTGCTTCGGGAATCTTGATCCCGATGGAAATGGTTGGACCTAATGCTATCGAGGTTCTGAACTAAGGCATAGGCTCTTTCCAACTCTGTAACATCTCGGGCAAGGAGCTCATTTCTCAGGTCTTCTCTCAAACCTGATCGAAAACGTGCCAGGACCTGGGCAGGGGTTTCTGTTCTGAGGACATTGCAGCGAGTTAGGAACTCGTCGAATTTGGTGACATAGTCCCTGGCTGATTTATTGCCTTGGGTGAGTTGGTGCCACTGGTCCAATAGGTGGGCTCGATATGATGGGGGCACATACCTGCCTTTTAGCTCATTCTTCATGGCGACCCAAGTATCAATGGGGTCCTGAGTTTTGGCGGCTCTCAAGGCTTCTAAATTAGTCCAGTATTGGCTGGCGGGTCCACTAAGCTTCATGGCAGCGAATTGCACTTTTCATGGTTCGGTTAAAGGGTACCAGGCAAAGTATCGGTCCATGGACTGGAGCCAGTCCAAAAAGAATTGGGGATCGTGCCTGCCATCGAAAGAGGGCACCTCTAACCTGATGCTCCGGAGATACTGTTTACCCGGATCTTGATTGTTCTGCCAAGGTGGCCGAAAATCTTGAGTGCCTAGGAGTGGTGGAGCTAGCGGTGGAGCTTGGTCCAAATGGTCAAAACGGCCATTGGTGTCACGCTGACAAGCGGTGAGGTTCTGGTTCATAGTTGCTATTCCTTGGGCTAACTCGGCAAGTGCCCTAGTTAAGACATTAGGATCCATATTGTCCGACTCACTCGATTCTCCTAACAGATAGGACCTACCTCAGGGGTTGGCATGCAAAGACAAACTCACAACATGATGCATGCTGAATTTTTTTTTTTTTTGTTAAATATGGCAATCAAATGCAAAAGTTAAAAGAAAAATTTTTCTAGATGCAGTACAACTAATGCATGACAGTTCCTACCTACAACCATGCTCTGATACCAAAATGATGCGAAACAAATGCGGGTGGGTAGGAAATCAGTAGTTTAATTGTCCTAGCACTGTTTCGCTATGAATTAAAAGTCTCAGGTAGGAAGTTTATTCAAACCATCAGCAGGGAATAATAGGTTTTAACAGAAACTACTCGCATCAGGCAACTCGATCTCAGTTCTAGGAATTACAATAAATAATGCTTAAATTAAACGGCACGAGTCCGCCCCGCAATATCAAATACCAATGAACTTAACAGGCAGGTGGACACTCAACCTCACAACAGGGGCAGCAGTTGGCAATGATAATATACCAGAGATCCGATGGTGAAACACGATGATACCTGATTGAGTAGGAGGATCCTTACTGAGGAGGGACCGAGGGTGGCACGGGGACGTTCTCCGGAGTCGGCAGGACTTCCGGACGAGGCGATGGTGGTGCTGGGGCCTCCGGGGTTGCGCTCGGCTCGGGGCGAGGATTTGCAAGCAGGTGGAGGCACACTATGTTCCGATGCACCGGCGCGTCAGGGTGCTAGCGACGATGCCACTCGCTAATGCCGAGGCGGGCTTCAGCGTCACAAACCACGGTATAGCGGATCCGTTCCACGTATTCCTCCACGCTCTCTCCTTCCGAGAATTGAAAGTCGAGGAAGGGGGAGTTGATGTCGAGGTACCCGTCTTCGTCTTCGATCATTCCATGGTCCACGTCGGAGTCCGCCATGGGAGCATGCCGAAGCGATGAGAGGAGGGTGGTTCGTGTGTGGGGTAAGGCTGGTCGAGTAAGGGTGGAAGGGGGGGTCGGGATTGTGGCCGGGTTGTTACAACCGAAGGAGGCAAGGGGCCGGGTGGGGCTGCAGTAGAGAGGAGAGGAGGGGGGGGGGGTCGGGATTGGGCCGGGCCGGTGGTGGCAGGGGCCGGGTTCGGGTGGGCAACAGCAGGAGGGGGGAAAGAGGAGGGGATCGGGGTGGGGGAAGGGGGTATCGGGTCGGGCCCGATGGGGGAAGGAGGGAGGGGTCGGGCGGTTGGGGCTTGGGGCCGGCGGCAGCAGCAGGAGGGGAGAGGAGGGGGGGATCGGGTGGGGCTGGTGGCGGGTAGGCAGCAGCAGCAAGAGGGAGAGGAAGGGAGGATCGGGTGGGGGTGGGGGTTTCGGGTAGGCAGCGGCAGCAAGAGGGGGAGGGGAGGGGCGGCGGCTAGGTTAGGGGGAAAGGAAAGGGAAAGTTAGGGTTTCAGATTAGGGTTTCACACGCCTAACACTGAACCTAGGGTTTCACACACCTAGGGTTTGGGTTTGGGGTTTCACACGCCTCACCCTGGTTCTCTCAACACGCAAGTGGAGGAAAACGAGAATTTTATTCATTCAATCAATGCCATTACAGGTTCCATGGGCAGGCCTATATAATGGCCTGCGATAACAACTGAAAACCCCTGAAAGTCGAGGTGGGACTAAATAACACAATGCAGAAAAAAAATAAAATAAAAAAAAACAAATACAAACATCCATGAGGGTGCAGGCTGTCTGATCGGAGCCATAGGCTCAGGTGGCGCCTCCTGCGCTCGTACACGCGCCATGGGCTCTGCTCGATGTCCCCATCTGATACTCACCCTAGAAGATCAATTCAATCAGACTATAGGCTAGGAAAATGAAAATAATTTCTATGTCATTGAGGAACAAGTTTGGAGGCAACCCCTCATTGATTACCTTGAGAGTGACAAACTCCCAGAAGAAGTTAAGCACAGAACTGAGATAAAAAGATGAGCCCCCAAGTTCTTGCATTTCAATAGCAAATTATGTCGTCAAAGCTATGATGGTACGCTTATGAGGTGCTTAACCGGAGAAGACATCAAGTTTGCTATCCAAGATCACACTCGAGTATATGTGGTACTCATCAATAAGGACCAAAACTTTATTTTCGTATCAAAAGAATGGGATATTACTAGCCTACCATAATTAAAGATTGTTTAAACTTCTCCCAAAAATGTCATACATGCCAAATTCATGGTGATTATATTCGTCAACCGCCAGAACCACTTCATCCTATAGTCACTTCGTGGCCATTTGACTCTTGGGGACTTGACATAGTCGGTCCATTGCCCAAATCTTCTAAGCAGCACCTTTATATTCTGGTGGCGACATACTACTTCTCCAAATAGGCGGAGGCAGTCACTCTCAGAGAAGTGAACCGAAACTCAATCATGAATTTTATTCAAAATGATATCATCTTTCAATGTGGAGTTTCTCGTTGCATCGTTACTGATAATAGCAAGCAATTTAAAAACGCTGCTATGGATAATTTATGTGATAAGTATAAAATAAAATAGAGATATTCTACGATGTATAATGCTTTCACCAACGGTTTAGCAAAAGCTTTCAACAAGACCTTATGCAAGCTCTTGGAAAAGGTAGTTTCTAAGTCTAAAAAAGACTGGCATGAGTGTATGCACGAGGCTCTATGGGCTTATCGAACATCGTTCTGCACTCCGACTCAATCAACACTATACTCACTTGTGTATTGAGTTGAGGCCATTCTACCTCTGGAACTTCAAATTTTGTCTCTGATAATTGCTATCCAAGAAGGTCTTACCATTGATGAAAATGCTCAACTCCGACTTATGGAGATGAGAAAAGACTTAAGACCCAGCAATGCCTTCAATGCTATCAAGCTCGTATCTATTGAGCGTTCAATAAAAAAGTTAAGCCTCACTTTTTCTAAGAAAGGGACTTGGTCCTAGCAGTGCAATGTCCTATCATCTTATCCCACAGAGCAGGAAAGAAATTCGATGCTAAGTGGGATGGCCCTCATGTGTCAAGGAAGCCTATACTAATAAGGCATATCTACTTGTGACACCAGAAAAAGGATAACTTGGCCCAATCAACGGCAAGTTCTTCAAGCGATACTATGCATTAAGAAAATCACCTTATATTGCAAATGATAGTCCTGATAGATATGAGTGCCAACCTAGTTGGGATGCATACCGGTCAGGGTGATGCAAAAAAAAAAAAAATCAATCCAAAGGAACTACGTGTGACTTGATCCCTTAAACAATGGTATCTATACAGCCTAAGGAAACCCCTCGGGTTCAATCCAAACAAAAAATAAACAAACCCATATTCAACAAAGCAATCAAGAAGGAACTACCAAATAAATTCTTATATTAAGAAAGAAAAAATAAATTGCATAAGTCTTAGATAAGTCCAAAAGGAAAAATACAAAGTTTAATAATCAATAAGTTGAGCTTAAATCTTGAAGATGATGCATGAGTCCCTCTCGTGCGCCATCAATAGCCAAGACAGAAGATGCCCCAACTTCCTCTTGACCCTTAAGTTCGGTCAGTTCCTTCTCTTTTTAATGTTTTATGTTTTCAAGGAGTTGAGGTAATCATACTGTAAAGCCACGGCACCAGAAGCTGCAGCCAAACGAGTTTCACAAGAAACAACTGCTGCCTTAGCCTCCTCTAACGCTAAATGAGCAGAAGTTTCCTCTGACTTTGCTGCCAACAATGCAGAGTCACCCTCGTTCAAGAACTTGGAAAACGACTTCAAAGCCTCTTTCATCTTCGCCAAATGATCAAGATTAACAAGGGCTTTGTCTTTGACAAACGTTGAACGATGATTATGATAAGCATGGATATCCTGAAGAAGTAATTCGATCCTTTCAATAAAGACAGAATCATTCACCCTGAACTTTCGAAGACGATCACAAAAGATGGCACCCATATTGGTCCACCACTTCTCCAATGCTGAAAAGCTCGCCTGATGAAAGGGTTTCAATGAGTAGTCTATGAATGACCTGTAGGGAACCAGTATGATAGCAACCAAAGAGCGGTCCATCTTCTCAACTAAACCATGTATAAATCCAATAGCCTCAGACATAGCTCGACTCATCCCAGCAATCGATCTTGGCTTTTTGAAAACAGGGGCCTCAGCTTGAATTTTCTGACATACCAAAGAAGATGATTAAACCTCAAGATCCATTGGTGTCATGGAAGAACCTGCAAGCTCCTCAAATACAGAGTCATCCACCAAGACTTTTTGAGTCGCCATTTCGACAGTTACTGACACCTCTTGATTTGTTCTGATACCCTCATCTTGCATATCTTGGAAGAAGGGGTATGTTGCGTCAAAGTCATTGTCCCTCAATAATCTTTTGCCAATCACTTCGTTTAGATTATCATTAGGAGTACAAAGGCCGCCGACAGAATACCCTGAACAATAAAATAATAGGGTAAAACATACAACAATCATTAATGTTCAATGATTACAAAATGGACAACTGATACCTAAGGTAGCGATATCAACTAGTTGAAATCCAACACCATCAGCTGTCGCACCAGTATCAACATCTCTCTTACCATCAGGAGGAGAAGCTGCGACAAGAGTAGTCTCCAATATTTTATTCAAAGAATGCCTCGATCCAGTAGGAGACTTCGCAAGATGATTAACAATCTCTCGAATAGAAGAACTATCCTCTAAGTTTCTTACTCTCTTCCTGGCACCTCTTTTATCTCCCTCTAACATAGCCTGTCGCTCAAGAGGTATAGCTAGAGGAACATAACGCTCAGAAGTACCAGAACAGGAAGACCCAACCTCTCTATCCGACTCTGTCCGGCAATGGCCCGTTTGTAAAGAACCAGGATATAGTTCTTTTGCAATCTAATCTCTGTCATATCTTTTGCACCCTCATCCTTGTTAAACTCGAACGAGTTTTTCTCTCTCAATTTGAGCATAGAAGCATGATACATTGGCAATTGATTCCTGATCTCCCCTCTTATTAAACTAGAATATGCTGAAGTTGCACTGTCTCTGAGGTTTATCTCTCGTATCGGAAGAGCAAAACTAACTCCAGTATGCCTCTCAAAGAATGCTAACCAATGACGGAATACCAACTTTGGAGACACTTCTTCCTTAAAAGGGATATGTGTTCCAGGTATTGTTTTCATAAAATCTTGTTGGTGAGAAAACCGATGAGGGCTATTCTGTGCTATATGTACCGTATTACCTCGGCGGAATACAGAAAACTCTGGTTTGCAAATCAACATTAAAAGGAAGATAGAGTAAGGCATCTTGGCATTGTCATAAAAAATGCCCTTCTCTCTGTCAGCAACCGACTTCCAACATTCATGGGTAAAACAAAAGTTAGCCTTTCCCATGATATGAAGAATCATTCTAGCATCTCGAGCTAACCCTTCCCAAGACTGATAGGCTGTCAGAGCACCAGATATTGCTAAAAGGAAAGAAAATCTCCTTCGCTGAATATTCTTGGCAAATATTTCCCTTGGAAAGTGAAGACTAATCCATCCATACAAGTAATGAAGGGGACAAAAGGAACTCGCCCAACCTAGTTCACCACTGAACTTGGAGATTATAAACAAACTACTATAGGTTCTTGTCAGACCATTGTAGAGTAAGCATAATATTGGAGCAACTAAATTATATTATGTACCTCTTACCATATTTAGAGCTGTGATGAAAGTACCAGGACGAATCAAGTCACCACTCTAAGGCAGGACGAACTTACAAAGAAATAGAAAAATCGATGCAGACCGACCTATAGACAATATTCCCCAAAGTGTTGTTGGCTGACAATCCTAACAAAACAAAATGACTGGTTTTCGATCCAAAAGGCCATTTCTTCAGAGGTATAAGACTAATTAGTCTTTCAATATCCCATGACTTGTTAAGTTTAGCTTTAGCTTTCCTTACAATATCAACTTTCTGAGAATTAACAGCTCGGGGGTACCCACGAAACAAAAAAATTGATCCAGTCAAAATGTCGAACCCGGTCACTACGACAGGATGCATTAATAATCGTAATAATTTTGAAGAGATAAGAAAGTGCTGAAGGAGAGTAGTCACAGTCAAAAAGTTCAAAAAGATTAGAGACCCTCTTTTGATAATATTGTCCACCCATGGGACAACCTGATATCTAGCAGAAGAATAATAGGAGAAGTAAGTCACACGTATAAATGTTACTCAAATTCAATTTCAAAAATGAATATATCAATCCAAATACCTGATAAATATCCGACAAGAAAATCCCTATTTCCTCAATAGAAGTGAGGAATGTATTCGTCTCTTGACACCAAAGCTCATACAAATCTCTATATATCCCATCAGGCCTATAATATTCGTAGCAAGCTGGTTCCAGCATAATAGATAAGTTTCTAGTGATCTCTCGACCACACAAAGCTTCGAAGATTTCACGCATCCACTCACCGAAACAACTAAGATACTGGACATCGCCACGACCTCATATTTCCCCCCCACCACCGAGTGAATCTTGAAGCAATTTAAGGAATGGGTGCCATATCAGCCGCTGCATGATGAAACAAAAAAGTAAGGATTGACATATTTTCAAAATAGCTAATGGATTTAGCGGCCTTCTCAATTGAATGACTATCGTCGTCGCAACCCTCGTGCTTAATAATTCTTAAAGTAGTTAAAAAGTTTGGACCGTTCTTTTTCAAAGTGGTCCCATGCTGCTTGACTTTTACATTAGAAAAAATGAGATAAGTGATCCCTCGTTCTTCTTCTTCTTCCAACCAACTATCTTCTGGCATAGCAATGTATTTCTCTGGAGTACTTATACCTACACATAGAAGACTGGATTAAAATCATATAAATTGAAGTCAGAATACATTATGCAAATGTTAGCCAAGACCAAAAAAAAACCTCAAAGTCTCAAAGATTTCAGATTTAACAAAGTCCTAGAAGCTCGGATAAGGAATCTAAAATATCATCAAAGAGACCTAGTAGAAGATCAAAGATAGTCCAAGAAGCATGAAAGAAGATCAAAGATCAACAGAAAGCAAGAAAAGATGATCAAAGATCACCAAAAAGCAAGAAAAGATAATCAAGGATAATCTAGAAGCGTGAAAGAAGATCAAAAGGCATCAAAAGACACAAAAAGATGATCAAATATCATCAAAAAATATGAAAAAAAGATCAAAGATCATCTAAGAAGTATGAAAGAAGATCAAAGATCATCTAAAAGTAAGAAAAAATTATCAAAGATCACTAAGAAGCAAGAAAAGATGATCAAAGATCATCTAAAAACGTCAAAGAGGATCAAAGAGTATCAAAAGACACGAAAAGATGATCAAAGATCATCAAAAAACATGAAAAAAAAATTCAAATATCATCTAAGAAGCATGAAAGAAGATCAAAGATCATCAAGAAACAAAAAAAGATGACTAAAGATCATCAAGATGCATAAAAGAAGATCAAAGATCATCGAAAAGCATAAAAAGATGATCAAAGATCATCAAAAAGTATAAAAAAAGATCAAAAATCGTTCAAGAGGTATGTAAGAAGATCAAAGAACTTCAAAAAGGAAGAAAATATATCAAAGATCATTGAAAAAGAAGAAAAGAAGATCAAAGGGCAAGCAAAAGAAAGAAAAAGATCAAAAGCATAATTACCTTGAATAGATCCGATCTTCTTGCCGAAAAAATCAAGTTTGAAAGATGATTCTTGCAAAACCTTAAAGTAGAGTTTTAGGAACAATTTAGTTCCAAAGAAACCCACAAAAAGAAGTTAGAAAAGGAGAGAAAACCCCGTTTTATGTTAAAAGGACGAGCTGTACCGTCATATATATCGCCATTCTTAAAAAAAAAATCCGAACTGGCCGGCCCTAGTAAAAAATTTAAAATTAAAAAAAAAATCTGAGTTGGCCAGCCCTCGTAAAAAATAATTTATTATTTTTATTTTTTTTGGCTAATCAAGGGTAGGCCCTTCTCGCTTCTCGCTTAAACAGCAAAATTTATCTAAAGCCAGAAAACCAAAAATTTGCCTAAGTCTCAATCTGTACTCAGAAATTTGGCTAGTGACCAGGAAAATCTCGATCTGCACTCTGAAATTTGGCTAAGTCTGGAAGATACTATTTTCCTGGTGACCAGAAAAATCTTTCTCTATACTTAAAAAATTGACTAAGTTTGGAGAGCACTATTTCCCTAGTGACCAAGAAAATCTCGATCTGTACTCAAATTTGGCTAAGTCTGAAAGACACTATTTTTCTAGTGACCAGGAAAATCTCGATCTGCACTCATAAATTTGGCTAAGTCTAGAAGGCACTATTTCCCTAATGACCAGGGAAATCTTTCTCAACACTAAGAAATTTGGTTAAGTCTAGAAGCAATATTTTCCTAGTGATCAGGGAAATCTGAATCTGCACTCGGAAATTTGGCTAAGTCTGGAAGGCACTATTTTCCTGATGACCAGAAAAATCTTTCTTTACACTAAAAAATTTGGCTAAGTCCTAGAAGATATTATTTTCCTAGTGACCAGGGAAATCTCGATCTGCACTTGAAATTTTGGCTAAGCGTGGAAGGCATTTATTTTCCTGATGATCAAAAAAATCTTTTTCTATACTTAAAAATTTGGCTAAATCTGGAAGACATTATTTTTCTGATGACCAGTGAAATCTTTCTCTACACTCAAAAATTTGACTAAGTCTGGGAGACATTATTTTCTTAGTGACCAAGAAAATCTTTCTTTATACTCAGAAATTTGGTTAAGTCTAGAAGGTACTATTTCCCTAATGACTAGGGAAATCTCGACGTGTACTCAAAAATTTGGTTAAGTTTGGAAGGCATTATTTATCCTGATGATTAGGGAAATATTTTTCAGTACTTAAAAATTTGGCTAAATCTGGAATGCACTATTTCCCTGATGGCCAGAAAAATATTTCTCTACACTCAGAAATTTGACTAAGTCTGGAAGGCACTATTTCTCTAGTGACTAGTGAAATCTCGATCTGCACTCTGAAATTTGGCTAAGTCTTCCAGACTTAGCCAAATCTTTCTCTACACTCTGAAATTTGGCTAAGTTTGGAAGGCACTGTTTCTCTAATGATCAGAAAAATCTTTCTCTTCACTTAGAAATTTGACTAAGTCTAGAAGCTATGCACTATTTTTCAAGTAAACAAGGAAATCTTTCTTTATACTAAGAAATGTGGCTAAGTCTGAAAGGCATTATTTCTCTAATGATCAGGGAAATCTTTCTCTATACTTAGAAATTTGGCTTAGTCTGGAAATCACTATTTTCTTGTTGACCCAGAAAATCTTTCTCTAATTCAGAAATTTGACTAAGTCTAGAAGGCACTATTTTCCTAGTGACTAGGGAAATCTCGATCTGCACTCTGAAATTTGGTTAATTCTAGAAGGCACTATTTCCCTGATAACCAGGGAAATCTTTTTCTACACTAAAAAATTTGACTAAGTCTGGAAGGCATTATTTCCTTAGTGACCAGAGAAATATTGATCTGCACTCTGAAATTTGGCTAAGTATGAAAGGCACTATTTCCCTAATGATCAGGGAAATATTTCTCTATATTCAGAAATTTAACTAAGTCTGGAAAATGGGAGAGTAAAAAAAATGCTATATCCCTATCATCCAAAGGCTATTTCTAAGTTAGCAGAATAATACCTAAAGATATTCATCATTCGACAAGTCGATATACAAGGCCGAAGAATAATCAAGCTCAAGCTCCTACAAGTAAGCTTACGCTGGGTTCAATAGACTCGTTAGGCCCACCAAGTCAGAAAAAGATCGGATCAAGAGTTAACTTTGTCGAAGTTTGAGTCGCAGTAAATCGACTTGAATTCAAGACCCAAACCATAAGTTGATTAAATCTGACCGGTTCACTCAAACCTCTACCATAAAAGAAAATTAGGGGGAGAAATTTGAAATTCAAAAGAATTAACCACCAGTGGAAGTTACTTTAACCATCCAAGGAAGTTATGGAAACTACTAAGAGGTTGTTTCAACTATCCGAAGTAGTTATTCTCTATGATACCTACTTTGACCCTGTATACAGAAAAAGATTCGGGTCATCTTTTTTGCACAAAACAATATTACAAAGACCGGGACCCGGGGACTCAAGGGTAGTGAGCCGGGTGCGGCGAAGATTTGATCAGGAGATTGTGGGAGAGATTCTCTAATGGGTCCCTTTGATTCGCTTCTTCACGTTACTTTATGCGAGAACACTTAAGGGGTTGCCTAGGACAGAGGTCTTTACAGGGTGAGGGTTTCTTGAGAGGCTAAGGATTAGCCGCCGTTGTTTTTGTCCCTTTCGTGCTTTGTGTTTTCTTAGCTAGGGATTTTTTGACTTTGCTCCTCGGTCTTCGCGTCTCCCTCGGTTCTGGCTAGATCTCGACATCCTTGATCATCGATTCGCGGCGTCGATCGTGCTTTTGGCGTCGGCTTAGGCTTTGGCTTTGCTTTGGCGTGGCTCTGGCTTTTGCTTTGCTTTGGCACTTGCTTTACTTTGGCACTTGCGCTTGAACGTAGACGGGTAGAGGCTTGCGGTGCTTTAGTTCTTCCGGACTTCACACCGTATCGGCTAGAACGTGCGGTGCTTTGCTCATGACCGTCGTAGTTGCTTGGCTTTGGCACTTACGTTGCTTTGGCGTGGGCTTTACCGGTGCTTTTTCTTTAGCTTCTTGCGTTAACTTTATCTTTGACGTTGACTCGATCTTCTCCTCGAACGATGATGGCTATGCTTTCACTTCTCATTTATTCTTTCGGCTTTCTCGACGGTTGTGGCGTCGGCTTGATTTCTCGTCTTCTCCGGGCTTCTTTGGCGTGATCAGAGTTGAAGACTTTGTTTTGAAGATGACGGTTGTAGTGCCGCTTCGGGTGTCCTTCTCCAAGCTTTCTACTTCGTGAATGGAGCAGATGTTATTGAAGATGATGGGGTGATACCGCTTCGATCTTTTTTTTGGGCTTTTGGGCTTGATCAGAGTTAAAGGTTTGATGAAGACGACGGGGTGGTACAGCTTTGATCTTCTTCTCCGGGCTTTTGGGCTTGATCGGAGTCGAAGGTTTGATGAAGACGATGTGGTGGTGCCGCTTCGATCTTCTTCTCCGGGCTTTTGGGCTTGATTGGAGTTGGAGGCTTGCTGAAGACGACGGGTGATGCTGCTTCGATATTCTTCTCTGGGATTTTGGGCTTGATCGAAGTCGAAGGTTTGTTGATGACGATGGGGTGTTGCCGCTTCGATCTTCTTCTCCGACCTTTGCTTCTGGCGTCTTCGGAGTTGAATGTTTCTTCTTCTTCGAGCTTTATTCTTCGTGCACGGAGTCGAAGGGGTGATCTTCTTGTGCAAGGGTCTTCACGTTGATGAGGACTTTCAATGGACTAAGCCGAGCCTTGTGAAGCCTTGGGTCGTTGAAGGCGTGTCTCCTCCTTTGCACAGCTTCATCGTCTCTGGGTTTTTTCTTCGACCCTATGAGCCTTCCCCCTCCCCCTCTATTTATAGGTGAAGGGGGATGGGAGAGATATGGGAAGATTTATTTGAATCCCTTTAATATTTCTCTCATAACTACCCAAGATTCTTTCCTTCATTGATGGAGGGGACAAGCCTTTATTTATTTTCCTTTTTCTGGCGGAGTAGTTATGGCCAAATCTTTTTGAATCTTGCATATTAAATCAATGGCGACCCGACTTCATTTCTTGTCCGTCGGATCGAGGGATTGACGTAGATACACGCTTGTGTAGACGTTTACGCAATCTCCCCCCGCGCATGGCATTTTTCTTTTCTTTTTCTTCTTCTTTTCTTTCATTTTCTTTCTTTTTTTTCTTTCTTTTGCTTGGTCGGTCGCTCCCTACCCGCGGGTAGGGGCCACGGTTTCCCAAAAGGGGGGCCGGGTGGGCCCCACTTAAGGATGGGCCCATCCAACCCCTTCTATGACTCGGGTCGGATCTGGTGGGCCCGGGTTTATGTCGGGTTTGCCCCCGGGTCGGTGCACACAAGTGGGTTCGGGTTTGATAAAATTTGTGTGTCTACAAATGCCCTCTCAAGGACGAGTGCACCGGTGGAAAACACGTAGCACTTTCGTGCGTAGGAAGTGCTCTGCTTCTTTTATCCGGCATCGGTCTTGCGGAAGGATGAAGCTTGGATACCACCGTCGGAAGGGGCTGCCTAGGGTTGCACAGGACTTGCTCCATCTTCCTAGTTGTCGCCTCTTTCGTCGGCGGCGGCTGTTGTGGAAGGCCGGTGCTAGGAGATCATCAGTGATGATGCGTGAGTTAAAGATTATTGCAAAGGCGGGCTTAAAACAAAGAGGGGAAAATGATCTGGGAGATGAGGACGAAGCACCGCGATTGATGTATCGGTTCCTTCCTTCCTTCTTCTTCATCTTCATCTTCTTTTCTGGATTGCGGAGGCGGTAGCAGCAGGCGGCAACAGCGGCATGGATGCGGGGGCGCAGGCGACGGTGGCCTACGGCTTTGGGCGCAGGAGCCAGGCGGCATGCGGGGTGCAGAGGCCAAGCGGCGCACGGGGTGCGGAGGCTAGGCAGCACACAGGGCGCGGGGGTCAGGCGGTGGTGGCCTGCGATGCGGATGCGGGGGTACAGGCTGCGGTGGCCTGCGGTGCGGACGACCGGTGGTCAGGGCCGACTCGGGCAAGTCCCGATTGGGTAGGAGAAGGGGGGGCTGTGGGCCCCCCTTGGCTCGTGGCGTGTAAGGCGCAGGGGTCAGGCGGCGGTGGCCTGCGTTGCAGACGCGGGGGCTCAGGCGGCGGTGGCCTACGGCGTAGACGGCCGGTGATTGGGGCCGACTCGAGTAGGTCTCGATCGGGTCGGAGAAGGGGGGCTGCGGGCCATTTTTGGCCCCTGGCGTGTAGTCGGTGGCCCCCTGTTCGGGTTCGGATGGGAGAGAGGGGGACTGTGGGCCCCCTTGGTGTTTTTTTTTTGGGCTCTGATGGGAGAGGTGGCTGCAGACTGTTGATGGAGAGAGGGGTGATGTGGGCCCCTTGGTGTCTCATTTTTTTTTTAGCTAGTCTCCACTAGACTTGACTTGCTTCTCCTTGTGTCCTTTCAAGATTCGAGCTTTCGAGAGCTTGGTTTTGCTAGGGTGGATTGCTGACGACTTCTCCGATGGGAGTAAGTACCTTCACTTCCCTTTTACTCAGGTGTACCATTATCGCATCTCGAAGAGAGATGATCGTCTGTCGATGCTCTGGATTCCTATCAATGAGCGCATCACAGAGGATGGAGTTGTCGACGCGAATTGCGGGATGCCGAAGCTGACCAAGAAGGTTTATATCGAAGAGGTGATCTCCATGAAGCTTCTTCGCCAGAGCTTGAGTCTGCCCTTCCATCACTGCTTCAAAGATTTTGTGCCTATGCCGGTAGTGGCTTCGAAGATTTGGATGACATTGACATTGAAGCTTTGTCCTTTCATTAGGAGGCCGAGGTTTTGAGTGTCGGCAACTGACATACTCCGATTGTCGTTTTCTCAGGCTTGGTGGAGAAGACAGTTGGTGCGACAGCGGCGACAGTTCCCCCAGTTTTGCCGACCTCGTTAGCAAAGATGGCTCATTCAGCGACCGCAGTAGTGGGTAAAGCTTTGCTCACGTACTCTGAGGCATCTCACCAGATTTTGAGATCGAGGAGCAAAGTTTCGGAGTTCCTTCTCGACATTTGTCGGTAGTACATCAGGTCGACGCTTGAGTCATTCCAGAATGAGGGTTTTGGCGCTCTCCAAGACTTGTGGTCTGTTGATGGTACCAAGTTTTGTGCGAGCTTGGCGGAGTTCAAGGTGGATATTTTTTCTTTTGCCACGCAGATGAACTCGCTCGTGACTGATAGTGAGACTTATCATTCCCGGCGGGCTCTATTGGAGGGGAGTACCCCTTCTGAGTTAGCAACAGCCGTGGAGAGTTTGTGTTAGTAGAAGTGCCAGCTTGTGGAGGCTACTTCCAGTTTGACGAAGGCGCAGAAGAAGGTGGAATCAGCACGAGCTTCTCTTTAGAAAGCATAATCTTGTTTGGAGTGAGTCGAGGCTGTGAAAGAGACTTTGAAGGCGAGCTTCTTGAAGCAGCAAGTGGACCTGTCAGCTCGTCGCGAGCTTATGGCTAGTCATCCTTTAGAGTTGTAGCAGGTGGAGGCCACTAGAGAGGAGTTACTGCGACGTCTTCGAGCTTTGGATACCCTTTACTAGTTGTTCCTTGTTTTGACATTTCGCACTATAGTCTCCTTTTTCGGACTCATGCCATATATTGCTATCCTTTGACTATCGAATAATAATATCACATTTCCCAGATCATTCATATGGACTGTTGTTGGCTTTTTTTTTTTTTATCGGACTGAACCTGAAGTAACTTCTTAGGTTGCCTACGTACCCAGGGATCAAGTCACACGTAGCTCACGGTTTTTTTTTTTTAAAGTGCGGCCTTGCCTTAGGCATAGTACCTTTTGAGGTACTTGCCATTGATAGGGCCGAGCGCGAACCCTTATGGTGTTGTAAGGAGGTATGCACCGCTGGAGTAAACTTCTTTGACGGCGTGCGGTCCATCCCATTTGGCGTCAAACTTCTTTCCACCTCGTGCGAGAGAATGAGGGGCGCTTGACTGCCAGCACTAGCTCTCCTATTTGGAAGGATCGAGGACAAATCTTCTTGTTGAAGGCGCGAGTCAATCTAGCTTGATATCACTCCAAGTGTTGCTGAGCTTCAAGGCGCCTTTCATCTAGTACCTCTAATTCTGCCAAACGGAGCTGGGTGTTGTCAATATTGGTGAGACCTTCTTAGATTGCTATCATGAGCGATGGGATCTGGAGCTCGAGTAGAAGAACGGCTTCTACCCCGTTGACGAGGGAGTACGGAGTTGCTTGCGTTGTAGTGCGGAAGGACGTGTGGTAGGCCTATAATGCTTCACTCATGCGTTCGTGCCAGTCCTTCTTTGACTTCGAAACGACTTTCTCTAAGAGCTTGCAGAGAGTTTTGTTGAAGGCTTCTGCACGACCATTGGCTAGGGCGTTGTATATTGTTGAGCACCTTTACTTGATGTCAAACTTGGCGCAGAACTGGCTGACAGCGGCATTCTTGAATTACTTCCCGTTATCTGTGACGATATAGCGTAGGATGCTATATCGGAAGATGATGTCGTTCTGGATGAAGTCGATGACAGAGTGCCTTGTGACTTCTCGCAGTGGTATTACTTCAGCCCAATTAGAGAAGTAGTCTATTGCTGCCAAGATGTAATGATGTTGCTTGGATGACTTGGGTAGAGGAATGATGATGTCGAGTGCCTATCCGTCGAAGGGCCATGATGCGATCGTCGGATGCAAAGGCTTTGGCGGTTGACGGATGTAATCGCCATGTAGCTGGCAAGCATGACATTTTCTTGCAAACTCCGAGCAATCCTTAACCATAGTTGGCCAGTAATAACTCATCCTCCTGACACGAAAGTGGAGCTTTGGACCGGACTGATGCGAGCCACAGATTCCAGCGTGGACTTCTTCCAGTGCTGCTTCCGCCTCTTCTTTTGCGAGACCTCAGGTGCGTACCATTGTAGCTTCGACGGTACAACTCGTTGTTGAAGTGGAAGAACTTCAGAGACGGCCGACAAATATCGATTTTGCGCTTTGGATCATCAGGGAGCTTCCTATAGACGAGATAATCCACAAAGGGTTGTCTCCAATCATGCTCTTCAATCACAAAAAATGTACACCGTGTTGATTTGAATTGGAACCCCAATTAACCGGGCCGTCTTCGTTGGTGATTACTATTCTTTTACAGATGAGGATGACGAGCTAACGTCCAAGCGGGAGTGTAGCCACCAAATTCGCAAGCGCGTCAACTTGCTGGTTGAGATTCCTGGAGACATACTGAATGAAAGCGGCCTCGAGTGCATTGAGGAGTTCCAGAGCTCGTGTGTGCAGTGGCACGAGGTCTTCCTTGTTGACTTCGTATGCCCCCAAGACTTATTAGATGATGAGCTAGGAGTCACCGAAGATCTCAAGTCCTTGAAACTTCATGTTAGGCCAGGGCTGTGCAAAAACCGACCCGAACCGCTAAACCGAACCGAAACCGACCCCGAACCGCTAAACCGAACCGAAACCGACCAAAATTTAACCGAAATAACCGAACCGAACATCAAACCAAACCGAAAACAAACCGAACCAACAAAACCGATTAAATCGATTTCGGTTTCGGTTCCCGGGTATGGAACACCGAACCGAAACCAAAAAAACCGACCCGACTCCTTAAATCATAAACCCAACGTCCATAATACTTTTGTTTCCAATAAGTGCAAGTATGAAATAATTATGTTACATCTTCAATGCTTCAAAAGAGTGAACGTCGGTTGATTTTGCTTTGAACTTTCATTTTGGCACTATGTAAGGACACAATCATCCACTGATTTGTAACGAACTGATGATCAAGATCCAAAAGTTAAGGGATCTAGCATACCTCATATCAACCGAAACCGAACCGAAACCGAACCGAAAACCGATCACACCGAACAGACAAAAACCGACCATTTCGGTTTCGATTTCGGTTTTGATTTTTCGAAAACCGAAAAAAAATAAAACCGACAAAACCGACACCGAAACCGATCGACAAAACCGACGCTCACCCCTACTTCATGTCGTTGGTGAGTTCGAGGTCGATAAGCAGCGCTTGATATTCTGCCATATTGTTGGAGCATGGTTTTGACAGTAGAAACAAGAAGGGGAATATCTCATTGTTTGGAGTGATGAAGATAACCCCTACTCCTACCACATCTTGCCTTGCTGCACCGTCAAAGAACATCTTCCAAGAGGGAGTGATGTCGATGGAGAACACTTCTTCATCTAGGAGATCGATGGAGAACACATCTTGCCTTGCTTGCCCTTTGACTGTCTTCTGTGGCACGAAGGTGATGCCAAACTCGAGGAGTAACAGTGCCCATTTGGCTAAACGTCCGGAGAGCACCGGTCTTGACATAATGTACTTGAGAGGGTCGACTTTCGAGATAAGCCTGATGGCATGAGTCAGCATGTAGTGTCGCAGCTTCTTTGTAGCGAAGATAAGCGCCAGACAGATTTTCTCGATTGGGGAGTAGTTTAGTTCCGCGCCAACGAGGGTGCGACTCAAGTAGTAGCATGCTGTCTCCTTACCTAGTCTGTTTTCTTGAGCCAGGAGTGCTCCCAAAGATTACTCCTGGGCACTAATGTAAAGGATCGAACTGGCGGCTTTAGTAGATAGTCCTTGATGCTTTGGAGAGCTTCTTGACAAGCTTCGTCCCACTTGAATGGTTCTCCTTTCTTCATGAGGCGACTGAAGGGGCGACAATTTCCAGCTAGGTTGGTGAAGAACCTTCTGATATACACCAGATACCCTTAGAGACCTCTGAGATCTCGCACTATCTTTGGTGTAGGCATGTTGATGATAGCATCAATTTTGGATTGATCTATCTCAATGCCTCGATTCCGTACTACGAAGCTGAAGAATTTGACCGCGAAGACTCCAAATGCGTACTTGAGCGGATTCATGTGGAGTTGGTACCTTCGAAGCTGTTTGAAGATCAGCTCAAGGTCTTGAAGATGTGTTGACTTCTTCTTGGACTTTACGACGAGATCGTCGACGTACCACTCCACGTTTTGATGAAGAATGTCATTGAAGATTCTCTACATAGCTCGTTGGTAGGTGGCTCCTGCGTTTTTCAAGCCGAAGGGCATGACTTTATAGCAGTAGATCCCCTTTGATGTGTGGAACGCCATAAGCTCTTCGTCTTTGGGCGCCATCCGGATCTGGTTGTAGCCTGAAGATCTGTCCATGAAAGTTAGCACTTCGTGGTCTGTCGTTGCGTCCACCATTAGCTCCATGATTGGCAATGGGAAGTCATCCTTGGGGCATGTGTTATTCAAGTCTCTGAAGTCCACGCACACCCTAATTTGACCATTCTTCTTTTTGACTAGAACGACACTGGAGATCCATGTCGGGTACTTGACCTCTCGGATGAAACCGGCTTCGATGAGTTTGTTTACTTCGCTTTCTACCTGGGGTACCAACTCTGGCCGGTACCATTTTTGTCCTTTCTTGATGGCGCTAGCTCCATGTTTGACGTCGAGACGTTGGTGTACTGTGATTTTAGGATCGAGGCCTGGCATCTCCTTGTAGGACCATGCAAAGAGGTCTCTGTATTCTCGGAGCAACTTAATGTATGCAGCTTCTTCTTCAGTTGTCAAGAGTGTGCTGGCAAATGTAGGCTGAGGCTTTTTTTCTGTGCCCAAGTTGATTTCCTTCGAGTCGTCAACGGTGGACCACCCCCCTTCTTCGAGGACCGGCATGGCGTCTTGCACCTCGTCGTCCGAAGCAGAAGAATTATCGTTTTTAGTTCCGGTAACGAAGATATGATTGACGGCCACCATATATTGATCGCGGATGATTTTATCTGGAGACCATGTCGAACCCATCGACTTGGGTGGGTGGGTATTAAAACGGCGTCCCCGATTGGCATTCCCAAATGGTTGAACACCGACTTCTTCTTTGTTTGCTTGATTGGCCCGAGTCTTTCGAACACAGATGTATACTTTGAATTTGACCAGATTTGACTACTTTTCTTTCGCTTCTGGAGAATGGCCCGACGTTGAGCTCATCGTCATTTTCTTTTGGCTGTCTTGTTATTAATTGGGACGGACGGCGTAGATGGAGCGTATATCGGAGGCTGACGATCCTTCAGCTGTTTTGTCTATTATCTTCACCTCAACGTAGTTGGAGGTGAAGATCTTCTTTGTTGCAATCCTGACGACCATTGGGGTTTGACTGGAGCCGATACCTCACCGATTCGAGGGAATTTGCTCGCCGCTTTGAAAAGGACAAGCTTGAGTCTTGGTCATCCCATGCGGTGTCACAACAGGAGGAAGCATGTCCATATACATGGCGCTTTCTTTGTTGTAGTCGGCTTTGAATAGCAACTTGGCAGCGTTTTACCCCCAACTCCTTTTTGGCTTAAATTTGAGTTGATTGGGGTCGATAGATCCGATAGGTCCGACCGAACTCGAAGCTTGCATCAGACTAGGTAGTGGCAATGTCATTTCTTTCAAGGTGACGATGTTGGCCTCTGACAGTGGTGAAGCTGTTTCTTTCACCGAAGCAAGGGTTTGTCATTTGTGTTTGCGACGCCATTGAGGCATGAGGCACAGGACTAGTACAGCTTGGATGGACAACGGAGTATGTTGCATGGATTTTGTCTTGAAGCTGATGCTCATCATTTGTCTTGGCCTTGGTGCTTGCTTGGCCTCGAGTATCGCCTTGCTGGGAGGTCGTTCCGGATCCGCAGGTGGAGGAGTTTTATCCCGCTTCACTTCTTTAGCTTTTCGGGTTCGAGGAGCTTTAGCTGGAAGAACTTCTGTAACAAGGTCTTTTACCTGGTAAAACTTGGCATTAGCAAGGTGTGCTTCGGCCTTATTGAACGGCTTGTCATTAGTGACAATGCACTTCTCCATGCCTTCCTCGTAGTACTTGAGGCACTGGTGCCAGGTGGATACTACAACACCGTTCTCATGTAGCCATGGTCTTCCCAACAGGAGGCGATAGGATGTCTGACAGTTAATAACGTGGAAGAGGATCATTGTGTTGAGCTGGCTAATGGAAAGTTTCAGATGAATGATCCCGATAGTGGACTATCCACCCTGGTTGAACCCTTGAAAGACCAGTTGGATTTGTGAGAGCTGGTCGGTGGTGATGCCGAGCTGCCTTATTGTTTGGATGGGCATGATGTTGACGACAGAGCCATGGTTTAGCAGGATTCGATTTACCGTCTTCACCTTGATGTATCCCGAGACGTAAACAAGCCGATTGTGCAGTCATGCTCCGAGTTGCAGATCTTTATCTGAGAAGGTTATTGCCGCATTGCAGGAGGCAACAGTTCTGCCCTTCTCACCCTCTTTCCTCTTTCTCTTGTAGCTATCTGGATCCGCTAGGGCTACGGCCATTGCTAAACGAGCTTTTTTCGGAAGGTGCAATGCTTTTATGAGTGGTAAGTGCAAATTGCCTCATCGTGGGAGGCAGTGCCCTCCTTGTCGGAGTCGTCCCTCTCGTCGTTGGAGTCGCCTTCTTCAGAAGACTCGATCTTGCCTTTTTCTCTCGGTATCTCGTGAACTTTGACCATTCAACAGCAAACTTTAAGATGCTCATTGACTGGGAGGAAGTGATCGGGGAAGAGCTTTTGCAACGTTGCCGGTTCCGGAGGGCTTTACTGGAGGAGGTCATCTGGATTTGCTGGCGGCACTTTGAACGCCTTTTTTACTGGAGCTTTGCTTTTCTTCTTGTAAGTTCTTCGTTCAGGGAGCTTTCTCATCACCCGATTCAGCATGTGATGTCTCGCCCGTCGTGGCCTTCGCCTTCGAGGTCTCATGATCCATGCGTCTTCATCGGTGGATTCTCCTGTGCCAAGGTGAAGATTTGGAGTGGCAACTGCAGGTTCTTCGTTGATAGGAGAAGCTTGTACTTCTGGAGGTCCTGCTGGCTTGTCTTCTGATCCCCAGCCGGTGGGCTTGATTTCTTCGATTGAGACGGACAAAGGCTTGGAGTAGAGAACATAGTAGTCGAACTTGTCCGAGGGCTGGCCTAACAGTCGATATATGGATCTTCTTGCACGCACCTCTTTTGAAGAGTACGTTGGTATGTAGCTTGACTAGGAGGGACTTGCTTTTTCACAGACTCCTCCTTCGACCCCCAGGCAGCTGGCGTGATCTCCTCCATTGAGATTTATGGAGGTTGGGAGTAGAGGACGTAGTAGTCAAACCTTCCTGAGGGTTAGCCCAATAGGCCAACTTCTGGATCTCCGCGCTTGTACCTCTCTTGGAAAGTTTGTTGGTGTAACATCCGCCCCAAACACACAAGGTATTGTCCACTTTGCCCGTGCCCGCACAAGAACTTCCCAGGGTGGTCACCCATCCTGGTACTGCTCTCGCCCGGGCACGCTTAACTACGAAGTTCTTACAAAATCCGTAGCGGCACACGGTTTTAAAATGCGTTTTGGCAGGAAAGGTAGTAAGCCCTCAAACACAAGATATTGTCCTCTATTGGTCTATTAGGTATCGAACCCTCAACCTCAAGGTTTTGCACTAGCATGGTTACCATCGAACCACCTAGAACGCGTCTTCTATGTTTAAGAGGGGAAATTATATAAGTAGCTCAGGATCTTCATCTCTCCAAGCGATGTGGGGCTAACTCATGGCCTTGTACACCTCACCTCACCTCATCCATCTTGGTATCCCAACCTCAGAAGTCTTGGCACTTGACTCTTAGATCTTGGTCGTCACAATCCACCCCCCTTAGGGCTACACGTCCTCGTGTAGGGTTAGACCCCCCCATCCCGAGGTGAACCAGCTCTGATACCATTTTGTAACATCCGCCCCAAACACACAAGCTTTTGTTCGCTTTGCCCGTGCCCGCACGAAAACTTCCCAGGGGGTCACCCATCTTGGTACTGCTCTCGCCCGAGCACGCTTAACTACGGAGTTCTTACGAAATCCGTAGCGGCGCACTGTTTTAAAACACGTCTTGGTAGGAAAGGTGGTGAGCCCCCAAATATAAGATGTTGTCCTTTATTGGTCTATTAGGTATTGAACCCTCAACCTCAAGGTTTTGCACTAGCATGGTTACCATCGAACCACCTAGAACGCATCTTCTATATTTGAGAGGGGAAATTATATAAGTAGCTCAGGATCTCTTTCTCTCCAGGCGATGTGGGGCTAACTCGTGGCCTTGTACACCTCACCTCACCTATCCATCTTGGTATCCCAGCCTCAGAAGTCTTGGCACTTGGCTCTTAGATCTTGGTCGTCACAGTTGGTATGTAGCCTGACTGGGAGGGACTTACTATTTCGTAGACTCCTTCTCCGACCCCCAGCCAGTTGGCATGATCTCCTCCGTTGAGACTGATGGAGGTTTGGAGTAGAGGACGTTGTAGTCAAACCTTCCCGAGGGTTGGCCCAACAGGCCAAGTTCTGGATCTCCGTGCTCGTACCTCTTTTGGAGAGTTTGTTGAGACGTGACTTTGATCGGGAGACGTGCTGACATGAGCGACGGTTACCCCCGAGGCAATGGTGTTTCATTCCTGGCGAGCGTAGGAGCACGCCGTCGTCGCTTCGAGACCTTCGGTTGTGGATGAGATTTCGCTATTGGCCTTTGACGGTTAAAACGCAACTTGGGTGTTCTTTGATGTGCAGCAATGAGTACCGGCGGGAAGGAACCGAAGGTGATGGACATCGCATTTGTTGTAGCGACATCATCGGAGTTGATTTTTATCTTCCCTTGCTTTGCGAACGCCATGATTCTCTCTTTGAAGATGAAGCACTTCTCGATAGGATGGCTAACCACTCGGTAGTATTTATAGAAAAGGGGGTCATCGACGCGATGCATTTGCTCAGGCCTCTTTGATAGAGGAAGCTCGATTATCTTCTCATGTAGCAACTGGTCGAACATGGAGGAGACTTTCTAGTCCGGGAAAGGATACTCCTTTACTTCGAGCTCCTCGAGAGTCATTCTTGGTTGTCTTTGAGACTAAGGGGGCAGTATGGCGGCCCTTTTTTTTTGATCTGGCTTGCCACTGACTTTGAGTGGTTTGGAGGCTGAAGCGACATCGGCAATGTTGACTTGCTTTGCTTTTGGTTCCGGTGGCCTGTCCTTCTTCTCCACCTTTAGGAAGTCTTTGCTCTTTGAGTCCCCGCGATTTGCCAAGCTGAGCTCCATGTCGTAGGCCCGAGTTGCGAGTTCTTCAAATGATCGAGGCTTAATCGCTTTAAGGATATAGAGCAAGCCCCCAGTGCATGCCCTGGATGTACATCTCGATGGCTGAGTCTTCAGACAAGCGGTCCCTTGAGTTTAGCGCGAGATTCCTCCAACGATCGATGTAGTCGATCACCGGCTTGTCCTTCCTTTGCTTGACGACAGTAAGCTCGATGCGTCGGGTGCTGTAGAAGCGGTTGAGGAACTCCCTCTCCATCTGGTCCCAACTATCGATGGATCCTGGAAGGATATCAACATACCAGTCAAACTTATTATCTTTGAGGGTACGAACGAACTGCTTCACCATCTCGTCACCGTATGTGCCGACGTTGTTGCAAGTTTCGACAAAGTGGGCGACGTGCTGCCTTGGATTTCCCTTCCTATCGAAGTGCTGAAACTTTGGTGGCTGGAACCCGGTAGGGAAACACAGCTACTGAATCCTTGCGGTGTAAGGCATTGAGTAGGCCGCCATGATTGGAGGAAGACTGCCGCCGTGGGAACGCATCATATTGGCCACCAACGACTGTATCTGCTGGGCAGTCATCGTTGCTACCACCGACAGTTGTGTGGCCACCGAGGCTGGTACTGGAAAGATGGCCTCCGCTGGGATGGGAGCCAAAGAGAGTGCCAGAGTAGCTGCTAGGACCTTTGGGGCGACCTCTATCGGAGTTGAAGATGGCGCTGGAGCGGCTATTGGAGAAGCAGGAGGTTGGTTGGCTACTGCAGCATCCCTCGCGCTTAGCTTTTATTGTAAGGCATTGATGTGACGGTCCTTTTCCTCCATCAGCCGAGTAATTTATGCCATATGCTCACCCATTTTCATGACTCAGAGCTGAAGAGCAGACATACGATGATGACATAGGACGTCTCGGTGCTGCATGCTTGTATCCTCGAGGTTATCGTCGGAGATGTAGTTACGCCAACTTCTTCGGCTTGATGATGGACGTTTGCCCCCTGCAGAGGAGGTGCAAAGTCCGTTGGAGAACCCAATTGGGCTCGGGGTTGGGGCTGGTCCTTCCCAAATTTCTGGACAAGTATTTCAGGATTGAGGCTCGTTTCTTCATGCACCAAGGCCTCCTCAGCGCTTTGGCTAGCATCTTCGGTAGTAGTTTCCAGTGTGAATACATCCACAAGTTTTCGAGTACGCCGAGTGTAGATGCGTACTACCAGGGGAACGTCATTCTCTGGGTTTTCTGGATCACTGTGTCGAAGTTGCGGAGACTCGGTGATGGGTGATAGGTTTGGAGCAAACGTAGTGTCGTTTGCCCTGACCATGGTGAACTTGAGGCAACTCCTTCAGATGTACGGATGAAAGTAGAGGAGGTCCTCTGGGCGTGCCAGAAATCTGTATGCGCAGAAAAAGATTCGGGTCGTTTTTATTGCACAAAACGATATTACAAAGATCGGGACCTGGGGGCTTGGGGGTGGTGAGCCGGGTGCGGTGAATATTTGATCAAGAGATTGTGGAAGAGATCCTCTAGAGGGTCCCTTTGATCCGCGTCTCCATGTTACTTCGTGCGAGAGCTCTTAGAGAATTGCCCAGGACAGAGGTCTTTACAGGGTGAGGGTTTCTTGAGAGGCTAAGGATTAGTCACCGTTGTTTTTGTCCCTTCCGTGCTTCGCGCTTTCTCGACTAGGGGTTTTTTGACTTTGTTCCTCGGTCTTCGCATCTCCCTCGGCTCTGGCTAGATCTCGACGTCCTTGATAGTCGGTTCGCGACGTCGATCGTGCTTTTGGTGTCAGCTTCGGCTTTCGGCTTTGGCTTTGCTTTGGCATGGCTCTGGCTTTTGCTTTACTTTAGCTCTTGCGCTTGAACGTAGACGGGTAGAAGCTTGCGGTGCTTTAGTTCTTCCGAACTTCGCATCGTATCGGCTAGAACGTGCGGTGCTTTGCTCGTTACTATCGTAGTTGCTTGGCTTTGGCACTTGCGTTGCTTTGGCTCGGGCTTTACCGGTGCTTTTGCTTTGGCTTCTTACGTTAGCTTTTGTTTTGCCGTTGACTTGATCTTCTCCTCGAACGGCGATGACTACGCTTTCACTTCTCCTTTATTTTTCTGGCTTCCTCGACGGTTGTGGCGTCGACTTGATTTCTCTTCTCCGGGCTTCTTTGGCGTAATCAGAGTTGAAGACTTTGTTTTGAAGACGACGGGTGTAGCGCCACTTCGGGTGTCCTTCTCCAAGCTTTCTACTTCGTGAATAAAGCGGATATTGTTGAAGATGACGGGGTGATGCCACTTCGATCTTCTTCTCCGGACTTTTGGGCTTGATCAGAGTCAAAGGTTTGATGAAGATGACGGGGTGGTGCCGCTTTGATCTTCTTCTCCAGGCTTTTGGGCTTGATCGGAGTCAAAGGTTTGATAAAGACGATGGGGTGGTGCCGCTTCGATCTTCTTCTCCGGGCTTTTGGGCTTGATTGGAGTTGAAGGCTTGTTGAAGACGACGGGGTGATGCCGCTTCGATCTTCTTCTCCGGGCTTTTGGGCTTGATTGGAGTCGAAGGTTTGTTGAAGACGACGGGGTGATGCCGCTTCGATCTTCTTCTCCGACCTTTGCGTCGAGCTTCTTCGGAGTTGAATGTTTCTTCTTCTCCGAGCTTTCTTCTTCGTGCACGGAGTCGAAAGGTTGATCTTCTTGTGCAAGGGTCTTCACGTTGATAAGGACTTTCAATGGACTAAGCCGGTCCCAAGGGGATAGGCTTGCCCGAACCTCGTGACGTCTTGGTTCGTTGAAGTCGTGTCTCCTCCTTTGCAGAGCTTCATCATCTCTGGCTTTTTTCTTCGACCCTTTGAGCCTTCCCCTTCCCCTTCCCCTTCTATTTATAGGTGAAGGGGGATGGAAGAGATATGGAAAGATTTATTTGAATCCCTTTAATATTTCTCCCATAACTATCCAAGATTTATTCTTTCATTGATAGAAGGAACAAACCTTTATTTATTTTTCTTTTTCTGGCGGAGTAGTTATGACCCAATCTTTTGGAATTTTTGTTTGAATCTTGCACATTAAATCGATGGCGACCCGGTTTTGTTTCTTGTCCGTCGGATCGAGGGATCGACGCAGATCCATGCTTGTGTAGACGTCTACGCAGCCTCCCCCGCGCATGGCGGGTTTCTTTACTTTTTCTTCTTTTCTTTTCTTTTCTTTCATTTTCTTTCTTTTCTTTCATTTTCTTTCTTTCTTTTTTTTTGCTTGGCCGGCCGCTCCCTACCAGTGGGTAGGGGGCACGGTTTCCCAAAAGGGGGGCTGAGTGGGCCCCACTTGAGGATGGGCCCATCCGACCTCTCCTATGGCTCGGGTCGGGTCTGGTGGGCCCGGGTTTATGTTGGGTTTGCCCCCGGGTCGGTGCACACGAGTCGGGTTCGGATTTGATAAAATTTGTATGTCTACAGACCCTTATAAAAGGAGAGAGGACTTGGAAAAAAAAGGTAGATATTTGCCATAGAAAAAGAGTCTACAAAGCTCCCGACCGAAGATACTTCAAAGCACCAAGAAATCCCGGAGAAGAAGTATCGAAGATCGAAGCAAACCAAAGAAAATCGAAGATCGAAGAAGAAGATCTGAGGTTAAAGATTGAAGATTCAAGTTTAAAGCAAGTCGAAGAACAAATGAAGAATAAGTGAAGATTCAAGAAGAAGAAGAGTAAAACAAAGTCCCTAGCCACTCACGTGCAAAGCCCGGAAGGATCAAGCACCGCAACGCTCTTCTCTTTTTATTTCTCTTACTTGTTGTAATATTTGTATTTCGAAATTGAGTATCAAAGGATCTTAGACGGATTTTTCCGTAATCTTCTAATATATTTTGTACTTCGCTCCCTCGAAGCGAGTCCTTTGAAATTTATACTTGAGTAAAAATCAAATTTTGCTCCTACAGAAGCATCATGATATCTTATATTTACCGGGAAGACAACTCAGTGGCTGATTGGTTCGCCGGTAGTGCTCGGACAACAGATTTGTTGGATATTTGGACCTCTAGCTTCCCTCTAAAAGCTATGCGGCCGCTCGTGAGGATTGTAGCCTTTGTTGTTATGCTCGTTGGGTGTCTAAACACTGATGCAACTATTATGCTATATCAGTGCAATCTGGTTATCAAAAAAAAAAATCTGGCTCGCTCGGGCAGAGCCCACCGTGCTACTGAAAATTGGGTCCAAAAGTTGACGGCTTCCGCCTCTTCCACCATTGGCGTTTTGAAAGGAGAAGCTGGTCCAGTTGTTCTTTCAACCATGCGGGTCCTCCTCCTTCCTTCAACCATGCAGGTCTCTCTCTCTCTCTCTCTCTCTCTCTCTCTCTCTCTCTCTCTCTCTCTCTCCAACTGTTAACTAAACATTATCAAGAAAATGTCACTCAGACTCATCAAAAACTGATTTTCCATGAAGATTATACGCCTCCAACAATCTTTGCATGCTACATCAAAAGGTCTCTAAATATATGTCTGTTAATGTATTTCTGCAACTAGAACTTCCCATCAAGTTACCACTTTCACTTGTAGTTTTAAAATCAACACCAACCGGTTAGGAAGATCGAGAACTTCACAAAATGTAGAATCTCAAGGCAAAAATCGTACCCGAGTTAGTGCTCTGAGGTGACAATAAAAGGAAGGAAATTTTGGAATCCACCTCCCCAAATACTTTATCATAGTTAGTGTTAGACCCCCATTTTTGTTGGTTATTTGACTTACCCCGCCATTCCGTCCAGTTCCGTCTATCAATCATGCTTGACCGACAGTCCGGCCCTTTGCCCCTTTTTTTTTTTGAAAAGGAATCGAGACTCCGTATTATTCATATGAAGTATAATCCATTCAAAGGATATCAGAGATCCCAGAGGGAACTGAACTCGAAGTCCACTGATTGTATATAAGATTATGAACTGAGAATCAAGCTGCTGTGTGAGTTCCCATGTTACCAGATCTTTAAACATTCACTATAGCTAGATCAGGAATTGATTTCCTTAATTTGTGACGGTCGCTGGTGACATTAAGAATACGCCATGGCGGGCCCGGAGAATTAGGAGAAAGAAGCTTGACTTATGTCCATGGTGTCCCCCTCCAAAATAATTCTCGAAATTGACAATTCCAGAAAACAAAGAATGTCCTCCTTCAAAGCTTTTGCCTCCACTTCAATAGGTAGACCGACAAGTACCTTGATTGCTTTTGACAAAATGCAGTGACCCCGATTCGTCCCTGATGATAATATCCACTACTGACCCCTTAGGACTGATAGCACCATCTACATTAGCCTTAATAGTAGATGGATCCGGTGGGCTCCAGTCCTTCAACCATGCGAGTCCTCCTTTTTTCAACCATGCATCTCTCTCTCTCTCTCTCTCTCTCTCTCTCTCCAATTGCCAACTAAACATTATCAAGAAAATGTCATTCTTAGTACATCAAAAATTGATTTAGGATTTGTGTGAATGAGGGTTCTATAATCTATCCTAATCCCACTCATGGGCAGTTAAATTAGTAGTTGTAGTGGTAAATTAGGTGAATTATGGGCTACATTGATAATGATTTTCCATGAAGCCTATAAGTCCCCTACAATCTTTGCATGTTATGAATTTCGCTCAAAAGGTCTCTAAATATATGTTTGTTAATGTGTTTCTCAGTTTCTGCAACTAGAACTTCCCATCAAGTTACCACTTTCCCTTGTAGTTTTAAAATCAACATCAATTGGTTAGGAAGATTGTGGACTTCACACAATATAGAATTTTAAGCCAAAAAGCGTACCTGACTTGGTGCTTTGAGGTGACAATAAAAGAAGGAAATTTTAGACTCCAAACCCCCCTCGAATTACTTTATCATAATTAGTTATGACCCCTAATTTTGTTGGTTATTGACTTACCCTACCATTATGTCCAATTCCGTCTGTCAGTCATGTTTGACTGGTAGTCTATCCCTTGGTTCCTTTTTTTTTTGAAAAGGAGTCAAGACTCAGTTTTATTCTTATGAAGTATAATCCATACAAAGGATATCGGAGATCCCAAAGGGAACTTAACTCGAAGTCCACTGATTGTAAATAAGATTCCGAGCGAAGAATCTAGATGCCGTGTGAGTTGCATGTTACCAGACCTTTGAACATTTACTAGCACTAGATCAGGACGTGATTTCATTAATTCGCGATAGTCATTGACGACGTTATGAATACATTATGGCGGTCCCGGGAAATTAGGAGAAAGAAGCTTGACTATCTCCAAGGCATCCCCCTCTAAAATAATTCTCGAAATTGGCAATTCCAGAACACAAAGTAGGTCCTCCTTCAAAGCTTGTGCTTCCACTTCAATAGGTAGACCAACAAGTACCTTGACTGCTTTTGCCAAAATGCAGTAACCCCGATTGCCCTTGATGGCAATACATGCTGCTAACCCCTTAGGACTGATAGCACCATCTACATTAGCCTTAATAGTAGATGGATCCGATGAGCTCCGGCGTGAATTACTTTGTGGGATTGCAGAGGTGTGTCTACCTGAAGATGTTGTGCCTCTTTCATCTGAGTTCAACTCATATATAGCAGCGCGTATTACTGACACACCTTTGAGAGTGCCGATAGGAGAAGGATTTATTTTATCAAAAACTTTCTAGCATCTAGCCTTCCAAATATGCCACATAATAACCACACAACTAGCAAAAGTCCTTCCTCCTTTTGGGTCATCAATCCAGACAATAATCCATTCTAAAATAGTTTTATCAGGACTTCTCGAGTCTAACGCCGCAATTAATTCAAACAATACATCTGTAGGGAATGGGCATAAGAAGAGTAGGTGTGCATTTGTCTCAATTTCAAATATACACAAAGGGAAGTTGGCTTCAATAGCATGGATTCATGTAGATAGAGTGCCTCTAGTAGAAATGCAATCATTAAGAACTCTTCATACAAAGGTAAGAATCTTGGGTGGATTTTTTGAGAATCTCCATATATTCCTCCAAATAAGATCTTTGCGTCTATCCATTGAAGTTGATGGCGCTCGATCTATGCTGTACCCGATCGTCTTATGATTGGATTTAGTTAAGAAGATGCCCCTAGGAATCTAATATGAAGGTGCCAAATAAGCTTGTCTAAGTCGGATCTTGTGTAATGCCCAACGGAATGTTGAAGATTGCATGGGCTGTATGCTGATCAAAAACCTCAGCCACAGATGTAGTATTCCAGCACCTACTAACTGGGTCAATGAGATCCTCCACCCATTGAATGTGCGGCTTATGCTCAGCAGATTCAATCAATGGGGGGTTAACCCTGGAGGCCGAGGATCCATGGGCATGGTTTAAAATATCGGTGATATATAGTGACATATCGCCAATTGATGCAGCATGATCAGCATGATTAGATCATCGCCGCATCTTCAGATCATCGCCAGAGATCTTATTTACTATCGTTTTATTTTTATGCTTGGAGGACATTATCCGTTTGGGACTTGTTAGCCGTTATTTCAGTTTTTGGCCATTTTCCCATGTTTTTGGCCTTATTTCAGCACTTAGTTTTATTTATGTTCTTGCCCAATTCATAGGGGATGTCCATGATCTCATCCGAGGGCTTTTCGGATTGAATCCGGGTCTTCTCGGGTGAGTTTCTGCATTATATTAATAAAATTATGGGTGCGTGTGTTTGCGGGGTACCGACGGACGAGATTAGATCTCGAAACTGACGGTTAGATGGCGAAATAATTCAATTTAGATGACATGGCAAGTTATGGGCTTCAACTAGGGCTTAAGTGGGCTTATCTTAAGCCCAATAGGGCTTCTAATGCATTACCGCCCCCCCCCCCCTTCTCTTTTTCCCGTGAACCCATCCGTCCGCTACCTTACCCGCGCGGATCCCGAGGCCACCCCGACCCCTTCCGTTCCCTCTCTTCTCTCTCTCTTCTCTCCCTTTTCATTGCCTTTTCTAGCCCTTTGAATCCCCACCATCTGCCCTTATTCCCTTTGATCTTGGCCATCAAAACAAAAACCCTAACTCTACAAAAGATGAAGAAAGAAGGAGAAATTCAGATTTTGATCAATTGCTGAAATTTGTGCCTCTTCGTGAGTGCTTCCGGGCGAGACGCGTGTCCCCGATCCTCGCCGCTTCCACGACTTCGCCTCGTGAAGGCCTCGGTGTTGATTTTCCGAAGGTTCCGGCTTCTTCCGAAGTCCGGCCTTGCTCCGTGTGCAGGATCATCGGCACATCCTCGCAATCGACCCACGGCGGAAACCCCAGGCAGTATCTATCCTTTTCCTTTATTTTCCCATCGCATCCACATTGTTTTCTTTTGTTTCCATCGCCTCCGCTCCGCATCGCAGCCCTAACCGCCCTTTCCATCGCTAGTTGAAGCCCTAACGTCTGCCTATTTATTAGATTCGCTATCTATAGTCTGTCGGTAACCCTAGCAAGCATGCTTTACCTATTTTAGTGAAAATTCTGATGCAAGCCTATTGTTCTGTTTCAATATCTATTGCTGCGATTGAATATATTATTTGTTGAAATTAGTTTTGTGCTAACATTGAGTCCTTTACTGTTTAAATCTTAAATCTGCTTTATGTTGCCGGCATAGCCTTTAGAACTGCGTAAGATAATTTATGTTTGCTGTCCTTTGAGTTATATGTCGCTATATTGATACTCAAATCCTAGTTATTGACCAAAGGGAACCCTAAAAGGGTTTAGGATTGTAGTGTACCTTATCGGTGCCTGCATCACCAATATATCGCTCTATCGCCAGGCTCCGACATCAAAACAAACTAAATTCCCCTGTTTTGGGGAAAAAGTCGAAATATCGCCGATATATCGCTAAATATTGCCATACCCTCCATTTGTTGTTTTTGGTAGATTTTAAACCTCTCTTCACGGATTTGGAGTTTTTTCCAAACTTCTAAGTGGAGGTATATTTTAAATTTTTTTTTTAACATCTCAAATTTCTTAAGTAGATCTTTGTGAAGAATATATTATAAACATGAATCGCATCAAGTTTGATGTGATTCATCATGATTATCATGAAATTAATTGGGATTCATGGGTTTCATCTATTTAAGTCCAATAAACGCTAATGAAATTTTATTATGTCAATAGACTCAATACTACACATCTAATCTACTTGCTATCCAAATTTAAAATTTTTGGTGCTTAAATCATTTTTAAAGTATTATGCCATGTCATGTACTGTTAGTTTGTGAGATGCTTTATGCTTATTATGTCTTATGCTTTATGAGTTACCAATTTGTGCTATGTTTTTATGTACATTGAACCATATGGGTTCTGATTTGTGTTATCATGCTTCCTAGTGTGCGTAATCTTATTGTGATTGTTTAATTCACAGGTTGTTGCAAAGTTTCTAACAGCTCATAGACAGTGTTGAACAGTTCACAAACTCATATATAGAGCCTAAATTTAGTGTCTCCTAGAGTAAATGATTGTGTTTTGTATGTTATTGATCATAATGATGTATCTATACATCCTAAAGGGATATATAGATAAATCCTCCAATTCTTTTTTCATTTTGTTCTATTTTCCCTAATTTTTAGGGATATTTGGCGATAAATAACGATATATCCTCGATTTTTCCCCCGGGCAACTTGGCGATATTGACAGCGATAACGACACTTAAAACACTGTCCATGGGTCGTCTCGGACATGAATACATTGAACAGTAACCGCATGCCATCTAGTACCCAACTTCAGAATATTTCTGCCATCCAGTATTGCTTTTCAAAAATAGAAAGAGGATTGCATAGAATCAATGGTCCAAAGACTCTTACCTCTTATGTATTTATCACGTAGCATGCGTGCTCAAAAACCATTCGGTTCTGTAATCAGATGCCAACTGAGTTTAGCTAATGGGGCTCGATTTAAGGACTTCCAAAAACCCAATGAGGCAATGACTCCATCTTTGTTGTAGTGGATATAGGGGTGTAAAACGGGCCGGGCCGGGTCGGGCCTACATATGCTAAGCTCGGAGTAGCCCGTCGGGCTTCTCGGACCGGGCCGGGTCGGGCCGCGGGCCAAAGGTCTGAGCCCGGACTTAGCCCGTATATACATATATTTGTAATTTCGGGCTGGGCCGGGTCGGGTTTGGGTTAAAACATGTGGTTTAATAAAAAAAATTCTTCAAAGGCTATGTGTAGGATCGAACACAGAACCTGATGGCAATTCTCAGAATCTATAGCCACTGTGCTACACTTACTTAGTATTACAACTATACAGTATATATATATATAGAGTCAGGTTCAATGGACACTGTTTTTGCACTCAATTTTTTACACCGATTTTCAAACCATTAGATAGAGGTTTCAGAATTTCTTGATTTTTTGTGAGCATAATCATCTTGTCTTAGATAACACATCTACAAAAAATCAGCACATTCTAAAGCCTCTAGACTTGTTAAATGTGCTCTTCAAATTAACGATTAAAATGGACGGTTGATAAAGTCTTTTAGTTTTGATGTACTTGGAGGCTTTAGAATGTGCTGATTTTTTGTGGACGTGCTATCTAAGTCAAGGTGATTATGCTCACAAAAAATCAAGAAATTATGAAATCTCTATCTAGTTGATTTGAAAATCGGTGTAAAAATTTAAGTGCAAAAACAGTGTCCATTGAACCTGACCCATATATATATATATACCAAATCTACAGTATTATGATCGGGTTTTTGGACCGGGCTTTTGGGCTTTGTTTTGGACCGGGCCAGGCCGGGTTTTGGGCCAGGCTACGGGCTTAGGGTGGTGGCCCAAGCCCGGCCCATGGTGCGTTCGTGCCGGGTTCAGGCCTGTGGGCTTTTTGTACACCCCTAAGTGAATATATTCTCAAAAATGGCACATTTTATTCCCTATAGCAAAATTACTGACACATCCAAGATTGCCAAGTTGATTTTCAAAGAAGTCGTCAGATTGCATGGCCTACCCAAGACCATTGTCTCTGATAGAAACATGAAATTTGTTAGCTACTTCTGGAGAACCCTCTAGAGGATGCCTAACACCAAGCTTCAATTTTCTTCGGCATATCATCCTCAGACCGATGGTTAGATTAAGGTTGTCAACTGAAGTTTAGGGAATCTCTTGCTTTCACTAGTTAGTGAGCGTACTAGTAGTTGAGATCAAAGTCTACCTATGACAACTGTTCAGTCAACCGATCTACTGGTAAGAGTCCTTTTGAAGTCATCACCGGTTATAACCCTAGGAGACCTAAATCTCATCCCATTACCTCTTGAGTCTAGGACTAATGAAGAATCTGATGCATTTGTCAAGCATATTCATGATTTGCATGTTGAAATCAAAAGATTTTTTTTTTTTTTTTGAGGAATTCCTCTCCGAGGGGGAGAGGATGGGGTTAAGCCATACCCCAAGCTATATTATTAATAAGGAAAAGAAAGTTACAAATTATAGATGAAAGAGATGATATCCTTGGATTGATTAGGAGAGAAAGCTGTGGACCAACTATGGATCATCCTTGTATACTTCGCCCAGACCGTCTCTATAGGTAGTTCCTTACTCGAGAAGATTCTAGAATTCCTTTCTCTCCAAATGCACCAGCAAAGTCCAATAACTAAAAGGTCCCAAGCTAGTCTGAGGGTACGATTGATGCGTTTCGATCTCCACAGAGTCCACAAAGATCGAATAGATCCCGGATGACCCTTGACAAGGAACCGGTGCTTCAGTATATGCCACAACTTCTTCAAGTATGGACAACGGAGAAATAAGTGGTCCACATCCTCCCGATGCGAGTGGCAGAGGGTGCAGGCGATATCCGGGATATTAGGATTGTTACGCTGCCGAAGATTGATTTTGGTGAGAAGTCTCTCTCTAATCGCCAACCACATGAAGATTCTAGTCTTGAGGGGAGTTGGGGAGTTCCAGAGGTGCTTAGCGATCGGGTAAATAATACCTCCTGCGTTGAAGAAACGGTAAAACGATTTGACAGAAAAGACCCCGGGCGCTTCCCATTTCCAAGAAGAGGAATCTCTACCAGGACCAAGGGTGAAAGAAGATAAGATCTGGTGGAGATCATCAAGCTGGTGTTGCAATGCCGGATTAATGGACCTCCTGAACTTGACGGCCCAAGAGAAGGTGCCTGGAGCTCTAGATACCTGGGATAGAACCGAAGCATTCTAGTCCCAAGCTATCTCAAATAGATCTGCAAAAAGAGTTGCTAGGCTGATGTCATCGACCCATTGGTCTGTCCAGAATTTGATGTTCCTCCCATCTCCTATGATCAACTTCGTGCCACATTTAAAGGAAGTCCCGACTTTGCAAATACCCTTCCAGAAAGGAGAGATCTTACCAGATCGATGGCTCCTCGCTTGAAGGGGGAAAAACCGCCGAAAATATCGATCTCTGATGATATTCGACCAATGGTCTCCGTGGTCATTCTGAAGTCTCCACCACCATTTGCCTAGGAGCGCCTTGTTGAAATCTTTCAAATTGAGAATGCCTAGGCCTTCTTGCTCCCTCGATTTACAAGCTACACCTCACTTAACAAGGTGGTAAGATCCTGAAGAGCCATCTGCTCCTTTCCCAAGGAAATTGCTTCGAATGCTATCAATTTTTCTTATCACCCAGGCAGGGACAAAGTAAAAAGCCAGATAATAGGACGAGATCGAAGAGAGGACTGAATTAACCAGAGAGAGACAGCCTCTTAGGGAGAGATGTCTACCCTTCCAGCTAGAGAGACGCAAGTCCACTTTCTCAATGACTTTAGACCAATCCGCACGAGAAAGGGATTTGTTGCTGATGGGAAGGCCCAGATACCTCATCGGTAGCGAATCCAATATGCAATTCAGAAGCAAAGAAGCCCTATGACCAAAATCATCTTGGGAACCCACGTAGAAGATAGAACTTTTATTGACGTTTTTTCGAAGGCCCGAGCAAAACTCCAGAGCATATAAAATAATCTTCAACATTGCTACCTGCCAAGGTTTAAAACTCGGGTACCGGTACCGGTATCGGCCGGCACCGAACCGGTTCGTACCGGTACCGGCCGGTACCGGCCGGTTCTGGTTGAACCGGTACCGGCCCCTTTTTTTTATTTTTTTTAAATTGTAAAAAAATCTAAAAAAATCTTTAAAAATTCTAAAAAATTAGAAAATAAATATAAAAAATTAGAAAATAAATATTAGAGTACTTTAGGCCCTTTAGGGCCCTAGTTTAGGACCTTTAGGTCCTTTAGGCTTAGGGACCGTAGGAGTTAGTAGAGTTACTTAGGAGTTAGGGTTAGGGCTTAGGAGTTAGAGCCTTAGGCTAGGCTGCTAGGGTTAGTTTTAGGCCTATGAGTCTTATCTTATGTGACTTCAGAGTTCAGACTATGACTTATGACTTATGACTTGAGTCTTATACTCTTATCTAATGAGTTATGAGTCGACTTATGAGTTATGAGTCTTATGACTTATGAGTTATGAGTTATGACTTCAAAGTTCAGACTCTCAGAGTTCATACTTTAGAGTTTAGACTTTAGAGTCTTGGATTCATCATTCATCAAGATTCACAACCACCACTCCCCGAGGTGTATGATTAAGAATCTTGATGAACTAGTCAACTATTGTCGAATCACCACTCCTCGAGGTGAATGATTGGACAGTAGAGACCTAACTGAACCACAAGACTCACAAGTTACAACTTACAACTTACAAGTTACAAGTTATAACTCACACCTAACAAGTTACTAATTCCTAATTTCCTATATCCTTTTTCCCTCCTTCTTTATCCGGGCTTGGGACCGGCCTTGGCGAAGTTAAAAAAGGTTTTTAAAAGGTTTTATAAAACAACCTTTTAAAGTTTTGAAATTTTTTTATTATTATAAATTTACAATACAAATTATAGAATAAGTTTCATAATCCAGATTCCAGACGTGTTCAACACTTCAACTTCCACAAAATACAGATTATCAATATTAAAATTATTAACTCACCTGGCTGGCTCAGTCGCTCAGATAGTCAGATCAGAAGAATCAGAACTCAGAACTCAGAAGTTCCATAGATTATTATTGCGATTAGCTTCTTCTTCGTCTTCATTTGGAGTTGGTGCCGAGTAGTGCTGCTGGTAGTAAGACCCGTCGGAAGGCCCAGAATAACCGAAGATTGATTGGCCAATGTCCTGGTCGTGCTGGACACCATAACCGTATGCTCCGTAGCCGTAAGATGATGAAGAATCTCCATATGTTCCTTGCGATTCCTCTTGCTCTGGAAACATCGGCTGATAAGAATCTCGGTAATATGATGATGGTGGACCTAGTGGTGGATCATATCCGTACGAGTATGGTACATATGCAGCTTCATGAACAGTGCCAGAAGGCCCGGCCCCTGCTCCATCATGTGGTGACAGTGGTGGATGATGTGGATCTGGTGGGGCTGGTGGTCCAGTGACGCCGGTGTACGTGGGAGCACTAGGAGGTGAAGAAGCTCTCTCATGCTCTCTCATCCGTTGAGATGACTCTCCTCCACCATCACTAGATCCGGAAGGTATACTGCCAAGACTCTCATCTGAATCGCTGTTTATCTGCTGCATTGCCTGGCTAACATGTTGAAATCTTCGTTTGCCGCTCCTCAACCTTGCTCCCTCTTGTTCTTGTCTTTGCTCCTTGCCTAACTCCTTCTCCAACCATGTATTTTCTTGACCGTCAAGAACTGGATCCTCTCTCTCCGTCAACCAAGGGGCTAGAGGGTTATCGTCGTCGAAAATATAATCCAAATTGATTGGATTATCACCTTGGTCCTCTAATCTTCCCTGATCGCGGACCCTCAACCTCATATTGTAATGTACGAAAACTAGTTTATCTAATTTAGATGATGACAATCTATTTCTAGTTTTCGTATGAATGAGAGAGAATATACTCCAGTTTCTCTCGCAGCCCGATGCCGAACATGTCTGACTCAATACTCGGATAGTAATCTTGCGAAGATCAGGAGCACTTTCACCATGAATGGACCACCAAGTAGCTATAAAATTAGTCAAAAAATAAAACATTCAGTTTGTATTCGTTGATTACAATTGGATAATTGTATAATTAAAGTGTTATCAACTTATCGACGTATTACCTGGCTGCATGGTCGAGATAGATGTTCTTGCGTTCTCCGAATCAAAGGAACCACGAGCATATCGGAAGATTTCCATTTGCTCCATTGCCTTATTTTGTGCTGCTATGCTAGGCTCCAAGGTTCGGATCACCTCTTTAAGCCCGATCATTATTTCTGGGTGTTGTGAAACTTCTACCCTATACTGGTATTGGGGATTTAAGTAAAATCCTATAATATGAAAGAAATAAGTATTGAGTCTAATGACTAATGAGATTAAAAATTGAAATTGTTAAATAATGAGTATACACTTGACGATAATATTTACCTGCTGCATGCAATGGATGGTGTAGACCCATCTTTTGTCGATCAACTTAAAATATTGTTTTTTTGATTTTTCTCCAACCTTTGTCGACTTCTGAATGGCCATCTTAGCTCTGTCCATTGCTTCGTAGATATACCCCATTGCAGGCTTTTCATCTGAATCTACCAGTCGAAGAACTTGCACTAGAGGTTGGATACACACTATTATCTTGTCAATTTCGACCCAGAGCTCCTTTCCAACAACAATATTTTCTACCTCTTTGCCCTCTTCATTAGATGCATATTTTGATTGACACCATGCATCTGAGGTAAACATTTTCCGTAAAGCATCCTTCTGATTAAAAATGCTCTCCAATGCTATGAAGTGAGTGGCAAAGCGGGTGATTGCTGGACGTAGAAGCTCCCGCTTCCCAGTATACCTCCTCATCAAGTCAACTACCCAGTTATGGTTGTAAATGAATTTTGTTATTTTTCGAGCTTGTTTTACAACCTTGTCAACATGATCCAATTTGCCTATATCTTTTAGGATCAAGTCGATGCAGTGTGCGGCACAAGGAGTCCAAAATATAGTCTTCCGTTCCTTCTGTATGATTTGTCCGGCCTTCTTATAGTTAGAGCCATTGTCCGTCACTATTTGGACAATATTATTAGCTCCAACTTCGTCGATAATATTATTCATAAGTCCAGCAAGATATATTGCATCATGCACTTTGGCTGATGCATCGACTGATTTGTAAAATACTGTACCAATTGAGCAATATACTAGAAAATTAATTATGGATTTTCTAGTAGGGCCACTCCATCCATCGCACATAATTGTGCAACCTTTCTCCTCCCAGGGAGTTTTAAAACTACTAATATAATCGTTTATTTCGGAGACCTCATCATCTAAAAGTGGCCCAGCAATTTCATATGGGGTAGGGGGAGAAATTCCCGGTCCAACCGACTGCAATGTGTCGCACATTTTTGTAAAGTATGGCGACGCGGCTGCATTAGCCGGGATATGATTGAAATGAAAAAATTTGGCCACTGCTTTCTTCACTTTACTGGCCGCTTGTTTTATTTTTCCAGCTGTTAATTTGGTTTGTTTCTGGCCACGTTCCCTAAACATAAATCCGTCTAGAGGTAACTGCACAGATGTACTGCCGCCAGTGCTAGTTTTACCTCCTCTAGCACTAACACTGCTACTACCACCAGGTCCACCTCCACCAGTACTACCACCAATATCACCAGGAAGAAAACGGGAACTACCACCAGGACCACTCATTGACCATCTACCTCTTTGGTCTCCCCCTCTTTCTCTCATTTCTTGACGACGAGCTTCCTCACGAGAAAGTCTCATTGCCGTTCTCATCTCCCTATCCTCATCCGGCAACTCTTCAGATGAAGAATCATCAAAACTTTCATCATCTATATCTCTATAACCCCTTACCGACTGACTTTTGGTAAGGGGTGGTCTTCTAGAAGCAGAAAGTTCAGGAGCAGTACTCTTATCTTTACTTGCTTCTCTAAAAAATTGCTGGAATTGAGACCGTACCTCTATTGGAACGTGCTCACAACCAGTCACTTGTCCTTTCTTGCCCGCTAAATGCTCCTTCATTCTTGTGATACCACCATTTATGGTCCGGCCACAGTAGTTGCATATGGCCTTCCGCTTGTTGCCTTCAATTGCCTTGCAATGTAGCCATCCAGCGTCTATCTCTTTCGATTTTGGTGCCATTATCTAAGTCAAAAAATAAATAAGCATTAGCAAACTAGAAAGTAATTGCTCACTTTTGCAGCTTTGCTACGTAGAAAGTAGAAAGTAAAAACTATAAAGTTTCGACTTTTAAATGGCTCGAAACTCGAAAGTAGAAACTAGAAACTAGAAAGTAAAAAGTAGAAACTAGAAACTAGAAACGTAGAAAGTAGAAACTAGAAAGTAGGGCCCTCACGTAGATTCGACTTTCGAGTTTCGACTTTCGAGCCATTCGAAAGTCGAAACTTTTGCAAAAGTGAGCAAAACTGCAAAAGTCGAAACTTTCTAGTTTCTACTTTCTAGTTTCTAGTTTCTAGTTTCTACGTTTCTAGTTTCTACTTTCGAGTTTCTAGTTTCTACTTCTAGTTTCTAGTTTCTACTTTCGATTTTCTAGTTTCTACTTTCTAGTTTATACTTTCGAGTTTCTAGTTTCTACTTTCGACTTTCGAGTTTATAGTTTCTACTTTCTAGTTTCTACTTTCGAGTTTCGAGTTTCTAGTTTCTCCTTTCTAGTTTCTACTTTCGAGTTTCTAGTTTCTACTCGAAAGTAGAAACTAGAAACTCGAAAGTAGAAACTAGAAAGGAGAAACTAGAAACTCAAAAGTAGACACTAAAAAGTAGAAACTATAAAGTCGAAAGTCGAAAGTAGAAACTAGAAACTCGAAAGTATAAACTAGAAAGTGAAAACTAGAAAATCGAAAGTAGAAACTAGAAACTAGAAGTAGAAACTAGAAACTCGAAAGTAGAACTAGAAACTGGAAACGTAGAAAGTAGAAACTAGAAACTAGAAAGTTTCGACTTTTGCAGTTTTGCTCACTTTTGCAAAAGTTTCGACTTTCGAATGGCTCGAAAGTCGAATCTACGTGAGGCATGTCCGTGCTTCCTAGGGGGAAAGTAAGAAGGGAGGCCCTAAAATTACCGACGAAAAAGAAATGGAAAAACTTGCAACTAAAACAGAGGTGTCCCTCACTATAAATGACCAGCCAAGAAGAAGTAATTGGGAGAAAGCCTGATGGTGATGGTTATAAAGATAATATGCAACAAAATGGTGATGGTTATAAAGATAATATGCAACAAAATACTAAACGACTGGGTAGAACATACCAAAATGCCTCACGAACAAAGTTGCTTACCAAGGCCGTAAGAGGGGTTTATGTTACAACTTACAAGTGAAAAAGATGCAAAAGGAAAATAAGTACTTTATTTAAAAATTCAAAATGCTGCAAAAAAATGTTTACGACATTCATAGTTTGTGATTTATCAATCAATGTCGATGATGTGATTAATAGAAAGAAAATGCTAAATAGATTGATAGCATCTTGATCACTAAATATGTTTAAACTTTAGCCAGATTTTGTAACACTAGTGCATGCACATACAAGCATAAGCTACGGAGAATTTATAAAAAGAACATACCCAGGTTTAAGATTTGTTCTTAATAGCTTATTGGATATTACTTATGGTCCAAAACTTTGGACCACATCATGCTGAAAATGATTGTCCTGAAGGAAGACAATACATTATGAATTCTCTTTCCTATTCAAGACAGTTCTAAACAAAACCGAGGACAGAAGTGCTGTCATAAGCAATGGTGAACGAAGCTACCTCTTTTAATCCAATGTTTCATTATGGATTTAATAGTTGCGCATCCATTTGAGATGCTTCAGGATGTAATTTCGACAATGCAGTTATGCAAGTTTTATATAGAAGGGTCGAGGTCGTCAAATAAGGTTCTGTTCAATTTACTATTTTTTTAGAAGATTACTATGCTTACATGTATACTGAACTGACTCAAGGCAGTAATCGTTTTACCTTCTTCACTCTTAAGTTCGTCGCTCGGCCCGCTCGTGCTCGTGCCGCTCGTCGTGAGTCTCGTGACTCGTGAGTCGTGAGTCGTGACCTCGTCGTCACTCGTCGGCGTGCGGCTTGTGTCGGTGTGCTGCTCGGCCCGCTCGTCGCCTCTCTTTCTTTCTCTTTCTTTCCTCTCTTCTCTCTTCTCTCTTCTCTCTTCTCTCTTTGTTCTTTCTCTCCTCTCTTCTCTCTTCTCTCTTTTCTTTCTCTCCTCTCTTCAGTCTTCTCTTTTCTTTCTTTCTCTCCTCTCTTTTTTTCTTCTCTTTCTTTCCTCTCTTCTCTCTTCTCTCTTTTTTCTTTCTCTCCTCTCTTCTCTCTTCTCTCTTCTCTCTTCTCTCTTCTCTCTTCTCTCTTCTCTCTTTTTTCTTTCTCTCCTCTCTTCTCTCTTCTCTCCTCTATTTTCTTGCAAGTTGATGGAAGGTTTTGGAGTTGCAATGGAATGGTTTGGGGGGGTTTATATAGCCTTCAAATCCCCCCCTCCCACTTAAGGAATAAGACTTTTTGGAGGGGCCAAAACTAAAAATGCCACCCCCCCTCCACATGCAAATGCTGGGAAAGCATGTTCAGCCCATGTGGAGGGAGGAATCCAACATAAAAAAATAAAAAAAGTGACCCAAAGCCCACCCACCCCATAATGGCTGTCGGACGGGACTGAACCGGCCGGTACCGGTTCGTACCGGCCGGTACCTGCCTGACTCGGCCGGTTCGGTCCGGTACGGGTTGGTACCGGCCGGTTCAGGTCTGTTTCGGTCCCGGGTGCTGGACTCGGTTCGGCCCGGCCAAATCCGATACGTACCGGCCGGTACGTACCGGTACCGGCCGAGATTTGAAACCCTGCTACCTGCTCAAGCTTCGCTTCACATAAGAGAATAGTGTCATCAGCAAAATGAAGGTTCGATAAGCACCAGGAGTTACCTCGGATGCCATGAATAAGGTTTCTGGCCCTGCTGAGGATAGCATCAAAAGCATCAACCGCCAGAATAAAAAGGAAGGGAGAGATTGGGCACCCTTGTTGCAGCCCTTTTCTCACTAGGAATTGGCTACCTAGTTCCCTATTAATAGAACAAGAGAGTTTGGACGAAGAGAGGCAGTTGAGGACCCATCTTAACCACTTAGCTGGAAAGCCTTTAGCTCGGAGGGTAGCTATAATGAAATCCCAATGCAGTCTATCGAAAGCCTTCTCGAAATCCAGCTTCAAAATAAGCCCTTCCGTTCTCTGCTCCTTAAGGTGGAAGATTACTTCTTGGATTGACGCCACGCTGTCAAGGATCAAACGACCTTTAATAAAGGCAGATTGGGATTTGCCGATAATGTCGTCCATGAATGGTGACAGTCTATTGGCAAGGAGCTTGGTGATGATCTTGTAGATACAGTTCGAAAGACTGATAGGTCGAAAATCTATGACAGCTTCCGCCCCAGGACGCTTCGGGATGAGGACTAGGATAGAGTAGTTCAGGCTATGAAGTGTAGCAGCTCCGGAAAAGAAATCCGTAACAAAACGAACCACATCCGGAGAGATGCAGTCCCAGAAGGCTTGGAAGAAGAACATAGGAAACCCATCCGGACCCGGAGCTCTATCTTCTTTCATGTCAAAGACCGCTTTTTCTGATTTCATCTTCCGAAAAATCTCTGTCAATGTCCACTTTGTCTGGTAGTCAGCCCATAGGAAGATTCTACCAGTCTAGAGATGCTGAGGAGGACGGCAGGGATCTAAAATAGTTTCTGAAATGGCTAGTGACTCCTTGCAAGATCGCCTCTGTGCCTTCACGCTGCTGCCCCCCTACTCCAAGGGTTCCTATGAAGTTCTGTTTTTTCCTCTGGTTGGCTATTCGGTGAAAATAGGAAGTATTCCGATCTCCCAGCAACATCCATTTGTCTCTCGAGCGTTGTTTCCAGAGGATCTCTTCTCGCTTCAAAATATCAAGATCATCTCGCGATTTGAGAAAAACACGCGACTCCTCTACGGAAAGGCTGGCGGAATCCTCCTTAACTTCCAACGAACCGATAGCAGCACGAAGAGCCTTCTTTTGATTCATAATATGACCGAAGTCTACCCGCTCCCAACCTCGGATCTTCTGGCGAAGGACTCTAAATTTCCGAACTAGGTTACGAGCGGAGTTGAGGTCTACCGGCGCCTGGGTCCACCACTTGCGAACTAGTCCATTAAAAGCAGGATCCTCTCTCCACATTCTTTCAAAGTGGAATCGTTTCTGTGGCTTGTTGAGAGACGGGCAAGTGTCCAACAGCAGAGGCACATGATCCGAAACAATAGACTGGAGGGAAGATTGAATCGAGTTGGGAATGAGGGAGTCCCATTCTCCCGAGATGAGGAATCTGTCCAACCTGGCCAGAGAGGGAGCATCTCTCTTTTTGGTCCAGGTGAAAAGACGACCTTGTAGAGGGAGGTAATTTAATTCGAATTGCCGGATAAAGTTGGAAAAATCCTCCATAGCTCCTCTGTGTCCCGGTCCCCCTTGCCTCTCGTGGCTAAACCGAGTAACATTAAAGTCTCCTACCACCCAAGGGCCTGGGTTCGACACCTGAAACGAAGAGAGTTCATCTCAGAAATCATGACGAAAGCTCATATCATTGGGACCATAGACCGAGGAGAACACGCAAACAGAATTGTTCCGCTTAGAAAAGAGACACAGAAAGAGAGAACGCCCACATGCGAACTGACTAGTCATAAAAGTCCTCTCGTCAGCCAATGAGTATTCCACCAGAGGCTCCCACTACGTCCAAGTGCACCCATTGTTGAATCCTAGGACCTGCTAGATTCTTTAAGAAGATGGCATCAGGGTTGGAATTCTTCGTCTCTTGAAGGCACACTACATCAACACTGTGTAGAATACAAAAGAAAGAAACAACTCTACGCTTATCCATATCCCCCAAACCCCTAATGTTCCCAGACAAGATCTTCATAAGAGATTACAGGCCATTGGCCAAAACCCTGTTCTTCTCCAGGGACTGGGAAGAAAACAAAAACTCCTTAGCTGTTTCCACATCACCGCCAAAAGAGAATCCACAAGCGGTCGCGATCTGCACAATGGAATCTTGATCAAGCAGGTTCAGCAAGAGCCCAAAATCTTCTATCGCCCTCGAAGCAAGGAAGCTTCTCAAGTCCTGCATCAGGTGGCCTGATCTCTGATTCCTCCTAGTGTACGTTCGAAGAGTTGGCGCCTCCGCCACCACGGACGACGAAGTCGGAGGGGCTGCCGCGATCAGTTCATCGATGGCCTGGCTAGGGCAATCCAAATCAGGGTTAGGAACAACTGGTTCACTACAAGGCTCCACATCAGCAGGAATAACTCGGTTAGGATTAACAATAGCTGGGTAATCCCCCGAAAGTCGGGGTGGAGCATCTTCTTCCGCAGGAGAATCAAACCCGGATGGTGGGTTCAAAATTCGAATAGACCCCGAAGGGCAAGCATTGAATGCCAGGTCCGACGGCTGCGGAGGAGGAGAGGTGTTACCAAAAATGTTACCTTCCGGCCTGGACGAAGCCGAGGTTGAAGACGATCCGGGAACCCGAACCGGGCCCTGGACCGGGGTGTCTTCGTCGCGAACCTACGAGCTTGTTCTGACGTCGTGGGGGCTGACAACGTCGCTGGAGTTCTTAGAAGATCCGGAGGACGAAGAGGTCAAGAACGAAAGCTCTTCCACTCGGATAGCCAAATCATAATAATAATCTTCGAAGCGGGCCACCATAGAGGGAGGGATAAGCGAGGGGTTAACAGTCCGGAAGGAGACTACCATATCTTGAAGATCATTAGTCGCTACAAACTCATTGTTCACCTCGACAACTTCTCCGAAGTTTGCTAAGACTGATTGCAAAGAGGGACGATTCCAGCAAGGGATCGATATGCCTGAGATGAAGAGGTGGACTAGCGAGGACGAACAGACGCCTGTGGATCGGTGGGAGGGAGTCCATGCAGAAGCCTGAATGTGAAGAGGACCAAGGTCTAGAGAAACTCTGCTGATGACCGAGTGTCTGACATACGGAGAGAGAAACTCATCAAGAAATTCTGAAAGACCAAGACTCCAGGAGGGCAAGGACCACTCGGATTGCCAGAATGTACTGAAGGCTGTAGAAATCTCAGTAGAGGTAGGGGAGCCACCCAAGACTCTGATGATAGCACGGGAGTCAAGCTTGGCGACGATGGCGTTGGACTCAAAGGACTCCGGGATGTCAATGAAGACGGCGGGAAAGGATTTGAGGGGAGAAAGCGGGTGGAAAGCCGGCTGGTTGTGAACAGAAGGAGCAAGGATGACCCTCATCGGACACACATTGGAAGAGTGACCGATTCCTCTGCATATCCAACAGACCATGGCGTTCCGACAAGCAGATCGAAGATGGTCTCTACCTCCACAGTGGAAGCAGCTGCCTCTAGGCAATGGAGTAGGGACCTTTTCAGACTGAAGACCTGCGGATGAAGGAGGAGGAAAGGGAAACACCGGAGGCGGAGGCAGTGGAGTGGGAAGAGGCGAAGGCTGATGAAGTGGAAGCGGGAGCAGAGGGGGGAGGCTGGAGGGGGGAGATGAGGCGGAGGGGGAGGAGGGCCGGTCTGACCAAAAAGATGGAAAGCCGAAGAGGTCGGACGTGACCTTTCGGTTCCCAAGGGGGGACTGGCACCGTCATCATGGTCAGGTCTGCTCGGAAAAGACCCGCCGCCATCTCGGGCGTTAAGAGATCTGGAGGACCCACGACCATCTTGTCCTTGGGCCCCCGCAGCTGCCTCTCTCCACCGTCCGTTCTGGATCTTAGGGTTGATGACTGGGCACCGCTCAAGCATGGAAGTCCCGGTTGTCAACACTCTCCGCCAGTATCCATTGAGGACCTTGGGATTAAGAGCTGGGTTTTGGTGGCGGCGCTGCGTCCGAGGGTGCCAGAGAGATGGATGGGAGTCACCCTGGAGTCGCTCTCCGTACCCTCTCATCGCTCTCTCGGATCGAAATCAAAAGAAAAACTAACGTAAGCAATGAGAACTATAAAAATGCTACAGATGTTCATCGTAGTTTTCATGATTTCGAAAAAGGTGATAGGTGATGGTCATGATACATCCTGAACGAGCTCAAAAAGGTGCTTAGAAAAAATTAACTACTTAGAACATGGGTACCTTCAAGATTCTTCGCCGCATTAGTGCTAATGCGTATGTTGTCGAAATTCCTCCCTATATGGAGATTAGCAATACTTTCAATGTTCAAGATCTGGTAAGATACAATGAATGTACTTTCAGTATACTTGAAGAACCCCTCCTGTCCATGATCATATTCCCAAGCCTTTTACCTTGCATGAACCACCGATTCCATTGTTTCTGTGGTTTTTTATCCGTTAATCTCATGGAATGCAAGAAATTGCTGCAAGCAAAGAGAATAAACAACTGAGAAGAATCACATCATAGCATTAATAGTTAGTTTCACCAAGAAATGACTTTTAAACTTTAGGCGATGTTTGGTTGGGCTTCCAAAACAACTTTGCATGTGGAGCTTTTGCGGGAAGCTATTCGGGCGTTATTTGATTGGCCCATTCAAAAGAGCTTTGTGCTCTGGAGATTCTAGGGGAAGTTGTTCTGAATGGCCTTTTCAGCTTCACTTTTGCGGGAAGCTGCTTTGAGCTTCCCACCAAAACCCAGGTCGTAAAATCCCTTCCCACAGAACAGCCCAGCCAAACATGTCATTAGTCATGGCAGACATGAAACAGATTTAAACATCGTAGCATTATTGTTATTTGTCAGCAATGAGTGGGGAAGCCACTGATATATTAACATGTTATCGATTAGTCTCAATGTTTGAACCTATAAGGCTTTATTTTTTCTAAAAACAAAAACTCAAACAACAGATGTGGAACAATGATTTTTGCAGAAAATTTCAAATTGATTAAAGATAAGAAAAGTAGAGGAAGAGGTTGAAGGAGAGAAGAGGGTGTTGAAGTGAAAAAGAAAGCAAAGGAAAAAGCGAGAAACATGACAGCGAAAGAGAGAAACAAGAAAGAGGAGACTTACAGAGAAAGATCAAGGAAATAGGGAAGATGGATCATTTTTTTTTCTTATACCCATTAAATGGTTGATGAGTTAAAGATTAGACCTTATTTTATGCCGGAATTTGAAACGTTGGTTAAGTTCGTAAATAAAACAATAAATTTGACAGTTTATTATAATGAAGTTCGCACATGAGGGAGGGACAATCAAGATTGTGTCTATTGAGCACAAAAGATGATTGGTAGAGGGCCTGATACCTCTAATCAGTGATGGAATTGGGAGTTGGACAAAATATATGGAGATATGATCAAGGAACAAGATAACAAAGGATGCAGATAAACTATAAAGGTGTTTGAGCCTTATAAAAATTAGAAGCTCGAAGAAATGCTAGAAGCTCAATTTTAAACTACCGATATAAGGTGGTAGTGGTTATTGTTGTTAGCAAAGCAGCGTCCTAGCCCGGAAGTCCTGATCCCCTAGGCGAGCCACTCATTTTCATCTTTCTGCATCTATATTGGCAATTAGATGGGGAGCAAGAGTACATGCCAAAGGTTCCCTATGTCAGTGCCATAACAGATATTTTGTATGCTGTCAATTTAGGCATTATCTGGAAAATTCTACAAAACATAATAGGCAAAAAGTTGATATTAAGGTATTTGATAGGTACATCGGGGCTTGATTTGCTGGAGGCTCTACTAATTGGAGGTTGATTGGTACTACAGTTTGCCACAACTTTATCAAGTACTGAAGTAGAATAGCTGGCCTCTACAGAAACAACAAAAAGGCAAACAAGTTTGTTTAATGATTTGGGTATACAAAAACATTCATTGACAACATATGGCAAAGGATTCATAAAGCCGACCCCAAATAGATGGGACATGGCTTGATGGTTATGATATGATTGTGGTATACAAAAGGATTTCATCTGCTTGCGTTGTGACAGTGACATTCAAATGGCCAAGAATCAAGTTTATCGTGTTAGAAGTAAACACATCGGTTTCTCTAGCATTATATTTGAGAGGTTATTTCTGAAGATTGAATTCGTTTGAAGCAAATAAACACGAAGAAAACCCTGCATATATCTTGTCAAAGGTTGTCCTGCTCAGACATCCAACTTTAGCAGCCTTTTGAGGGTTTTTGTTGAGATGATTTATGACTTGTGATAACATCTATAGCTAAGGTGGAGATTGTTATGGTTGAAGGGTGTGGTGGGATTTTTCGGTGACCCCTCTTGATGCTCGAAGATGTGGATTGTTGCCTTTGGCCACCTGAATTGAAGATATCCATCTACTTCGAACTTGCACAAAGCCCTTGGGCTCGAAGGGGCCAAGGGCCCTTTGATGCTCAAGTGCATGAAGGCCTTGAAGGTAATGATAATTGAATTGGACTGAACTGAACTGAAATGAAATGGCAGAGCCGCGAAGAGGGTCTTTCAAGCTATGATACCAACTTGTTGTAGGCACCAATAAGGTACACTACGATCTTAAGCTTTTAGGCGACCCAAAATTCAAGTAACTAAACAGTTATTATGAATAGAGCGCAATCACCACAGAAATCAGCAATTAAAGATTATTCAAAGTAGGTATAGTCACAACATGCATTTAATATTGATGCAGCATGATCAGCACCATCAGATCATCGCCGCACCTTCAGTTCGATGCCAGAGACCTTTTATTTCAGTCGTTTTTATTTTATGCTTGAAGGACATTATCCATATGGGACTTGTAGTCGTTATTTCAGTTTTTCGGCCTATATTTCATGTTTTTTGCCTATTTTCTGCACTTATTATTAATCGTGTTCTTGCCCAATTCATGGGGGATGTCCATAATCTCATCCGAGGGCTTTTCGGATTGAATCCGGGTCTTTTCGAGTGGGTTTTCTGCTTATATTAATAAATCTGTGCGTGTGTGTTTGCGGGGTACCAACGACGAGATTAAGTCTCGAAACCGACGGTTAGATGGCAAAATAACTTAAAATTGATGGCATGACATCCATTGGGATTTAATTAGGGTTAATTGGGCTTATCTTAAGCCCAATATGGCTTCCACTTCAGGTGCCACCCTATCCCCTCGCTCTTTCCACGAACCATCCGAGCGAACCCCCCCTTTCGTCCCCCTTTCCGTGCGGAAACCAAGAAACCCACCCCCCTTGCCTTCCTCTCTCTTCCCCCCTTGTTTCTCTCCCTTTTCTCTTCCTTTCTTGGCCAATTGCATCCCCAACACTCCCTCTTATTTCTTTTTGATCTCCACCATACGATAGCAAACCCTAGTACTACAAAAAAGAAAAGAAAGAAGAAGAATTCAGATTTGGCTTGGCTGAAATTTGTGCCTCTGCGTGAGAGTTTCCTGTAGAGACTCGTGTCCCCGACCCTCGCCGCTTTCGTGACTTCGCCTCGAGACGATCCTCGATTTCGCCTTGCGTAGGCCTCAGCTTGTTCTTCCGAAGGATCCAGCTTCTTTCGACGTCCGGCCTTGCTCCGTGAGCGAGATCATCGGCGCATCCTCGCATCGACCCACGACGGAAACCTCAGGCACTATCTATCCTTTTATTTATTTTTTCTCCGCTTCCGCATCGTTTCTCTCTTTCCATTGCCCACGCTCCGCATTGTAGTCGTATACACCTCCGTTCCATCTCTCGTTGAAGCCCTAATATATGCCTAATCATCATATTTGCTATCTTTAGTATATCGGTAACCCTAGCAAGCGTACTTAACCTACTATTGTATTAAATTCTGATTCACGCTTTCCTTTAAAATCTGAAATCTATTGCTGTGATTATTACTATTGTGTGCTGAATTTTGTTTTCGTGATATTATTGCATCTTATTTTGTTCTTAACCCATGCTCTATGTTGAATACATAAAACTCTATAATTACGTGAAATAGATTGTGTTTTCTGTCTTTTTGAGTCTTACGAGGCTATATTGATAAGTAAATCTTAGTTGTTGACCAAAAGGAAAGCCTAAAGGGCTTACGATTGTAGTGCGCCTTATCGGAGCCTACATCAAGTTGGTATCAGAGCTCGAAAGAACTTGTTCGGGTTTCTTTTGAGTGCTGCAAATCAGCAAACCGTCATCTTCTTCTTTGCTGATTTTGCATATCACATAGTCTTCTGTGCCTGAAATTGCATCTAGTACTAGGATTGCATTGTGTGAAGCGTTTGCATTTACATAATCTTATCTGTTTTTCATAATCAATGGCTGATCGTACCCATTTGCTCCGGGATGCTCGGAATCGAGGACGTTTTCCTCAAGGCCCACAACCTCGTGGTACTTGGCAAGAAGCAACCCAAAATACATTGGATCGACATGCAACCTTGTTGCAAGAGATCACGGATAGGCTAGGACTGCTTCTCCAAGACAGAGGCGTCAACCCTCAGACCCAATAGGTCGAAGAGGACCTGGGAGGGGCAGAAGCCAATCCAAATGCCAAAGCTCCTCGGGTAGAAGAGCCAAATCCAAACCAGGGCTTAAATCAAAATCCGGCTCAAGTCCCACCTCAGAACCAGAACCAGGCCCTACCTCAGAATCAGAACCGATACCAACTGCAAGAGTGAAATCGGGTTGACTATTTCGATTCGCCCCCTGAGTCTGAAGCTGAGTTGGACGAGTCCAACATATACTTCGAATGAGAGTACGTTCAGTTCGGTCGTCCCAGAAACCCTAGAGAGTGACATGCGCGTGAGTAACACGGCATGGAAGAGTGCCTCGTGCGAGCCCTTGAGAGATCCCAAGGATATGGAGTCCGAGTTGACATCGATGACTTTAGGGGAAGCCATGATGCTGACGCATTCCTCGAGTGGATAGAAATCGTCGAGCACTTTTTTGAATGGAAAGATCTCCCTGATGATCGAAAAGTCAAACTCGTGGCAACTAAACTAAAAGGAGCCGCTTTGGTTTGGTGGCGAGAGTTGCAAGCGAGTCGCCTCTGGAAAGGGAAACAAAAGGTCGCCACGTGGGCCAAGATGCGCGACAAGGTGCGACTGAAGTACCTTCCTCCTGACTACCGTACTTCTCTGTACCAGGGATTGCTGAGTCTGAAACAAGGCAATAGAACCATACAGGAGTATATGGAAGAGTTTGATATTCTGACTATTCGGAATGTCATTCCTGAAGATGATGAACAAAAGGCTGCCCGCTACATCTCGGGATTGCGCTATCAAATTCAAGATGCGCTAGCAATGCAGACCATCCTTACTGTGATGGAAGCATCTAGGCAGGCTCTCAAGGCCGAGAGAATTCAGCAACGAGCCTTTAGGAGAGAAGTTGCCCCTATAGTACCCCCAGGTGCCCCTTCAACTGGAAGAGAAGCAACCCCTAGCAGAGTCACCCCACCTGTTCCCACTCCGACTACAACTTCGGTAAGAACCAATCAGCCCCCAGGATGGGTTGAACAGCCAAGTCGTGACTCGTGAGCGAGGTGCGACAGGGAGTCGACCACTCGGAGCAGCTTACAATTGCTTCGAATGTGGAGAGGTAGGACATCTCATTGCTCAATGCCCAAAAAGGAGACCTCAGACTCATCTGATTAGAGTGAAGAACCGGCTGAGGAAACCTTGAACAACGTGGCTGAAGAAGAGCGTAATGATGATCCCAGAGACGACGATTATCAGGAGTATGACGAAACACGTGAGGTCATCACTGAACCTGACGAAGCAACTCATGCACTGGTCATGCATCGTGTTTTGTCAACACCTAAAGCCCCTGAACCAGATCGGTGGCTTAGAAGGAACATCTTCCACACCACTTGTACTTCAAGAGGGAGACATTGTGTCCTCACCATAGACAGTGGTAGTACCGAAAACATAGTCGCTCAGATCATGGTTGACACGTAAGGGCTCAAGACAGAGAAGCTGGTCAAACCATACCACTTTTCTTTGTTTAAGAAGGGATCTGACATCTCCAGTAAAGAGGGATGTCTGGTTGAGTACACCATTGGCAAGATGTATAAGGAAGCCGTTTGGCGTGACGTGGCACCCTTGGGCATTTTTCATATTCTGCTGAGCCGCTCATGGCAATACTACAGGAAGACGAAGTATAATGGGGAAAAGAACACATACTCCTTCTGCAAGGATGACTATAACATCACCTTAGTGCCTCAGAGGGAGCCACTGAAGCCACTTTCTAGTGAGCTGACACCCCCACATGTTACCCCGAAGCTGCCAAAAGAGAAACCAAAGACTCTATCAGTGTTGCTGACGCAAGCTTGCTTCGAGGACGAGCTCAGAGAATCTCGTTCCGTTGTATTCCTCGTTGCAAAGGAAGCCACAGAGGGCCCTAGCATTCCTCATGAGATTCGAGTCCTACTTGAAGACTTCAATGATCTTATTGCAGAGGAACTACCTGAAGGACTTTCACCTCTTAGGGACATCCAGCATTGCATTGATTTGGTCTCAGGAGCGACGCTACCTCACCTTCCTCACTACCAAATGAGTCCATCTGAGTATGAGGAGTTGCGTCGACAGGTTACTGAATTGCTACAAAAGGGGCTAATCCAAGAGAGCATGAGTCCATGCGCAGTACCTGCACTTCTGACTCCTAAGAAGGATGGTACATGGAGAATGTGCATAGATTGTCGTGCCATCAATCGGATAACAATTAAGTATAGATTCTCGATTCCACGATTGGACGATATGCTTGACATGTTACATGGCACGAAAATCTTTTCTAAGATTGATCTTCGTAGCGGGTATCATCAGATCCACGTATGACCCGGAGACGAATGGAATATTGCATTCAAAACCCGGGAAGGACTGCATGAATTGCTAGTAATGCCATTTGGTCTGTCAAACGCACCGAGTACTTTTATGAGGTTCATGAATCAGGTGCTCAGACCATTTATCGGGAAGTTCGTCGTCGTGTACTTTGATGACATTCTTATCTACAATATGACATCCGAACAACATGTTGAGCACCTGCGTGAACTTTTGAAAATACTAAGGAAAGATAAGTTGTACATCAATCTGAAGAAGTGCATCTTTCTGACAGACAACTTGACTTTTCTAGGCTACATTGTGTGTTCAGAAGGGATACGGGTCGATCCAGAGAAGGTTGAAGCCATCAAGTCATGGCTCGTTCAAAAGAACGTTTGTGATGTGCGACGGTTCCATGGTCTAGTGTCATTTTATCACAAATTCATTAAGAACTTTAGTTCCGTCATTGCACCTCTCATAAACTGTATGAAGAAGGGTGATTTCCTTTGGACCCCCGAAGTCGAAGCGAGTTTCGATCTCATCAAGACCAAGATGATGAGTGCTCCAGTTTTGGCACTCCCAAATTTTGATAAGGTCTTTGAGATTGATTGTGATGCCTCTCATGTCGGGATAGGAGCAGTCCTTAGTCAAGAGGGACGTCCCGTCGCATTTTTCAGCGAGAAGCTGAACGTTGCACGTTTGAATTACTCGACATACGAAACTGATTTTTACGCTGTCGTTCAAGCCTTTAAGCACTGGAGGCATTACTTGATCCAACAAGAATTTGTACTCAATTCTGACCACGAAGCACTTCGCTATTTGAAGTCTCAGCGTAGTCTGAACCAACGACATGCTAAGTGGTCCAACTTCTTGCAAGAATACACGTTCAACCTTCGATATAAGGCTAGAGTCCTGAACAGAGCTGCGGATGCTATGAGTCGACGAGGCATGGTGCTAGTCACTTTACGGCCCGTCATTGTTTCTTTTGATGCTCTGAAAGCGATGTACGCGACTGATCCGTACTTCGGTCCCATCTGGGAAGCCTGTCAAGAAACGGATATTGATCCCATGGCGTCCTACGTCATCCAAGATGGATTCTTTTTCCGTGGTACCCGTCTGTGCATCCCTGAGTGTTCCCTTCGCGAGAGTCTTGTCCAAAACACCCATGAAGGGACCGCCTCTGAGGAAGCCTCTGACGAGTCATTTAGAGATATGTTGATCCACGACTTGCACGGAAATAAGTTGGGAGGTCATTTTGGCCAAACCAAAACTATTGAGTCCGTGGAGAAGCGCTACATTTGGCCTTACCTAAGGAAAGACGTCGTCAAGTTTGTGCAACGCTGTCGAACCTGTCAAATGTTCAAAGGCAGAAAGCAGAACACAGGTCTTTACATTCCTCTACCTGCCCTGCTCGTCCTTGGGAAGATATCACCATGGACTTCATCATGGGTCTACCTCGAACAATTCAGCGCGTAGATTCAATCTTTGTGGTTGTTGACCGATTTTCTAAAATGGCACATTTCATTGCATGTAGGAAAACTTCTGATGCATCTCATGTAGCTGAATTATTCTTTAGGAAAGTTGTTTATCTGCATGACATTCCACGATCATTCACATCTGATAGGGACACTAGATTTTTGATCCACTTCTGGCGTACTCTTTGGTCAATGCTAGGAACTAAACTTCAATACAGTAGCACGTATCACCCTCAAATTGATGGACAAATGGAAGTTGTTAACCGTAGCCTTGGGGATATGCTTCGATATCTAGCTGGTGAAAGACCGAAACAGTGGGATGTAGTTTTACCACAAGCTGAATTCGCATATAATAGTTCAGTTAATCACTCAGTAGGTAAAACTCCTTTTGAAATTGTCTATGGCCATGTTATTCTCCATTTCTTGTATAGAACTGCCTTACCGCCTACAGGTCCTGCAAGTGCTGATGCCGATGAGTTCCTTGATCATATCAAGACTGTACAGCGAGAGTCGCTTGAGAAATTGAGGGAGAGCACCTTTCAGCCAGGGGACTGGGTCCTCGTCGACTTTCGCAGAGAGAGGTTTCCACAGGTTCTTATGGGAAGCTGAGCCAGAGGAAGTTTGGGCCCTTTCACATTCTCCGAGCGTTGGGACCCAATGCTTACCTGCTAGACTTGCCAGAGTACATGCCGACATCGCCGATGTTCAACATCTCCGAGTTGTTCCCTTTCCATGGAGATTGGCCAGACACGCCTACAGCTCCACAGATTTCTTTTTCAGATGCACAGTGAGATGAGACAAAGCAGATACAGGAGATAGTTGACGTCAGAGAGCTTGTTACCCGCCGCGGTGTTTTCCGACGGTTCCTTGTTCGGTGGGTAGGCATTTCACTTTCAGACTGTAATTGGGTGGACGAGCAACAGTTGCAAGCATAGAGGCCCGACGTCGTGCAGCAGCTAGACGGCCACTCGACGGAGTCGAGTTCCTTTTAGGCCGGGAGAGTTGATGCAGCATGATCAGCACCATCAGATCATCGCCGCACCTTCAATTTGATGCCAGAGGCCTTTTATTTCAGTTGTTTTTTATTTTATGCTTGGAGGGCATTATCTATATGGGACTTGTAGTTGTTATTTCAGTTTTTCGGCCAATTTTTTATGTTTTTGGCCTATTTTCTGCCCTTATTATTAATCGTGTTCTTGCCCAATTCATGGGGGATGTCTATGATCTCATTCGAGGGCTTTTCGGATTGAATCCGGATATTTTCGGGTGGGTTTTATGCTTATATTAATAAAATATGTGCGTGTGTGTTTGTGGGGTACTGACGGGCGATATTAAATCTCGAGACAGACGGTTAGATGGCAAAATAATTTAAAATTGATGACATGGCATCCATTGGGCTTTAATTAGGGTTAATTGGGCTTATCTTAAGCCCAATAGGGCTTCCACTTCAGGTGCCGCCCCATCCCCTCTCTCTTTCCTCGAACTGTCCGCGCGAACCCCCCCTTCCGTCCCCCTTTCCGTGCAGAAACCAAGAAACCCGCCCCCCTTGCCGTCCTCTCTTCCCCCCTTGTTTCTCTCCCTTTTCCCTTCCTTTCTTGGCCAATTGCATCCCCACCACTCCCTCTTATTTCTCTTTGATCTCCACCATACAATAGCAAACCCTAGTTCTACAAAAAAAAAAAAAGAAAGAAGAATTCAGATTTGGTTTGGCTGAAATTTGTGCCTCTGCGTGAGAGTTTCCTGGAGAGACTTGTGTCCCCGACCCTCGCCGTTTCCTCGACTTCGCCTCGCGTAGGCCTCAGTTTGTTCTTCCGAAGGATCCGGCTTCTCTTGACGTCCGGCCTTGCTCCGTGAGCGGGATCATCGACGCATCTTCACATCGACCCACGGCGGAAACGCCATGCACTATCTATCATTTTCTTTAATTTTCCTCCGCTTCCGCATCATTTTTACCTCTTTCCATGGCCTACGCTCCGCATTGCAGTCGTATACACCTCCGTTCCATCTTTAGTTGAAGCCCAAATATATGCCTAATCATCATATTTGCTATCCTTAGTCTATCGGTAACCCTAGCAAGCATACTTAGACTACTTTTCTATTAAATTCTGATGCCGCTTTCCTTTAAAATCTGAAATCTATTGCTGCGATTATTACTATTGTGTGCTGAATTTTGTTTTCGTGATATTATTGCATCTTATTTTGTTAGATCTTAACCCATGCTCTATGTTGAATGTATAGAACTCTAGAATTACGTGAAATAGCATGTGTTTGCTGTCTTTTTGAGTCTTACGATGCTATATTGATAAGTAAATCTTAGTTGTTGACCAAAGGAAAACCCTAAAGGGTTTACAATTTAGTGCGCCTTATCGGAGCCTACATCAAATATTTAGCAAAAGTCTAGATTCAACAATAGAGACTATTATTCATACAATAAAACTGAAATCCTGCATATTAGAATATAAAATCAGAAATGATTAAATGTAGAAATAAGGCATAACATACAAACATACGGGCTTCCAATGATTTTCAATTACAGCACAATGTTGTGAATGAGTTTAGGCATGAAATGGGGATGGATAGTGTAATTTTAGCAAACTAGGGAATATTGAAATTAATGATATGGTGCCGACTTTGATAGGAAAGAAAGAAAAAAGATGGAGGTGATAAATCTCAAACCGTCGCGGGTTGCAAAGAAACAAAGACGAGTCATTCGTGGAGCAAGACCGATCAATCGAGGATGCCAGAAACTTTTGGTTCGCTAGCCGTAAATCATTCCCAAGGGCGGAAGACGATGCTTCTCGAGGCAAGGTCAAGGAAACGATGGGGACACGAGTCTCTCTCAAAAGCTCTCGCAAGATGCATAAAATTTCAGTAAATCTTGTTTTGTTTCTTTCCCTTTTATAGATTTAGGGTGTTTATCAAAGAGAATAAAGAGATGAATGGTGGGATGGAAGTCCAAAGAAGGAAAGGAAAAAGGAAGACACTAGAGAGAGATAGAGAGAGACGGGTGAACGGATTGGGGTTTTATGATAAGCCCATGAGCCCCAATTAAATCCCAAAGTGCCACATCAGCAATTATTTATGTTATTGCTAATCGAGCTCGAAATTTGACTGCCAGTTGCCCATATGCTGCCTACTAGCCTAAATATCATATTAAGTGGTCAAAACGCAGCTGAATTGGCCCTAATTGACTCAAAAACCATTGAATACGGTCGTGGACATCCCCTCATGACAATGCATTAAATGCATCCAAAATAATGTCTCTAAATGCAGAAAATAAAGTAGGAAAACTTAAAATCTGCTGCTAGTCCGACATTATTAAAAAAACAAAATAAAAATAAGAAACAATAATAGTGAGGATGCAGATCAGGTGACATCACAAGGGTAGGTCTTGGGACCAAAGGAGGCCATCAAACCAAAAGAGTTCGCTATATAGGGTTCTGGCGATGGAGACTGGGCCAAGAGGGATCACTTGACCGAACAAGATCGGTGGAGCGAGAGGTGGCCATTGGACTGAATGAGTCCATTGGAAAGGAGACTATAGATAGGGCTATGGTCATTGAAATGATAGTTCATTGGACCTGGAGAGGTTGTTGGTTGATTGGTTGAAGACCACCAAACAAGGGATAGAAGTTGGACTGAATGTAGTAGTTGAATCGGGCATGGTTACTAGATTGGAATTGGTCAGTGGATCGGAGGTTTCGTGGAGTTTTTTTGGACTAAGAGAGGTCATTGAGCAAGGTTGTAGCATCAAAGTTTGAATCGAGGTCATTGGACCAGAATGATACCATCAGAGGTTGAATCGGTGAGGTCATTGGACCAGAATGATACCAAAGATCGGTCGGTGCTGAGAAAGTGAAGGTCATCGAATCTACAATGTGTGGTGTTGCGTTCTAAGACGATTGCGAAGCTGAAAGTAGCTGAGAGGCTCGATGGTGCAGAACTTGCGTGGAAGGGTTGGCGTGCTTGAATGCACTGTCGTATGGCCGCTGATGGCCGGGGCCGACTAGAGACCGATTTGGCTGGCGGCACCCAAAGAAACAAGGGAAGAGAGAGAGAGAGAGAGAGAGAGAGAGAGAGAGAGAGAGAGAGAGAGAGAGAGAGAGAGTTCAAACCGCCTCGTAGGCTTTGATAGTTTGGTGTATCTAGGAAGAGAAGGGAGTGATTAAAAGCCAAGGTTCTAAGGGAATCCCCATCCTTCATGAAATTGGAATTTGGACCATATGTGATTCGATTCCTTCCTCGATTGGGGAAAGCCTATTCTCCAAGGTTTTTGCCTATGCAACCATGTTTTAGTCGATAAAATCGTTAGGGTTTTGTTCTTAAAATGGGGAGGGGTGATGTCTATCACACCAAGAGGACGGGACTGATCAGGGACAAAAATGGACCCCTACAAAGGGTATCTGGCTCTAAAGAGCACAAGTAATTGAGAAAGGCATGTTTAGGATGAGTCTTAAACAACCCAAGGTACCCATTCCTCTCCATGGATAAAAAAACCGATCGCGGAAAAATTATTGGCCGGCCAAAAAAACGGTTCGAACCGGGTGGTACGAACCGGTATCGGTCTGAACCGGTCCATACCGGTGTGAATTGATTTTTGGTTTCAAAAAAATTTGAAAAAATAACCAAAATATCCAGAATAATCTAAAATACAGGTTTGTGATGTTTTTTTCATTAGAAAACTAGTTATAGGTATGAACCGGTCTTTTTAAGTTATAAAGTCACTGTTTTCACTGTATGATTCTAAATTATGGAATTTGATATAGTTATTAAATTGTATGTGTTCGATTAGCCTAGTATTATGCTTAGGGATTACAAAACACAATTCATGACCATTGCACAAACATGAATGTAGACACATAAATTGTGTCTAACCCGAACCCGACTCGCATGCATCGACTCGGAGGCAAACCCGACACGAACTCGGACCCGGACCCGGACCCGACTCGCATGCACCTACTCGAAGGCAAACCCGACACAAACCGGACCCGACCCACGCCCAAACAAGAGGCCGGTTGGACCCATCCTCAAGTGGGGCCCACCCGGCCCCCTTCTAGAAAACCGTGCCCCCTACCCGCAGGTAGGGGGTGGCCGGTCATGCAAGGAAAAAAAGAAAAGAAAGGAAAGAAAAGAAAAGGAAAGAAAAGAAAAAGGAAAGAAACACCGCCATGTGCGGGGGGAGGTTGCGTATGACGTCTACATAAGCGTAGATCAGTGTTTTAAAAAACTTGCCCCAAGGTACGCCCGGGGCTCGCTCAGGGGCGGGGCGGTCCTAAAACGCCCGGGGCGGCTCCAGTTGGGGCTTTTTTTCCTATGGGGCTTACTCTCGAACCACTGGGATGTATTCCCCGAACGCCCGAGCACGCCTTTTACGCCCCATTGGCTTGGGCTTACACTCCATTGGAGTTTGTCTGCATAGTTGAAAAAATATGATTTGATTACTACCGTATGATCTTTTATATGTGTCTCAATCTTTTGGATGATGATTATAATATTTTGGGAACTAAAATTGTTTTAAATTGGTTTTATATCATGTATGGAATGGTAGAATCTATGGAATATAAACATTGATAGTTTGAATTTTGGTTAGAAACTTATAATTAGATCTTAAATGATATTGAAAGACAGTGACAAGTTCATTTTTATTATCATTTTTTATATATTTGTGATTTATCAACCATGTTTGTAGGCTTAAATGCTTTGTTTGATAACTTTGCTCATAGTTTTTTTTTATTTTGTTTGTTTTTAATCTATTTTCACTTTTTTTATATGATATTATTTATTTCTATATATAGTTTTAAATTAAAAAAATAAAAATTCATGGGGCTTACGCCCCGCCCCAAAGCAGGTAAAACGCCCCACCATACGTCCCCGCCTCTGAAAACACTGGCGTAGATCTGCGCCGATCCCTCGATCCAACGGACAAGAAATGAAGCTGGGTCGACATCGACTTTATGTTCAAGATTCAAATAAATTCAAAAAGGATTGAGCCATAACTACTCCGCCAGAAAAGGAAAGCAAATAAAGGTTTATTCCCCTCATCAATGGAAGAATAAATTATGGGTAGTTATGGGAGAGATATTAAAGGGATTCAAATAAATCTTCCCATATCTCTCCTCTTCCCCCTTTCCCTATAAATAGAGGGGGAGGGGAAAGGCTCAAAAGGTGGGATGGCAAGAAGCGAAGAAGCTCTGCAGAGGAGGAGACTCGCCCTTCATCGACCCAAGGCTTCACGAGGCACGGGCAAGCCTATCCCTTTGGGACCGGCTTAGTCCATCGAAAGTCCTCATCAACATGAAGACCCTTGCACAAGAAGATCATCCCTTCGACTCCGTGCACGAAGAAGAAAGCTCGGAGAAGAAGAAACCTTCAACTCCGAAGACGTCAGAAGCAAAGGCCGGAGAAGAAGATCGGAGCGGCATCATCCCGTCGTCTTCAACAAACCTTCGACTCCGATCAAGCCCAAAAGCCCGGAGAAGAAGATTGAAGTGGCAATACATCGTCGTCTTTAACAAGCATCCGCTCCATTCACGAAGAAGAAAGCTTGGAGAAGGATACCCGAAGCGGCGCTACACCCGTCGTCTTCAACAAAGCCTTCAACTCCGATTACACCAAATACGCCCGGAGACGAAGCCGACGCCACAACCGTCGCCAGGTGTGGGATGACAAGAAGCGAAAAAGCTCTGCAGAGGAGGAGACTCGCCCTTCATCGACCCAAGGCTTCACGAGGCACGGGCAAGCCTATCCCTTCGGGACCGGCTTAGTCCATCGCAAGTCCTCATCAACGTGAAGACCCTTGCACAAGATCATCCCTTCGACTCTGTGCACGAAGAAGAAAGCTCGGAGAAGAAGAATCCTTCAACTCCGAAGACGCCAGAAGCAAAGGCCGGAGAAGAAGATCGGAGCGGCATCACCCCGTTGTCTCCAACAACCCCTCGACTCCGAAGACGCCAGAAGCGAAGGCCGAAGAAGAAGATCGGAGCAGCACTACCCCGTCGTCTCCAACAAGCCTTCGACTCCGATCAATCTCAAAAGCCCGGAGAAGAAGATTGAAGCGGCATCACCTCGTCATCTTCAACAAGCATCCGCTCCATTCACGAAGAAGAAAGCTTGGAGAAGGATACCCGAAGCGGCACTACACCCGTCGTCTTCAACAAAGCCTTCAACTCCGATTACGTCAAATACGCCCGGAGAAGGAAGCCGACACCACAACCGTCGCCGGGTCGAAGGAGTCGGAGCTGGAGCTGAAGACAAGGCGAAGGAGCTCTGCAGAAGAGAAGACGCGCTCTTCATCGACCCAAGGCTTCACGAGGCACGGGCAAGCCTATCCCTTCAAGACCGGCTTAGTCCATTAAAAACCCTCATCAAAGTGAAGACCCTTGCACAAGAAGATCAAGCCTTCGACTCCGTGCACGAAGAAGAAAGCTCGGAGAAGAACCCTTCGACTCCGAATACGCCAGAAGCAAAGGCCGGAGAAGAAGATCGGAGCGGCACTACCCCGTCGTCTCCAACAAGCCTTCGACTCCGATCAAGCCCAAAAGCCCGGAGAAGAAGACTGAAGCGTCATCACCCTGTCGCCTTCAACAAACGCCTGCTCTATTCATGAAGAAGAAAGCTTGGAGATGGACACTCGAAGCGTCGCTACAGCCGTCGTCTTCAAAGCAAAGTCGACGCTACAACCATCGCACGGAGATCGGTGCTACCACCGCCATCTTCAAAAGTAAAGCCTTCGACTCCGATCAAGCCAAAGAAGCCCGGAGAAGAAGAGAAGCAAAGCCGGCGCTACACCTGTCGTCTTCAAAGCAAAGCCTTCGACTCCGATTACGCCAAAGAAGCCCGGAGAAGAAGAGAAGTCAACCCGACGCCATAACCGCCGAGGAAGCCGGAAGAAGCCTTGAAGAAGTAGCTATCGCCGTTCGAGAAGAAGATCGAGTCAACGCCGAAGCAAAATCCAACGCAAGAAGCCAAAGCAAAAGCCCCGGTAAAGCCCGCACCAGAGCAACACAAGTGCCAAAGCCAAGCAACTACGCCGGTCACGAGCAAAGCACCGCACGTTTTAGCCGATACGACGCGAAGTCCGGAAAAACTAAAGCATCGCAAGCCTCTACCTGTCTACGTTCAAGCGCAAGCGCCAAAGCAAAGCAAAAGGCAGAGCCACGCCAAAGCAAAGCCAAAGCCATAGCCGACGCCAAAAGCACGATCGACGTCACGAACCGACGATCAAGGACGCCAAGGTCTAGCAAGGATCGAGGAAGACACGAAGACCGAGGAACGAAGCCCAAAAACCCCCTAGCCGAGAAAGCGCGGAGCACGGAAGGGACAAAAGCAACGGCGGATACTCCTTAGCCTCTCAAGAAACCCTCAACCTGTAAAGACCTCTGTCCTGGGCAACCCCTTCAGAGCTCTCGCATGAATACCACGTGGAGACGTGGATCAAAGGGACCCTCCAGAGGATCTCTCCCACAATCTCTTGATCGAATATTCGCCGCACCTGGCTCACCACCCCCGAGTCCCCGGGTCCCGGCCTTGTAATCTCGTTTTGCGCAATAAAGACGACCCGAATCTTTTCTAGTGCATACAATGAATTACACAACTAATACGACTACATGAGTTATATTTTACAATTTTACATAATAAACACAAATTCATAGTCTTAAGACTCCTAACATGTTTAGCAAATAAAATGCAAAAAAAGAAAATAAAATTAAAAAAACCCCAAATTTGCATGAATCGATCATGCAAATTTGGAGATGATGCTTATAGATCTATAGATCTAAGATTTGATGGAATAGATCTGACCCATATCAACATTTTCACCACAATTATTTGGTTTATTTTAAAAAAAAATACAAAAAAAGAAAAGAAAATTGAAAATCCCCCAAATTTGCATGAACTGATCATGCAAATTTGGAGATGATGCTTATAGATATATAGATCTAAGCTTTGATGGCATAGATCTAGCCCATTTCAACATTTTCACCACAATTATTTGATTTTTTTCAAAAATAATGCAATGAAACAAAAGAAAAATGAAAAAATTATGAAGACATACCTTCAAATGTGATTTTGATCTTGCATATCCGAGTTTTTGGCGTCAAATCTTGCAAATCCAGCTAGTATGGAGCTTCACCTCATGTGGAAATGAAGAAAGATGCTCAAAAAAATGAAACCATAATGAAAAAACCACTCAAAACCATGCTTCATACCCGGAACCGGTTCAAACCGGCCGGTTCGAACCGGTTCAAACCGGTATTTGGTTGAACTGGCCGGTATTTACGCGATTTAATCCTCGCGACTGGTATCAACTGGATACCGGTGCGGTTCGGTCCGGTTCCCGGTTTGAACCGGCCGGTACGGTTCGTACCGGCCGGTATTTTGATCCTTTTTCCTCTCTTTTATGTTGTGCATCGTCAATGGGATGTAGGGGTTGACAAGAGATGAGATTCGATGACCTCATCTTGACCTCTATGTATTTCGGTGGTTGGCTACTGTAAGGTTCTTATTTATCAAAAGAATGCTTTTCATTTTTGGTGTGCTAAGTATTTATACATATTACATCTTGGTGAGTCACTGTTGAGAGAAAAACAGAGACAGTTTCAAGTGTCTGATACACCTCGGTAATCTTTCTTCTTCGGTTTTGACACGATGATGAATCACGACTTCAACACTCTCATGTAAATTCTTGCACCTTTCGTGCCCTTTTCTACTTTATAGTTTTTATATTTCCAGTTGTGGTTTATATATATGCATCACACCTGATACGGTTCACCGACCTCGGCATGTCACATAAACCACCAGGCATGGACCAGTGAAGAAAAGGTCTAATGGATATACAAATTGTGGTCCTAGTTGCATGCAGGAACTGGGCAAACAAGCCTAGCTTAAATAAACTAGGGCAAACATACATAGACTAGGGCAAACATTGATGCTCTGAAAAAGTTGCAAAACAGTGTCTTCCTCTTTTTAGTGCTTGACCTTTTCATAACTTTACTTCTTATGGGAAAGCTCTACCGCCACTAATTTTCACCACCTGAGAGGACATTTCTTTCGAAGGTACTGTTGCATGTCCTCTGATATGAGCAGCCCACCAACGCCCGCTCCCTCCGTTCCTCGATACATTTATTACATCTTGCATCCTTTTCTTTGGTTAATTCTCAATGGTCTAATATGGTTAGGTTTTCAGATGATTGATGAAGAAAAACTCATGCTGTGATTGGTGCTAAGTATTAGTGGGGCTGGTTTCTTACATCATTCTCTCTTTCCATGCTCTTCGAGATGCTTGTCTTTTTTGTGAAAGACTGATATTTCGTAAAAGTTATATTATAGCTTAATTCAAGGACCCCCCCCAAAAACTTTGTACTAACTCTAAATCTTTTTTCTTTTTCCCACTGCAGCAGCTCTATCTTTGGCAAGTGAGTAAAGCTTGTTATTCTGCAATCATGTTTTCGCTTGCAAGTCGGAAGACTGATTAACACAGATTAACCTCTATGTACGATCGAGGAGACAGAGAACGATGAGAGAAAGGGAAGAACACGAAGAAAAGCATCTCCCTCAGCGAAGCAAGCCCACAGATGCAGTGATGTGCTGGTTCTCAGAGCTCAGCAGCTCTCATGTCAGCATCAGTGCAGGGCTCTTCTAGGCCTCGTGGGACACTGCAGGGACTCCCCACGCCAAGGCTCTCGAGCTTCTTTCGGTGCTCGGATTCCTCTTCCCTGAGCCGCGCATTCTCGTGGAGGACCTGGTCGGTATCCCGGATGACTTGGTTCAGATCGTCGAGGAGCTGGCGGTTGGAGGCCCGGATTCGGACGACCTGCGACCTCAGCTCGTCCAATTGCTTCTGCTTCCTCATGCGCGAGCGGCGGGCGGACTCTCTGTTGGATATCATCCTCCTCTTCCTCCTGTCGTCTGCCAGTCTCTGCTGGTGATCTTCCGCCTCGTCTGAAGTCGAGCTACTAACGAGACATGAGCCCGGGAGAGCGAGATCATGGATCGGAGGTGAGTTTTGGAGGACTTGTGTTGAATAAGGGCTGAAGAAACTGTTGAGGTGGAAGGAGGTGATGTTGTTTGGGGCCATGTTGAAGTGAGCTTGGTATGTAGTTTGGTTCAAAGGTGTGAGGTACTGAACGCCGGCAAACTGACCGGGATGCATGGCTAGAGTTTTCGAGGTGAGTTTCGAAGGGGATAGAATGTGAGGGAGATTAAGGATTGCGTGAAGGGAAGGGGAGGGAAACTTGAGGGGTAATGGGGGTGATTTATAGTGTGAAAATCTGAGGGGGAAAGGAGGCCCACCTCGTGCAGCCAACCAGTTTCAGGAGCTTACTTAGAACAGCAGGAAGCACACAAATCAACCATCCAGCTTGCTGAATGCTATGCGATGAATGCACGAGTTTTTATGTATGAATGCATGGGTTCTTATGCTTATCAACTTCTGAGAAGAAAACCCGTCGTGATTGTCCGATCACGATCGGGCATTGATGGACCCTTGATGGCATCACACCCACCAGGGGCTGTTACCATGAATCTTTGTGCTGGTTGGCCAACAGTGACAGGCATGTTGCTGAGGAGTGAAAGGGGCTGGGGCACCCGTGTTCCGGTGTAGTGGGGTAACACGGGATCGCTGATGATGGGTGGTGAGCCACATGATTGAGTGGCATGTATCACTTGGGGCTGGAGTTGGGAGGGTAGAGCTCATTGTCATGGGGGAGATCATTATTAAACATGGAGAATGTTATGGAAAGCTGGCAAGTGAGAGAGGAGGAAGAGGAATGATGGAGATGTGAGGCTTGTTTTTTGGATTATTTTAATTTCTATATATCTGTGGGCGCGCGTAGCCCTGACGTGGCGGAAGTCACTTTCTGGAAAGTGTGGTAACTTATTTTTGTGGCTCAAATGATCAGACTGCCATGGTTCCCTCTAGTCTTGAATAGGACTTGATACTTATAGTGCAGTAAGGAAAATTCCACCAAGTTTCTGCATCTATTGTGGAGTCATGTGTACAGCATTCAGAAATCCTTCCAATGGAATAAGTTTCTAACATTGTGTCTCTCTTTTTCTTGAGTGCCATCCTATTTCTAAGTGCCATTCAGAAATCCTTTCTCTCTACTTGTTGCTGACTTTATTGATTTCAGGTTTATTATTTACTCTTGCTTCTAATCTTTAATCTATGTCAAACTCATTTTATGTGGACTTTACCGTATAGTTGGCCCCGTATTGCCTTGTAAATTGTAAGGTATTATACTTCGTATCGTTTTCAGGATTTTTCCAAATAATTAAACAAAAAAACGCGTAATAGCAATAGAACAATACTTGGTGGCTACCCCTTGTGCCGCTAGACCCAGCACACGGGGAGGTGGTGTGCAGGGATTGGTGTGAGAGAGTGGGGTCCACGATAAAAAAAATATAAAAAATCTGATAAAGAAGGGTGATTCACTTCACTTCACCAATCCCTGTACCACCTCCCAGTGTGTTGGGTCTAGCGGCACACGGTGTAGACCAAGGATGGTGTGAACGTGACGGAGCATGGTAGTCCTCCTGACTTGTGGCACCAACAACTGGGGCACATGAGCGAGCTTGACTAGATATTCTGGTGGAGAAGGGGTCCGTTGTTTTGGCAAGACATAAATGGGTGGGAAATTATTTTGCTTGAGACATTCATGAGCTAGGACAATGGTGTTTCAAAAAATTCAATATCCCATGTTTCTTTTTGCTAGGCAAATCCATCTAAATTTTCCATGACATTCATTTCCTTTGTTGTTTTCTACCTTGGACTTAAATGAGCTGGAGATCTATTTTCTTCGGGTTAGTGTTTCTTTTTTTTTTTTCTTCGAGTAAATAATGTCTTGGCCATGGTGGGCAATCAATGTCAAACCAATTTTGGTGGGATCTAATGTGCCACCAAAACTAGAAAGAAAAGAAATCTTGGACATTCATTTACTGGGGACATTGGATAAAAGAACATGGCACAAAGTGAGATTACCTTGATAAATCAATGTCTAACCTGTTTTACTCACTAAATGAACGGACTCTAGTGGGAATTCAATATCATTCGGCTTGTATGAAGTCTGCGTGTACAGGAAGCATCACAGAGTATCTTTCTAGAAATAGTTGGAGAAAAAGAAAACCAAGATACTTGACCTAGTCAAACTAGTCCAGACTGATATATATGGTCCTAGGGATGTGAAATACACGGTGGGAATTGAAACTATCTTACCATCATTGGTTATGCTTCCAGAAAGGTGTGAATCTACTTTCTTCGCACTAATGATCAAGTGTTTGCGTGTTTTGTGACTTCCATGCCAAGATTGAAAGATAAATAGCGAGCATCTAATGCCTCTGTAGTGACAACGAAGGCGAATATACTTCTAAAGCCTTTGAAGGCTATTGTGCTTAGAAGGGATTACGACTTGACAAAACACTTCCTAGCACTCCACAACATAATGAAATTGTCAAAAGGATGAACCAGACTATTGTGGAGAAGGCGAGGTGCATGATATCAAGGTTAAAGCTCCCTAAGTCCTTATGGGGAGATGCTACTCAAACTGCAGGGAGTTATTTGCACGACATGTAATGAATCAATTCATTCTTTCACGTATTCTGGAAGGGACTACAGTTCGATGAGTCCATGAAAGTCGGGATGCTTGCTCGTGCTACTTGATCAATCAATCCCCCTTAGCTCCATTGGATGGTGAGATTCCAGAGAAAGTATGGGTCAAGTGAGAAGTGTCATATGCTCACCTGAAGGTATTTTGGTGCAATGCGTTCGTATATATACACAAGGAGTAGAGATCGAAGTTAGATGCAAGAACAAGTCCTCGTATTTTTGTAGAGTATGGCGACGATGAGTTCAACTATAAGATTTATGATCTGAAATCCAAGAAGATTGTTTGAAGCTGGGACATGATGTTCTAAGAACACCAGAGGATTACTAACTCAGATAAAATGGGGGACTCGATAAGCAGTGCTTCGATACGATGGATCTTACTTATGTCTGTCTTCCGCCACTGAAGACAACACATGTAGAAGAAGAGCAAGAAAAACCGACTGTGGGTCTTCCAATCAAAGATGAAGTACATGGAGTAGATGCAGAGTTACCTCCTACACCAAAAGATATAAAACCTTATGTCCAGAGGTCTGCAAGAGAGCACTTGTCATCTACGAGGTTTACCGAGGATGAGTATATCTTACTTACAAATAAGAGGGAGCTAGAGAGTCTACAGGGAGCTAGAGAGTCTAAAGGAAGCGCAAACTCATAGGAAGAAATAGCAGTGGAAAAATGCGATGCAAGAGGAGATGACCTTAATGTAGAAAGTCAATACCTATGAGTTAATGGAGAAACCAAAGGGCCAAAGATCTTTGAGGAATAAGTGGGCGTACAAGATCAAGTTGGATGGCAGCGGGAAGATTATGAAGGATATGGCCATACTAGTGAAGGGTGAGCAGAGAGAGGGCATTAATTTTATAGAGATTTATTCTCCTGTGGTGAAGCCGACATCCATTAAAGTGATGTTGAGTTTGGCAATGTGTCTTGACCTGGAGGTTGAGAAGTTGGATGTCAAAATAGCATTTCTTCAATGACATCTCGATGAGAATATCCACGTGGTGCCACCTGAGGGTTTTGTGACGAAGGAAAAGAGCATATGGTTTGCAGACATAAGAGTCTCTATGAGCTTAAGCTAGCTCAAGATAGTGGTACAAAAAAAATTATTCATTCATGTTGAATCATGGCTATAAGGGTACGTTTACCAAACATTGTGTCTATGTCAAACGCTTCACAGAGACCAACTTCATAATCTTGTTACTGTATGTGGACGATATGTTGATTGTGGGCCATGATGTGAACATGACTAACAAGTTGAAGGCAAACTTGTTTAAGTTCTTCGATATGAGGTATTTGGGACCAGCACATCGGATCTTAGGTATGATGATTAGACGTGACAAAAAAGATCAAAAGATTTGGATGTCACATGTGAGTTACATTGATCGTGTGGTAGAATAGTTCAGTATGCAGGAATCAAAGGTGGTTAGCACTCCACTGACTAATCACTTTAGGTTAAGCTCGATGAGTTTGCCAACTCCCAAAGGGGGAAAAAGGGAGATGACGACGATTTCCAATGCCCCAGTAGTGGGGAGTTTGCTGTATGCCATGGTTTGTATGAGACTAGATATTACTAATGCAATTTGTACAACGAGCAAGTTTCTGCAAAATCTTGGCAAGCAACATTAGGAAGCTGTCAAGTGATCTTGAGGTACTTGAATGGTACTTCATAGATGGGATTATGTTTTGGTAGTGAGAAACTTATTCTGGAAGGGTATACAACTCAGACATGGCGAAAGACCTGGAATACCGATGATCGACTTTAGGGTACGTGTTTATGCTGGCAGGGGGAGCTATGCATTGACAGTCAAAGCTCTAGAAGTGTGTGGCGTTATCGAAGACTGAAGCCAAGTATATTTCTATGACTAAAGCAGGAAAGGAGCTTCTATGGATGAAGAGGTTCCTTCATAACTTAGGAGTAGAGGATGAGCAATTTTCATTGTTTGTGATGGCAAGAGTGTGATTGAGCTGAGCAAGAATTCGACTATCACGTGCGCATCAAGCATATTAACGTGTGCTACTACTAGATCTGTGATGAGATGGAGAATGATTTGTTGCATCTTGTGAAGGTGCACACGAACAAGAATACAGCGGGCTTGATGAAAAAGGTGATCACCAAGCAAAAGTACGAGCTCTGTCTTGATCTCATACGGATGGAGTGATCAATTGCAAGAGATTTTTCGTTCATGGGTCTGGACGGGGAGATTGTTGGTTTTCCATACCCATGAAGATCAGGAAGGATGCACGCACGATGGGGTCATCATGCGCGCAATCCTGGGAGTACAGGTCTAACACCAGAGACAAGCAGAGACTGATCATGTGCACGATTTAGCCCCTGCGCGCACCCTTCTGGGCCGGCAGAATTTCATGCGCACGGTGGGGAATTCGTGCACATGATTTCTTCATCATCTATTATAAGCCATGTCGCATCGTACGCACGGTTTACCCATCATGTGCACGATGTTGGTAGACTGTGCATGAGTTCGGGTTTTTTCAGCAAGATGTTTGGGAGAGCTAGCTATATATAGGTTGGTTTCAGTTATGATAGAAATATTTTTGGTGCATATTCAGATAGGTGTGACAACTAGAGTTTCTTCCAGAGAGAGGGAGAACTCTAGACGGGGATTCTCCAGGGAGAGAGGATCGGGTTAGTGGCTTCCTGATCATGAGCCTTCGACATTGTTGGAGAAGGATACGAGGTGAGTGTTTTGTATAATAAAAATATATTGAGTGTACATCCTCTGTTCCTTTTTCATAATGAAAATATATATACCGAGCACCGATATAACATAGTGGACATCCCTAGATTGGGTGAACCATCTTAAAAATATCGAGTGTTATCTGTACACTTTTGTTATGTTATTTGCTCTCGGATTGATCTCAAACCAGGTGCTTCTGCAACAGCTCTCATACATCTACATCTAGTCCAAGCCAAATAACTAGATGTTGATTGTCCCTCAATCCTTAACTTCTCCTTAAAGAAAGGCCAAATAGCTTTGGAAAAATGAATACCCAGTAGAAAGTGAGAAGAATTCTCATCAGCTGCATCGTAAAAATTGCATTTAAAATTATCAAACTCTGCATTACCGTTTGTCAAAAACTTGTGGAGCAGAGCCAGCTGCATAAAAATCCCAACTTTACAAGACACTTTTGTATTCAAAAGTTTATATGTAAGAGGATTGAACTGTGAACTTGCCTATATTGCTCCATTGCTTACTAGCTGAGTCGAAAATGGAAGGGAGAAAAAAAATTGCGAAAGATAACCCAGTAGGTCTCCCTCTCGTCCCAGTGGTGAGCCTTTCAGCCCGTGGAGTTATTAAAAATTGAGGCATTGCTCTTGCTTTTGTGGCTAGTTTCGGTCCTTGGTCTATCTTATAAAAACCCATAAGCTTCCAAATTCTTAAGAAGCAATTATATATGTATCGACGAGAAAGCAGCATATATGTAATGGGTCAATGTGAACTTTGTTGGTGCATTTCGTTTTGCCCTGCCAAAGGCTAAAATTTTAAGCTATGGGTTAACTTTGTCCTGTGGTGTATATTGTATATATGCAACTAAACTTTTGAACTAGAGGTTTTTCCTTATAAGACTACCAAATTTATCATATTGCTTAAGCTAAGTAAGGCTAAAAAATATTACTTTTATGGCCACTAGCATGTGTGAAACCACTCACGCATTCTAATTTATTCATTTGTGACAAAATGCCCATAACATAACAAATCACCTTCGTCCTTCATGAAACCTGTAAACGCCTAAACCCAACTTCTTACGTTGAGTTGTGTTTTAAACTTGGATATCCTCCATCATGTTAGATACTCTTACGCCCCAAAACCCGGGTCATAAGGGGAGGTCCACAGTGGGTATATTAAGCAGGTGATGGGTGCCTCCCTCACCGATGTGGGACTATCTGTTAACACTCTCCCTCACGCGGAGTACACGTGGCAAGGATCCTCCTACGCAGAGCACGCGTGGTAAGGCACGGTCGATGGGGAACACCCAGAGCAGGAACAGGAGACGGGCTAGCTCTGATACCATGTTAGAAGATGACAGGTAGGGTTTGGAGAGAATGGAGATACTCTTCATTGAGGGACTAAGCCCAATATATATGTACATATATACACAAGTAACCCGACCCATCTCTATACATTAACATCCCCCCTCAAACACACGGTGGATCATGTACCTAGAGTTTGTTGATAAAATACCAAAAGCGAGCAATCATAAGTGGCTTTGTGAGAAAATCAACAGTTTGTTCCATCGATTGAATGAATGGCAAGGAGATGGTGTAGACGAGAAACTCCTGGTGGCATAGTGACAGTCAACCTCGATATGTTTTATCCGCTTGTGAAAAACTGGATTGCTAGCAATCTAAATAGCACTTCGGTTATCGTAGAAGAGAGGTGTGGGCCCGGATATCACAACTCCCAAGTCAAGGAGTAAGCGACAAAGCCATACAATCTTTGCAGTAGAGGAAGTCATAGTCCGGCATTCGACTTCGATGTTGGAGCGAGCACCAGACTCCTATTTCTTACTGCGCTAAGAAATAAGAGAGGCAATGAGGAATACACAGTAGCTAGTGGTAGAGCGGAGAGTAGCAACATCTCTTGCCCAGTCTGTATCGGAGTAGGTGCGTAGAACCAGTAGAGAGGTGGAGGGGAAAAGCAGTGAACGGATGATGGTGCCCCATAGATAGCAAACGATCCGAAGGGCCTCTGCATTGTAAATAGAGCGAGGAGACTGAACAAACTGGCTGACAACACCAATAGTATGGTCACTGTCTAGCCTAGTAATAGTAAGATAAACTAGCATCCCAACCAGCCTTTGGTAGCGGGAGACATCATGGAGAAGCTCACCATCTATAAAAAGGAGCTTCAAGTTAAGCTCTAAGGGTATGACAGCAGTGCGAGAGTCAGTAAGAGCAGTATCGATAAAGATGTCGGAAATATACTTCTGTTGGAAGATCAATAATCCATGAACTGGCCGAGTAATCTCTAGTCCAAGGAAGTAGTGAAGAAGGTCCAAATCCTTCATCTCTAACTGACTCTGGAGGTGACGCTATGGTGGCATTATTGTCCCCAGTGATGATCATATCATCCACATACAGAAGCAGAACAACAATACCCTGATTGGAGGAGCGAGTGATAGGACATAGTCAGAGTATCGCTCTACAAACCCAGCTGCCACAACAGTACTACAGAATCGCTCAAACCAAGCACAAGGGGCCTGCTTAAGCCCATAGATGGCCTAGTACAGATGACAGACATGACCTAAAGGAGCAGAGACGCCTAGCGGAGGAGCTATGTACGCTTCCTCTGAGAGGTCACCATGGAGAAAGGAATTAGCGATGCCTATCTGATGAAGAGGTCATCCTCGAGTAGCTACCTCAGCTAAGAGGGTGCGAACGATGGTCATCTGAGTAACTAGGACAAACGTCTCCTCTTAGTCAATCCCATACTCCTGGGAGAAGCCACGAGTAACAAAGCGAGCCTTGTGCTGCTCAATGGAACCATCAGGTCGAGTCATGACCTTAAAGATCCATTTGCAGCTCACAGGCACCATGCCTAAGGGACAAGGAATCAAGTCCCACGTCTGAGTTCGCTGGAAGGCCTCAAGCTTCACTGTCATGGCCTATCGCCACTTTGGGTGCAAAACTACCTCATGGTACGACTAGGGCTCCTAGTGGATCTAGACAGTAGCGAAAAAAGCATGGTAAGACGGATAGTAGGAAGCAACAATAGAATGTCCAAAGGTGTCAGGAAAGGCAGAGGAGAAAACAGAGTAGCCAAACCTGTCAGGAGAGTAATCATATATGTCAGAAGAGTGATGCTCGAGTGTAGGATAGCACCGAACATGGTCAGGATCCACGATCAGAGAGGAAGGAGCAGCACCAGGCAAGGGAGTACCAACGGGAACCGACTCGGGGGGAATAATAGTGGAGCGACGAACATAGACATTCGTGATAGGTGGTGACGGTGGAGTTGGCGGGGGAGACGGGGAAGGTGAGGGGGGCTTGGGAGGTTGAGATGGGTAGGTGGATGAGGTGGAGGCGAGGATGGCCCCGATGAAGATATAAGAGACGCAACTGGGGAAGGCAGAGCTGTAAGCGTGGGATGAGGAGACGGAGGAAGGAAGGGGATGGTGAGGGGTGGTGGAGGCGTAAAGGGTGACATAGGCGGTGAGGGAAGAACTCGGGACTCAGTGGAAAAGTACGGAACATCCTCAATAAATGAGACATGATGAGAGACACGGATCCGACGAGCCAAAGGATATAGCACTGATATCCCTTGTGCTCTTGACTAAGTCCCAAGTAAACACACCGAACAGACCGAGCAGAGATTTTGGTGTACTCATGGTGAGGGATGAGGACGAAACACGCGCACCCAAAAGTGCGAAGAATGGAGTAGTTGAGAGATATGGAGTAAAGTTACTCGTACGGGGTAACACCAGAGAGGGTGGAGAACGGAGTGATGTTGATAAGGTAAACGGCGGTTAGAACAGCCTCGACCCAGTAGGAATGTGCAACAGAGGCTGACAGAAGTAGAACGCGTGCTATCTCAAGGACATGGTGATGCTTGTGCTTAGCAACTCCATTCTGTTCATGGGTGTGAGGGCATGACTGTTGGTGAATTGTGTCGTGAGGCTGAAGGATCTCACACATCTCAGAGGAGAAATACTCCTGGGCACAATTAGATCTATAGGTCTTGATATGCCGACTAAACTGGGTATGGAGCATGGCGGTGAATATCTTGTAGATGTGAGGAATCTCATAGCGACGAGGCATGAGATAGACTCAGGTGCTTCTGGAGTAGTCATCGATAAAACTCACATAATATAAAAAATCAGAGAACGAAGCAACTAGATTAGGACCCCAAATATCATAATGCACTAAATCAAAAGAGGCAATAGATCGGGAAGCATTGGTCAAAAATAGTAGAGCCAGATCCTTTGCTAATCTATAACCCGTACAGACAAAAGCAGGGAAGGACACATAACCCAAAGCACCTAAATGAAAAACACTTTTGAGTCGATCACTAGACAAATGATCTAACCTTCTATGTTATAAGTTGGCATCAGAGGTGACTAACATGGCTGACGCAACAAAAAAAGGAGAAATATAAAGATAGTCCAGCTGATAGAGTCCTCTCGCTCTACGGCCTAGCCCAATCCTCTGACTCGTCCGCTAATTCTGCACAACACAAGTAGAAGAGGTGAATGTGATAGTCAATCCAAAATCACAAAGAGAACTGATAGAAATTAGATTAGTGTTAGAAGAGGAGCATGATGGACATAGGGTAGGGTCAGGCAACTAGGAGAGTATGAGGTAGTAGTGAAGGATAGATCTACACTACAGAATAGGTATGAGAGTCTCATCTACAGTGCAGACCTCGAGGTGGGGAGGAGCAGAAGTACAGTCTGTGAGCACAGTGGAGTCACAGGTGAGGTGATAGGAAGCACCCAAATAAAAAATCTATAGGACAATAGTACCAGAGGTTGAGGACAAGCCGTGAGTAGTCGGCGGAGGCGAGGTGGCGAAGTAGGCTCTTCGAGTCGCTGAAGACGGTCTAACTCAGGTGGAGACGGTGCAATGGGTTTGACAGGGGATGCCAGAGTCTCTGTAGCAGCAGCTGCAGTGCCACCAAAGTGGCGGAAGGAGGAGTGATCACGTCCACGGCTATGTCCACCTCAACTACCATGTCGGTCGTCATGAGAAAAAGGAGTCCAACGTGATTCCCACTTGTCCGGACCCCAGCGGGGGTTGCGAAGAGGTTGTGTGGGGCACTCATGCTTGATATGATCGGTCTTCTTACAGTAATGATAGAAGATAGGTCTGTTAGAGAGGTTGGCCTCCAAAGTATTGTTCGGTCTAGGAGCAGGTGGAGGAGGATGAGTACCCTGAGTAGTCTCCTTGTCGACCAAGTCTAGTAGAGCATTCTCGAGCTGAGGGAAAGGCTTACGGTGAAGAAGCTGAGCAACAATGAGAGCAAAGTCCAGCCGAAGCGCGGCTAAGAACTGGTGAAGGTGGCTCTCATCAAGGTAGGGCTGGAAGTCCCTGGAGTGTGGGCAGGTACACTGCTCAGGGATTAGAGAGTCCAACTCATGGCAGCAGGCACTCATCAGGCTGAAGAAGTCCTGAATTGTATACTCCCCCTGATGAGTGGACTAGGGATGGCAACAATGCGGTTTAAAATTGAAAACTATGGAAAACTGCATTGCATGGTGCTGTTTTGGTTCGCCAAAATATAAAACCGTCACGGTGCAGTGTGGTTTTGATTTTTGGTTTTGGTGTAGCAATGCGGTTTCGATTTTGACCAAAACCGCACTATTTATGACATTCCAGCGATAAACCGTGGTGCACCACACCGTATGGTGCGGTTTCGGTTTTACATAACAGTACATCGTCGTAGTGCGGTGCGATTTCAGTGTGGCGATTCGGTGTTGTGGTGCGGTTTTGGTTTTACCAAAAACCGCATCATTGCCATCCCTAGAGCAGACTGAGAGTCACAAATAAGCTGGTGTTGACGTGCACCGCTGCACGGGAGGAACCGATCCCGGAGATAATCCCACATCACATGCGCTGTAGGAAGGCGGCTGATGGGTGTAAGGAGTGGACGAGCAACGGAGACCAAACGATAGGCCCGGATGGTCTGGTCGTGACGATACCACGTAATGGCAGCAGAAACAACAAGCGACACATTGCTACCAGTAGTGCGACTGGTGGCCGATGAGTCGGAGAAGGCAGCAGGAGCAGGGTCCTCACCGATGATGTGACCCCAAATATCATGACTGGAGATGACAACCTTGATGGTAAGCAACCAATCGGGCCAGTCACTGGTCAAGGCCAACTAAAAGGGAACCGCCTTCAACAGTGGTGAGATCGCAATGACGGTAGGAAATGTAGTAGACGCCATGAAGGAGCAATAGGAGCAGGGGAGGTCAGGGTAAAGCCGAGATAGATCTGGGTGAGGTCGGGATAGAGGCGGGGTGGATTCGGGAGGGTTGGGTAGAGAGAGGGGGAGTCGAGGGCTAATCAGAGGGGTGAGAAGGGGGGGGGGGGGGGGGGGTTGGCTGAGCGGAGGTGAGAAGGGGGGGCCAGTGGCTGATCGGAGATGAGAAGGAAGTTGAGTGGTGAGAGAGGGGGGGGGGGGGGGGGGGGTCCGGGGTTGATCAGATAGGAGAAGGAGGTCGGGTGGCTAATCGGAGAGGAGAGGGGAGGTCGGTGAGGTTGATCGGTAAAGAGAAGGAGGGAGCAGGTAGTGAGGGTAGTGCGGGGGGCTAATCAGAGGAGAGGATGTGGGCTGGTTGGTGTTGGGGACTGGAGGGGGAGGCCTGAGGAGTTGTAGGAGTCGGAGAAGGTGTCGATGTCGATCATCATCGCCGTTACAGTCGATCGAAAACCCTAGAGCTCTGATACCATATTAGATACCCTCACGCCCCAAACCCGGGTCGTAAGGGGAGGTCCATAGCGGGTATATTAAGCAAGTGATGGATGCCTCCCTCACTGATGTGGGACTATCCGTTAACACATCAAAATAAGGGGGAAAGTAAACTCTCGGCCACCTCCCAATGCCTCAGGCAAGGGTTCCGTTGTAAAAAAGAATGCAAGTAGTGTGGGTTTCCGACGGCCTCCAACGAAGGAAGAGAGAAGGCAAACTCTTGACAATATCCATACGACCTCCACAGTAAGAAGAAATGCAACTAGTGTCATTTTTGGTGGCCTCTTGTGAAGCAATGGAGAAACAAACTCCCCGACGACTTCTCCACGACCTCTGGCAAAACAATGGAGAAAGCAAACCCTCGAAGACCTCTGAACGATCTCTAGCAAGGGTTCCATGGCAAGAAGGAATGCAAGTAGTGATGTTCCTGTTAACCTACAACGAAAGTATGGAACAAACAAACTCCCAACAACCTCCTATGAACTCTAATTAGGGTTCCTAAGCTACAGACAAACGATGAAAGTATAAACCTAAATGCAACTTGATGCAACCAAAATGTAATATTTACATTCATGTTGTATCTTGGAAGTAACTTGGATAAAAAACGTAACAGTTAAGCACGTCCAGTTACGTTCAGGTTGTGTTAGGCCGTGTCAATTTGCGTTTAGGTTTAGACTTTCAACGTTTGTGTCTGGCCTACCTAAAACCCTCATTGGAGTTTGTGGGAGGTTGTCAGCAGTATGCTTTCTCAATTCCTTAGTTGGAGGTTTCAAGGAACCCCACTATTTGCATTCCCCCTTGCCATTGAACCCTTGCCGAAGGCAGGGCCGGCTCGATACAAGTTGAGGCCTAAGGCGAAAATGTTAAATATGACTTTTTTGATATTAAATATAGTAATATAAATAAAACTAAATTTTCAAGTAGCATGAAGATTTTATCTTATATGGAGTCTTAGGTTTTTATTTTGCTACATTGGGTCCTTCTTTTCATATGAAGCCTTTGGTTATTTAGGTGCCTTCATGTTTTGGGGGCCTTTCTTTCATAGGGGGCCTTAGGCAACTGCCTTAATTGCCTTATGGTTGAGCCGGCCCTGACCGGAGGTCGTTGGAAGGTCTTCGGGGGTTTGCTTTCTTCATTCCTTCATCGAATGTCGTAAAAACCCCCTATTATATATAGTTGGGTTTCTTCTTGTCGTGGAATCCTTGTCAAGGATTGTTGGTGGGTTGTTGATTGTTTTCGTTTTCCATTATTTCACTGGATGTCATCGAAAAATCTTAGGTGAAACACAGCTCAAATTAAGGGTGTTGTGTTTGAGATTTCACATATTTTTACAAAGGAAAGTGTAAAGGCCTTTTGTTTGATGATTTCGGGCACTGTACTTAGTTTGAGCAATATGACAAACTTTGTGGTCATTCAGGGAAAAACCTCTTTGAACTAAGGATCCAAAGTCCGACAACGTGCCAAGTGATTGTTGGTGGAGCCTACACTCACAGTTCAGTGACCTCAGTCCGACTTTGGAGCCTAAACGTGCGCTGCTGGAGCTAATGAAATAGCTTTTGAGGCTGAAAACCGGCTTGTAAGATCGACACGTGGAAGGACTTATCCCATCGTAAGTTGCTCCGGCGGAGCAACGGAAACGACTTCTTTGTCGTCTTCACCTGGATCTTTCATCACCTAATCGACACCAATATCCTCTGTCGAGACCGGACATTGGACCGACAACCGTCACTGAGTGAGTGAGATGTGAGATGTGAGATTGTGGTGAAGTCACATATCTTTGGCAAGAGTAATGCTATTTGAACAAAGTAAGGGACAATCCTACGGGACAACCCCATGTGAAGTGGAGTGCTAGCATCTCTTGATTGGCGGGACTAAGGGCCATGGGATAAACCCTAGAGAGATGCCACCTTTGTAGGTGATGGCTGACGACAGTTGGCGGTGGTCGCCGATCGGCCAACCAGTGGTTAGAGGTGGCAGCCGTCGAGACAGGTTGACGACGGTCGGCAAACGACTGCGGTGGGGCCCGATGATAGGTCACTGGTATAAATCGATGGCTGCCAGGGTTGGTGGGCAGTGGCGGGTGGTAGTGGCATCGCCTAGGGTTCACCCCATGGCCCATAGTCCAACCGATGAGGAGGTGCCAGCGCGGTGGTCCCGCGTTGTTGTCACTCTGCTTGTTCAAATAGCATTGCTCATTTGGCAACCGTAGCATCGACGGGATCCCATGCTGATCGCATCGTTGACCACGGCTGAGTGTTGACAATGATGAGAACAGGTGGGACCCAAACGTCTGGACGATAACGGAAAGCCCCGGCAATCGGCGATCATGGCGGTGAGGCCAGCAAGGCGTCGTCTAGTGCGGCAAAGTACCGGTCAGGGGCTACAGTGTGAGATGCGGTGGTAATCATTGGAGTGGCCGACGACCAGCTGCGGCATTGTTGTCGCCAGTATCAGCTGGGTGGAATCGGCCCTGTCGGGTGACAAATTATTCCGACCCTGGATTCTCGAGTGTCTCGTCGGAGGAAGAAGAGAGTTGACGGCACTGTTTGCTCTTCCTCTTCTTTCTTTCTCTTTTTTTTTTTTTTTTTTCTTGCAGGTAATATCATCCACTTTGACTGTTAGGAACGAAGGGCTCTGGTAGCCTAAGACCGGCTGCCAGGTCTTTCGCGGAAGCGTGATCTACTGAGTTCGTGTTACTTTCCGCAGACAGCACAATACAAAGAAGATAATGCACACATCATACAAGGCACTGTTGAGACAATGGCTCGATATCTATACATTAGGGGTCATGCGCACGACTTTGTCGACGCATCCTTGAAAAAGAGTGTGTATGTTCCCAGGTGGTCGTGCGCACGACTTGTCCATGTCGTGCGCACGACCTGGAGCCCGAGATACTCGATGCGTCCTTCAGCGAAAGACGTACGAGAGCCAGCTACAGGTGATCTTGTGCACGACTTGTTGATCGTGCGCACGACTTGTTCAGGTTGTGCGCCCGACTGTGCCTGCAGACAGACACGGGTTTGACCAAGTATTGCACGATTTGACTTTCCAGATTTGGCTATTTTGGAAGAATCTCGGGATAAAGTTTGTGTAACCTATTCCCTTGTTATATGAAGGGGTCTAGTGTTTTTGGGAGAGAATTGAATTGAAGATAAAACTTGGGAGAGGCTTGGAGAGGCTTAGGGGAGGTTTGGAGAAGAAGGAGATGTTCTTGACGAAGGGAGTTCATCTCGTTGGAGTTGGGCATTGTTTGTAACTCCGTCTCATTCTTCGTTCTAGTGGATCGATCGATTGTCTTCGCTCGTGGTTTTTTCCGCAAATGTTTCCACGTAAATCTCTTGTCTTTCTCTTTGTGTTTTGCTTTGTGACCTATTTGATTTCTTCTTGCTTTGCTATTTCTTTATTTGGATTAGAGTGTTTGTTCTACATCGATTCGTCGGAGAATCGTTATTTGCAATTGATCTTTGTTGACCCACGTGGTTGGAGCGATTCAGTATTGGATTGTTCATTCGGTATCGTCGAGAATGATCTGCAACAAACTGGTATCAGAGCATATTTCATCGTTCTTGATCAATTGCCATGGCAACCAACCATTCGAAGGAGTCGAATATCAAGATCGACGTAGAAAAATTTGATGAAAATACTAACTTCGCCTTATGGCAAGATAGCGTCAGAGATTGATCTGTTGATTCAATAGGTTCTTCACAAAGCTCTGTCTGGTCTAAAGGCGAACCTGTAAATATGTCAGCGAAGGATTGGAAAGAGTTTGATCTTCATGCTTGTAGCACAATCTGATCTTGTCTAGAAAAAGCGATTAAGTTTCTCGTCATGTATGAAAGTTTTGCGGTGGTGATCTGGATGAAGCTAGAAAGTCAGTACATGACAAAATTTCTTACAAGTCAATTACTCTGAAGCAACATCTTTAAAAGTTTTGTATGAAGGAAGGTACTTCCATCCATCAATACCTTAATGAATTCAGTCGGATCACATCTGAATTACTGAATTTCAAAGTAAATATCAAAGAGAAAGACAAAGCCCTTATCATTCTCTTATTTTTATCGGAGTGCTACAAGCACCTCGTTAAGACGATGCTCTACGAAAAGGAAACTATTGAATTGGAGGAAGTCACATCGACCCTTCTATCCAATGATGTTAGGAAGAAGCTCGCGGTATGGAGTCACACGCAGAGGGTTCTGGCTTGTTTGTCAAGAGAGGAAGGTCAGAGAACAAAGGTTCTAAGAGCCAGTTACCAGCGATCGTGCTCATGACTTGTTCAGGTTGTGCGCACGACTATGCCTGACAGACACAGGTTTGACCCAGTCTTGCACGATTTGACTTTCCAGATTTGGCTATTTTGGGAGAATCTCGGGATAGAGCTTGTGTAACCTATTTCCTTGGTATATAAAGGGGTCTAGGGTTTTGGAGAGGAAATTGTATTGCAGAGGAAACTTGGGAGAGGCTTGGAGAGGCTTAAGGGAGGGTTTGGAGAAGAAGGAGGTGCTCTTGGCGAAGGGAGTTCATTTCGTTGGAGTTGGGCATTGTTTGTAACTCCGTCTCGTTCTTCGTTCTAGTGGATTGACCGATCGTCTTCAATTCATCCGTGATTTTTTCCGCAAGGGTTTCCAAGTAAATATCTCGTCTCTCTTTGTGTTTTGCTTTGTGGTTTGATTTCTTCATACTTTGTTATTTCTCTATTTGGGTTATATTGTTTGTTCCGTATCGATTCGTTGGAGAATCGTTATTTGCAATTGATCTTTGTTGACCCACTTGATCGGAGCGATTCGGTATCGGATTGTTCATCCGGTATCATCGAGGAGGATCTGCAACAAACCCCTGGAAGTTTGTCGAGGTCTCCTGACCGTTACGAACGTCTTTCGGGGGTCCGGGCTACAGGGACAGATCCATGACTTGCCCAACCCTTTCCCCGACCTGGTTCCCCCCAGGGAGCTCGAGTCAGCTTGACCCTTTTCCAAGGCTTACACGCAAGCCCGCAGGCTAGGTTGGATAGGATCAGACCCGGTTCGATCGGTCCGGTCCTCCGAATCTCTAGGCTGGGCCGAGCTAGGTAGTTCTGATGTACACGTGTCATCATCTGGACGGTGCACTGGGAAACCCCTTCTACACTTGTAACATCCTGGAACTTCATGGTTTCCTTCTTATAGAGCAACGTGAACCTCAAATACTCTAATGATGAGGCAAGTGAAACCTAGAAGAAACAATGCCTTGTTTTCTTCTTTCATATCTTTGCCAACATTAACCAATTCTGAGTTTACCTGATTAAAGGCATTGAGATACTCTTAAACCTCCGTACCTTCCTCCATCTGAAGTGTAAACAACTTCTATTTCAGGTATAGATGAATAGTGAGCAATTTCATCATATAGACTTCCATCAACTTTTCCCAAATGTTTACCCCGAAGATTTCACCTTGCACTTGTGCCAGAACATTCTTCGCTAGACATAGTCGAATTCTGCTCACCACTCTTAGATCATATTCCTCCCAATTTGTATCATACAAATCCATCGACTACTCACCCTTCAATGCCTTATGAAAACCATCTTGGTTCAACGTATCCTTGACTTGCACTGGCCACAAGCCAAAATTGATCTTCCAGTCAAACTTCTTAATGTCAAACTGCAAGGCAGGTGTCCCGCTCAACACCATCTATGCTCCACCGAATTTGAAACTTCAGACCAAGCATTGAAACTGATGCTCTGATACAACTGATGGGAACAAAGGGCTCTGGTGGTCTACGATCGATCACTGGGTCTTTCACTGAAGAGTGATCTGTCGAGGGATCAAGGTTGTTGCTTTCTCTAGACGACATATTATAGAAAAGATAATGCACACCCCACACAAGGCACAATACAGAAGACAAGGGATACCAACAATCAAGGAATATGATTTTCATTATAAAGAGATTACATTCACCGGTGGTGGGTCTCCATTTATCAGACCCATACATGTATCTCAACCTTTCACTCCGAACAATGCCATAGTGAAGACAAACACTAGGAATGCATGTACAAAAAGATTACCGAGCGATACCGACAAATGATCAATCGATGAAGATGCTGAGGTTGACACCTCGAGGAATCTTGACGAAGACTCGAAAATCCGAGAGAGATGACCGGAGATGCACCTCTCCTCTCTTTCTTCTTCTTTCCTTCCTCCTCTTTCTCCTCCTCTCCTTCTTCTTCTTGAACCCGATCTCTCTCACAAGCCCTCTCTCTATTTGACAATGACTGCAAAACACCTTTTGGTTGTAACTCAAAAGCCCCAACACATCCCCTTTTATACCTAGAAAAAACTGATTCTTTATTTTCCCAAACAACCCCATCCCGCGGCCTAACCCGTGCTGCCAAGCGTAGGTCGTGTGCATGATGGGGAATCATGCGCATGATATCTCCATAACTCACACTGCTAGTCCAAGTCGCCCGGGCGAGCCTCACAGTCGTTCGAGTGAATTTCTCCTTTGTTCTACATGTGGCATCTGTAGAAGTCGTACACACGATCTAAAAATGTCGTGCACAAGATCCAGCCAATATCGGCTTTTGCAATCCAAAACCCAACAAGGTCTAGCTGCTTTGATGAGGTTGCGAGATAGAACAGGGTCAGAGATGATCAGCTCCATATGCAGCACCGACTCTCCGATGCCTAAAGTCAGACGAGGAATAAGAGAGGAAGAAGGCGAATAGAAAAGGGTGGAGGTCACATATTGTGAACCCTTTGAATGGAGATCTTGGTGGGTGTCTATAGGATCTCAAAGGCGCCAAGAGAGATCGGCACGTAGATGGCCACAAATCATCCACCGATTAGCGCAGGTCACCCACCCTCCAGCCAAATCTGTTGTGTTCAGACAAGGGTGATATTGTGCTGCAAAGGTGCCAGGTCGGCCCAATGAGTCTTTATATATGTGTCGATACCTAGGAACAAGTTCAACTATTTACAGCACAGAGTTTACTAGGGCAGCACATTTGCAAAAACCCTATCCTACCCTTATGCCATGGATGAATGAGAAGGAGGAGGGGAAGGAAGGAGGAGGCTAGGAGTAGAAAGAAGAAGGATGGGGGAAGAGGAAGAGAGAGGAGGACACAGTGATGGCAGTGGGTTAGATGGGGCCGACGGCGAAGGATGGGCAGCGACGATCTGCACGGACTGTTGGCAATCTGCATGGATCAAGTCGGTGGTCTAACGGCGGTCTGCACGGACTGTTGGCGACGAACCACATCAACGAACTGTGATTTACACCACACATTACCGGGGGCAGCACGATTATAAGTGCTGCCCTTGGTAATCTGCAACTGCCCTGACAATTGTGTTGCCCCTTGAAATCTCATTGTTGTAAATAGCCTAACCCCCTAGGAACTCCTATATTTAAAAATAGTCCTTGTCCCCTCAAGAGTCCCAAAAGCCAAACAGCCGGAGGCCCTTCATCTCTCTCTCTCTCTCTCTCTCTCTCTCTCTCTCTCTCTCTCTCTCTCTCTCTCTCTCTCTCTCTCTCTCTCTCTCTCTCTCTCTCTCTCTCTCTCTCTCTCTCTCTCTCTCTCTCTCTCTCTCTCTCTCTCTCTCTCTCTCTCTCTCTGGGTGTACAATTCGTGGTACCCTCACTTGTACCCATCACCACATAGGTGTTGTCTCCACTTCCACCACCTTCCCTCCCCCCACTACCAACCCCTTTTCGCATCAAACTTATTTTTTCAGGCCTTCCATATATTCTGTTGCTATTGGCGGAGTGTGGATAGAGGCTACCCCCGACGGATTCCAGTGTTCCGCAGGAACACTCTTAGGCACACTTGCTCACGCACCCATCCAATGATTTTATCTACCAAATTATGTCTCATGTTTCCTCTATTATACTACAAGAAATTTTTTACTGCGTGGGGATTTTGCTGCAGATACTGAGTGAGGCATCAATGCCGTTCCCTAATTTACATTAAAAAAAAACGATCTGATTGTATGTAAATACGGTATGAGTGCAGTGCAAGAGTCATAATCGGATGGTTCTCTGCTCTTCTATCAACGATCCGGATGGCTCACTCAGCATCTGCAGCAAAATCTCCATGCAACAAAAAATATTCCTTATACTAATCATTCTTATTCAATGTACAATCTTAAGATAGCTTAATAGGCTCCTTATTAGTTTAAGCCAATTGTGGCGCCTATGGTTGATGGCTTAGATATATGCATGCACATACATACACGCATTGCCATCCTTTTGGCGAAAGCAATGGTTTGCTATGTAGAGGTCGGGGAGGGTGCAATTTCATTCATATATTAATGGCTAGTGCTTCGAAGACTAGTGATGCAAACTCGCACGCATGTTAGGGATGCTTACGTACTAATCGACATATATATATTAGGTCTTAATCCACTAGCTTTGGTGGATAATAAAGGTGGTTAAGTCCTCCTAAACAAATCAGTGCCCTCGAATCCTTTTAGAGAATGTTAGCGTAAAAAGACGTAGGGCATCGTCATCGTTGTTGTTGTTGTCGTTGTCGAAGGGCGTGGAAGGGGCTGGTGGGCTGCATTTTGCCGCATGTATCACCTTTCGTACTTTCAGGGGGGGGCCGCTTGAGATTTGCTACGGTGTCGAGTCCGAGACGCCTCTTCTTCCATATTGGAAGCGAGGGGAGCAATTCCCCCCCTCGAAATATTAGCGATGCGGCTCTACGCGACTCCACACGTGTCCGGGTTTGGCAGGGTCCGCACCATACATGAGGTTTCTAGGAAGAACTCCTTGGCTTGTGGATTAAGGGGTTAATTTAAGGAATTTTTGTGTATAACCCTCTGGAAATTAGGCTATTTGTATATCGACCATTGAAAACTATGTTAGTTGTGCACATCCACCCCTTAGGCTAACTTACGTCTGTTCGGGCAAAATATTTCAGGAATATTCTAGGGACAATTATACCCTCATGAATGTTCCTTCAACAAGGTTGGAGCCAACAAGGAGGATGAGCTGATCAACGGTGGGGATTTTCTCCCCACCTCCACCATGTCTTTCCTCTAATCCTTGGCCCACCGCCTTGGCAAAGTAACATTGTTCGGTTTGACTCTGAGAAAGGGACCCGTTATCGCTCTAGTTCTTGGGTCATCTTCGGAACGATAGCAGCCACCAAGGTTGTCGCCAGCGAATTGACACATAATGATCGGCCAGAGATAAATGCCACCGGCGTAACCATGGCCATGCCATTTGTTCGCATCACGATGACACACCTGGTTGATGGCTCCCAATTGTCGATCTCCGTCAATCTTCATCGATCGCCATCGATTTTTAATGGATTTGGGTGTAGCCGACGAGGCTATCACCTCTGTTAGGGCAAGAGATGGGGCTTCTTCGTTTCAAGTGGATTTGAGTCAAAGGGGTCTACTCTAACCGGGTTAAATAACATTGAGGGTAAACCGATCATTTGAGACATGGGTAAAAGGCTAACCATCGTTAACGTAAACCTGGGATCGGACACTAACGGAAGGGTGGATGTGCACAACTAACATATTTTCCAGAGGTTGATATGCAAATACGATGTTTATAAAGGTTGATATGCAAATAACTACTTTTCAAGGTGTTATATGAAAAAATCCCTTAATTTAAGGGAAATTTTAGGGAAATTTTATTCATACCCCAAAAATCTGTAATTAGCCCCCGTATCCCTAGCGTTTCTCATAGCGTTTCTCAATAACTTACTCAACAATCCTTTAATACCAACAATGCCCTTTTTTTTGGACCCCAAACCCCAATGCCGCTGCTCAGCGTCTTTTGTACCCCCAACCCAACCCAATGTTTGTTTAAACTTAGCCCAAGCCCAACTCGTCGGGTTGGCCGGGTTGTGCGGGGTGGTTTCGGGTTAACCCGCCCAAAGTCGGGTTGGGTTCGGGTTGGCCCGCCCAAGTTGCAGCTAGGGGTGGCAATGAGTCGTGTCGTGTCGGGTTCGTGTCGTGTCTAGTTTCGTGTCGTGTACAAAACCCCTAGACCCGGACCCGACCCGTTTAACTAATCGTGTCTAGATCCTAAACCCGTACCCGACTCACTAATAAATAGGTAGACACGATAAGACCCGGTAAGGCCCGTTTATCACCCGGATCTATTCAGTTGACCCGATCCGACCCAATCCGACTTGACCCGACCTGACCCGAAAGACCCACTGGTATTATATATTATAGTATTGAATTGCTGGTAGACCTGACCCGACCCGACCCATTGAATACTAAACAGGTCTTCCCGGGTCTACCGTGTCCAGACCCTAAACCCGGACCCGACCCGTTTATTAAACGGATCTATTGTGTCGACCCGTTTACGACCCGAACCCGTTTAGCCTTGTCCCAGACCCGCTAATTTCGTGTCGGGTCCTGTCGGGTCAAGGAGAAATAATTCGGGTTGGGCTCGGATTAGCCCGCCCAAATTTGGGTTGGGTTTGGGTTGGACTCGGGTTGGGTTCAGGTTGGCTTGCCCAAGTTGCAGCTCTACTTGTGCATTCAAGTATCAGCCAACTGCATGGAGTTTATTTAAGAGTGGGGTGTATTCAAGAGTGCATATACTTGGGGTATATTTAAGGGGGTATGTGTTTGATTGGGGTATAATCAAGTTGGGGCTGGCCATTTAACTGGGGTGTATTGCAGGTGGGGTGTAAGGAGGAAGGGTATTTTTGGGATAGGAATGGGGTATGAAAAAAAAAATGTGGTGTGTTCAAGTTTGTTGGAAATGGGGGCTAATTACAGGTTTATGAGTATGAATAAAATTTCCCAAATTTTATTGGTACACCAAAAATCGCTAATTAACCCCCGCTCCCTACCGTTTCTCAATATCTTACTCAACAATCCTTTAATACCAACAATGCCCTTTTCTTTTGTACCCCAAACCCCAAAGCCTTAACTCAAGGTCTTTTGTACCCCCAACCCAACCCAACCTAGCCCAAGGTCTCTTTAAACTTCCTTAGCCCAAGCCCAACCCGTCGGGTTGGCAGGGTTGATCGGGTTGTGCGGGGTGGGTTGACTGGCTTCAATATGGTAGAGGAGAAATAATTCGGGTTGGGCTCGGGTTAGCCCGCCCAAATTCAGGTTGGGTTCCGGTTGGCCCGCCCAAGTTGCAGCCCTACTTGTGCCTTCAAGTACCAACCAACTGCATGGGGTTTATTTAAGAGTGGGGTGTATTCAAGAGTGCATATAATTGAGATATATTTAAGGGGGTATGTGTTTGATTGGGGTATAATCGAGTTGGGGCGGACCATTTTAACTGGGGTGTATTGAAGGTGGGGTGTAAGGGAGAAGGGTATTTTTGGGATAACAATGGGGTATGAAAAAAAAAAAAAGGGTTTGTTCAAGTTTGTTGGAAATGGGGGCTAATTACAGATTTATGGGGTATGTCCAAGCACACGACAGACCCATTGGGAATTCGGGTTAGCCCAAAAGACATGTCGGGCCAGTGCAGTGGAATCAACTGCAATAATTTTGTGTTGATACACAAAAATGATCCAAACAGTTGGATATCTAAATCCAAATAGCAGGTGAAGTGCAGGAAGGCATAGCTTGTTAGTTTTGGGATAGAGAAAATCTCACATGGTATCACAGTCTAACCATATCACTCACCTGTCGGATGTTATTCCCACAAATTATTGGATGTTGGATGATGCCTAAGCCCTCGACCAACCCATTGGGAATTCGGGTTAGTCCAAAAGACATGTCGGGCCAGCACAATGGAATCAGTTGCAATAATTTTGTGTTGATACACAAAAATGATCCAAACAATTAGGTATCAAAAAACAAGTGGCGGGTGAAGTGCGGGAAGGCATAGCTTGTTAATTTTGGGATAGAGGAAATCTCACATGGTATCAGAATCTAATCATATCACTCACCTGTCGGGTGTGATCCCCACACATCTATCATCCGCGTGACAAGAATCACAAAAAGATTGACCTGCACGTGAGGGGGAGTGTTGAAGAATTAGTCCCACCTCGGTAAAGTAGAGGGCGGAAATGATCCGTATATGTATAATGAGATCTCATCTCAATAGCTAGGTTTCGGGATAGAGGAAATCTCACAATCTTGAATCCAAAGGAAGTCAAAAGAAAAGTGGATATCTGATTCCAGTCGTTTTTGTTATATGGATTCTTTATAGAACTATTTTGAAATATACTTTAATCTAGATTAGATTCAATTTATTGTTTGGTCCTCATATATATATATATATATATAGAGAGAGAGAGAGAGCCTGCACCTGAGGTGCAGTGTCAACGCTGCACCGCCCCCCTGTTTTACCTACCTAGAAGTTTTGGAATTAGATGAAATTTGGTGAGGGTGTTGTCTAGGGTAAGGTGATCATCGTCACAAATTTTCATCAAATTCCAAAACTTCTAGGGGGGTCAAATGGTCGAAGCAAAATCAGCCGTCCGTAGTCACCGTTAAAATCTGCAGATTTTGCTTCGACCATTTGACCACCCTACAAGTTTTGGAATTTGATGAAAATTTGTGAGGATGATCATCTTACCCTAGACAATAGGGCTGTACAAAAACCGACCCGAACCGTCTAACCGAACTGAAACCGACCAAAATTTAACCGAAATAACCGAACCGAACATCAAACCGAACCGAAAACAAACCAAACCGACAAAACCGATTAAATCGGTTTCGGTTTCGGTTCCCGGGTATGGAAGACCGAACCGAAACCGAAAAAACCGACCCGACTTCTTAAATAGTAAACCAACAGCCATAATACTTTTGTTTGTAGTAAGTGCAAGTATGAAGTAATTATGTTACATCTACAATGCTTCAAAAGAGTGAACGTCGGTTGATTTTGCTTTGAAATTTCATTTTGGCACTATGTAAGGATACAATCATCCACTTATTTGTGACGAATCGACGATCAAGATTCAAGAGCCAAGGGCTCTAGCATACCTTATATCAATCGAAACCGAACCGAAACCGAACCGAAAACCGATCACACCGAACCGACAAAAACCGACCATTTCGGTTTCGGTTTCGGTTTTGATTTTTCGAAAACCGAAAAAAAATAAAACCGACAAAACCGACACCGAAACCGACCGACAAAACCGACGCTCACCCCTACTAGACAACACCTTCACCAAATTTCATCCAATTCCAAAACTTCTAGATAAGTAAAACAAGGCCGAGGTGCAGCGTTGTTGCTGCACCTCGGGTGCAGGCTCCCCGCCCATATATATATATATATATATATATATATATATATATATATATATATATATATATATATATATATACACACACACACACACATATATATATATATATATATATATATATATATATATATATATATATATATATATATATATATATATATATATATATATATATATATTGCGAATTATGGAGTGTGTTTGTTCGCGAATTAAGAAAAATCTTTGAAAAATATGTGAAATTTATTTTTTTTCAGCAAAAGCAGACATGTGAATACTTTAAAGCGATGGTAGGTTATGGATGAAAAGTTAATTCAAAGGATTAACATACTTCAAAGTGACAATGATAGAGAATAATGTTTTCAGAGGTGAAAGAAATTGTTGGGTTTTGGCTTGCAAAAGTCAATATCCAGACGGGATCGTGCGCACAGCTTACAGATCCTGCGCATGACTTTCAGTTCATGCGCATGGATGAATTGGTAAAAAAATCGGGCGTGTAAAATCCTGGTAACATCGTGCGCACAATGGGTGCATCATGCGCACAACCTAGATTCTGGTAGCATGGGTCAAGTTGCGGGATCTCCAATTTTGGCCAAATAAATTTGGGTTTTGGGTCTTGAATTGGTGTACAATGACCTACCCTAACCCTAACTATATAAGGGGAAGGGGGGAGGCTTGTAAGGTGATTGGAACTCCAGGAAAATCGTCGTCGACGGCTATGGAGGGTTCGAAATTGTCTACTACAGAATGACGATCTGGGGGGGATGGGCACCGATGTGGCGCTTCCCCCGGGCTCTTGGATGTTCTTGAGAGCATGGCGGCCATAACCACAGTGGAGTGGTTCCTCTCGGTAGAGGATTGAGAGTGATTCATGGTCGAGGAGAGAACAAAAACCGGTCTAGGATTTTTCACATAGAGGAAGGAAGAGAATGCAGTGTGTGGATCTTATCCGGGTTCCCCGACGTACGTGTCTACCTTGGTTTTTTACTTCGGTACACGATCTTATCTCTTAATGATCCTCTGGTAATCTTAGTGTATCTCTCGGGCGAGTTGTTCTCTACTTCGTGGATGTGATATGTGAGAGGAGCACGATTTGGGCCTGCGGGGTCTAACAAATGGTGATCACTGCAGGTGTAATTCTTGCTAAGTGATATTCTAAGTCCTTGATTGCTTGTAATTCTGTGGTGTTCGTTGTGATTGTATTCGTGCATCGTATCCTCTGTATGGTTGTGTGATCTTTGAAGGTCTCCGATTCTCGAATCTCGAGCACCATCTTGAGGGCTGAAGGTTTCCACAGCACAAGGGATCAACGTTGGTGCAAGGCCGATTCCCCCAATAATTGGTATCATAGTTGAAGGTTCGGTGTGAGATTGTGAGGAGCTTTAATCAATAACAAACAACACAAGGGTGAGGATAAAGAAATTCAATGGTATGGACTTCGGATTTTGAAAAGTGGAAAGACGTACATGCCAAAGGGGATGTCTGAGAAGGATTGGAAGGTTCTCAACAGCACAGGGTTTGGCTCATCTCTCTCTTACACCTCATGTATCTCTAAGGAGAAGACATCACTGTGGGTTACATGAGTGCAGAAGAAAAGGTGGTGCAAGTTCCTGAAAAGGCTCTAGATAGTTTGAAAGCAATGGAGATGCTTAGGACGAAGAAAAAAACTACTCGGGTTGGATCATCAGGTTCGGATAATTGATTGTCTTGGCGGCCACTAAGAAATCTGGCCAAGACTACTACTGGATAGCGGGGGTCACATTAGTTCACACAAGGCGTAGTTCAGTTGCTATTCGGGATGTGAGGGTGGCAGGATACTGATCGATGATGGCTCCAGGATGCTGTCCAGGGGTGCCAGCCATAAAAAATTCACGTGAGATCTTATGGTTCAATTCATATACTCTGTAATGTTCTCTATGTTCCAGGTTTTGAGTGGCAATTTACATCCCACTTTTCGAATTAGATGAACACCAGTTTAAATGGAGTCCTGAAGGTTTCGAATGATACTTCTTCGATCTTGGAGGGAGTCTATACTGGAGGCTTGTATATGGTTGTTGTAAGGGGATCTTCGAAGGCAGAGGTTTCGGTAAAGAACAAGTCTGCAGGTGGAGCATGTTCGGGCACCAAGAAGATGAAGAAGAAGTAGGTTTCAGGCCAAGTCTAAAGGTGCAAATTGCACTTGATCGATTATCGAATTAGATGGTGGGGCAACTAGTGAAGGGTGCTAAGTGGTGACAAGAAATACATTGGAGGAAGTTTCTTGGTGTTGGTTTTTTCAAGCCAAGGTGGACATTGTTCAGTTTGGCTTACGAAAGTCAATACATAGACATGATCGTGCTCATGACTTTCAGTTGGTGCGCATAGATGTATCAGCAAGAAAGTTGAGTGAGTAAAATCCTAAAGGCATTGTGTGCAAGATGGGTGCATCGTGCACACGATCGGGTGCATCGTTCACACGACCGGGTTCTAACAGCGCGGGTTAGGTTGTGGGATCTTTAATTTTGGAAAGACAACTTCGGGTTTTGGGATTTTAATTGGTGAACAATGCCCTACCCTAACCCTAACTATATAAGGGGAATGGGAGGGTGCTTATAAGGTGATTGGAACTCAAAGGAAATCATCGACAATGACGACGAAGGGGTTTGAGATCGTCAACAGAAGAAGGACAAGTTGTGGGAAAGATTAAAGGATCTGAGGGGAGGGGGTGTCGGCGCGGTGCTCCCCCCCCGGAATCTTGGATGCTCATGAGAGTGTGGCGGCTGTGGCCACGGTGGAGTGTTTCTTCTCGGTAGAGGATTGAGATCGAGTCATGTTCGAGAAGAGAACGAAAACCTGGTCTAGGGTTTGCCGCATAGAGGAAGAAGATGAAGGAAGAGGATACAGTGTGCGGATCTTCTCCGGGTTCCCCAGCGTGTCTACCTCGGCTTCTACTTCGGTAGACGATCTCATCTCTTAGTCATCCTCCGGTAATCACTGTGTATGTCTCGGGCGAGTTGTTATCTACTTTGTGGATTTGATCTGTGAAATGAGCGAGATCTGGGTTTGTGGGGTCTGATAAATGGTGACCACTGCAAGTTATAACTCTTGCTAAGTGATAATCCAAGTCCTTGATTGCTTGTGATTCCGTGACGTTTGTTGTCATTGTATTTGTGCATTATATTCTCTGTATGATTTGTGCGATCTCTGCAGCATTCCGATCCTCGAACCTCAAACAGCATCATGAGGATTGAAGGCTTCTGCAGTACAAGGGATTGCAATTTGTGCGAGACCGATCCCCCCAACAGAAAAAAGATGGTGTGTTTAATCTACCATAACGGGCATAAGCAACACGAAATTTAAATTTAAATTTAAAATATATAAAGTATTGGAAGTAGTAAAAAAAAAAGAGTTATTAACAGCTAAAACTAAAAGAAATATATGTAAATATACTATGCATTATAAAAAAAAAATAATTTGAAACAAGAATGGCTTTATCCTTCATGATACATTTATGGTCTAACTGAAATCCAGCCAAGTGAGAATAAAACTTCAACAAGCTCTTCTTAATAGATCCAGTATTGAAGCTAAGGTTTCTTCTAATGGATCCATACAACGACCGGCGATGGAGTGACCTGAAATTCCGGTGGATCATGGGCACAGGTGGAGCGACCACCGATGCACTAACCGGAGGCGATTTGTGTGACGAGCTGATGTCTTGCGGTACCCTCAAGTGCATTTTGAAGGAGTACGGATCTCCTCCAGTGGGTCGGCCCGATCGGTGGGTCCGATGCACGTCACAGCCGCATGCAGTCGGATGGAGTAACATTCACTTTCGGGTCGTCTACCATCGTGCAGCTATGATGTGTGCGGACCCACCAACCAGGGCTGATGGTGGGTATTTGATTGGGGGACTTAGTGAGCCGACAAAAAGATCCTTTAAGTCTAAGTCCTTTGAAAAGCTGTGGACAGAATTGCTCTCCATAGTATTTCAAATTTTCTTTCGAAATGCCACCACCCGCCCCCCCTCCCCCGCCGTCGCCGGACCTAACCGAACCACCCCCCCTCCCCCGCCGCCGCCAGACCTAACTGACCCCCGCCCCCCCGCGACCGCCGGACCTAACCGAACCCCCCACCACCACCGGACCTAACCGAATCCCACCCCCCCCCTCCCCCGGGACCGCCGGACCTAACCGAACCCCCAGGCCATGGGATGAACCCTAAAGCTACGATTTCTTAACCTAAAACTGAATGGTCGAGGTCGTCGGGAGTCGAGGTTGCGCCGCTGCTCTTGCTGCCACTGTCGCCGCTCGAGAGAGAGATAGGGGAAGATGTGTTAGTATCGGGTTTATCATGAAAAGGCAGGGACCTATTTTCATAAGATGGACCTGTTTTCAGGGACCTTAGGCACATTAGCCCTATTTGATTTCTTAAAAAAAATAAAAATATTGGTGGGTATTTGTCCAAGACCATGGCGCAATACTTTGGTTAAATTATTAAGGGCAAATTCCTAAAACCTTCTATGAAGTATACACTGTATTTTATAATAGTCCCTCAACTTTTTTTTTCGAACAATTTGACTCTTAACCTATGCTCCATCTATATTTAGTCTCCTCCGTCAACTTTTTATCTCAAAAATATCCTTAATAATTTTCAACAAGACTCAAAATTATTTTAGAATATTTAACTCATGCTTACAAGGACAAGGGTATTTTTGAAATAAAAGTTGACAGAGAGAGCTAAATGCAAACAGAGCATAGTTGAGGGGTTCAAAATTTCTTTTTGAAGGACCAATATGAAACATGGTGTATAGTTCAGGGACGTTTTTATAATTTATCCAATTATTAATTTTTTTGCTCTATTTTTAAATCATATAAAGGCTAATATAGTCACAGAATAGTGGCTCTAGCACTTGTTGTGAAAGGAGTAGAGCCTGGCACAGCCAAGTTAGCAACATCTGGAACTTGTTGTTCTGAAACAGCCGTGAATAGTTGATGTGAAAGCGCTCGACGTGGCACCACTGGTTCCAGAGGGGGCTCCGCATGGCACCGTATGGTGCCAGAGCCCTGTTTCAGTATATAACTAGTAAGAAACCCGGATAATAATCGGATGAACTTGATGCACGCCACTTGGTGCAAACATCTTCACAGTCGTTAAAGAAGTGTGCAATCTGGAGCGAGTGTGATTCACTTGTTAGAGAGAGACATAGTACTAATGATTTTTCTAATAAATATTAAATGTCATTTAATGGGTATTCATCATCTTTATAATAGGGTTTCAATAGGATTTATGAGAGAGGGTCGCGTTCACTCACGGGAGAAATGATTCTGGCTATTTGAAAAAGGTCCACGTGTCACAACACGGAAGGGAGGGCACCATTTTAATATTATACTAGTAAGAAACCCGGGCAATGCCCGAATGTGCCTGATGCACTTCATTTGGCAAAGGCGACATCACAACTGTTCAAAGAATTATGAAATCTGAAGTGAGTTTGATTCACTTGTTAGTGTGTGTGTGATAGAGAGAGAGAGAGAGAGAGAGAGAGATTAACATCAAATGACCATAAAATGCCATCGAATGAAAATTTATTATCTTTATGGTAAATTTTAAATGGATTTAAAAGAGAGTTGCATTCACACATGGAAGAAGAATTCTAGTTTTTTAAAAGACGTCCACGTGTCACAATACGGAAGAGAGACTTCCATGGTTTGTGAAGATCACTATTTAAGAGGTAATAAAAACCTTGCCATAAAATATGTCGTAAAAATCTGCCTTCCATGTTTTCATTAATTAGACTCTACCCCCCAAAACGAACTGTTTTGTCACTTCTTCATCTAAGAGGAAGGATAAACTGACGGAAAATAAAAAAAAATTTGAGAGGTGAGCAAACGGAATGTTAGATTTGGGGGGTAAAGTCTAATTAATGAAAAGATGGATGTAAGGTCTAATTCAAGGCAAAATTTGGGGGGCAAAGTCAAAATAACCCTATAAATAATTATGAGAGAGGGCTGTGTTCACACAGTTCACAATCTGTGGGGGTGAGAGGATTAAATGATATTAAATAATTATAAATGGCTCATTCTCCTCATAATGCATGCAAACATCGGGTACACACAAGGATATCCGTGTTCACACAGGGATGAGAGATTTTTTTGTCATCAATAGGGCTCCACGTGTCACACCACGAGAGAGAGGGCTCCGTTTTAGTACATAGTATAGACAAACCTAGACAATGTTCGGATGAACTTGATGCATGCCACTTGGCATAGACGACATCACAGCCATCTGAAGAAGTGTGCAATCTGGAGTGAGTGTGATTCACTCATCAAAGTACGAATCACTTGTGTGATAGAGAGAGTACTAATGATTTTTCTTTAAATGCCATTAAATGGGTATTTATCATCTTTATTGTAGGTTTTTAATAAGATTTATGAGTAAGAGCAACATTTACACACGGGCTAGAAGGAATTTGGCTCTTCAAAAAAGATCCATATGTCATAACACGAGAGAAAGGCTTCCATTTTAGTATTTTACTATTATATTAGATTAGATATATAAAAGTTGAACTAAATTTTCTTGATCGCTGAATTGATTACAATTGATTGAGGTCCCTTCCTCTAAAGTAATAACAAAACCAATTGCTTGAAAAAAAATTATTATTATTATTCTTTGATTCTTCAAAGGGGAATGTCACAATTGGACCTTCGAGAGGTGCCACATGTCGGCGTTATAGAGGAAGACAGTCAACGGCTGCAAAGCAACCCGCCACCGGCGGTGGGGGGGTGGCACAAGCCGGCACTGCAGAGGAAGTCGACCAAATGGCTGGAAAGCAAACCACCATTACTGGTGAACTACATAGTGAGGCACACCGACCGAAACCCTAAAACAAAGAGGGAGAGCCGAGACATAGTCAAACAAAAAAAAAAAAAACCCCAAAACAAGGCATCCCACCGCCAGATCCAGCAACACCACAAGAAAGCAGACCGGAGCCGCAGCTACCACAGAACCTCCGTCAACCGTCGCTCTGCCACAAGTCGCCAGGAAACTGTGCCCACCATGTCGATGAGGCGCCCTGAAAACTCACCGATGGAGAACCTCGACACCGGAGCAAGATCCGACCTTCTCGCAGCACCCGGTGGAAAATCTGACCCCAACGCCGAGCGAGGAACATCAGCCAACCAGGCGGGAAGGGAAGTTGTGACTTCGACATGATAATCACAAAAGCATCAGCCACCGGAGGAGCCCCTATTCATAGGGGGAAAGAAGGGGGCTAGATCCCACCCCCCATGGCTGCTCGGAATGAAGTCCTGGCCTCTCTGGAGCCATCGACAGCATCTAAGGAGGTCGAGAAAACTCCCGAAGAGAAACCTTAACCCAAGGAGGAACAGGGGGAGGCGACGGGGCTCAGAGCCCTCCAAACCAATACCCAATTACGGATCCATTATAAAAATCTCAACTGCAAAACTAGTACCAATTGCTCCATAAACATGCCAAAACTCAACCTTTCTCATCACAAAAACTACCACACGACGCATCACTACAAAGCTCTCATAAGAGCGCACAACTCTACTAGGAAAGTCATTATCATTCAATTGTCCAATAAATCATAAGTAAAGTTTGACGTAAAATCCAGTACTCAGGGTAAGAAGGAAACACATTGAATATTAATTATTTAACTAATGCTCCAAAAATATGGGTTGTTAGTGTTAATGTACATACAGTCGGGTCGGGTTTACTGTACAGTCGGGTCGGATTGTATAGATATACATGTACATATATTGGGCTTTAGTCCCTCAATGGAATGCATTCTATTCCTCTCCAAACCCTAGCCGTCATCTCCTAACATGGTATCAGAGCTCTAGGGTTCTCCCGACGACGACGGTCCTCCGGCTGCACCTCCTCCGGCCTCCCTCCTCCTCCGGCTGCACCTCCTCCGGCTGCACCTTTCCGCCGGCTGCACCCTCTACCGGTCCCTCCTTCCCGCCGGCTGCCCCCCCGACCCCCTCCCGACCCCCCCTACAGCTTCCGCCTCCCCTCCTCCGCCCACCTACAGCGACCCCGCCAACCCCCGACCCCCTCCCGACCCCTCTACACCCCCCGCCCCCCTCCTCCGCTCACCTACAGCCCCCGCCCCCCTCCTCCGCCCACCTACTGCCCTCCCCGACCCCCTCCCGACCCCCCCTACAGCTCCCGCCCCCCTCCTCCGCCCACCTACTGCCCCCGACCACCCTCCTCCACCCCTCTACACCCACCGCCCCCCCTCCTCCGCCCACCTACAGCACCCCCGACCCCCTCCCGCCCCCCCTACAGCCCCCGCCAACCCCCCCTTCAGCCCTCCCACCCTTCCCGATTCCCCCCATCTATTGAGCCTCCTCCATGGCTTCTCCAGCCGTACCGTCCGTCGTTGCGATCTCTCCACCGCTGAAGGCGGTCGCCTTTCACTTGTCCTCGGCCAGCGACTGGCCTGACTGGTCCCTCACCGTCGAGGCCGCCCTCTCCAGTCGTGATCTGTGGGGTCACATCACCGGCGAGGATCCTCATCCTACTGACTACTCCGGCTCCTCCTCTGTTACCAGCAGAGCTGCGTCTTCTGCAGCGACTACTACCACGACCATCACCGTTGCTGCTCTTACGTGGCGCCGCCACGATCAAGCCATCCGGGCGTACCTTCTGGACTCGGTTGCTCGTCCGCTCCTTGCTCCCATCGGCCGCCTTCCGACAGCGCGCGCGATATGGGAGTATCTCCGGGACCATTTTCTCCCGTGCGGAGGCGCACGCCGGCATCAGCTCATCTGTGATTCGCAGTCTGCCCGTCAGGGGGAGCGCACCATTCAGGATTTCTTCAGTCAGATGAGTGCCTATTGGCATGAGCTGGACTCCCTGATCCCGGAGCGATGTGCCTGCCCCCGCTCCCAGGATTTCCAGCGCTACCTCGACGAGGGCCACCTGCACCAGTTTCTGGCAGCGCTTCGACCGGACTTTGCTCTCATAGCTGCCCAGCTCCTGCACCGTGAGCCACTCCCTCGGCTAGAGGATGCTCTACTCGCCTTGGTCAACGAGGAGACCCGCCTTCAGACTCAGGGCGCTCATCCTCCTCCACTTGCTCCTAGCTCCAACTCTGTCCTGGCAGCCGGGTTCTCCGATGAGGCTGTCTTCTGTCACTATTGCAAGGAGCCCGGCCACATGAAGCGCGACTGCCCTACACGTCCTCCACGCAACCCCCGCTGGGGTCCGGATGAGAGAGCCCCCCGCTGGGCTTCGACCTCTCGTGACGATCGACGCGGCGGTCGAGGTGGACGGGGCCGTGGACGTGGTTCGTCTTCCTTTCGCCACTTTGGTGGAACAGCGGCTACTGTAGAGATCTCGACGCTCCCCACTGCTACCACAGCACCTTCTTCGCCTAAGCCGGACCGTCTTCAGTGCCTCGAGGAGCTCCTTCTTCGCCACCTAGCCTCCACTGGCTCTGCGACTGCGCACGGCTTGTCTGCCACCTCTGGTACTACTGCTCCATGGATCTTCGATTCGGGTGCCTTCTGTCACCTTACCTTTGACTCCACTGTCCTCACGGACTGTTCTCCCACTACCACCCACCAGGAGATTCGCACTGCGGATGGGACTCTCATCCCTATTCCGCAATGTGGCTCCATCACTACCACCTCTGACCCTTCTGGTCGCTTGACCCTACCCATGTCCATCATGCCCCCCGTCTTAATATTAATCTGATATCTATCAGTTCTTTTTGCGACTCTGGTCTGACTGTCACCTTCATCCCTTCTGTTTGTGTTGTGCAGGATTCGTGGACGGGTCAGAGGATTGGGCTGGGCCGTAGGGCAGGAGGACTCTACCAGTTGGACCATTTTCATGTGTCTTCAGTTGCGTCTGTCATGTCTGTCACCTCTGATGCCGACCTGTGGCACAGAAGGTTAGGTCATATATCGAGTGATCGACTCAAAAGCGTATTCCGTTCGGGCGCTTTGGGTCGAGCGTCTTTCTCCCCCCTCTCTGTCTGTACAAGTTGTAGACTGGCAAAGCATCTAGCTCTTCCTTTTTCTGCTAGTGCTTCCCAGTCTGATGCTTTATTTGATTTAGTCCATTCGGACATTTGGGGTCCTGCTCCTGTTGCATCTCTATCGGGTTACATGTATTATGTGTGCTTTATCGATGACTATTCTAGGTGCACCTGGGTTTATCTTATGCGTCATCGATCTGAAGTACCTCATATCTTTAGGAGATTCACCACTATGATACACACCTAGTTTGGTCGGCGCATCAAGACCTTTCGGTCTGATTGTGCCAAGGAGTATCTCTCCTCTGAGATGCGTGAGATTCTTCAGTCTCACGGCACTCTTCACACACAGTCCTGTCCCCACACCCATGAGCAGAACGGCATTGCCGAATGCAAGCATCGTCATGTCCTTGAGACTGCACGAGCCTTGCTTCTCTCTGCGTCTGTTCCTCACTCCTACTGGGCTGAAGCTGTCATGACGGCTGTCCACCTCATCAATATCACTCCGTCGTCTGCTCTATCCGGTGCCACCCCTCACGAGCGCCTTCACTCCAGCCCACCTGACTACTCTCTTCTTCGCACGTTTGGCTGCACGTGCTTCGTTCTTCTTCCTCCCCATGAGCGCACCAAACTTTCTGCGAGGTCTGTTAGGTGTGTTCACTTGGGGCTCAGTCGTGAGCACAAGGGGTATCGCTGCTATGATCCCTTAGCTCGTCGGATCCGTGTCTCCCGTCACGTCTCCTTTGTTGAGGATGTCCCGTATTTTGCACCTGAGTCTCGGGATCTTTCCTTGCCTCCTGCGTCATCCTCCTCGCCCTCCTCACATCTCCACATCCCTGTTCTACCCCCGGTTTCTGTTGCCCCATCCATGCCTATTCCACCACCACCACCACCTCCTCAGTCTCCACCGCCACCTCCACCACCACCACCACCTCCTCAGTCTCCCTCGCCACCTCCACCACCACCCATTACTCGTGTCTATGTACGTCGGTCTACAGCTCCCCCTCCAGAGTCGGTTCACACTGGTACTCCCTCGCTTGATGCTGCTGCCCCCTCCTCCCCGGTCGTGGATCCTGCTCCTGTTCGACGCTACCCAGCGCGCGAACATCACCCTCTTGACAGATATGACTACTCTCCTGACAGGTTTGGCTACTCTGCTTTTCCTTCTGCCTCTCCTGACTCTTCTGGCTACTCTGCCAGTGTCTCCTATTCACCATCCTTTCAGGCCTTTCTTACTGCTATACACACCCATCGGGAGTCCCAATCGTACCGTGAAGCAGCGTTACATCCGGAGTGGCGGCAGGCCATGTCAGTTGAGCTTGAGGCTTTTCAGCGGACCCAGACCTGAGAGTTGGTGCCTTGTCCCTCCGGGGTGGTGCCTGTTAGCTGCAAGTGGATATTCAAGGTCAAGACTCGACCTGACGGATCCATTGAGCGGCACAAGGCTCGCCTCGTTGCTCGCAGCTTCTCCCAAGAGTATGGGATTGACTACGAGGAGACGTTTGCTCCAGTTGCTCGGATGTCACCAATGCGTTTCTCCACGGTGATTTCTCCGAGGAAGTCTATATGGCTCCTCCTCCGGGCACTTCTGTTCCTCCAGGGCACGTGTGTCGGTTGTGCCGAGCCATCTATGGGCTCAAGCAGGCCCCTCGTGCTTGGTTTGAGCGATTTCGCAGTGCAGTTCTGGCCGCCGGTTTTGTTGAGCGTCACTCCGACTATGCCTTGTTCACTCGCTCCTCCAGTCAGGGCATTGCAGTTCTTCTCCTCTATGTGGATGATATGATCATCACTGGGGATGACAGTGCCACCATCGTCTCTCTCCAGCGGCACCTCCAGAGTCAGTTTGAGATGAAAGATCTGGGATCTCTTCGCTACTTTTTGGGCCTTGAGATTGCCCGGTCAGCTCGTGGTCTGTTGGTCTCCCAGCAGAAGTACATCTCCGACATCCTTGCTGATGCTGCTCTTACTGACACGCGCACTGCTGATACACCCATGGAGCTCAATTTGAAGCTTCTCGCTACAGACGGTGAGCCGCTCCAGGATGTCTCCCGCTACCAGAGGCTGGTTGGGATGCTCGTCTATCTCACCATGACCCGGCCAGACATTGCCCATGCTGTTGGCATTGTCAGTCAGTTTGTTCAGGCTCCACGGTCAGTACACTATGCAGCTGTTCTTCGGATTATCCGCTACCTCCGGGGCACCATCACCCGTTCACTACTGTTTCCCTCCACCTCTCCGTTGGTGCTGCGTGCCTACTCCGATGCAGATTGGGCAGGAGATGCAGCCACTCGTCGATCGACTACATGATACTGTGTGTTTCGTGGTGATTCACTGATTTCGTGGCGCAGCAAGAAGCAGGAGTCTGTTGCTCGCTCCAGCACTGAAGCCGAATACAGGGCTATGGCTTCCACCACCGCCGAAATTGTCTGGCTTCGCCGTCTTCTGCTCGACTTGGGAGTGGTGATATCCGGGCCCACTCTGCTCTTCTGTGGCAATCGGAGTGCTATTCAGATTGCTAGCAACCCGGTCTTCCATGAGCGAACAAAGCATATTGAAGTTGATTGTCATTATGTTCGCCAGACGTTTATCGACCACATCATCTCCCTGCCTTTCATTTCCTCATCGGAGCAGACTGCTGATTTTCTGACGAAGCCCCTGACGATTGCTCGCTTCCGACATTTTCTAGGCAAACTCTCGATTCATGATCCACCGTGAGTTTGAGGGGGAGTGTTAATGTACATACAGTCGGGTCGGGTTTACAGTACAGTCGGGTCGGATTGTATAGATATACATGTACATATATTGGGCTTGAGTCCCTCAATGGAATGCATTCTATTCCTCTCCAAACCCTAGCCGTCATCTCCTAACAGTTAGATCTGCTAGCATAGACTGGGCACATGAGGGAGAAATGCTTAAAGATCACGCCCTCGAAGGGAAAGCTGCTAGGTCTAAAGCACTTGGACATGGACTTGTGTGATGACATGGACTTTTGCGATGACTACATCTAGGAAAGCAGCGCAATGTCAGCTTCAACAAAGTCAAAAGACTTCTGCAGCTTACGAAACTAGGGCTAGTACACACTGATGTGTTGGGACCAGACTTAAGTAGGAACCAAGATAGTTGTATATTAGATTTGATAGATTCATGGAAGAGACTGGATTCTCAAAGTATCATGGGGATAAATTGTTGATACTTTAGAGATTATATATCATCCAGCATCATAATTCTATTATATGTGGATGACATGTTTGTTGCAGGATCAAGCATGCATGAGATCGCACAATTAAAACAAAAACTCTTATAAATTTTCTAAGAAGGATTTGGGTGCAGTAAAAAAATCTTAGGGATGCATATTGATAAAAATAGGCAGAAGAAGAAGTTGAGTTTATCTTAGATGGAGTACATTGGTAAAGCATTGAGGAGATTTAATGAGAAGGCTAAGCTAGTTAGCACTCCATTGGAAAAGCTAGCTACTTCATAAAACCCAAGGAACACAGTGCATGGGCGAAACTGAAATTGACCAGAGTACCACATGATTCTGTTGTTGAAAGTCTGATGTACACAATGATGTGACTAGACTGCTCAAGTAGTGGGAGTTACGAGCAGATTCATGAGCAACCCCAATAAGGAGCATTGAAGAGTGGTGAAGTAGATTATGTGGTATCTGAAGGGTACCAAAGATCTAACACTATGCTATGCTAGTTTTGAGATCAGGTTACAAGGATCCGTCGACTCAAATATGGCAAGAGAATTGGACAGGAGGAGGATCACGACAGGGTATGTGCTTACCTTAGGGAGTATAACTGTGAGTTGGGTCTCAAGGTTGTAGGAGATTATGACGCTTTATGTTGCAGCCACAAAGGCGGGCATGGAAATGATAAGTCTACATAGCATCATGAAGAGTTGAGGAAAGAGCAACGGATTTGCATACTACACAGTGGCAGTTAGATTGTGATTCATCTTGCGAGAACTCAGCTTAATGATAAGGCATATAAATACCTATCCTTTCCTATAAATGTTGTTAAAGAAGAAGATGATAAACTTGAAAAATATTCACGTAAGTTAGAATCATGTAGATATGCTGAAAACGCTTGTTACAATAAAGAAGTTGAAGCTTGCTCAATATAATTGGCCTTTAAGGCTGAAGATTAGGGCTCACATCGATTACCACATGCAGAAGTAGTAGAGCTAGTGAGAGAGCTTGGTGGAGTGTCGCCCTAAGTATCTAAGTGAGAGATTGTTTGTGTGTGGATCCTAATTAGTGTCCGAGGAGCAACGGGAAGCCCAAGAAAAATCTAGGATGGAGAGTCCATAACTCAAGTGAAGCCGGAGCAGAGCCGTGCCGAGCAGTTGGAAGCCAAGGAAAGCAACATTGCTGCTATTAATGTATATACCGGGTCGGGTTCTATGTACAGTCGGATCAGGTTGTGTGTGTATACAAGTATTTATATATTGAGCTTCAGTCCCTCAATGAGAACCATTCCATTCTCTCTAAACCTTAGCCGTTATCTCCTAACATGGTATAAGAGCTCTAGGGTTTTCTCGCGCGACGACGGCGATGACGGCAACCACCCCGGCTCCGATCTCCCTCCTCCGGGCAACTCCGGCGACGACAGCCCCCCCCCCTCCGGCCTCCTCCTCCATCCGGCAGCCCCTCCCCTCCACCCGACAGCCCCCCTTCCCCCCCCGGCCCCTCCCCTCCACCCGTCAACCCCCTCGACCCCTCACCTCCACCTGACAGCCCCTCCAGCACCCCCGGCCTCTCCCCTCAAGCCGCTAGCCCCCCCCCGGTCCCTCCCCTCAACCCGATAGCCCCCCCCCCGCACCTTCCCTCAACTCGCCAGCCCCCCCGGCCCCTCCTCTCCAACCGTCCGCCCCCCTCCCGGCCCTTCTCCTTTGCCCGCCAGCCCCCCCGGCCCCTCCCCTCCACGTCTTCTCCACCCGACAACCCCCCTTCCCTCTGACAGCCCCCCCCCCCCCCCGGCCTCTCCCCTCCATCCGACAGCCCCTCCAGCCCCTTCCCTCCACCCGCCTGCCCCCCTCCCGGCTCCCCTCTCCTTTAAGATTCCTCCATGGCCTCTCCTACCATGTCATTTGTCGTTGCGATCTCTCCACCGCTGAAGGCGATCACCTTTCAGTTGTCCTCGGCCAGCGACTGGCCTGATTGGTCGCTCACCTCGAGGTCGCGCTCTCCAGTTGCGATCTTTGGGGTCACATCATCAGTGATGATCCTCCTCCAGCTCCTCCTTTGTCACCAGTAGCGCAGCCGACAACGCCGTGTCCTCTACTGTGACAGTTACCGCCACGACTACTACCACGGTAGCCATGGCTGCTGCCCTCACATGGTGTCACCACGACTAGGCCATCCGGGCCTATCTTCTAAACTCTGTTGCTCGCCCGCTCCTTGCTCCCATCGGCCGCCTTCCTACAGCGCACGCGATGTGGGAGTATCTCTGGGACTGGTTTCTCCCGCGAGGCAGTGCACACTAGCATCAGCTTATCTGTGATTTGCTGTCTGCCCGTCAGGGGAGCGTACGATCCAGGACTTCTTCAGTCTGATGAGTACCTACTAGCATGAGCTAAACTCCCTGATTCTAGAGCGATGTGCTTACCCACGCTCTAGGGATTTCCAACGCTACCTTGATGAGGGACACTTGCACCAGTTCCTGGCAGCACTTCGGCCGGACTTTGCTCTCATCCCTGCTCAGCTCTGTGGGGGGAAAATCTTTTGTCATCGGAAGACTTCCTTCCATGGTCAATTGATATGGAGTTGAATGAATATAGGCATGTAACTTGAGGTGAGAGTGAGGGGAGTAGAGAGCAGGGAGAGTAGACACGGGTTTGTTGTCAAAGTTCGGCCGTAGCCTATGTCTCCGTGCGATAAGTCGCAACCTCAATCCACTAGATCTGAAGGAGTAGAGCTGCCCTTCGACAGACCGAGGGGGGCTTGTACAAATGATATATCTAGAGCTAGAGGGGTGTAGCACTAGAAGGTGGAGGGAGAGACATGACCTTTTTCTGGTCAGCTTGGGTATGAAGCTCTGCTACTCTCCACCCAGGCCCGAATATCCCAAAATAGTAGGGAATCCAGAGTTGGTCCTGTGGGTGCAAAAATTATACCGGACCGGATCAGAGCGGCATGGGCCCGCGCAATGGCCAAATTGGGTAAGCTCGCCCGGGCTCATGGGCCCACTCTACGGGGCTCGCAGATCAAGCTCTCCCCCTTATTGGGCCCGAACAATGGCCCAATAAGGGCCCAGCAAGGAGGCCCAGAACCAGTGCCACATCATCATCGCCATGTCATCACAGCCATATTGGGCACATGCCTATGCTATAAAAAGACCCCCAAGGCATCCAGGAAGGGGGTTGGTCATTCAATCAGAGGAAGAGAGAATCTCAGAGCAAGTACTAGAGCCCAATTCTCTCCTTCTTGTTACTCTTCTAGTTGCTCCGCGCAACCCCACTGTACGAAGCTTCTCTTGGCCTGTCAAGAGAGCGCTCACCCCTCATTTACTCAAGTTATAGTGACGATCAGGTGGCACCTCTCGCCCGAAGACGTAGGTCGTAAGACCGAACTCCGTCACCAATCCTTGTGTCATCACTCTTTACTCTCTTTATCTATTCTCCCATTTCTCTAACTCTACAAACCGTCCACATTCAATCAAGGCTGTGGGGCGGGGTTCCCAATCAAGGCGGCTCAGAAATTTCCCCCCACAAGCTTTGGCGCTGTCTGTGGGAAATTTCATCCCACAGACGGCGCCAAAGATTATGGGGGGAAATTTTCGAGCCGCCTTGATCGAAAACCCTGCCCCACAGCCTTGATTGAATGTGGACGGTTTATAGAGTTAGAGAGATGGGAGAATAGATAGAGAGAGTAAAGAGTGATGACACAAGGATTGGTGACAGAGTTCGGTCTTACGACCTACGTCTCCGGGCGAGAGGTGCCACCTGATCTTCACTATAACTTGAGTAAATGAGGGGTGAGTGTTCTCTTGACAGGCCAAGAGAAGCTTCGTACAGTGGGGTTGCGCGGAGCAACTAGAAGAGTAACAAAAGGAGAGAATTGGGCTCTAGCACTTGTTCTGAGATCCTCTCTTCCTCTGATTGAATGACCAACCCCCTTCCTGGATGCCTTGGGGGTCCTTTTATAGCATAAGCATGTGCCCAATATGGCAGTGATGACATGGTGATGATGATGTGGCACTGGTTCTGGGCCTCCTTGCTGGGCCCTTATTGGGCCGTTATTCGGTCCCAATAAAGAGGAGGGCTTGATCTGCGAGCCCCATAGAGTGGGCCCATGAGCCCGGGCGGGCTTACCCACTTTGGCCGTTGCACGGGCCCATGCCGCTCTGAACTGGTCCGGTATAAGTTTTGCACCCACGGGGCCCAAAGTCCTGGAAGAGCTCCTTTGTATTGTCTGCCACTGCTGTATTTATAGGCATTGCTCCCCGCAGAGGTGTCGAGCTGTGGTCGATCCAAGTGGTGCCCCGTGGTTGGTCCATGTGTCGCTCTCCTCTAGCTTGGGAGGTGGTTAGCTGCGATTGCTCCATGTGGCGCCTTGTGACTGGTCTACGTGTCGCTTTCTTATTGGTTAGCCTCGATCGGTCCTCTGCCGGCCTGCTGGTGATCCATGAGTTGTCCTCATGGACTTCGGAGGCATGGGCTTTTGCTAACTCGCTTGTCTTAGCCATTTTTTGCATCCACAAGCTTCTGCATCGTGAGCCACTCCCTCGGCTAGAGGATTCCCTGCTCGCCTTGGTCGATGAGGAGACTCGCCTTTAGACTCAGGGTACTCATAATCCTCCACCTATCCCTGGCGCAGACAGCATCTTGGCGGCCGGGTTCTCCAATGAGCTTGTATTCTGTCACTACTGTAAGGAGCCCGGACACATGAAGCGTGAATGTCCCATACGTCCTCCACGCAACCCCCGCTGGGGTCCGGATGAGAGATCATCACGCTGGGCTCCTGCTTCCCGGGATGATTGATGCGACGGTCGAGGTAGACGGAGTCATCGACATGGTCAGTCCTCATTCTGCCACTTTGGTGGCACTGCTGCTTCTGTAGAGACTCTAGCGCCAACTGCTACTACTACTGCATCGTCTCTACCTGAGCCGGATCGTCTTCAGTAACTTGAGGAGCTCTGATGCAGCATGATCAGCATCATCAGATCATCGCCGCATCTTTCGTTTATCATCGGAGACATTTATTTACTGTCGTTTTATTTTATGTTTGGATGACATTAGCCGTTTGGGACTTGTTAGTCGTTTATTTCAGTTTTTGGCCATTTTTTCCCCTGTTTTTGGCCTTATTTCAGCATTTAGTTTTATTTCTGTTCTTGCCCAGTTCATGGGGGATGTCCATGATCTCATCCGAGGGCTTTTCGGATTGAATCCGGGTCTTCTCGGGTGAGTTTCAGCATGATATTAATAAAATTATGGGTGCGTGTGTTTGCGGGGCACCGACGGACGAGATTAGATCTCGAAACCGACGGTTAGATGGCGAAATAACACCATTTTGATGACGTGGCAAGTTATGGGCTTCATAGGGTTTTAAATGGGCTTATCTTAAGCCCAATAGTGCTTCTATTGAGATTACCGCCCCCTCCCTTCTCTTTTCCCGTGAAACCAACCGACCGGCCTCCCTTCCGCACGGATCCCAAGGCCGGCCCCACCCTTGTCCGTTCCCTCTCTTCTCTCTCTCTTCTCTCCCTTGTTTCTCTCTCTTTTCGTTGCCTTTTGTGGCCTCTTGCATCCACACCATCAAACCCTAATTCTCTTTGATCTTGGCCATCAAAATAGAAACCCTAATCCTACAAAAAGATGAAGAAAGAAAAGAGAATTCAGATTTTGAAGAATTGCTGAAACTTGTGCCTCTTCGTGAGTGCTTCCGGGTGAGACTCGTGTCCCCGATCCTCGCCACTTCCACGACTTCGCCTCGTGTAGGCCTTGGTGCAGATTTTCCGAAGGTTCCGGCTTCTCCCGACGTCCGGCCTTGCTCCGTGTGCGGGATCATTGGCGCATCCTCGCAATCGACCCACGGCGGGAAACCCCAGGCAGTATCTTTTCTTTTCTTTATCTTTCCCTTCGCATCCGCACCATTTTTCATCCGTTTCCATTGCCTCCGCTCCGCATCGCAGCCCTATTCGCCCTATTTTATTAGTAGTTGAAGCCATAACATATGCTACTTATTATCATTGCCATCTTTCGTCTGTCGGATACCTTTGCAAACACCCGTAGGCCTTTTCTTTTATAAAATCTGATGCAAATCTGTCTTTAACTTTCAATATTTACTGCTGCGATTTAGTCCTTTTATATGCTGAATTTTAGTCATTGTGATAATATTGCATCTTACTGTTAGATCTGAAATCTGCTTTATAATTGATTACATAGTTCCTTAATTCTGCGTGAAATAACTCCTGATTGCTGTCCTTTTGAGGCATATAGCGCTATATTGACAACTAAACCCTAGTTATTGACCAAAGAAAACCCTAAAAGGGTTCAGGATTGCAGTGTGCCTTATTGGTGCCTGCATCAAGTTGGTATCAGAGCTTGAAAGAACCTGTTCGGGTTTCTTTTGAGTGCTGAATTTCAGCAAACACCCATCTTCTTCTTTGCTGAAATTTTCATAGGCATCATCGTGCGTGCTTGATTTGCATTAAGTGTTAGGATTACATCGTGTGAAACATCTGCATATCTCATAATCAATAGCTGATCGTACCCATCTGCACCGGGATGCCTGGAATCGAGGACGTTTCCCTCGGGGACCACAACCTCGTGGTGCTTGGCAAGAAGCGACCCAAAATACGTTGGATAGACATGCAACCTTGTTGTAAGAGATCACCGATAGGCTAGGATTGCTGTTACAAGATAGAGGCGTCAGCCCTAATACCCGACCGGTCGAAAAGGACCCGAGAGGGGCAGAAACTGATCCGCATGCCGAGGGTCATAGGGTTGAAGAGAAAGAACGAGACCAGGGCTTAAATCAAAATCCGATTCCAAACCCACCTTGGAATCAGGACCAAGCCCTACCTCAGAATCGCAACCGATACCCGCCGCACGAGCGGAATCGAGCTGACTATCTCCAGTCGCCCCCTGAGTCTGAAGCTGAGTTGGACGAGTCCGACGTGGACTTTGAACGAGAGTACGTTCAGTTCGGTCGTCCCAGAAACTCTAGAGAGCAGCATGCGCGTGATCAGTACGGCATGGAGGAGCGCCTTGTGCGAGCCCTTGAGAGATCCCAAGGATACGGAGTCCGAGTTGACATCGATGACTTTAGGGAAAGCCATGATGCTGACGCATTCCTTGACTGGATAGATAGCGTCGAGCACTTCTTTGATTGGAGAGATCTCCCCGACGATCGAAAAGTCAAACTCGTGGCAACGAAACTGAAAGGAGCCGCGTTGGTTTGGTGGCGAGAGTTGCAAACAAGTCGCCTTAGGAAAGGGAAACAAAAGGTCGCCACGTGGTCCAAAATGCGTGATAAGATGCGACTGAAGTACCTTCCTCCTGACTACCGTACCTCTCTGTACCAGAGGTTGCTTAGTCTGAAACAAGGCAATCGAAGTGTACAGGAGTACACTAAAGAATTTGACATCCTGACCACTCGTAATGCCATCCCGGAAGACGATGAACAGAAAGCTGCACGCTACGTCTCGGGGTTGCGCTACCAAATTCAGGATACGCTCGCAATGCAGACCATCCTCACTGTGACGGAAGCTTCTAGGCAAGCTCTCAAGGCTGAGAAAATTCAGCAACGAGCCTTTAGGAGAGAGGTTGCCCCTAGAGTGCCCCCAGGTGCCCCCTCAGCTGGAAGAGGAGCACCGCCTGCTAGAGTCACCCCACCTGTTCCCACTCCGACTACAGCTCCAGCAAGAGCCAATCAACCCCCTGGCCGGGTTGAACAATCAAGTCGTGAGCGTGGTGCCATAGGAAGTCGACCACCAGGAGCGACTTATAAATGCTTCGAGTGTGGAGAAGTAGGACACCTCATCGCCCAATGCCCAAAAAGGAGACCTCAGACCCATCTGACAGAAGGTGAAGAGCCAACTGAGGAAACCCTAAACAACATGGCTGAAGAAGGGCATGATGATGATCCTAGAGACGCTGAATATCAGGAGGATGACGAGACACATGACATCATCGCTGAAGCTGACGAGGCGACGCATGCACTAGTCATGCACCGTGTTTTATCGATACCCAAAGCTCCTGAACCAGATCGGTGGCTTAGAAGAAACATCTTTCACACCACTTGTACCTCAAAGGGGAGGCATTGCGTCCTCATCATAGACAGTGGTAGTACAGAGAACTTGGTCGCCCAGATCATGGTTGATAAACTAGGGCTCAAGACAGAAAAGCTGGTCAAGTCATACAACTTGTCTTGGTTTAAGAGAGGGTCAGACGTCGCTATCAAAGAGCGATGCCTAGTTGAATACACCATTGGCAAGATGTATAAGGAAGCTGTTTGGTGTGACGTGGCACCTTTAGGCATTTGTCACATTCTGTTGGGCCGCCCCTGGCAGTACGACAGAAAGACAACACATGATGGGGAGAAGAACACTTACTCCTTCTGCAAGGATGACTACAATATTACCTTAGTGCCTCAGAGGGAGCTCCTGAAACCCATTTCTAGTGAGCCGACACCCCCACCCGTCACCCCAAAGCTACCTAAAGAGAAGCCGAAGGCCCTACCAACGTTGCTGACACAAGCTTGCTTCGAGGACGAGCTTAGAGAATCTCGCTCCATCTTTTTCCTCGTAGCAAAAGAAGCCATAGAGGGTCCTAGCATTCCTCATGAGGTTCAAGTCCTACTTGAAGACTTCAATGATCTCATCCCAGAGGAACTACCTGAGGGACTTCCACCTCTTTGGGATATTCAACATTGTGTTGACCTAGTCCCGGGAGCGACGCTACCTCACCTTCCTAACTACCGAATGAGCCCGTCTGAATATGAGGAAATGCGTCGACAGGTTACCGAGTTACTGCAAAAGGGACTAATCCAAGAGAGCATGAGTCCATGCGCAGTACCGGCACTCCTAACCCCCAAGAAGGATGGGACGTGGAGAATGTGCATAGATTGTCGTGCCATCAATCGAATAACTGTCAAGTATAGATTTTTGATTCCCCGATTGGATGATATGCTTGATATGCTACATGGCACGAAAATCTTTTCAAAGATTGATCTTCGTAGCGGTTACCACCAGATCAGCGTACGACCCGGTGACGAATGGAAGACTGCATTTAAAACCCGGGAAGGTTTGTATGAATGGCTAGTAATGCCATTTGGTCTGTCGAATGCACCAAGTACCTTTATGAGGTTCATGAATCAGGTGCTCAGACCGTTCATAGGGATGTTCGTTGTTGTATACTTTGATGACATCCTTATCTATAGTACGACATCTGAACAACATGTCGAGCACTTGCGAGAAGTCCTAAAAACGCTAAGGAAAGATAAGCTGTACATTCATCTGAAGAAGTGCACCTTCCTGACAGACAGCTTGACCTTTCTCGGCTACATAGTATGCTTCGAAGGGATACGGGTCGATCCAGAATAGGTCGAAGCAATCAAATCATGGCACGTTCCCCAGAACGTTAGTGATGTGCGACGGTTCCATGTTCTAGCGTACTTTTACCGCAGATTCATTAAGAACTTTAGTTCCGTCATCGCACCTCTCACGAACTGTATGAAGAAGGGTGGTTTCCTTTGGACCCCCGAAGTTGAAGCGAGTTTCGATCTCATCAAGACCAAGATGATGAGTGCTCCAGTTTTGGCACTCCCGAACTTTGAGAAGGTCTTTGAGATTGACTGCGATGCCTCTCACGTCGGGATAGGAGCAGTCCTTAGTCAAGAGGGACGTCCCGTCGCATTCTTCAGCGAGAAGCTGAACGCCGCGCATTTGAATTACTCGACATACGACATTGAGTTTTACGCGGTTGTTCAAGCCCTCAAGCACTAGAGGCATTACCTGATCCAACGAGAATTTGTGCTCAATTCTGACCACGAAGCGCTTCGCTATCTGAAATCTCAGCGTAGCTTGAACCAGCGACATGCTAAGTGGTCAAATTTCTTGCAAGAGTACACGTTCAACCTCAGATATAAAGCTGGGGTCCTGAATAAAGCTGCTGATGCTTTAAGTCGACGAGGCCTGATACTAGTCACTTTACAGCCCGTCGTTGTTTCTTTTGACACACTGAAATCAATGTACGCGACTGATCCGTACTTTGGTCCCATCTGGGAATCCTGTCAGGAAACGGGCACTGATCCCACGGCATCCTATATTATCCAAGAGGGATTTTTGTTCTGTGGAACTCGCCTGTGTATCCCTGAGTGTTCCCTTCGCGAGAGTCTTGTTCAGAACACCCATGAAGGGGCCGTCTCTGAGGAAGGTCCTAATGAATCTTTTCGAGATACGTTAATCCACGACTTGCACGGAAGTAATTTGGGAGGTCATTTTGGCCAAACCAAAACCATTGAGTCAGTGGAGCGACGCTACTTTTGGCCTCACTTAAGAAAAGACGTCGTCAAGTTTGTGCAACGATATCGAACCTGTCAAATGTTCAAAGGCAGAAAGCAGAACACAGGTTTGTACATTCCTCTACCGATCCCTGCTCGCCCTTGGGAAGATATCACCATGGATTTCATTGTAGGTCTACCCCGAACACTTTGGCGCGTCGATTCAATCTTTGTGGTTGTAGACCGATTCTCTAAGATGACACATTTCATACCATGTAGGAAAACTTCTGATGCATCTCATGTAGCAGAGTTATTCTTTAGAGAAGTTGTTCGTTTGCATGGCATTCCAAGGTCATTTACATCTGATAGGGACGCTCGATTTCTGAGCCACTTTTGGCGTACTCTTTGGTCAAAGCTAGGAACTAAACTTCAATACAGTAGCGCGTATCACCCTCAAACTGATGGACAAACAGAAGTTGTCAACCGTAGTCTAGGGGATATGCTTCGATGTCTAGCTGGTGAAAGACCAAAACAGTGGGATGTAGTTTTACCACAAGCTGAATTCGCCTATAACAGTTCAATTAATCGCTCAGTAGGTAAAACCCCTTTTGAAATCGTCTATGGCCATGTTATTCCCCATTTCTTAGATAGAACTGCCCTACCGCCTACAGGTCCTGCGAGTGCTAATGCTGATGACTTCCTTGAACACATCAAGACTGTACAGCGGGAGTCGCTTGAGAAACTGAGGGAAAGCAATGCCAGGTATAAGGCAAGCGCGGATTCACACAAGCGCGAGAGCACTTTTTAGCCAGGGGACTGGGTCCTCGTCTACTTTCGTAGAGAGCGGTTTCCCACAGGTTCTTATGAGAAACTGAGCCAGAGGATGGTTGGGCCCTTCCGCGTTCTCAGAGCGTTGGGACCCAATGCTTACCTGCTGGACTTACCAGATGATATGCCGACATCGCCGATCTTCAACATCTCAGAGCTATTTCCTTTCCACGGAGACCGGCCAGATACGCCTTTAGCGCCACAGATTCGGTTTTCAGATGCGCAACGAGACGGGACAGAGCAAATACAGGAGATCGTTGACGTCAGAGAGCTTGCTACCCGCCGCGGTGTCTTCCGACGGTTCCTTGTTCGGTGGGTAGGCAGGCCACTTTCAGACTGTACCTGGGTGGAGGAGCAACAGTTGCGAGCACAATGGCCCGACCTCATACAGCAGCTGGACGCCCACTTGACGGAGTCGAGTTCTTTCTAGTCCGGGGGAGTTGATGCAGCATGATCAGCATCATCAGATCATCGCCGCATCTTCCGTTTATCGTCGGAGACATTTATTTACTGTCGTTTTATTTTATGTTTGGATGACATTAGCCGTTTGGGACTTGTTAGTCGTTTATTTCAGTTTTTGGCCATTTTTTTCCCTGTTTTTGGCCTTATTTCAGTATTTAGTTTTATTTCTGTTCTTGCCCAGTTCATGGGGGATGTCCATGATCTCATCCGAGGGCTTTTCGGATTGAATCCTGATCTTCTCGGGTGAGTTTCAGCATGATATTAATAAAATTATGGGTGCATGTGTTTGCGGGGCACCAATGGATGAGATTAGATCTCGAAACCGATGGTTAGATGGCGAAATAACACCATTTTGATGGCGTGGCAAGTTATGGGCTTCATAGGGTTTTAAATGGGCTTATCTTAAGCCCAATAGTGCTTCTATTGAGATTACCGCCCCCTCCCTTCTCTTTTCCCGTGAAACCAACAGACCGGCCTCCCTTCCACGCGGATCCCAAGGCCGGCCCCACCCTTGTCCGTTCCCTCTCTTCTCTCTCTTGTTTCTCTCTCTTTTCGTTGCCTTTCGTGGCCTCTTGTATCCACACCATCAAACCCTAATTCCCTTTGATCTTGGCCATCAAAATAGAAACCCTAATCCTACAAAAAGATGAAGAAAGAAAAGAGAATTCAGATTTTGAAGAATTGCTGAAACTTGTGCCTCTTCGTGAGTGCTTCCGGGTGAGACTCGTGTCCCCGAGCCTCGCCGCTTCCACGACTTCGCCTTATGTAGGCCTTGGTGCAGATTTTCCGAAGGTTCCGGCTTTTCCCGACGTCCGGCCTTGCTCCGTGTGCGGGATTATCGGCGTATCCTCGCAATCGACCCACGGCGGGAAACCCCAGGCAGTATCTTTTCTTTTCTTTATCTTTCCCTTCGCATCCGCACCATTTTTCATCCGTTTCCATTGCCTTCGCTCCGCATCGCAGCCCTATTCGCCCTATTTTATTAGTAGTTGAAGCCATAATGTATGTTACTTATTATCATTGCCATCTTTCGTCTGTCGGATACCTTTGCAAACACCCGTAGGCCTTTTCTTTTATAAAATCTGATGCAAATCTGCCTTTAACTTTCAATATTTACTGCTGCAATTTAGTCCTTTTATATGCTGAATTTTAGTCATTGTGATAATATTGCATCTTACTGTTAGATCTGAAATCTGCTTTATAATTGATTGCATAGTCCCTTAATTCTGCGTGAAATAACTTCTGATTGCTGTCCTTTTGAGGCATATAGCGCTATATTGACAACTAAACCCTAGTTATTGACCAAAGAAAACCCTAAAAGGGTTCAGGATTGTAGTGTGCCTTATTGGTGCCTGCATCAAGCTCCTACTTCGCCACATCACCTCCACCAGCTCTTCGCCTGCTACCGGCCTGGCTGCCTCCTTTGGTACTGCTGCCTCTTGGATTTTCGATTCGGGTGCTTCCTGTCATCTCACATATGACTCCACTGTGCTCACTGCCTGTACTCCTGCTCCTGTTTATATGGAGGTTCGTACTGCGGATGATACTCTTGTACCTATTCCGTAGTGTGGATCCATCACTCCTACCTCGGACTGCACTGGTCAACTGACCCTATCCCATGTTTATCACTCTCCTCTTTTTAATATTAATTTGATCTTGATTAGTTCTCTCTGTGATTCTGGACTCACTGTCACCTTTACCTCCTCTGCTTGTGTTATACAGATTCGCAAACGGGATGAAGGATTGGGCTGGACCGTAGGACGGGGGGACTTTACCAGCTGGATTATCTTCATGTTTCACTTGCTTTTGTTGAGTCAGTCATGCCAGTCACCTCTGATGCTGACTTGTGACACAGAATGTTAGGTCATTTGTCCAGTGATCGACTCAAAAGCGTTTTCTGTTCAGGTGCTTTGGGTCATATGTCCTTCTCTTCCCTCTCTGTCTGTATAGGCTGCAGATTGGCAAAGCATCTGGCTCTATCATTTTCGGCTAGTGCTTCCAAATCTGTTGCTCCTTTTGATTTAGTGCATTTTGACATTTGGGGCCCTGCTCCCTTTGCTTTTTTTACTGGTTTTTTATATTATGTCAGTTTCATAGATGATTACTCTTGTTGCACCTGGGTTTATCTCATGCGTCGCCGCTTCGAGATTCCTCATATTTACCAGACCTTCACTACTATGCTTCACACCCAGTTTGGTTGGCGCATTAAGATATTTCGGTCTGACTGTGCCCATGAATATCTCTCCTCCGAGATGCGTGAGATTCTTCAAACGCACGACACTCTTCACCAATAGTTGTGCCCATACACCAATGAACAGAATGGAGTCACCGAGCGCAAACATCGTCATGTCTTTGAGACAACGCAAGCTCTCCTTCTGTCTGCTTTATTTCCGCATACCTACTAGGCCGAGGCTGTTCTGATCGCCATTCACCTTATCAACATTACTCTGTCCTCCACCCTTTCTGGTATTACCCCGTACGAGCGGCTTTACTCCACATCTCCTGACTACTCCCTACTTCGCACCTTTAGGTGCATGTGTTTCGTTCTCCTCCCTTCCCATGAGCGCACGAAACTCTCTGTTAGGTATGTTAGGTGTGTTCATCTGGGGCTCAGTCGGGAGCATAAGGGCTATCGGTGCTACGATCCCATGGCTCGTCGGATCTGTGTCTCTCGTTATGTTTCTTTTTTCGAAGACGTCCCGTACTTTTTCCACTGAGTCATGAGATCTTCCCTTATCTCCTATGTCACCCTCCGCGCCTTCACTATCTCTCACCATTCCTGTTTACCTCCATATCCTACTTCTGCACTATTGGTTGTGTCCTCTCCAGTTGGGTCTCCCCCACCCTCAGTACCTCTACCCTCAGCACCTCCATCTCCACCCTTCCCTCCCATGACTCCCTCGCTATCTCCACCACCACTTGTTACTCGTGTCTATGTTCGTCGCTTTGCAGCTCCTCCTCCAGAGTCGGTTCATACTGGTACTCCCTTGCCTATTGTTGTTGCTTCCTCCTCACTGGTCGTGGATCCTGCTCTTGTTCGACGTTACCCGGCACACGAACATCACCCTCTTGATAGATACAACTACTCTCCGAACAGGTTTGGCTACTCTGCCTTTACCACTGACTACTCTGCCATTGCCTCATATTCTCCATCTTATCAGGCTTTTCTTACTGCTCTTCATACCCACCGAGAGCCCCAATCATACCATGAGGCAGCTTTACACCCAGAGTGGCGGCATGTCATGTCAGTGGAGTTTGAGGCTTTTCAGCGGACCCAGATATGGGATTTGGTGCCTTATCCCTCAAGCATGGTGCCTGTTAACTGCAAGTGGATATTCAAGATCAAGACTCGACCTGACGGATCTATTGAGCGACACAAGGCACGCCTTGTTGCTTATGGCTTCTCCCAGGAGTATGATATTGATTACGAAGAGACGTTTACTCCAGCTACTCGGATGACTATTGTGTGCACCCTCTTAGCTGTGGCAGCTGCTCGAGGGTGGCCTCTCCATTAGATGGATGTCACCAATGTGTTCCTTCACGGTAACCTCTCCGAGAAAGTATACATGGCTCCTTCTCCGGGCATTTTTGTTCCTCCAAGGCACGTTTGTCATTTGCACCGTGCTATCTACGGGCTCAAACAACCACCTCGGGCATGGTTTGAGTGATTCTGCAGTGCAGTTCTGGCAGCTGGGTTTGTTGAGAGATACTCTGACTACGCTCTGTTCACTCGCTCCTCCAGTTAGGGTATTGCTGTGCTACTTTTGTATGTGGATGATATGATCATCACCGGGGATGACAGTGCTACCATAGCTTTCCTTCAGCATCACCTCCAGAGTCAGTTCGAGATGAAGGATCTAGACCATCTCCGGTACTTTCTTGGCCTTGAGATTGCTCGGTCAGCTTGAGGATTGTTGACCTCCCAGCAGAAGTACATCTCTGATATTTTTGTCGAGGCTGCTCTTACTGCTTCTCGTACTGCTGACATGCCTATGGAGCTCAACTTGAAGCTCCTCTCTACAGATGGTGAGTCTCTCCAGGATATCTCTCGTTATCAGTGGCTGGTTGGGATGCTTGTTTATCTCACTATGACTAGGCCTGACATTGCCCATGCCGTTGGTATTGTTAGCTAGTTCGTTCAGTCTCCTCGCTTGATTCACTATGCAGCAGTCCTTCGGATTATTCGGTATCTCCATGGTACTGTCACTCGATCGTTGTTGTTTCCCTCCATATCTCTATTAGTTCTGTGTGCTTACTCTGATACAGATTGGGGTAGAGATGTTGCTACTCACCGATCTACCACCGGCTACTGCGTGTTCCTTAGTGATTCCCTTATTTCTTGGCGCAGTAAAAAACAGGAGTCTGTTGTATGCTCTAGCACTAAAGTCGAATATCGGGTTATGGCTTCCACCACTGCAGAGATTGTCTGGCTTCGACATCTTATACTCAACTTGGGAGCTAGGATTTCTGGGGCTACACCTCTATTCTGTGACAACCGGAGTGCCATTCAAATTGCTAGCAACCTGGTTTTTCATGAGCAGACTAAACACATCGAGGTCGAATGTCATTATGTTCGGCAGGAGTTTCTTGCAAACATCATCTCCTTGCCGTTCATTCCCTCGATGGAGCAAACTGTTGATTTTTCTCACAAAGCCCCTAACGATTGTTAGATTTTGTCATTTTATAAGCAAACTCTCGGTACATGATCCACCGTGAGTTTAAGGGGGAGTGTTAATGTATATATCGGGTCGGGTTCTATGTACAGTCGGGTCGGGTTGTGTGTGTATATGTACTTATATATTGGGCTTTAGTCCCTTAATGAGAAACATTCCATTCTCTCCAAACCCTAGTCCTCATCTCCTAACAGCTGCACTGGCACAAAGGAAGTGCGCACCTCAAGTTTTAGTTTATGGGGTATGCATGTAGGTGTGCACACCACATCATCCCATATCCGTTGGATGTGGGATCCGATGGGGAATGAGCGTGAACCCTTACCCACTGTATAAGGGTGGTTTAGGGGATTGATTCTCGGATGAGAAATCATTATTTCTCTTTCATTACGATTTGGAAAAAATCTTGATGGCCTATGAGTATAAGAAGGGAGATGTTTGTAATCGAGTGTGTTAGATACCCTCACGCTTTAAAACCCGGGTCTTAATAGGAGATCTACAGAGAATATATAAAGTGGGTGATGGGTGCCACCCTCACTGATGTAGGACTATCCGTTAACACTCTCCCTCATGCGGAGCATGCATGGCAAGGTTCTTCCCATACGGAGCTCTGGCCTAGCTCTGATACCATGTTAGATACCCCACACCCCAAAACCCGGATCTTAAGGGGAGGTCTACAGAGGGTATATAAAGCGGGTGGTGGATGGCTCCCTCACCAATGTAGGACTATCCGTTAACAGAGTGATTGCTCCATTGTTTTGAAGCATAATGGATTGGGCACATGGGAGGGTGTAGACACACATTGCCGAACCTTGATAGATCATGCTCTCACTTTTTTCATTCGGTCGGAGTACATGGTAATCATCATGTCCCAAACAAGATTGAATCTCAGGAGGAGTTCTAAGAGCCACCGTGGGAGACATGATCGTCGGAGAGTCGCCGAGTTTACTAGTCATGGAGATAGACCTCAGGGTATGAGGGCTCAAGATCAATAGTAGGGGTTTGGATACGTTGGGCATATCGTACGCAAAGAGTGATAAAATTAAGATTTTAGTGGGGAAAACTTAAAAACCTCTTTCAAAGTAAACAAGGTACCACAGAGGAGTCGTTAAAATTAGTTTTTTGTCTTCTTTGGTACAACATCCGAAAATAATTCATTTTATGTATATTTTCTTTATCAAAGAAAAAAGAATACGCTTTTGAGACAAAGATCGACTGTGATTGATTTGGAGATGAAATAAAAATACTAGCGCTAAGATTTGTTCTCTCTCCTCCCATTGGTTTTTGATGTGGGGTTGTTTGGTCCATTAAAACCCGGCCCAAAAGGCAGCAGAAACAGGAATTTCGCCTGGGCAAAATTAGGGCTCGCCCGGGCAAATTCTATGCATAGTTTGAAGATAAAACATGACTGGAACTCGTTCAGGAGGCTGTGCAAGTCGCCCGGGTGACCTAGGCATGGGTTCAACGACTTGGGTGTGGGCTGGCGCGGTTATGGCTGCGAGTTTGGCTTGTTTTGGGTTTCCTATCTCCATAGTTTTCCTCTTCTATAAAAGGAGGAAGGCTGTGGTTCTAGGGTTTGTGACGAAACACTCAGAGATCATCGATGGCGACTATAAGAGGTGTTTGAGATTGTCTACAGAGAAGAGCGAGTCACGGAGAGGCTTGAAGGATCAGGTGGGTGGGTGGGTGGGTGTGTGTGTGTGGGGGGGGGGGGGGGGGGCTTAAGAGAGAGAAAGAGGAAGGAAAATAGAGAGAAAGAAGACGAAGAAGAAGAAAAGAGGAAGATGAGGAAGGAAGATGATACAGTGTGCAGATTTTCCTCTGGTTTCTTGGCACGTCTACATAGCCTCTACTTCGGCTGACGATTTCATCCCTTGGTAATCATTCGGTAATATTTGTCTATTTCTTGGGCATGTTGTTATCTATTTCGTGGGTGTGATTTGTGAGAAGAGCAGAATTAGGGTTTGCGGGGTTCGATAAATAATGACCACTACATGGTGTAATTCTTGCTAGTGATAATCCAAATCCATGATTGTCTGTGATTTTGTGATGTTTGTTGTCATAGTATTTATTCATCATATTCTCTATATGGTTGTGTGATCTCCACATGATTCCGATACTCGAACCTGAAGCACCATATATCCTCAAGGATTAAAGACTACCGTAGTATAAGGAATCGGCAAATTCGGTATCGGTGCGAGAAGTTCCCCCAACATTTGCTACTGAATGCACCTATTGATTTTTAATGCTGCATGCATCCTCTCTCTCTCTCTCTCTCTCACACACACACACACACACACACTGCAACAGTCACTGGAGGCAGGGCGAGACCGCTAGAGGTGACTCTCTCTCTCTCTCTCTCTCTCTCTCTCTCTCTCTCTCTCTCTCTCTCCTGTGTGGGGAAAGTTCATCGGAGGCGGGGCCGTCGATCTGCCAGAGGCTTTTGGAGGTTGGGGCAGTGCCGACAAACATGAATTTTTCTACTACTTATAAAGTTGAGCCATGTAACCACATTTCAACTTTCCTATTCCCCCCCTTTCTCCTCTCTCTCTTACGTTTGGTTAATGATTGAACCCGTTCCCCTCTTTCCTTTCTCCCTTTCTTAACACAATGGGAAGTGGGATTCAATACATCTAGTGGCATCACAACTATCAATGTATTGTATGGGATTAGTACTAGTAACATTTAAAACTAAGACCATCAATTTTTCTGTGACAATTGTTGTAGCTTGGTTAATAATGGGTAGTCTGGTGCTAATTTTTAGTATCTTTTTCTCGAAAACTCAAACGAACGAGTTAACCAAACTGAAATAACTTATGGGCTTTGATATAGTTTAAACCATATATTGGGTTTTCATATATCTCGGTATTAGTGACGGGCCAATTGCAGTAAACAGTTAATACCAGATCGTTCCCACAGAGACATTAAAAGTAACATTCTTTCTAACAAATTTAGGATGGATCAAAAAGATGAAATATTGATTAATTAATTAAATTTAAACTAAACTAAAGATGAGGAATAAAGTTTTGGTTAAAGAATAGGGTCAATGAGTAGCTTCTAGTGATGTCAAAATATTTTTCTCTAAAGATGATATGCCAAAATAATTTCAATGTAGAATTTTATGTATCCAGATAATATGTTTTATCACAACGACCCTAATCCAAAGGTAAAATCAATAATAAAACATATTATTCTTGATCACAAACGTCCCTAATCTAAGGATAACATCAATAATAAATTCTATTTCATCCATCCTAATCAAATGGTATGAATGATAATGAGGATCGATAGAATTGAGTCAATATTATTCTCACCAAATTTATTTAGTGGCTAAATTAGATTCTTTTCCAGATTTGATATTATCGGGCTTTCTACCACGATAATACCAGAGAATGATAATTTATTCCGCCTTGAATATAAACCGTCCAAAACAAAGTATGACCTATCTGATTGGATCGTAAACCGTCTCGCTTAAGTATGACCTATCCGAGGTTTCGGCCCAAAATTCCATTAAAATTATGCATGATAATCATATAAGAGGACTTTCCAAACAACCTATATGATGAGTCTAATATTGTAACCATATCACAATCACGAATATAATGAGAATACTAGTAATCAACGTTAAGTAGAAAAAAACTCAAATCATGCATTAATCGGGAAGAAATATTGATTTTTGTCATTGAGAAAGTTATAAAGATACATCACTAGGGTTCCCCTAGAACCCTAGAATAATTTAGAGTACCATACTCTGATTGAAAACAACAATAAAACGATCACACCAACGGTCGCCGAAGTTACTTAGGATACCCAAATTCACTCCCGATCAAACTATTAAGCAATTGTATCTTCTTCTCTCCAAAAGTCTCATTTTATCTTCGGAGTTGGGGTCTTTTGAAGACCTTGAGAAGTGCTGGATTGAAGTCCTCTCCACCTCCTTGTCAAAGCATGCATAATTTAGAAATCCGCCTTAGCGGTTACGTTAACTGCTTGGGTGGTTTGCCAGTTGTGTGAGACATCTGTCAGTTCCATCCGCGCACTCCTTCTCATCGAACGGTTGCAGTATTTTTAATATCCGTCCAAACGGAATTTGCAATATACCGAGGCGGAATGTTGATTTTGTTGGGTTCTGCATTCAGATTCTGTCATTTTTGGTTCCATACGAGACTAAATTTATCTTGTGTTTCTTTGCTTGTTTTATTCTCCACTTTTAGCTTGTTTTTTGTCCTTGTCTTTATTTTTCTGCATTACAAAAATATACATCAAAGTATATATATCATCTTTGATGAAATTGTGCTTATATGGCTAACTCTAATGCGCCATATTTTAATATTGATCAGGCTCTATACCATATGCGCCGATCTATGCTCATGGAGAAATGCTACTCAGTCCGAAGGTTTTTCTGAATTCGCTCAGCCTGATTGACATGGCAGCCCACAAGTGGTAGTTGAATCTCACTAGTGAGATTTAAATCTCTCACACCACTAGTCTTATGCCGCTATGTCAATCGGGCTGAGCGGATTCAGGAAAACCTTCGGACTGAATAGCATTTCTCATGCTCATGATCTCGGACTAAACTATAATTTAGGAGAGAGAGAGTGTGTGTTATGGACATGGTAGCCTTCTGATAATTATTTGTCTACTAATATCTACTAATTGCATCTGTCCTTCCTTTCACCCTATTTTGACCTTTGGATCTCTTTGAGCCCATAATCTGGCGCCATCTCCTTTGATTGCCAGGCTATCAAAAAATGATTTTTTTTTGGGAGACTTAGCGTTATGTCCTTTTAGCAGATGCTATATTAGCTAAAGGATAGGCCATGTTTCAATATTGCACCAAGTCCCTCCCGAACTTTGCATGCTACATCAAATCCCTCGTCCTTATTTATCCCCTCATGTGCTACAGGATAGAGTATCCATTCGCTGGTTTGACACTGTGTATGTAGCTGCTGCTACAATGATTTCGTTATAGCTACTACAATGATTTCACTATAGCTGCTATAGTGAAATCACTGTAGCAAGAGTATCAATTCGATTTGGTAAGAATATCAATCTAGCGAATTGACCGTTGCTACAGTGATTTCACTGTAGCAAAAGTATCGATTAGCCGAATGGGTACTCTTTCTGAAGACGAATGAATACTCTTGTTATAGTGAAATCACTATAGCAACCGCAACATGCACAGTGTCACCCAGTGAATAGATACTCTTGTTGATGGCAAATGGATACTCTTTCCGGAGACGAATTTATATTCTTGTTATAGTGTTTTTACTGTAGTAGGTACAATGAAATCACTATAGCAATCGCTACATGTATAGTGTTAATCGGCGAATGGATACTTATGTCAAAGATGAATGGATACTCTTACCGAAGCAAATGGATACTCCTGCTGGAGAGGCAGATTTGTAAATTAAAGGATAAAAAAAAGTCAATATTTTTGGTTAAGGACTTGTTGTGCAAACGTGTCCTTCGGAAGGGACTGTAGTTAATATCCGAACAAGTTGTTTCCTTTAGCTTAAATTATGACATGTGGAGGGATTTAGGATTAATTAATTAATTTTTTTTTTTAGTGATAGGTGGGTATAACGAAAACTTTGGCGCAATGTCCCACATGGCGCGCAGCCACTACGGCGCACAATCTGACCGTTGGATTTTATACGGGAAGGCGTACCACGTGGCAGAGGCCTATCGGATAAGGCAAAACGGTCTCTCCCCTTCCCCAGGCATTTTGAAAGCACCTCCACACTCCACAGACCACACTCCTACCTTCGCCTCTCTCTCTCTCTCTCTCTCTCTCTTTCTCTCTCTCTCTCTCTCTCTCCGGAAGAGATGATCGCGGCGGATCTTTTCAAGAACCCTAATCTTTCATCCCTCCGGTTTCCCGTCCCCCACCCCAGACCCCTCCACCGCCGCCGCAAGATATCATCACTGTCCCCATTTCTGCCGCGCCGCGCTCTCGGAAACCTCAAGTTCGGCCGCTTCGGCCGGCCCGGCTTCCACCGCAACCCTACATTCCAGGTCCCAAATCCCTTCTCTCTTCCCACATTACCCGTTCTCTATGCTATTAATTTCTTCTAAATTTAGTCCAGTAATGCTTCACTTGTCTCTGCAGGTCCACACTGAGAATGGTGGTTTCACCGGGCTGGAGGTTTCGTCCGATGATGAGTCGGAGATGGGCGATTCGTTCTGTCTCGTGGATCTCATCGCAACTCGCACGCTGCCTCCTGCTCTGACATATATGCATGCGGTTGAGAGGATGAGAGTGGCGATCGAGGAGCTGAAGGCGGACCCGCCGGATTCTAGGAGCGGTGTGTTGAGATTTCAGGTCTGGTGACAATGAATCTGCGTTTTTGATTTCGTATTGCTCGGAATAAATTAGGTTTTACATTAAATTTCTTGAAATCATGAGAAGGCGGAGACTCAAGAGCACGCTCGCAGATGATTGGTCGGAGGGAGGGACTCCCCACGATTTATAATGTTACGTGCTGATCCCTTCCCATCATGGATAAGCACGTACTAGTGGGATTACGCTCCGTTAATCGAATATGAGAGATATCTGAGGGAACCACCCTGTATGCGCAGAAAAAGATTCGGGTCGTCTTTATTGCGCAAAACAAGATTACAGATGCCGGGGCCCGGAAACTCGGGGGTGGTGAGCCGGGTGCGGCGAAGATTCGATCAGGAGATTGTGGGAGAGATCATCTGGAGGGTCCCTTTGATCCGCTTCTCCACGTGGTGTTCGTGCGAGAGCTCTGAAGGGGTTGCCCAGGACTGAGATCTTTACAGGGTGAGAGTTTCTTGAGAGACTAAGGATTTTGTTGCCGTTGCTTTTGTCCCTTTCGTGCTTCGCGCTTTCTCGGCTAGGGGTTTTTTGGCTTTGCTCATCGGTCTTCGCGTCTCCCTCGGCTCTGGCTAGATCTCGGCGTCCTTGATCGTCGGTTCGCGGCGTCGATCGTGCTTCTGGTATTGGCTTTCGGCTTTGGCGTGGCTCTGGTTTTTGTTTTGCTTTGGCGCTTGCGCTTGAACGTCACGGGGAGAGGCTTGCGATGCTTTAGCTTTTCCGGACTTCACGTCATATCGGTTAGAACGTGCGGTGCTTTGCTCGTGACCGGGGTAGTTGTTTGGTTTTGGCACTTGCGTTGCTTTAGCGCGGGCTTTACCGGTGCTTTTGCTTTGACTTCTTGCACTGGCTTTTGCTTTAGTGTTGACTCGATCTTCTTCTCGAACGGTGATGGCTACGCCTCCAAGGCTTTTTTATTCTTCTTCGACGGTTTTCTCGACGGTTGTGGCGTCGGCTTGCCTACTCCTCTCCTCCGGGCTTTTTTGGCGTGATCGGAGTTAAAGACTTTGTTTTGAAGACGACGGGTGTAGCGGCTCTTTAGGTATCCTTCTCCAAGCTTTCTACTTCGTGATTGGAGCGGACGTTGTTGAAGACGACGGGATGATGCCGCTTCGATCTTCTTCTTCGGGCTTTTGGGCTTGATCGAAGTCGAAGGCTTGATGAAACGACGGTGTGATGCCGCTTTGATCTTCTTCTCCGGGCTTTTGGGTTTGACCGGAGTCGAAGACTTTATTTTGAAGACGACGGGTGTAGCGGCACTTCGGATGTCCCTCTCTAAGCTTTTTTCTTTGTGAATGGAGCGGGCGTTGTTGAAGACGACGGGGTGATGCCGCTTCGATCTTCTTCTCCGGGCTTTTGGGCTTGATCAGAGTCGAAGGCTTGTTGAAGACGACGGGATGATATCGCTTCGATCTTCTTCTCCGAACTTTTGGGCTTGATCGGAGATGGTGTGGGCGAGAAACTCCTAGAGAACATAATGACAGTCAACCTCTATATGTTTTGTCTGCTTGTGGAAAACCGGATTGCTAGCAATCTGAATAGCACTCCGGTTGTCACAGAATAGAGGTGTAGGATCGGATATCACGACTCCGAGGTCGAGGAGAAGGCAACGAAACCAGACAATATCTGCGGTGGTGGAAGCCATAGCCCTGTATTCAACTTCGGTGCTGGACCGAGCCATAGACTCATGTTTTTTACTGCGCCAAGAAATGAGGGAGGCACCAAGGAACACACAGTAGCCGGTGGTAAAACGGTGAGTAGCAACATCTCCTGTCTAGTCTGCATCAGAGTAGGCGTACAACACCGAGTAGAGGTGGAAGGTAGAAGTAATGAACGAGTGATGGTGCCCTAGAGATAGATGATCCTGAGTACCGCTGCATAGTGAACAGAGTGGGGAGCCTGAACAAACTGACTGACAATACTGACAGCATGAACAATGCCAGGTCTAGTCATAGTGAGATAGGCTAGCATATCAACCAACCTCTGACATCTTGAGACGTCTCGAAGAGCTCACCATCTGTAGATAGGAGCTTCAAGACAAGCTCCTGGGTGTGTGAGCAGTGCGAGAGTCAGTGAGATCAGCATCGGTAAGGATGTCGGAAATATACTTCTACTGGGAGACCAACAAACCAGGGTCGAACGAGCAATCTCAAGGCTAAGGAAGTACCAAAGAGGGCCCAGATTTTTCATCTCAAACTGACTCTGGAGGTGACGCTGAAGGGATGCTATGGTGGCACTGTCATCCTCAGTGATAATCATATCATCCACATACAGTAGCAGAATAGCAAGACCCTGACTGGAGAAGCGGGTGAACATGGCATAATTAGAGTAGCGCTCTACAAATCCAGAGGCAAGAACTGCAATGCAAAAGCGCTCAAACCAGGTATGGGAGGCATTTTTGAGCCCATAGATAGCCCGGTGTAGACAACAGACGTGCCCCGGAGGAGTAGAAATGCCTAGGGGAGGAGCCATGTATACTTTCTTTGAGAGGTCACCTTGAAGGAACGCATTGGTCACGTTTATCTAATGGAGAGGCCACCCTCGAGCAGCTGCCGCAGCTAAGAGGTTGCACACAATAGTCATCTGAGCAACTGGAGCAAACGTCTCCTCGTAGTCAATCCCATACTCCTAGGAGAAGCTACGAGCAACAAGGCTACCCTTGTGCCACTCAATGGAACCATCAGGTCGAGTCTTGACCTTGAAGATCCATTTGCAGTTGACAGGCACCATGCCTGAGGGACAAGGAACCAGATCCCAAGTCTGAGTCCGTTGAAAGACCTCAAGCTCCGCTGTCATGTCCTGTCGTCACTCTGGGTGCAAAACTACCTCATGGTACGACTGGGGCTTCCGGTGGGTGTGGAGATGATGCAGACGAGCCACTACGTGCAGTTTTTCTACAGCTGATGGCGTATTTCCATCCGCGCCGGAGATCCAGGAACCCGATCGTCGATCCGTCTGCATCAGTGGAAAGCTCAATCGAAACCCGACAACTTTGGTTTTTACTTTATTTCGATCCGACCAACGGATCTTTAGTTATTTCAGTTTTTATTTCTGGTTTGGGTAGGTGCGAGCCATGTTCGCATCCGGTTCGAGCCACAGATGCCGAACTGACTCATTTCCGTGTTAGGTTTTTAGCCATAGGATCTTAGGACAATTAAATCGCAATGGATGAGATTCGCCGGAAGCCAAAAACCCCCCAACCGAACCTCTCACCCGGCCGATTCCTCTTTCCCGCGGAAGCACCCGCGCGGGCACGCCTTGGGATGCGTGCCCGCGGTCTTCTCTCTCTCCTCTCGTGCGGATTCTCTCTCCCTCTCTTTCCTTTTGTGGCTTTTGTTGTTTCATCCCCTATTTATTCTAAAAACCCTAATTGCAAAGGGAGATGAATTGAAAATTGAAACCCTAGATTGAAGAAGCGTGTGCGCTTGTTCGGTTATCCCTTCCGAAGAAATCCTCTCTGCTTCTTGTCTACTTCTTCCTTCTGCACGCTTCTACCCCGTCGCCTCGCTATTCATCCTCGGCTTCACGGAAGATCGATGTGGAGTGTCTTCTTCTTCAAGATCGTCGTCTCGGCTTCTTCACCCCGTCTTCTGGACCACACCTCCCCCTTCCGTGCCATTCCTCTGCAACACGGAGTATCGGAAAGCTGCCGGCATTGACCTAAGCACGGTTTGGATTATCCTCAGAACTTTCATGTGATATTTCCCTTTCTCGCAACCGGCCTTATTGCTGATTTCCTTGTAGGAACCCTAGAATTCTGTTTTCTTGAGAGTCTCATCCATTAGGTTTAATCGTTCAGATCTTTGATTGTTATTGAGACATTGGCTTATTTATTCGAGATTATGTTATTCAGTATTGCTGGAATTCAGTTATAACAATCTGAAATTATTGTTCTTATTGCCAGTTTTATGATTTCATTAACTTAAGTCTGATTGTGTTGAATGGATGATGAAACATGATAATAGGCTTTGCTGAAATCTGATTTTATTATGCTGAAATCTGAATATAGTTGTTTAAATTCTGCACTTGGCTTAAATTAAGCATACGCATCGCATCAAGTTGGTATCAGAGCGCACTAGTCGTCGCGTCCTTACGCAACGGCCGGTCCTCTCGCATCTTTCGCATCATCGCGTGTTGCTGAATTTTTTTTTTATTTTCCTTATTTTCATTTTAGTGTATCTTGCATTAATTAGGATCCCAGCATCGCGTGATCGCATACATTTTAGGACCATCCCTTTTCTCCCGAGTGAATCGATAGCATCTACTAGGCAATTTAGAATGGCAGGATCGTCGCCACCCCGTACTTGGCAGGATGCCTTCATGAGGCAACAAGATAACATTGAGAGGCTTCAGACCCAGATAGAAACCTTGACCTTAGCCTTCAATAATTCCCAGAATCCACCGCGACCCCGTCGCGAACACAGGACTAGAGCGTCACCCGGGCGTAGTGAGTTAGACCTAGGGTCAGGAGGTGACAGCGTCAGTTCCTCTGATGGATCTGAGCGGCAAAGTAGGCAAAGTCATAGGAGATCGAAATCTCATTGGGGCTGGGATCAGGGCATCAAGATAGAAATTCCTGAGTTCGAGGGTAGGATGGACCCTGAAGAGTTTTTAGAGTGGGCCGAGAGAATCGACCAGTACTTCGAGTGGAAAGAAATCCTCCGCGACAAACAAGTCAAGTTTGTCAGCCTTAAATTGAAAGGTCATGCACTGATTTGGTGGAAACAGTTGCAGACCGCTAGGGGTAGGAAAGGGAAAGAAAAGATTTCCACATGGACACATATGCGAGGGAAAATGCAACAGAAGTTCCTCCCTTCTGATTTCAAGCAGAATGTGTTCCAGAAATTCCAGAACCTGCGACAGGAGCATAAATCTGTAGATGACTACACTAATGAATTCTACAAGCTCCAAGCTCGGAACGATCTGCACGAAGATGAAGAGCAGAGCGTCGCTAGGTATGTCAACGGTCTCAAGCCTTCAATTCAGGAGGTGGTGTCCCTTCACGACTTGTATCAGGTCAGTGATGCACACCGTCGGGCCAAGAAAGTCGAGTCTCACCACTCACGATCTGCGTCCCGACGATATGACATCCCTAGGGCACCATCCGGATCCATTAGTAGACCCCTCCCTGGACCTTCACCTGTAGCTGGCACAGTTCCTGCACCCACTGAGAAGGGTACAAGAGTCTTAGGACCCAACCCGAGTCAGATAAAGTGTTTTAAATGCAACCAGCCGGGTCACAAGTCCGCCGACTGTCCTCGCCGTCAATTTCATCCACAAACAAATCTTGCGGATAATGACGAGGATAGTCCTGAGTCTGAGGGCGAGCACTTTAATGAATTAGTCTTGGAGGGGGATGATGTGACTGCACCACTGTTGGTCATTCACCAGTCGCCATCGCCCCAAGCACCCAAAGCGTTGTTACCCCACGAGCTCTGTGGAGGACCCCCTAAGCCACACTGCAAGAACCAGAGGTTCGAACTATTCCGAACAATCTGCACTGTCAACGGAATGGACCTTTGTCTCTTGATCGATGGAGGTTGTACCACCAATCTGATAAATGAACGGGTAGTTAGGAGCAAGCAATGAAAAGTTAAACCATTAGCTCACCCTTACAAGACATCCTGGCTAGACAACACCACAAGTCAGCTGGTAACTCACTGTTGTTTGGCAAAGTTATCCATTGGGCTGCAATATAGAGATGAGATCTGGTGCGATATCATTCCGCTAGAGGTTGCCGATGTTATCTTAGGGCGTCCATGGCAGTTCGACCGAGATGTCCAACATCACGGTAGAGCCAACACCTATACTTTCCTGAAGGATGGCATCAATGTCACCCTATGGCCTACATGTTTTAGGAAACACCGATCCCATGCACCTCAAGCCCTTCTGAGTCAGAGTCCGTCCATGCCACCATTCGCTGAAAACTTAGTTGGATGTCCATCTGCTTTACTGACGATTGATAAGGGATTAGAGAACATTTTGAATTCCATTGCATGCACATCGCATTTAGGGTCGGTAGGCATTCATGACACTTGCATTCATCATTTGCCTGCCTTCCATTCATTCATAGATCATTCATATGTGCATCCCTATTGTCATCCAAGTGTTGAGTTAAGCAATAACGACGATTTTGGCATGTTTGATCATTTTTCGATGCAAATTACTTATGAATCATGCTTTCAACTTTCAACCAACCCATCATCTTTAATTTTTCGAAATCATAACACTTGGCATGATGGATTCTTTAATTTCTCATTTTATTCACTGCATCCGGACAATGATGACATGACATATCTTCCTGGTTTAGAATCCCCTTGTTTTGCACCGTGCGCAGGCCATTTTGTGCAACACATTACGCAACCGCAACCCATGGCCTTTCAAGTATACCATTGCCAATCGCGCAAGCCGATGACCCGCAGCACATTATGCTCCCGCGGCCTTTCTTTTCACATGTCATTTGAATTTCATGTCAACCCGCATTCCTATTATCACATGAAATTATCTGAGTCTTTTGATGATCTTATCGTGCCGCGGAGGATGTTGGTGTTGACTTTCAGGTCTTCGCTTGGCGGCGAGGGGCAGAGGCTACGAGATGGAGTTGCCGTGTACCTGAGGCGGATCACTTGGCCACCGGACCCGGGAGAGCAGTCAGATCAGAGGCAGCGGCTGCAGTTGCTGCCAGGAGAGCCTCCGCCGGACCCAGGACCTGGCTCGACAGGAGTCGAGTTCTTTTGAGTCCGGGGGACTTGATGCAGACGAGCCACTACGTGCAGTTTTTCTACAGCTGATGGCGTATTTCCATCCGCGCCGGAGATCCAGGAACCCGATCGTCGATCCGTCTGCATCAGTGGAAAGCTCAATCGAAACCCGACAACTTTGGTTTTTACTTTATTTCGATCCGACCAACGGATCTTTAGTTATTTCAGTTTTTATTTCTGGTTTGGGTAGGTGCGAGCCATGTTCGCATCCGGTTCGAGCCACAGATGCCGAACTGACTCATTTCCGTGTTAGGTTTTTAGCCATAGGATCTTAGGACAATTAAATCTCAATGGATGAGATTCGCCGGAAGCCAAAAACCCCCCAACCGAACCTCTCACCCGGCCGATTCCTCTTTCCCACGGAAGCACCCGCGCGGGCACGCCTTGGGATGCGTGCCCGCGGTCTTCTCTCTCTCCTCCCGTGCGGATTCTCTCTCCCTCTCTTTCCTTTTGTGGCTTTTGTTGTTTCATCCCCTATTTATTCTAAAAACCCTAATTGCAAAGGGAGATGAATTGAAAATTGAAACCCTAGATTGAAGAAGCGTGTGCGCTTGTTCGGTTATCCCTTCCGAAGAAATCCTCTCTGCTTCTTGTCTACTTCTTCCTTCCGCACGCTTCTACCCCGTCGCCTCGCTATTCATCCTCGGCTTCATGGAAGATCGACGTGGAGTGTCTTCTTCTTCAAGATCGTCGTCTCGGCTTCTTCACCCCGTCTTCTGGACCACACCTCCCCCTTCCGCGCCATTCCTCTGCAACACGGAGTATCGGAAAGCTGCCGGCATTGACCTAAGCACGGTTTGGATTATCCTCAGAACTTTCATGTGATATTTTCCTTTCTCGCAACCGGCCTTATTGCTGATTTCCTTGTAGGAACCCTAGAATTCTGTTTTCTTGAGAGTCTCATCCATTAGGTTTAATCGTTCAGATCTTTGATTGTTATTGAGACATTGGCTTATTTATTCGAGATTATGTTATTCAGTATTGCTGGAATTCAGTTATAACAATCTGAAATTATTGTTCTTATTGCCAGTTTTATGATTTCATTAACTTAAGTCTGATTGTGTTGAATGGATGATGAAACATGATAATAGGCTTTGCTGAAATCTGATTTTATTATGCTGAAATCTGAATATAGTTGTTTAAATTCTGCACTTGGCTTAAATTAAGCATACGCATCGCATCAGGAGAGCAGTGAGAAAGGCTTTGTATGACGGAGAGTAGGAAGCAACAACAGAATGTCCAAAGGTGTCAGGAGAGGCAGAGGTAAAAGCAGAGTAACCAAATCCGCCAGGAGAGTAGTCATATTTGTTAGGAGGGTGATGTTCGCACGTAGGGTAGCATCGAACAGGGCCAAGATCTGCGATTGGAAAGAAGGGAGCAGCTGCAAGCAAAGGAGTAATAGTAGAAACCAAGGTACAAAATCTCGACATATTTCGCGAAATATCGCGAAATATTTCGGTTTTCTCAAACCTCGGCACGAAATTCGTATTGTGATATCGAACGAAATAGGAATCACGATAATATCGCGATATATCGCGATATTTCGTGCGATATATTTGTTGGCACGAAATATCGCGATATTTCGTGCGATATATTTGTTGGCACGAAATATCGCGATATTTCGTGGATATTTCGGGACATTTCGGAAAATTTCGAGACATTTCGGGAAATTTCGGGATTTTAACACCGAAATGTTGGGACTGACTGGTTATGAAAGGGGACTGGGGGTTTCGGTTTCAGCAGCTTATTTACATATAATAACGAAATAGGAATCACGATAATATCGCGATATATCGCGATATTTCGTGCGATATATTTGTTGGCACGAAATATCGCGATATTTCGTGGATATTTCGGGACATTTCGGAAAATTTCGAGACATTTCGGGAAATTTCGGGATTTTAACACCGAAATGTTGGGACTGACTGGTTATGAAAGGGGACTGGGGGTTTCGGTTTCAGCAGCTTATTTACATATATATGTAAATAAGCAAATACCCCCCCATTTGATTTCAATAAAAATATCAAAAAAATCAAAAACCAAGTGAATCAAAAAGTAGGTTTTCAGTTTTAGTAGGAGAAAACAGTTTTTTCGGTTTTTCATAAAATTTGTATGTTGAGAAAAGTGGTTAAATCAACTCATTTTTAGCTCAAAAAATTCCACAAGATGTAGAACTACAAGTACATCTAGAAAACCATGGTCCGTCAAAGAAAATTTTGAATGTATAAAAACTTTTCTTTATAAAAACTCATTTTTTCAGACTTAGTAAAAAAACAGTGTTTTGCATTTCAGCATAATTTTTGCACGATTTCAAACTTGCACAACTTTCTTGTTTTAAGTTCATTTTCAAAATCGTTTGAAGCATTAATTTAACAATCAAGTAATCTTTATTTTGGAAATATTTTTCTCCACAAAAAAGATTAAAAAGCATTTTAAAAACATATATCAAAACAGGACCAAACAAGACTGTACAAGACTCACAGACTCAAATGCTAAATACATGCTTTGTGATGCTCTACACCCGTAGATAGGGTATAAATATTATCTGAGTGTTCTAAAACGTGTATCTATACTTAGTTTATGACTATCCAGAGTTTCATTCAAAAATTCCATTAAAAAATCAATATTTCCACCATTTCCATCAAATCACAATATTTCCACACTGTCGAAATATTTTCACGAAATATTTCCATTTTCCAGGAGGTCGAAATATTGACCGAAATGGAAATTTCGAACCTTGGTAGAAACAGGCTCAGTGGGAGGGACTATGGAGTGACGAGCGTAGACACGCGTGACAGGCGGGGGAGATGGAGGTGGATGTAGCAGGGGAGGTGGAGGAGGTGGTGGGGGACATAGTAGGTGATGTGATCCGACTTGGGCCCAAGCCCGTTGGCCCACCCGAAGGCCCATTATAGCCTGCCATAGTTGGATAAGGCATGATATATCTTTTGATATCTTTTAGAATCTTTAGATTTGAGATTTTTATTTTTATGCAAGTTGTTAGGATACTTACTGGTTTTTAAATTTGTTGCCATTTGATCTTTTCTTTAGCCTATTTAAAGGCCCCTATTGTAACTGTTGAAGAGGATATTATAATTAATAAAAATTGATGGCGGATGCCTTCGTTGGCTCATGGATTTGAGTCCCCTACCTTGTTTCCTGATAGATTTCAAGTCCCTTTTTATCTAAGTTTCTAATCTTTTCTTCTTTGCCACGGTTTGTACCCCCTCCACCACTTCCCTCTTGGTGATTCCGTATCACTAGTTATCCCTTTACAATGAAGATTACACCGCCTTCATCAATCGCCATTCGACGACGTGCACCTACATCAGTAGGTGGGGTGGGGCAGGCGTGGGAGGTGGAGGACGTGGAAGCGAGGAGGGTCCCGACGATGGTAGTAGAGGCTCTACCAGGGAAGGCACATTTGTGGTCGTGGGAGCAGGATACGAAGTTAGGAAGGGGATGGTGAGAGGTGGTGGAGGCATAGACGGTGACGCAAGCGGGGAGGAAAGATTCCGGGACTCAGAGGAAAAGTACGGGACATCGTCAACAAAGGAGATGTGACGAGAGACACGGATCCGGCGAGCCAAGGGATCATAACACTGATAGCTCTTACGCTCCCGACTGAGCCCCAAGTAGACATACCTAACAGACTTAGTAGAGAGTTTGATGCGCTCATGAGGAGGGAGGAGGATGAAATTCGTGCACTCAAAGGTACGAAGAAGGGAGTAATCAGGTGACGTGGAGTAAAGCCGCTTGTAGGGGGTAACACCAGAGAGGGTGGAGGACGGAGTGATGTTGATAGGTGAACGACGATCAAAACAGCTTTGGCCCAATAAGAATGTGGAATAGAAGCAGAGCTCGCGCTGTCTCGAGGACATGGCGATGCTTGCGCTCGGTGACTCCGTTCTGTTCATGGGTGTGGGGACACGACTGTTGGTGAAGAGTGTCGTGAGTCTAAAGGATCTCACGCATCTCAGAGGAGAGATACTCCTGGGCACAGTCAGACCGAAAGGTCTTAATGCGCCGATAAAACTGGGTGTGGAGCATAGTAGTGAAGGTCCTGTAGATGTGAGGAATCTCGGAGCGGTGACGCATGAGATAGACCCAGGAGCAGTGGGAGTAATCATCTATGAAGCTCATATAATACAGAAAACCAGTAAAGGAGGCAACTGAAGTAAGATCCCACACGTCAGAATGCACTAGATCAAACTGGGCATTGAATCGGGAAGCACTAACAGAAAAAGAAAGAGTAAGGTGTTTTGCTAATCAACAACCAGTGCAAACAGAGAGGGGGAGAAAGACACCCGATCCAAAGCACCAGAGCGAAAAACGCTTTGTAGTCAATCACTGGATATATGACCTAACCTTCTGTGCCACAGGTCTGCATCAGACGTGACAGACAGAGCTGACTGAACGAAAGGAGTGGAAGTGGGAACCTGAAGGTGATCCAACTGATAGAGTCCCCTTGCTCTATGAACTAGCCCAACTCTATGACCCGTCCGCGGATCCTGCACAGAACAAGAAGTAAAGGTAACGGCCAGGCCCGAGTCATAAAGATAATTAGCAGATATTAAATTAATGTTTAAGAGGGGAGCATGGTGAACACGAGGCAAGGTCAGGCGATCAGTGGGATTAGAAGCAGAGATGATAGATCCATACCGCGAAATAGGTATGAGAGCTCCATTAGCAGTGCGGACCCCCAGGTGGTTGGGAGCTAAGAAGCACGGACACGGACACGGGACACGGACACGACACGACATGGACACGTCGACACGATATTTTTCAAAAAACCAGGACACGGACACGTTAGGGGACATACTGAATTTTATATATATATATATATATAATAAGTCTTATATTATGATTTATAATCAAACATAATGCTAATAGTTAACTAAAAAAGTCTCCAACAAACATCATAAATGATTCAGTGTATAGTTTTAAACTTTCAAAACACAAAAAAACAAATAGAACACGCATAAAATCATCATCCATCAAGGTCAACGTCAAGTGTTACCACATCATCACCATTGACGTGAAGACCACGGCCTCCATATCCGGCTCGTTGATGGAAAGATTTGCAATCTCAAGAACCCCAACATCTTCAAATGAGAAAAAAGTCTTTCCGGTAATATCTGACACGCTCCAACAAGCATCCGACACGCTCCGACACGTATCGGACAACCTTTCTTCATAGAAGACACGTTTTTTGGTGTGTCCAACACGTGTCGGAGGTGTCGGATGAGTGTCGGTGTCCGACATGTATCGGACACGGACATGTTGAGGTCCCGAGAGTGTCGGTGCTACATATGGTGGGAGTAGGAGTACAGTCGGTGAGTACGGTAGAATCACAGGTAACGTGGCAGGAGGCACCAGAGTCGAAGATCCATGGAGCAGCAGTACCACTGCCAGGAGTGATGGACAGGCCATGAGCTGTCGAAGAGCTGGTAGAGGCGAGGTGTCAGAGAAGTAACTCCTCGAGTCGCTGAAGACGGTCGGAGTCAGACTGGGGCAGAGTAGCAGTGGTGATGGGAGGTGCTGGAGTAGCTGGAGTGATAGCAGCAGCAATATCGCCACCATGGCTGAGGAGAGCCTGACTACGTCCACGACCGGCTGTCTCGACGGAGGGACCCGGGCCGAGAACACCCTCAAAGGGGAGTGGTGGAGGAGCATAGTGGAAGGTCATAGTGCTAGGAGAGGTCATCATCGCACAGCAGTGAGGAGACACGAAGGCGAGTGTAGAAGTGCCCTTCGAAACCCTTGACTAGAGACGATAAGGAACGGATGAAGCAGAGGGGAGAAACTGAGATGGGGATCCGCGACGGAACAACAGAGGAAATCCAACCATGACGGAGCAGAAGAGGAGATCGATGGAGCATCGACCTCCACGTAGCAATCTCGACGGAGCGGAGAAAATCGGCACGGGTCGCGGTTGCATCTGTGAGCAGGCAATAGTGGTTGAAGGTGGTAGCAGCTAGAGGAAACAGGGGAGGTGGCGGGAGAGCTGTGGCAGCGGCGGGGTGCTGGGGTGGCTGGGAGTAGAGGAGGTGCCGGGTGGGGTCGGGGTGGCTGATCGGAGGAGGAGACCGGGAAGTCGGGGTAGAGAAGGGGTCGGGGTGAAGGAGAGGGGGTTAGGGTGGAGCCAGAGGTAGCTTCGGGGTGAGGTTGGGAGGGGGGGGGGGTTGGGATCGGGGTGGGGTCGGGGTGAAGGAGAGGGGGTCAGGGTGGAACCGGGGTGGGATTGGGGTGGAGGAGGGGTTGGGAGGTGTAGGGGTGGGGCCGGGTGGGGTCGAGAGGGATCAGGATGAAGCCGGGTGGGGTGGGGGTGGCTGATCGAAGAAAGAGGCCGCGAGGGGTGCAGGAGCCGGAGTAGAAGAGGCCGGGAGAGGGGTGGGGTCGGGGTGGAGGAGAAGGGGCCTGGTGGGGTTCGGTGACCGGAGGGGAAGGATGGACGAGGTGTGGGAACCGGAGGAGGAGACCGGAGGATTAACCGTTGCCGTCGCAGCCGATCGAAACCCTAGAGCTCTGATACCATGTTAGGAGATGACAACTAGGGTTTGGAGAGAATGAAATGTCTCTTTATTGAGGGACTAAGCCCAATATATATATATATATATATATATATATATATATATATATATATATATATATATACACACACACATATACATCATTACACAATGAACCCGACCTGACTATACATAAAACCCGATCCATCTCTATACATTAATAGACCGAAATCGATAGAAATCTTATAGATTTTCACCAACATCTTTCTGTAAGAAATACAAAATTATCACCGACATTTGAATAAATTTAACAAATTTTATTTTTTTGATCGATCAAAATCGGCTTTTACAATCTTGGTCAGGAAGGAGGGGAGGGGAGCGGTGGTTGGAATATCTAAAATAACATGATGAAAGTTGTTAGAAGAGAGATGAAAAATCTTTCATCGATAACTGAGATAGCCTTTAACAAAAAGGAATAGCGAAGAAGGATCCACAAAGCCGATTCCAAATAAATTGGAGAAGACTCAGATGGTTATGGTTATGGTAATATCACAATGAAATTGGAAAAAACTTAGTCCATATCCCTCCTCCATATCTCATAAAATCTTATGGAGGTGTGGACACAAAACCCACAATTCCAATCTATATGAATCTTCGGAGCTATGGATTAATGTCGGGTATGTTTGCGCCTTGTTATCAACTTATTATGCAGGAGGCACAGATATAGAAGCAAATTTGAGCTTAATGTGCTCTCGCTTTTTATTTTATCTATAAGTTTTGAATTGCCTGTTAAGTTTATTAATGTTATGAAAACTTGTTATTAATTTAGTGAGACTTTTATGACTTGGTCTTTACTATCATTAGTATCTGATAAGGCTGGACCACAATACTGCAGGTTGCGTTGTCACCTAGTACAAAAGCTTTGAATTGGCTGTGCCATCAACATGATTGTTTGGTAGCATTTCCTCAGTTTTATCTCTTAAGAAAGGAAATTCATGAGCCATTCCTTAAATTGGATGGAATGCTTGGAGTTTCTGGAATCGGGGCTGCGGTTCGTTTTCGTGGTTCTTCGAGTATCCTTAAAGGATGCAATTTGATAGCAAGGTCAGTTTTTATTCCTTTCCTCTTTCAAAACTAGATGACTTAGCATATATATACACATAAAGATACAGACATATATGTGTAGGCATACATGATTTATGTTGTATAATATCATCGCTCACTTATGTTGCATATGCACAGAATGAAGTTACTGGTTTATAATTGATTTATTTTCACCATCCTGCTTTCTTCTAATGCTGAAAAGAAAGCTTTATTGAAACAGAAAAAAGCAGATTGAAAGTGTTCCCAACTAGGCAGTCTAGAAAACATACACACAAGAACTTTATTTACATTCTCCTTGTCTACATCTCCTACCACTGATGTTTAAACCAGGGGATTGAATGCTGATCCCTCTACTCAAGGCTTACCTACTGGTTCCGTTTGTAACTTCTCTCTAGAAGGTGATATTCCTACCCTTAGAATCATGTGCTTTTTGAGAACCACTAATCCAAATGCTATTGCAAATCACTTGATACATTTTTACCTTGCTACTTCTTGTATCTCGTCTCATAGACTTCACTGTTTCCTTGCAACCATCCCTATCTTCCTGAGATATAGACATATTGTGACTTGTGAGTATGGTTTGAGGGTTCATTTAGACCCGAACTGGTTCAAATTTTGGCTGACCCTAACCGAAACACCCCCCAGAACTTGAACTGGTTCAGATTTTGGCCGATATGCAGATAGACAACCCCCCAAACCCAAAATATGCCTTGATTGGTGTTAGAAACCCTCGCACCTCACAAAACCGGCTTGTAAGGGGAGGTCCACAGGGGGTATATTAAGCGGGTGATGGGTGCCTCCCTTACCGATGTGGGACTATCCGTTAACATCCCCCCTCACGCGGAGCACGCGTGGCAGGCATCATCGGTGGGGAGCACCCGGAGCGGGAGCGGGAGTAGGAGCAGGAGACGGGCTAGCTCTGATACCATGTTAGAAACCCTCGCACCTCACAAAACCGGCTTGTAAGGGGAGGTCCACAGGGGGTATATTAAGCGGGTGATGGGTGCCTCCCTTACCGATGTGGGACTATCCGTTAATAATTGGGATCCAATGTCCAAATTAGCTCGATCGGTTCCGAAACAAGTTGAATCACACCCAATTTGGCCGAAACAAGCTCGAATAGGCTGAACAATATCTAGATCGGACTATCGGACTCGAATTGGCCAAATATATCTGAATCAATCGATGCAAACCTGAATTGGTTGAAAAAGACGTGCATTTCTGATGTTTAAGATTATTTTTTCCAGAACGAATGAACTGGTTGAAATTGAACCTAAAAATCCTGTTGGTACGATTTTCACTCGATATGAACTTGATTATGTACATGAATTTTCAAACCCTGATCGTGAGGCTCCTGGGATTCCTTAATGTAGAAGGTTATGAGCAATGACCGTTTTGTCCTTCAACGCACCTGTATGGCATTTTGTTTCCTTACTTGATGGAAAAATATCATCTTCCTAGAAATTGATAGAAGCAAAACTGCCTGGGAGGTGATTGAATTCTATACTAAGTAATAAATCATATCAAAAGCTAGTCTGCACAATCGAGACTGAGATGAAGATAATGAATCTCTTATACTTTGAAGGCATGTAATTAAGGTAATAGGTTATGGCCCTCTCATATAGCCTGTGAATACAATTCATGAGGAAATAACATTTAAGGCATGTATGGTACAATTCAGATACTACTTTTCTGAGCGGTACACAAATATGCTGATACTATTCGACTAAATTGAACTTGTCTTATTCATAAAATTAAACGACTTCTTTATCTATACATAGTTTTTTTCTGGTAAAGCACAAAATGGTTGCCTAATTAGCTCGAATCTTCAGCAAGTTGTTTTGAAATAACCATGAATATGAATCTTCCCTTATGACAAGGATCCCAGCATGCACAAAAACATAGGCTGACATGATGACTAAGTAACAAAATTTGATGGTCCATGCTATGTGGTAGAAATACTCTTTTTTATTTTCTCACTCTTACGCAAGACAACTTTAGCTGGACTTCTGATGTGTAGAGCTATTATAATGAAGAGTACAGATAATATCACCTTCATTGAAATTGGTGATGGGTTGTAGGTATAGATTCACTGTGGTCATTATTATGGTCTTGTAGGTACAGATTTACTAGGTGACAATTGCTTTACCAGAATATTGCATGATATTAAGTGGCAATACAGTTATAATCAGTGATGGGTTATGACTCTGTTTTCATATTAAATCCATAAAGAAAACCTGCTCATCTGTATTTGTGCTTTTTAGTATATTGGATTACACTTGCCAATAGAAATAACTGCATAATAAATTAAAAGTAACTGATATTTATAGTAACTAGCTAAAAATATGCAGCAACATCATTGATTCTTCTGCAGATATCTTTCAATTGATTCACCCCTGATAAGGGCTTATGGGTTCGTAGGTATCAATTGCAGCAAGGACTCACCTATGATAGAGGATAAGCCTGGTTCATTTTACTTTTTTATCCCTCAGGTGAAACGATGTCCTCTCAATTTTGCAATATGCATACCATCGCTTTCCCTTATATTTCATTTGCTTCTATGTATTTTTACTTTATATAGTATATAAAGATAATGTAATTTCACATAAAAGCTATATTATGAAATTGTATTTGTTGCTTTTGAGAATTCACTCTTGTGTCCGCGGTGGGGGAGGTGGCGGGGGTGTTGGGGAACTTGGCCTAGACCCCTGCCCATTTATTAAGAAAAAGGAGAAAGTACAAGGAGGGGAGGAGGGAAGGTAAGAAAAGATAAAAAGCGTTAAGGATAAAAAACAATATAAATTATAACCTCTTCTCTTTGTTTGAACTTCCTCGGAAGGGCTTTCGCTCAGAGCCTCATCAACCCACCTATACGTCTGGTGGCATCCTCTTGAGAGCTGCATTTTTGGTGGAAGATTCTGTTGTGCATTTATCCAAATGCACTAGCTAGGAGCAATATATAACATATCTTACTCTTGCCTCAGCTTTGATGTTTTTTTTGAGAAATCCCTCTCAGTGAATGAGGGGGGGTTCGGCCTAGACCCCTACCAGTCCATTAAATGAAGAAAGAAAGACCCTTACAGCCGAGAGAACAAAAAATCAAAAAAGGTTACAAATTATGTTGTCTAGCTGATCAAGCTTCTTCCCTTGAAGGACCACTTTCCACTGCAGCAACCTCCTCTTGATAGCAAGCCGGACTTGGCCTAGAGACATCTTGGTCTTACGGAAAATCCTGTTATTGCGCTCTATCCAGATGCTCCAGCAAACAGCCATGACCAGGAAGTCCCAGCTATGCCTAAGGCGATTCTTAATTCTCTTCTTTCTCCAAACCGTCCACATCGAAAAACCAGAACCTGGAGTACCTTGGATCTTCATACCTCTCTTCAAGTGATCCCAGATACCCTTAGAAAACGGGCAGTGAATAAAGAGGTGGTTAGTATCTTCTTTAGCCTGACCACAAAGCACACACGTCGTGTCCGAAATGTTGGCATTTCCCCTGTTCTGAAGATTGACTCTCGTAAGAAGCTTCTTCTTGGTCATTAACCACATGAATATGCGAATCTTCAGAGACACTCTAGACTTCCAAAGATGATTGGCAATCGGACAGATAACCCCACCCTTGTTGATGAAGCTGTAGAAGGATTTAGAAGAGAAATTGCCTGAGGGCGACAAACGCCAGGTCACTTCATCTTCCTCTTCATTAACAGAAAGCAAATGCAAGAGATTCTCCAATTCTCTAACTTGGTATAAGAGGAAGTCTGGTACATTCCGGCGGAATTTGATGTTCCAGATTGTCCTATTGTCTCTAAAGACACACTGCGATCTGACAGAGCAAGACTTCGACCATGCGAGATCGTAAAGATCCGGGTACCAATTCTTCAGACAACCTTCGACTAACCACCTGTCCTCCCAGAAAAGAGTAGATTTCCCGTTGTGGATAACCAAGCTAGTACCACATTTGTAAATATGACCAATTCTCTGAATGCCCTTCCAGAACGGAGAGATCTTGCCTCAGCTTTGATGTGATTCATTTGTTCCTACAGACTGTCCATATACATATAGATTGCAGGGTTTCAGTTCTGCCTCTTATTTGGAGCCAATTCTTGAGGTAGCGCCACGTCTATCTATAGAAGGGGCAGTGAAAAAGCAAGAGATCGTAGTCATTTTCATTTAATTCACAGAGGCTTCAGGTCAAATTTGATAAACCCGACAACTTTCTGTTCTTACGATTCATTCTTGGTTAAAATTATGTCATGAATAGCTTGCCGCCTTGAGGGAGAGTTTTAAGTTTAATTTCATCACAACGATGGTGGCCACCTGGTGTACACTTTTATACGTTCTCTTTATTCATCTAAACTTCTGTTCTACATACATAGAAGAGATAAATTGACCTAATATGTAGAATATTAGACTAAAGCCCATCATAATGATCGGGGGAAAACTGACCTACACTTCCCTATTACCAACCTTGTCAGTAACCCACAATTTATGATTTGAATCTTATGATTCGGATCAAAGTGGTTTTTTTAAAAATGGACCTAGTGGTTTTCAGTATCTAATTGAATAAGATGGCTCGATGTTGGTTCCCAAGATCCATGTTTGGTCAATGCAATCCAATCTTATCCGAATAATAGTCCATGACCTTATCACTTAATTGGGGCATTATCACGCAAAAGGGAATAATCAAGTAAAAACATGTGTGTAGGTGCAAAAAGATGGGTCGTCTCATTGCTTAGAACCGTATGAGATTACAATCGTGTCCGAGGTTCGGGGTGGTGAGACAGAGTAGAGAAAATTATCAGGAGATTACAGGGAAGTTCCTCTGATCCTCAGTCTCCTTGGATTTTCCTTCGAGACTTCGGATAGATTGTCCAATTCATAGGGTTTACAAGAGTTTTAGAGTTTTTGGGAGAAAAAGGAGGTTCACTTTGCTTTGGTCCTTCCTTTCTTCGCCCTTTACCATCTAGGACGTGTGTTGCTTCGCTTCTCGCTATTCGTGTTCATTAGATCTTACTTTCCTCTGTCCTTCAACTTTGATTTTTTCTTTGGCTTTTGGCTTTGCTTTTGTCTTTGGCTTTTGCTTTGCTTTGGCTCTTGCACTTGAAAGTAGAAGAAGAGAGGCTTTTGGTGCGTATATCCTTCCAGGCTTCGTGCTTTATCGACTAGGAAGGGCGTTGCTTTGCTCGTCGTTCTTCATAGTTCATTGGCTTTAGCGCTTGCTTTGCATTGATTTCGCTGTGGCATTAACTTTTACTTTTGCTTTGGCTTGATCTTAGCCTTTGATGGCAATAGGGAGGCATCTCTGAACCTTCCTCTCCAAATTTTTCTTCATGGAAAGAGTGAAACTTTGTCAATATTCAATAGCATGTTTCTTAATGAAGGACTTTTATATGTTCAAGTAAGAGTTCCCCCTAGGGGGATGTGCTTGCCCAAGCCTCACGAAGCCTTCGGTCCTTCAAGTGTTGGAGCCTTGCCTTTTTCTTGGCAGAGCTTCTCTTCTCTAGAATCGACCTTTGTGAACCATCTTGATGGTGACGGGTGCAGAGTCGGCTTTGGCTTCCTTCTCCGTGTTTTTTTCTTCGTAAAAGGAGTGGAGCTTTATTGATTTTCAAGTGCTGGCTTCATGGTGGAGGGTTTATATGTCAAGCGGGAATTCTAGTAAGGTGGATCTGTTAGGCGCTTCTTATTCTCTATAGGGTCCTGCATATAAATTTCTTCACTAAAGGTGTGTTTGAGGGAACGGGCAAATCTAGTATACTCTCACAACACTAAAATGGCTGAAGCACAAGGCTTTTAATTCTCTCCACTCAAGCATCGAATTGAAGATTAGAGGAATATTTGAATAACCTTTACAGTAAGTCCAAAATCCCTAAAGTTGTCAGATTTGAGCAAGCTTTCTAGCGGACTGTTAGTAAACAGTCGGGGAATCTGGTAATAGTCCAGACAGGATGATCTATAAACAGGTCAATGATTCAATTTAAAAGGGGAAGTTTTAGTGACAAAATTCTAGGGTGTTGATCTCCCATGGGTGGCTGGATATTCCATGTTTCGGATGAATCTTTTTCTTTGCCCGCTAATGCCTTGAATTTGAGTAAGAAGTGTTTGAGTGGATTCATTTCTCCTCTGCACATGGAACAAATATATACACTTGAATGTATTTACTTCCTAGGAGAATGACAGCACATTAAGGTTGCACATATATGCAAACTGTGTGCATTCCCTCCACAAACTCATAGAAAGATTAAAAGGAATACGTGAATGAGCAAGACACTAAACCTGTTTATGCTGGATGCTCAAAATGCCAAACCTGTTAATGCTGGATACAGAGTATAAAATATGCTATTATAATTGTTATTTGGTCTCAAAACACATTCTACTTTTTTCTTGTTCATCTATGCATCTCTATCATATGTAGCTGCAGATTTAACTATTCCATGTTTTTTTTGTCGACTGCATGCCATGCCTCTGAGTAGCATTTCCAATGGTTTAAACTGATACTTCACCTTCCTAGTACTCACTTGTTAAAATCTTGTTCTGTTGGCAGACACCATAAAGTTATTTAGCTATAGTGTAGATTACTTTATGCATGAGAAACACATCATTTTCAAATTGAGATGTCATTTTCACAGATTGAGCTGAATGAATTTGAGAGTTGTTCGCTGTTAGCATCAACTCTTGTTTGGGATGACACTTTATCTTACACATTTGAGAAAGCGATTCATTCTTTTGAACTTTATCTCCATCAGGTATGTGGGAGTTGCTATCTTTCTGGTTATACTGTTTTAGTAGTTCGTTCGATTGTTATTTCCACGTTAATCTACCATAGCATATGATGCAATATAGCTTCATTTTTTGTCTGTGTTAACGGATAGTCCCACATTGGTGAGGGAGGCACCCATCACCCGCTTAATATACTTGTTTTGGACCACCCTTACAACCTGGGTTTTGGGGTGTGAGGGTATCTAACATGGTATTAGAGCTGGGTTCACCGTCTCTTGCTCCTGCTCCTGCTCCGGGTGCTCCCCACCGATCTTGCCTTGCCACGCGTGTTCCGCATGGGAGGATCCTTGCCACGCATGCTCCGCGTGAGGGGGAGTGTTAATGGATAGTCCCACATCGGTGAGGGAGGCACCCATCACCCGCTTAATATACCCGTTGTGGACCTCCCCTTACAACCCGGGTTTTGGGGCGTGAGGGTATCTAACAGTCTGCTTCAATATACAGATACGTTTCATTAAAGATCAAGGTTCCTTTACTTTCTGTATATTAAAGTGATTTACCCAGATATTTTAAATTCACATTCTTTAATCTACTTGTATTAAATAAGCTTCAGAAAGCTCAGGGTAACTCATCATCTTCTGTTGCTGTTGTGTTGTGGTTCAGGAGACCTATATGAAAAGGGACTCACTTTGTTGGCAATAACTATCTGGTTCCATCAGAGTCTGCTTTTATTTTTCCTCATTTCGGATCTATCCCTTCTGATCCAGAGTGCCACTTTTATGGTTAGTAAGTGTGCTTTAACATTCGAGGCTTCGATCATGGCTAGCTGTCATAGTCATGATGAAGTGTGAGGGACCACACAGTAGTTGTTTTCCCCTTGAATTGGATATCTGTTTTAGGAAATGACACATGCCTCCCAGAATTCCCCAAAAGAGTCATAGTTGTAACCACAAACCCTAAAGGGTAAAGAGGAGAGAAAGAGAGAGAGAGACGGCTAGGGTTTAAAAGAATGAGGAATGACTTCTCATTAGGCTTAAGCCAACATATATACACAGGTGTATACGTGTAGGGAATGAGTCCCGTACACCAAAGGCCTATGTATAACCTACACTATACATTAACACCCCCCTCAAACTCACAGTGGATCAAACACTTAGAGTTTGCTAATAAGAAACCAAAAGCGAGGAGAGTGATGCGACTTCGTGAAAAAATCAGGGATCTACTCTGTGGATGAAACATAGGGGAGAGAGATGGTCCCAGCCTCGTACTGCTCTATGGAGAAGTAGAAGTCTAGCTCAATGTGCTTTATCCTCATGAAAAACGGGATTGCTGACAATTTGAATAGAACTAAGCCATCCATCTCTTCCCCAAATTGCTTCTTGAGTTTGGGTGTGCCGATGCATTTTACTATATTGACTTGGCTGTGATAGCTAAACAAACTTCAGGGTCTAGAGGCACAATTCTGGCAAGGCGCTAAGAGTGTGGTAGGAGGAGAAACAACCAGGAAAATACCACCAAAGCTAGCGGAGTAGGCCAATCAAACCCCGCAAATGGCTAAGTTTAGCCAACTCTCCTCCCCTTTGTGGTGTTCTAGACCCCTACTGTCTGTTGTTAATCCTCTCCATTTTTGTTTCGGTTGGCATTTTGATAGACAGAAGTACTGACCTTTTATCGTCTTTAGCAACCTCTAGGTCAGTTTATTTATCAATAAGTGTGTACATGAGTTGTACTTTTCATCTAATCTTACTTGTAGTGCATATGCACCAATTGCATCAATAATGTCGTCATCTAAAACCAATTTAATTGGCAATAGTCTATTATTTATCATTTAAACCTTGACAATGTAATTCGTCAGAACGTTATCATTTGATGGCTGAAATAAAAACAAAAATAATCTAAATAGTAACTACAATCAATCTAAAGGAATCAATTTGAGGAAAACTGGGATCCCATGATTGTTGATCCCTGTTGCCTCTATTTGTCTCTACATCATTTATCCTTTAGGGCCTTGTTTGCGAGGGGGATTAATGTTGATTGTGTTCTTCGTGGGCTTAGATAGGAGCCAATGTTGCATTCATTGCCACAGTAAGATCCACACGAGGTACAATGGTGTAGTAGCAATTCCAAGGACATTATTTTAACATTATTGAGTGATTAATATAAGCATTCAAGTGTTGTCAAGAACATAAAGAGGTATGGAGGAGCATCTCCCTTGCAATCTAGTTGGTTGTTTGGGAAAGAAAGGCACTCCTTATGGTTTGAAACAGAGTTGGTCAAGTTTTGAGACCAGTTACAATTCTTTTTGATCACGCCTTTGGTTTGCTTCCATGTTTTTTGATTTGCCTTCTTAACTCACCTGGGAGCTTTCTTTTCTAATAATTTCTATTTTTGCCTTTTTTGTCTCCTTATTACCTTGATACACACAAAAACCTCTTATTTCTTTTCATTCTATCCCTTATTCTTTTCTTTGATTTCATTACACTTTGTAGTTATGATGATTTATAATTAACTGTGAAAGAACCAATCGTTAGATGGGCCATGCTTGCGAGCTTTGTGGACATTCAAGGTTTATTAGGTTTGGTCAATAATCGGAGGTCGGTTGAGCCTATGTTTGTGTCTATTATACACATGTTGATTGGTTTGTGTTTTAATCTTAGGTGATAAACCAATTTCAAGATTTAGATTCTGATCTTTTGGTGTTATTTTAGTCCATCTTATTTGCTTGTCTTAATTTGTTTTTTCATCTGCATTATAAATGAAATTCTTATTGTTATCTGTCATCATTTTTTTCCCATGTAGGTGAAAGCCATTGAAGTTAAATTCACTTGGTCAATATATTTGTATGTAGCCTAATTAATGTACACGAAGAGTCTTGAAATTAGGAAGCATTTGGTTTTTCTCTTAAGACAATGTCCCACTTTTCATATGAACATGTGCTGATATAGAATTTCTTCTAGTTTCTTGCAGATCATCCATAATGGCCCACTAATTATTGCATACTGCCAAGACATTTGTGTGAGCGACATTGGTGAACAATCATGTTTGATGGAGGCCAAAGAGCTTCAAATGGTAATTTTGCTTCTAATGTTAACCTCTTAATTTTTAAGGTTGCCTTTCAAGATTTGAAATGCTTTTCAATGAGAAGCTTACTATATTTTAAGGGAATCCTTATAGAGATTGTATAAATCTGGCAATTAGTTTGTAATCTTTGTTCTAGAGGTTAATGCATCTTCGTCTAAACTCTTTCATGTGTAAAGGAACTGTGAAAGGATGCTCCCAAGTTGCATGAGCTTAAACTTTGTAACCAATAGGTTTGGTTTCTGTATTCGTCATTTAGTCTTCTATATTTCATAATTTATTGAGAAATCGAAAGGCATACAATGAATATGCCCCTTCTTGCCATGAAGGAGGTTTAGCCAAGATTCTAACCAGATGATGCCCCTGGTGGGACTCGAACTCACCACTTTACTATTGGCTAAGGTTGTCTTGGTTTCATGGAGAGCCTATCTTTTTTCTTTCTGTCTTATTTTGCCTGAATGATTAATTTGATTCCTTTTGGTCTTTTTATTCTTTTGTCCAGGCCATTAGATTAGACTATTATCTTTTACTTTTATTTCAGTCAATATGGTCCTTTATTTAGGAAAATGAATGGTGTAGGGAACATAAATTGATTTATAAGGGTTATTAGTCAATATTTATAATAACATTTTCTTTTGAGAAGTACGGAGGGCATGTGCCATGCATCATGAATCCCAAGAAAAGAGAAAGGGGCTTACCTTAGTTTGTATGTGAAAAATAAATGTGAAAGAGGACCAACCATAGGACTCTTACTAATTAGGAGGTAGTTATATAGATCCTAATAATATGATTTTTTTTTTGGGAAATCCCTCTAGATGCAAGGTGGGGGGAAGGTCAGCCTTGACTCTTATTTGTTTATTAGTAAAAAGAACGGATTAAAAAGCTAACAGACTATAAAAAACCTGAAGAGATTGCAAAGTTGAGTCTATGTTCAATGTCTCCTTGGATAGCAGTTTTCCATGATTTTAGCAAACATTCAATAAGATTAAGCACAGCTTCCTTCCTGGCTTGTTTCTTGTAAAAAGATCCTGCTATTTCTCTCCCTTCAAATACTCAAACAAATAGCAATAACTAAGAAATCTGAAGTAGTTCTGCAGGCTTTTGAGGTATGATTTGTTCTCCACTTTAGTCCCAAGTGATCACAGTGTACCTTGCCTTAATGGATATGAAGCTTCGATTTTGACTGAATTCCATATCCAAGTAGAAAATGCGAAGTGAAGGAATATGTGAGAAGTGTCTTCTTGATGGTAACCACATAGAGAGCAGGAAAGGTCCGGATTAGGATGTTTTCTTCGATGAACATTAATTCTTATGAGAATTTTATCCTGAATAGCTAACCACATAAAAATCCTTATCTTAAGGGGAGCTTTAGACTTCCAAAGAGCCGAAGCAACTAGACAAATAACACCTCCCAAGTTGATAAATTAGTAGAAAGGCTGATGCAGCATAGGTGGGGGGTTCCGCAAAAATGATAAAAGAAGCTTGCTTACGATAGAGGAAGAGAGAGAAGGATAAGTACGGTCTCTCGCCGCTCCTTCCTGTCGCCGGCGAATCAACCGACCTGTCGTCGGCGAGCCTTGCGCTCTCCTCTCCTCTATCAGAAAAGCATTCCCGAAGCAAAACACGTTTCAACTGTAATCAATCATTCCATAATAATTCTTTCATCATACTTGAGGCCTTTAAATAAGCATACACCTGGATCTAAAAAAAGGAGATAAGTAAGATAACAACTAAAAAGGTAACAGTCCCTAATTTAAAATGATTTGAATCTAATCAAATCTTATCCAAAAACCCATATTTAAAATATCCTATTAAATAATTCTAAAAATATAATATTTTTGGATTAATATAATATTTAAAAAAGAATATTTTTTTAGTCAGATCCCAGACTATCCACTCGAATGGTTCCTTTCTTTGGTCGGTTAAATTTAGGACAACTGTGCCATTTGCCCTGCAGGGTCAACTCTTGGATCTCTACCAAATCATTGGTTCATTCTCTATCAGCCAAGACAAGAACTTCTCTAGCTGAAAGTGAGACTCTTCGGGTGTGTTCTCGGTCCGATCATTCTATCGATTCTTCAACTCTGGAGGTATCATCTGTCCCATAGCTACTCATCTTTGGACAATGCCCGCCCCGTTGAAGACTCGGATATTTATGTGGCTCGCCATTAAAGACCGCTTATTCACGAGAATCAACTTAATGCGGAGGAATAACCTGAACATCCACGATCTATCTTGCTCCCTTTGTAACTCTGGAAGAGAAGATGCTAATTATTTACTCCTGCATTGTTCCTACTCTAGGAGCATTTGGATTAGGCTGAAGGATCGGCTTGGGGTCAAGGGACACCCGGGGTCAATTCGGTCACTTTAGACCATATGGCACCTCAGACGTATTCGTAAAAAGCTTCGACCAGCTTGGGGCTATCTTATGTTTTGTGCATGCTGGGGCATATGGAGGGAGCGGAACGCCATAATTTTCACTAGTAAGAGTTCTTCGTTGGAGGTGATGTGGCGGAACATCGTTTCTCTAGCATTAAGCTGGTCTGTCGGATTTTCACTTAAACGTTCTGAAGAGATAAGCTCTCTACTTTGTATTCTATATCTTTTTATTTTTGTATTAATAAATTAGCTTGGGGTATGGCTTAACCCCATCCTCTCCCTCCTGGAGAGGAGTTGCTCAAAAAAAAAATATTATTTTTGGAATAAAAATAATATTTTATTCTAAAATTAATATTTTATTTTGAAGACACTAATTTTAATCAATATTAAATTGAAGAAAAAAGAATATGTTGTTGGATGCTCCCGGATCTGACATTTTGACTTTTAAAGAACTCGACGTCGTGGTCAGCGAAGTCGATGCAGTAGCTGGGTTCTTTTGGATTTGGGTAGTCTCCATAACATCTCGATGACATATGGAGTTGGTGGTTGATGGTGTCTGTCTGGGGAATTTCTGTCTTGCCTCCTACATTGCCCGATGGTCTCGGTTCGTTGCCGATGTGAGACCGTCGCAGTGCTCTGTTTGTCTTCTCCATCGACGGGAAGTGCTCGGGCATGGAGAGTCATGCTGCAAAAGAGGGAGAGAGCGTCAGAGACGATCGACTCCATATGGAGCACGGACCCTCCGATGCTTTTGTCTGGTCGGTACACATGAGAAGGGGCGAGCTTGAAACGAGAGGGGTAAGTAAGTGCTCACAATCCAGTTTCTCCAACCTTTTGAAAAGTGGCATAGTGGGGCTTTTATAGTAACATGGGGGTTGGAGACATTGACACCCGTCTAGCCACATGGCAGTGTGTGATGGGTGTAGAGGGCCACTTCTCAGGACAGTCAGTGCGAGGGCAATGTCGTGCTGTCAGGACATCGGGTTGCCCAGGGGAGCTCCATGTGGCACACTAGTGTTGGTGCAAAAGAATCAGGTTGGAGCAAAGATCCTCTATGTGTCGGTTCTGATCTGTGCTATTCGGTGCATGTGCCGTACATGGAGCTGATCGGGGGAGTGAAGCACGTCGTCGTCCTTTGTCATGTGTTGTTCTCTGATTGTAGGGTCAACCGCCTGTCTGTACAAGTTCTGCGACCACGCCGCCTGACCCCTACTGCATTGTCTGACACTCATACGATGCTAGGCAACGACCATGTTATTGTGCGTCTTTTCTTAGTCTAGGAAATCCATAACTGTTGGATTGTCCAGGAGGCCGACTGTGGGCTTCCTTAGGAGATCTTTACGTGGTCGCCCACTGCCCAAGCACGCTACCTGGCAATGTCGGTGAAATGTCATTCAGGTGGGCTCGAGGCCGCTTCAGGCGAACATTCTGATGGTGTCGAGCTGACGTCAAACCTGCGAGTTCAAGGCCGCTTTGGGCGAGCTACCTGATGTCGTCATGCTGATGTCATCTTGGCAGGCTCGAGGCCGCTTCGGGCTAGTTACCTAATGGCGTCATGCTGACGTTATCCCGGTGGGCTCTAGGCAACTTCGGACGAGCTGCCTGATGACATCATACCTATGTCATCTGGTCGGGCTCCAGGTCGCTTCGTGTGAGCTACCTGGTGATGTCATGTTGATGCCATCCAGGCAGGCTCTATGCCTCTTCTAGTGAGCTAGCTGCTGGTGTCATGCGGACATCACCCAAGTGGGTTTCGAGGCCACTTCGGGCGAGTTACCTAATGACGTCATGCTGATGTCATCCTGGCAAGCTCTAGGCCGCTTCGGGCGAGTTATCTACTGACGTTATGCTGATGTCACTGAGGCGGGCTCGAGGCCGCTTCGGGCATGCTATCTGATGATGTCATGCTGATGTCATCTCGATGGGCTCCAGGACGCTTCGGGCGAGCTACCTGATGACGTCATCGTGGTGGGTTCTAGGCACTTCGGCGAGCTACCATGTGACGTCCTCACTCTTTCCTTGAGCTTTTTTTGATGCCCCTTTAGTCTCGCCACATGGAGACCTTACGTCCGGCCACGTGAGCAAGGAGTGGGTGACCCTTTTCGGGTACCAATATTATCCCCGCCTAAATGGGCGAGCTTCCATCGGCTTGTTCAGGATCCTAGTGTTGTAATTCTAAATTACTCACTTGCAAGTGCACGGATTGTGAAACTCGTAGTACAACGAAGTGAAGTCGATCCCACAAGGACTTGTGGAATAAAGGAAACTGAAACCCTGCACATTGCCTGATTGTTGGCAACGTGATATATATAATAAGATGCACCGAAACGTTAAACCATGTGGCTAGTTGACCGACATATGTCCATGATAGAAAGTTGGTTCTTACACCATTATGATATATGTTCCCAAGATTACAATAGTAGGTGAAGTCCACATACCAGGTGATAGATAGGCAATTAGGCATACATTTCTTCTTATTGTATGAAATAACATGTCAGGTTAAGCATGTGTTTTTGAGGTTGTTTCACATGGGTCTTTTCTAGCATATGTTACATTTTGCTATTTTGACTGTATTTTTGGCCCGCTGATTTTTTTTTTCGCGTTGGCTTGCACAATTCTTATAGGTATACTTAAATGCTGAAATTCTCTCAAAAAAGGATGTTGGAGCCAATTGTTCGCAACTGGTATGTTCTTTATCCTGGTGATTTATGCCCTAATGTAACTTTTCATATTTCTGTAGCTCAATATGTGTGTTCATCATGCATGGTTCAGTTATGTTAGGTAGTCTCTGATCTTGTTAAAATCTGTAACAAAACTTCTAGTTACATAAGTTCTACACTAATTTCTTATATATATATATATATATATATATATATATATATATATATAGAGAGAGAGAGAGAGAGAGAGAGAGAGAGAGAGAGATGATAAAATGCGGCGTACGGTGTCGCATCGCATGACGCACCATAACAACCCCCCCTTTCTCTCTCTCTCTCTCTATATATATATATATTATTAATGTTAATGTATAGATGGGTCGGGTTCTATATACAGTCGGGTCGGGTTCTATGTTGTATATTTATATTGAGCTTAGTCTCTCAATGACAAGCATTCTATTCTCTCCAAATCCTACCCGTCATCTCCTAACATATCTCTCGAGCTTTCATAGTATATTAGATGGTATCAGAGCCCTAGGGTTTCTTCTGCGGCGAAGGCAACGATGACGGCACCTCCTCCGGTTATCGCACCTTCTCCAGCCTCCCCCCTCCCCACTCAGCCCTCCTTCTCCACTCGGCCCCCCTTTTCCATCTGACACCCACCCGGCCCCCTTATCTCTCCTCTCGACCCACAACCAGGTGTTTCTGTTCCTATGGGTACGTCTGTCGTCTGCGCCGGGCTATCTATGGACTCAAGCAGGCCCCTCATGCCTAGTTTGAGCACTTCCGCAGTGCCGTTCTTGCTGTTGGGTTTGTCAAGCGATAGTCTGACTATGCCCTGTCACCCGCTCCTCTAGTCAGGGTATTGCTATTATGCTCCTGTATGTGGATGATATGATCATTACCGAGGATGACAGTGTCATCATAGCATCACTTCAGCATCACCTCCAGAGTCAGTTTGAGATGAAGGATCTGGGCACTTTAGGTACTTTCTTGGCCTTGAGATTGCCAGGTCAACTCGTGGATTGTTGATCTCCCAGCAGATGTACATCTCTGACATCTTTGCCGATGTTGCTCTCACCGACTCTCGCACTGCTGACACACCCATGGATCTCAACTTGAAGCTCCTTTCTACAGATGGTGAGCCTCTCCAAGATGTCTCCCGATACCAACGGTTGGTAGGAATGCTGGTTTATATCACCATGACTAGGCCGGACATTGCTCATATTGTTGGCATTGTTTGCCAGTTCGTTCAGGATTCTCGCTTTGTTCACTATATAGCGGTCATACGGATCATTTGTTATCTACGGGGCACCATTACCCATTCATTGCTTTTCCCCTCTATCTCTCCGCTGGTGCTGCCTGCTTACTCCGATGCAAATTGGGCAGGAAATGTTACTACTCGCCGTTCTACTACCGGCTACTGCGTGTTCCTTGGTAACTCCCTTATTTTTTGGCGTAGTAAGAAACATGATTATATCGTTCGCTCCAGCACTGAAGTTGAATATAGGGCTATGACTTCTACCACCGCAGAGATTGTCTTGCTACGTCGCCTTCTTCTCGACTTGGACTTATGATCTCCGAGCCTACTCCTCTCTTTTGTGACAACCGGAGTGCTATTCAGATTGCTAGCAACCCAGTACTTCATGAGCGCACCAAACTCATTGAGATTGATTGTCACTATGTTCGTCTGGAGTTTCTCGCCCACACCATCTCCTTATTGTTCATTCACTCAATGGAACAGATTGCTGACTTCCTCACGAAGCCCCTGACTATTGCTCACTTTCGATATTTTATTAGCAAACTCTCGGTTCATGATCCACCGTGAGTTTAAGGGGGAGTGTTAATGTTAATGTATAGATGGGTCGGGTTCTATGTACAGTCGGGTCAGGTTCTATGTTGTATATATATATATTGGACTTAGTCTCTCAATGAAGAGTTTTCTATTCTCTCCAAACCCTAGCCGTCATCTCCTAACACACACACACACACACACACACACACATATATATATATATATATATATATATATATATATATGGGATCCAAAAACACGCTATTTTGCCACAGAGTTAGACACACATCTTCAAAACCCTAGATAGAAGTTTCAGAATTTGTTGATTTTTTGTGAGGGTGATAACGTTGTCTTAGATAGCACATCAGCAAAAAATCAATGCATTCTAAAACCTATAGACTAATCAAATATTCCCTTCAATTTAACGGTTAAAATGAACAGTCGATAAAGCTTTTTAGATTTGATGCACCTAAATGGTTTAGATTGTGCTGATTTTTTATGGATGTGCTATCTAAGGGAAGTTGATCATCCTTACAAAAAATCAAAAAATTCTGAAACCTCTATCTAACGATTTGGATGATGTGTGTTTAACTCTGGCAAAGCAGGGAGCCTAGACCAATGTACTCTGGCAAATCAACGGTTTTCGACTATCAATTTTAAGAGCGCATTTGATGCACCTAGAGGTTTTAGAATGGGCTGATTTTTTGTAGGCATGTTGTCTATGTATGTTGATCATCCTCACAAAAAATCAGCTCATTCTAAAACCTCTAGATGCATCAAATGCGCTCTTAAAATTGATAGTCGAAAACCGTTGATTTGAATAGTGCATTTGATGCACCTAGACGTTTTAAAATGGGCTGATTTTTTGTAAGGATGATCAACATACCATAGACAACATGCCTACAAAAAATCAGCCCATTCTAAAACCTCTAGGTGCATCAAAGGGTGCTGGGTTATTGCTGGGTCAGCCGATCCCGACCCATATATATATATATATATATATATATATATATATATATATATATATATATATATATATATATATATATATATATATATATATAGGGGAGGGATACTCTCACTAATGGCCTCTTACTAATGATCTGGGCCATCCGTTCCCATTCGGATGGAGGGCCGAGATTATCCCTCCCTCCCTCTCTATCTCTCTCTCTCAAACAATGAACAGCATCCCCCCGACCCCCCCTCTCCCGACCCCGATCGGAGTCCCGGTGCCTATCGTGCCAGTCCCGACCCCCTCCGGCTCCGGCACCAGTCCCGACCCCCCCTCTCCCGACCCCGATCGGAGCTCCGGCGCCTATCACGCCAGTCCCGACCCCCTCCGGCTCCGGCGCCGATCGCACCAGCCCTTCCCCTCCGGCTCCGGCGAGTGCGATTCACCGTCGATGTGTTGCGCCGGAGGGGAGGGCCGGTCGGGGTGCTGCGCCGGAGCCGGAGGGGATGGCTGCCGGGGTGCTGCGCCGGAGGGGAGGGGGTCGGGGCTCCCGGGGTGCTGCGCTGGAGGGGAGGAGGTCGGTGTCACCGGAAGGGGAGGGGGTCTGGGCTGCCGGACGGGAGGGGGCGGTCGGCGCCAGAGCCGGATGGTCGGGGGGGGTCGGGGTGCTGCAATCGTGAGAAAGAGAGAGATAGAGAGAGAGGGGGGAGGTTTTAATCAGATCCATCTGAATGGGAACGGACGGCCCGGATCATTAGTAAGAGGCCATTAGTGAGAGTATCCCTCCTCATATATATATATATATATATATATATATATATATATATATATATATATATATATATATATATATATATATATATATATAGAGAGAGAGAGAGAGAGAGAGAGAGAGAGAGAGAGAAATGCTATAATGCGGCATGCGGTAAGTGCGGCTCCTCACCGCAGCTGTCTGATGCACCGCTGCGTGCATGCGATGCACGCAGTGCGTGCATCAGACGGCTGCGGTGCGGTGCCGCACGTACCGCATGCCACAGCATAGCATGCCCCTATATATATATATATATATATATATATATATATATATATATATATATATATATATATATATATATATATATATATATATATATATATATATATGAGGAGCCTGCACCCGAGGTGCAGCAACAACGCTGCACCCGAGGTGCAGCAACAACGCTGCACCGCCCTCTTGTTTTACCTACCTAGAAGTTTTGGAATTGGATGAAATTTGGTGAGGGTGTTGTTTAGGGTAAGGTGATCATCCTCACAAATTTTCATCAAATTTCAAAACTTCTAGGGGGGTCAAATGCTCGAAGCAAAATCAACCGTCCGCAGTCACCGTTAAAATCTGCAGATTTTGCTTCGACCATTTGACCCCCCTAGAAGTTTTGGAATTTGATGAAATTTTTTGAGGATGATCATCTTACCCTAGACAACACCCTCACCAAATTTCATCCAATTCCAAAACTTCTAGGTAGGTAAAACAAGGGGGAGGTGCAGCGTTGTTGCTGCAACTCGGGTGCAGGCTCCCCGCCCCCTATATATATATATATATATATATATATATATATATATATATATATATATATATATATATATATATATATATATATATATATATCCTAAAGTCCATCAGGTTGGGAGCTGGTAATACAAAGTTGTCGAACATCACATGGTTGTACTTTTACCCATTGGATATGGCTTTCATGTTAAACTGACGTTTAAATATTCTTTTGATACTATTTTAATGTTCCGTCTTTTATTACAGGATGAACCACCAGTTTCCTATCAGTCTTATTTTAGGCATTCGGCAGCGGTTTCTTTTACCACTAACATGGTATGTTTCTGACTGCAGTAATTCTATGAACCAACTTCTATTCCTTCAGCATAGATAGTTAATGTCCATGTCCTTTGAATGAGAGTTTCGTTATGAGTTTTAGTTGCATCAAGTCATATTCTCTGGTTCACATTTTGGTACTGGAATAACATGCCATAAGCTGAATAGAACTGTAGTTGTAGTTGCTGATTAGAAAGCATGCAGCACAAGCCACTGCTCTTTCGAGGGCATGACTTATCCTAACATCATGCATACTTATACAGGAATAGGGCTGAAACATTCAGGATAATGATTGAATCAGCAGTACACAATTTGATAAAAATATTCATATTTAAGTTATAACTGCAAAGATTAGTTTTAATGCTTCATTTTACTGTCAGTTTATTGGTTCTTGTGTAACAAGTCACTCAATAAAGGAATGTGCAAACATCAACTTTGTGTGGGCATCACTTATAGTTGAAGAATGTGTTCGACTTGGACTGACGGTGAGTTCCAAAATAAATTGGAAGCTTGTTCAAATTTGAATATATTTCTAATTATTTCTTTATTTTAGTACTTCTGTATAGCTCCAGGATCAAGATCCAGTCCACTAGCAATTTCTGCTTGTGATCATTCCCTCACTACTTGTGTATCATGTTTTGACGAGCGTTCACTTGCATTTCATGCTGTTGGCTATGGAAGAGGATCTCATAAACCAGCTGTAGTCATAACATCATCAGGAACTGCTGTGTCAAATCTTCTTCCCGCGGTGAGAACTGATGATTATCTTTTGTAGTCGTTTAATGACAGAGGGATACATACAATGGAACAACTTATCATGTCACTCCTTTTCCATCGCCTGTGCTTTTCTATTATGTATATATAGTTATTTTGTCATTGATATCTGAGAATCAATTTGGTTGATGATGGTCCTTGTTGCCAAGTTTTCGATTTGCTTGATTAGTTTATTTTTTTTTCTTACAATATTCTACACCTGCTATCAGCAATTTTTTTGTATCTTTTCCATTAACTAAAATTTGTGCAGGTTGTTGAGGCTAGTCATGATTTTGTGCCCCTCTTGTTACTCACAGCTGATCGCCCTCCAGAGCTGCTCGATGTAGGGGCAAACCAAGCAATTGATCAGGTTTGAGCTATACTATTGTTCACTTATTTGCTATTATGTTTTGTTGGATGTCTTGCATTGAAATATCTTGGTTATATTTATTTGTGTTGTTGAAGGTGAGGTGCTATATATATTCTGGGCCTTAACTACATCTTATTCAGCATGTAATAGCTAATGATGGTCTGTAGCAACGTACATTGGTCATTTTGTCAAATGGTATCCAATCTTCCATATATTTTTCCAATGTCGCATGGGCGTGGCAGAACTCTGTGCATAGTGAAGACTCTTCTTTTTTTCCTGTAATTTCTTTGATTGTTTCTTTCTCCTTTTTAATCCAGTTTCTTCTTCCTTCAATTTTTTAATGATGATCCAGGAATTGTAAGATGGTATCAAGCATTAAATCCTCATTTTGGCAGGTTAAACTAGTTTCCTCTTTCTTCCAATTTTTCATTTTCAGAACTCTGTAGATAGTGAATACTCTTCTTTTTTCCTTGTAATTTCTTTGATTGTTTCTTTCTCCTTTTTAATCCAGTTTCTTCTTCCTTCAATTTTTTTATGATGATCTGGGAATTGTAAGATGGTATCAAGCACTACATCCTCATTTTGGCAGGTTAAACTAGTTTCCTCTTTCTTCCACTTTTTCATTTTTATTAATTGTTAAACCTCTTATCCTATGGCTTGTAAATCCTTGTGAAGGTTAAGTTTAGTGATGGCCTCATGAGAGGATGCAGTGCTCCTGGGATTCTGTGATGGTCAGGATCTCTTTTTTGCATGCCCACATGTACTTGAAGATGGAAGAAGTCTCGTTGTGTTTTGATCAGTGACTTTTTCTATTAGGTCAAGTTAATTTAAAGTATGGGTGTTTACGGATTATAAACTTTGTGCAAGGTAAAAATAAACTTTGGTGACCAGATTTGGTTGTCTTCCTCTCACATGTTTCATTGCTGCCCTAAAATGTTTATTGAAGGACATATTCCTAGTTTTTTTTAATTTGATAAGCTGTATCAATATATTAATGTTATGGATAGATAGACATCAACAGGGTTAAGTAAAAGAAAGGTTACGTAATTTGATCATGTACTAAGGTAGTGATTTTAAACTCTATCAAGGTTTGAAATCTCAATTTCGGTCAAAATTTTGACCTTCTGGATATGGAAATATTTTGTGGAAATATTTTGACTGTGTGGAAATATTGTAGTTTTATAGAAATGGTGGAAATATTGATTTTTTGATGGAATGTTTTAGTGAAATTCTGGATAGTCATAAACCAAGTATAGATACACACTTTGGAAAACTCAAATAATATTTGTACCCTATCTAGGGGTGTAGAGCTTCACATAGCATGTATTCAATGTATTGAGTTTGTGACTCTTGTGAAATCTTATTTGGTTCACGGGTTCTAATACTAAGTTGATGCATTGTATATTTGCATCACAAAAGAGTGTCCCATAGAAATTGATTGATCATAGCCTTGAGATAAGAAGTGGGATTGTGAGTGATAATGAGAGAGAAAATTAGGGCTCCCCACTCGACTTCTCATCGACGGCATCTGTGGGCATCGAAATTAGCCGACGGGTCGAACCCGATTTGCACACGTAAAATGGGCTCGCACTCGATGACCTTCGGCTTCGGGTCGAACCCGACTCGCACATGCAACTTGGGCCCGCACACAACAGCCCACATGCGGAAATCCGGCCCATACACAAAGGCCCACATGCAAAATTGGGCCCGCACACAACAGCCCGCATGCAAAATTGGGCCCACACACAACGGCCCGCATGCAAAATTGGGCCCGCACACAAACGGCCCGCATATGCACTCGGCCCGCGTGCAAATTCGGCTCGCGCGCCGCAACCCAACTCAAAGCAAGCGGGTCCCACTGGACCCGCTACCCGAACACAAAGAGGGGGGCCCACCGGCCCCCCTTCTAGAAAACCGTGCCCCCTCCTCATGGAGAGGTGGGGCCGACCATAAAAGAAAAAAAAAAAGAGAAAAGAAAAGAAAAAGAAAAAAAAAAAAAGAAAAAGAAAAAGAGAAGAAAAAGAAAACCGCCTCGATGCGGGGGGAGGTGGCGTGGACGTCTACACAGCCGTAGATCCGCGACGATCCCTCGATCCAACGGACAAGATGACGTTGTGTCGCCATCCGATCCAAAAGTGCAACAAAAATAACAACTCAATCTTTAAAAGATCGAGTCACATCTGGCCCGTAACCACCCCAACTAAAAAGGAGGGGATCGGGTTTGTTTCCTTGGATAAAGGAACAATATCTCGATGGTTATGGGGGGAGATATCGGATGAAACAAAAAGATTTCAGCCATATCTCCCCCAACCGCCCCCCTTTGCCTATAAATAGAAGGGGGTGGGGGAAGGCACAAAGGGTCCGAAAGCCGAAGACGAAAGAGCTCCGCAAGAGAAGCTCCAACGCTCGAAGACCGAAGGCTTCACGAGGCACGGCAAGCACGTCCTACGGGAATCCTTGACCTTCAAGTCCTCATCAACGTGAAGACCTTGCACTCGGAGATCAAAGCTTCGACTCCTTGCACGAAGAAGAAAGCGTGGAGAAGAAGACCCGGAGCCGTCATCACCCGATTGCTCCAACGATCTTCATTAGCTCCGAAGACGCCATAAGCAAAGGCCGGAGAAGAAGATCGAAGCCGACAACACCCGTCGTCTTCAACAAAGGCATCAACTCCTTGTACGAAGAAGAAAGCCGGGAGAAGAAGGCCTGAAGCCGGTACTACCCCTGCCGCCTTCGTCAACCAAAAGCCGACGCTACAACCGTCGTGCTGAAGCCGGTGCTACACCCGCCGTCTTCGTCAACAAAAGCCGACGCTACAACCGTCATACTGAAGCCGGTGCTACACCCGCCGTCTTCATCAAGAAAAGTCGACGCTACAACCGTCGCACGGAGATCGGTGCTACACCCACCATCTCCGCAAGAAGCTTTCAACTCCGATCCAGCCAAATACGCCTGGAGAAGAAGCCAACCGACGCCACAACCGTCGAGGAAGCCGGAAGAATAAAGAAGCCTTGAAGAAGCATCGCCGCTCTAGAAGAAGATCGAGTCAAAGCTAAAGTCAAAGCCAACGCCAGAAGCCGAAGCAGACGCACCGGTAAAGCCCGCGCCAAAGCAACGCACGTGCCAAAGCCAAGCAACTACGCCGGTCACGAGCAAAGCACCGCACGTTCTAGCCGATACGACGCAAAGTCCGGAAGAACTAAAGCATCGCAAGTCTTAAGCCGTCTACGTTCAAGCGCAAGCGCCAAAGCCAAGCAAAAGCCAGAGCCACGCCAAAGCTACGCCAAAGCCGAAAGCTAAAGCCAAAGCTGACGCCAAAAACACGATCGACGCCGCGAACCGACGATCAAGGATGCCAAGGTCGAGCAAGGATCGAGGAAGACACAAAGACCGAGGAACGAAGCCCAAGCCTCCCTAGCCGAGAAAGCGCGAAGCACGGACGGGACAAAATCAACGGCGGGAACTCCTTAGCCTCTCAAAAACCCTCACCCTGTAAAGACCCCTGTCCCGGGCAACCCCTTCAGAGCTCTCGCACGAATACCACGTGGAGACGCGGATCAAAGGGACCCTCCAGAGGATCTTTCCCACAATCTCCTGATCAAAGAAAATTTGTAATCTCGTGTGACCCGCAATAAAGACGACCCGAATCTTTTTCCGCGCTCACAGCATCATGCCGAGAACATCCTCAGGGTTGGCTCCATACCGGGCCGAGGGCTTCACTCCGAAGGGAAGAAGATGGCATCGTAGCAATCAACATTTTCTTTATCATTTTAACTGCTTATTTTGGGAGGCCTAAAGGCCTTTAAATATAAAGCAAAAGATAATAATCCCTAATAAAACTTTAGTCTTTCCTTGTTCAGAAATATTTTAATCTAATCAAAACTTACCAAAAAAACCCTTATTTAAAATTTTAAAGTATCCTAATTAATAATTTCAAAAATAAAAAATTTATAGATTAATATAATATTTTTGGAATAAAAAACATTTGAATCCAAAATTAAATATTTTATTCCAAACATACTAATTATCAAAACTATTTAATTCTATAAATAAGTAATATTATGGAATTAAATATTTCCTATGTATGGAGCATCATGACTGATCCTTTTATGATCATTCCTCTTGGATTCCATTCTGAAATGAAATTTATTCCCCCCCAGTATCTAAAGCCCAATCCACTCAATGGTAAAGATTATGGTCAGGATGCTACATACAAGACGCTATCATATGCCTATGTTCTTGAATTAGTAAACTCTGAGCGTTTCATTTGCTTCCCAACTTGTGCTTGGGAGATAGATTAGGCAACATGCATTGAGGCTTGAGTATATGATCTGAAACTTGTGCATGTCAGGGGAGTTGTGATCGCGAACTATAATATGAGCTGAGATCACGGGAGATTTGGAAATGATTTGTGATCTTGAATTATCTCATGCGTCCCTTTCCATGCTGGTTGCCCTTTCCCTGCTGGTTGCATCCATCTTGATGGCTTTCCATTTGTACATCTTGATTTTGGTCGTCCCTTTCCTTCCAGTTGTGGTGATTTGCAAATGATTTGTATCCATCTTGACGGCTTTCCATTTGTACATCTGGATTTTGGGAATCCCTTTCGCTGTCATCTGTGATCTCGGGCGTCCTTTTTGCTGCCAGTTGTGGTGATTTGCATCCATCTTGATGGATTTCCATTTGTAGATCTTGATATGAAATCATGCTTGCTCTCCGGCTGGAGATCATGTTTGCTTTTCGTTTGAGGAATATAATTTGAAATCAAGGATAGGTTTTGTTAATGTATATACCGGGTCGGGTTCTATGTACAGTCGGGTCGGATTCTATGTGTATACATGTACTTATATATTGGGCTTTAGTTCCTCAATGAGAACTACTCCATTCTCTCCAAACCCTAGCCGTCATCCTCTAACATGGTATCAGAGCTCTAGGGTTTCTCCGCGGTGAAGGCGACTCCTCCGGCAGCCCCTCCAGCACCCTCCTACACTCGATTCCCCCCTCCGGCAGCCCCTCCAGCACTCGGCAGCCCCTCTAGCACTTCGGCAGCCCCTCCAGCACCCGATTATCCCCTCCGGCAGCCCCTCCAGCACCCTCCTGTACCCGATTGCCTCTTCCGGCAGCCCCTCCAGTACTCGGCAGCCCCTCCAGCACTTCGGCAGCCCCTCCAGCACCCGATTACCCCCTCCGGCAGCCCCTCCAGCACCCTCTTGTACTCGATTCCCCCTTCCGGCAGCCCCTCCAGCACTCCGGAAGCCCCCGTCGCCCTCTCCTGCACCTCCTGCATCCCTCGCCGCCCCTCCAGCACCCGATTCCCCACTCCGGCAGCCCCTCCAACCCCCTCCTGCACCCGATTCTCCCTCCGGCAGCCCCTCCAGCACCCTCCTACACCCGATTCCCCCCTCCGGCAGCCCCTCCAGCACCTCCTGAAGCCCCGCCGCCCCCCTTCTGCACCTCCTGCAGCACCCCGCGCCCCTCCTCTTCCAACAGAACCCCCTCTGCAGCCCCTCCAAGCCCCCCGCCATCCCCTGAAGCACCCGCCGCCCCCTCCTGCACCCCCTGACGCCCCGCCGCCCCCCTTCTGCACCTCCTGCAGCCCACACCTCCCCCCTCCTGCACCCCCTACTGCCCCCCATCGCCCCACCGCTCCTCCCTTGGCCCTCCTCCTCCGGTCCGTCTCCTCTATATCGGACTGCCCGGGACCTCCTTTGTGCCGGCTTGCCCCCGTACTTCAGGGGTATGGCTTCGTACAGCATCTCTCGGCTCCCATACTGCCTGCACACAGTCGCTGCTCGTCGAGTCCCTCCGTCTCCTCGTTTTGATGGTATTCTCGGGCCACGTCCCTCCACCACGTCAGTCGACTGTGGACGTCGTCAGGATCCCCTCCGCCATGATGGCAAGACTGCTGCTGCTGCTGATCTCCCTACTCCAGCACCGCCTGCCACCACTCCTGCTCCGTCTTGGTATTACTCCGACCGCCTCCAGCGCTTTGAGGAGTTACTGTTGCGATACCTCGCCTCCACCAGCTCTTCGACAGATCACAGTCTCTCTTCCACTCCGGGTACTTCTGCTCAGTCTCGGTCCTACTCCGACCGCCTCCAGCGCTTTGAGGAGTTACTGTTTCGATACCTTGCCTCCACCAGCTCTTCGACAGCTCACAGTCTCTCTGCCACTCCGGGTACTACTGCTTCATGGAACGTCGACTCGGGTGCCTCCTGCCACCTTACCTCTGATCCTTCTGCCCTCACGGACTGTAGCCCTGCTCCTACCCACATGGGGATCCACACTGCTGACGGGACTCGTCTACCCATTTCGCAGTGTGGATCCATCACCCCTGCCTCCGATCCCACTGGTCGCCTAACCTTACCTCGTGTTCACCTTGCTCCCCGTTTAAACATTAACTTAATATCTGTTAGTTCTCTTTGTGACTCGGGCCTGATCGTTACATTTACTTCTTTTTCTTGTTCTGTGCAGGATTCGCGAACGGGTCAGAGAGTTGGGCTGGGTCGTCGAGCAGGGGGACTATATCAGTTGGATCACCTTCAGGTTCCCACTTCCACTCCGTCGGCTCTGTCTGTTACCTCTGATGCCGATTTGTGGCACAGAAGATTAGGTCACATATCCAGTGATCGACTCCAAAGCGTTTTTCGCTCTGGCGCTTTGGGTCGGGTGTCCTCCCCTCTCTCTGTCTGCACTGGGTGTCGATTAGCAAAGCACCTTGCTCTTCCTTTTTCTACTAGTGTTTCCTGTTCCAGCGCCCCTTTTGATCTCGTGCACTCTGACGTGTGGGGTCCTGCTCCAGTTGCCTCTTTTACTGGTTTTTGTATTTTGTGAGTTTCATAGATGATTACTCCCGCTGTACCTGAGTCTATCTCATGCGTCGCCGCTCCGAGATTCCTCATATTTACAGGACCTTCACTACTATGCTTCACACCCAGTTTGGTCGGCGCATTAAGACTTTTCGGTCTGATTGTGCCCAGGAGTATCTCTCCTCTGAGATGCGCGAGATCCTTCAGACTCACGGCACTCTTCACCAACAGTCGTGTCCCCACACCCATGAACAAAACGGAGTCGCCGAGCGCAAACATCGCCATGTCCTCGAGACAGCACGAGCTCTACTTCTGTTCCACATTCCTACTGGGCTGAAGCTGTCTTGACCGCTGTTCACCTCATCAACATCACTCCGTCCTCATCCCTCTCTGGTGTTTCCCCGTACGAGCGGCTTTACTCCACACCTCCTGACTACTCTCTTCTTCGTACCTTTGGGTGCACGTGTTTCGTCCTCCTCCCTCCCCATGAGCGCACCAAACTCTCTGCTAGGTCTGTTAGGTGTGTTCACTTAGGACTCAGTCGGGAGCACAAGGGCTATCGGTGCTACGATCCCTTGGCTCGCCGGATCCGTGTCTCTTGCCATGTCTCCTTTGTAGAGGATGTCCCGTACTTTTCCACTGAGTCCCGGGATCTTCCCTCACCACTTACGTCATCTTCTACGTCGTCACCCCCTCTCAACATCCCCTTCCTACCTCCGTATCCTGCTCCTACGCCTACCTTCCCGATTGAGCCTCCTCCACCACCTCCACCTCCCTCGTCTCCACCACCTCTCCCGCCACCTCCCTCTCCCTCGTCACCTCCACCACCTCCACCAATTACTCGTGTCTATGGTCGTCGGTCTGCAGCTCCTCCTCCAGAGTCGGTTCACACTGGTACTCCCTCGCCTGATGCTGTTGATCCCTCCTCACTGGTCGCGGATCCTGCTCCTGTTCGGCACTACCCGGCTCGTGAACATCACCCTCCTGATAGATATGACTACTCTCTGGACAGGTTTGGCTACTCTGCCTTTACCTCTGACTCTCCTGACTCATTTGGCTACTCTGCCATTGCCTCCTATTCTGCAGCTTATCAGGCTTTTCTTACCACACTTCACACCCACCGGGAGCCCCAGTCGTACCGTGAGGCAGCTTTACACCCCGAGTGGTGACATGCCATGTCAGTAGAGCTTGAGGCTTTTCAGCGGACCCAGACATGGGATTTGGTGCCTTGTCCCTCAGGCGTGGTGCCTGTTAGCTGCAAGTGGATCTTCAAGGTCAAGACTCGCCCTGACGGATCCATTGAGCGACACAAGGCCTGTCTCGTTGCTCGTGGCTTCTCCCAGGAGTATGGGATTGATTATGAGGAGACATTTGCTCCAGTTGCTCGGATGACTACTGTGCGCACCCTCTTAGCTGTGGCAGCTGCTCGAGGGTGGCCTCTCCATCAGATGGATGTCACCAATGCGTTCCTTCACGGTGACCTCTCCGAAGAAGTATATATAGCTCCTCATCCGGGCATTTCAGTTCCTCCAGGGCACGTTTGTCGTTTACGCCGTGCTATCTACGGGCTCAAACAAGCACCTCGGGCATGGTTTGAGCGTTTCCGCAGTGCAGTTCTGGCAGCTGGGTTTGTCAAGAGATACTCTGACTACGCTCTGTTCACCCGCTCCTCCAGTCAGGGTATTGCTGTGCTACTTCTGTATGTGGATGATATGATCATCACCAGGGATGACAGTGCTACCATAGCTTCCCTTCAGCGTCACCTTCAGAGCCAGTTTGAGATGAAGGATCTAGGCCCTCTCCGGTACTTTCTTGGCCTTGAAATTGCCCGGTCAGCTCGAGGATTGTTGATCTCCCAGCAGAAGTACATCTCTGATATTTTTGCCGAGGCTGCTCTTACTGATTCTCGTACTGCTGACACGCCTATGGAGCTCAACTTGAAGCTCCTCTCTACCGATGGTGAGCCTCTCCAGGATATCTCTCGTTATCAGCGGCTGGTTGGGATGCTCGTTTATCTCACCATGACGAGGCCTGGCATTGCCCATGCCGTTGGTATTGTCAGTCAGTTCGTTCAGTCTCCTCGCTCGGTTCACTATGCAGCAGTCCTTCGGATTATTCGGTATCTCCGTGGCACTATCACTCGATCGCTGTTGTTTCCCTCCACATCTCCACTGGTTCTGCGTGCTTACTCCGATGCAGATTGGGCTGGAGATATTGCTACTCGTCGATCCACCACCGGCTACTGCGTGTTCCTTGGTGATTCCCTCATTTCTTGGCGCAGCAAGAAACAGGAGTCTGTTGCACGCTCCAGCACCGAAGCCGAATACCGAGCTATGGTTTCCACCACTGCAGAGATTGTCTGGCTTCGACGTCTTCTACTCGACTTGGGAGTTCGAATTTCTGGGGCTACACCTCTATTCTGTGACAACCGGAGTGCCATTCAAATTGCTAGCAATCCGGTTTTTCATGAACGGACCAAACACATCGAGGTCGACTGTCATTATGTTCGGCAGGAGTTTCTTGCCAACATCATCTCCTTGCAGTTCATTCCCTCGACAGAGCAGACTGCTGATTTTCTCACCAAGCCCCTGACGATTGCTAGATTTCGTCATTTTATAAGCAAACTCTCGGTACATGATCCACCGTGAGTTTGAGGGGGAGTGTTAATGTATATACCGGGTCGGGTTCTATGTACAGTCGGGTCGGATTCTATGTGTATACATGTACTTATATATTGGGCTTTAGTCCCTCAATGAGACCTACTCCATTCTCTCCAAACCCTAGCCGTCATCCTCTAACATGTTTTAAGTCCTGACAGCTCTTTATCTTTTAGGCAAATCAATCTTGAACACTCTTTGTCATGGAATGGCTTTAAATCCTGGCCCCACTTTATCTTTTATGCAAATAAATCGTGGCTGCTCTTTGTCTCAGTCTCTGCTTTATTATATAGATATGTTATGTTTAAGGGTTATAGCTATGTCTCTCTTAATCAATTATCTGAATTTGGTTGAGATCTTATTGTTTATTGGTGTTTAATGTTCCTGTAAATCAAGTATCTGATTAATTTCTTTAGCACAATATTCAGCTATCACATCAGCTGCATGTTTACTATCTACTTCAGGTCAATCATTTCGGTAAATTTGTGAGGTTTTTCTTTAGTCTTCCTCCGCCCACGGATCAAGTTCCTGCAAGAATGGTTCTTACGACTATTGATTCTGCTGCATACAGTGCAACTCAAGCACCATATGGCCCAGTGCATATTAACTGTCCCTTCAGAGAGCCTTTGGACGATTTTCCAAGAGAATGGACATTCAGCTGCTTGAGAGGATTAGATCTGTGGATGTCAAAATCAGAACCCTTTACTAAATACATCAGAATGCAACAAGTTTCTCCATGCAATTATTTTCATGGTCAATTAGCTGAGATTCTAGAAGTAATTCAATGTGCTAATCAGGGCCTCCTACTAATCGGTGCTATCCACACTGAGGATGAAATGTGGGCAGCTCTTCATTTGTCTAAACACCTATCCTGGCCAGTTGTCACAGATGTTTTGTCTGGCCTACGGTTACGCAGAGTATTCACTTCATATCCAGACATTGATGAACATTTTCTTTTTATAGATCATCTGGATCAAGCCCTTCTCTCAGATTCTGTCAAGAGCTGGGCTCAACCAGATGTGGTTGTCCAGGTACTTAGTTTCCTTCCTTTTTTTTTTCTATGTTCACTACGTCACCATGCTGATACTGCTACTACAACACATATCTGTGGATACCATGATATATACTCCCCTTTGCAAAAATTTTCATGCATATAAGTAAGTGAAAGCATTAGGTTCTGTTTAATGATAGCAGAGAAATTAAAGAGTGAAACATGGAGTTCCTTTTGTCTCACTCTATTGCTTGAGAAATTTTATTGGGATCCGTTGAGGGATCTTTGAAAACCGCAAACTTGTTCCATGAACAGCAAAAAAAACCAGAGATGACCCACTTCTACAATAGCAAAATGAAAACGAAGCAATATTAGGGTTTCTACATACTGTGATCATCATCATCCAAGTCTTATCCCATCAAGATGGGGTCACCTACATCATGATCTACATGATGCAGCACATCATAATGATCTTTAAATGCAACACTACATGTAGGGATGGGACCCTAAGCATAATCTTCTATATCACTACCCTAAATTTAGGGTTCTGGTGACCTGGAGGATTTTGCGTTGACGGACTGGACCCTATGGAACAAGAAGGTGGGTGGAGATCATAAGGGTCCACTCAACTTATTTCCTCGGTGCTGCTACCATCACATCCATCGTCTCCAATCAACATAATTCCACTGACTTATGCAACTCATTAGCGTGTCAACACCAAGTCAGGGGGGATTCCCGAGTCAACTCTGGCAACTCATTCAGAAGGTATGCAATATCCTAGAGAAAAATTTTCTCTCTCTCAGTCTCGGCTTTGATGGCAGCATGATTCTGGGGAGGGATTTGGATTTGACTTTATTCCTTGGGGGTCTTGCATTACTTGGCCTTCTTCGAGGGCCAGCTTCCTCCTAAATTATTTCTTCATGTCATTGATTCATATACAGATTCTAGATGGTAGACTTGCTTTAGATTCGAATGTGGGTTTTGTAGATCTATATCCATTGTTCTCTGACTTGTCTATTTTCTCACTTTATGTGTCTCCTAAATGTGTTTTTTCCTTGAGAGTCAATAACCCATGGAAAGCAACAGGGAGCAGCATGACCTTCATTAGTTGTTGTAGGTGCCAGTCACAGTGGTTGGAAAAAGCATGGACAAATGCTGCATACATGCATTAAAAGGAATGCTAATGATATAGCATGGAAAGGAAGTCCTACCAAAAGCATGGACATTAGTTGTTGTAGGTGCCAGTCACAGTGGTTGGAAAAAGCATGGACAATTGCTGAATACATGCATTAAAAGGAATGCTAATGATATAGCATGGAAAGGGAGTCCTACCAAAAGCATGGATTCTCACTCTTCGATGAAAGAAAGATTTGGGTTTGAGAAAGAGCAGATTTTCAGGACACCGGAGGGGGGGATACTCCTGGTCCATAACCTAACAATTGGTATTAGAACCTTGTTGCTCGATATGGTCCTTTGACCTAAGTTAGATCCTACCCATGAGATCATTTTTCTCATTCACGATGGAACCTTAATGTGAAGGAAGTGCGTGAGATCGGCCTCTGTTGTTGGCATGAGCTAATTACCCCTTCAAGAAGGTTAAGATGCAAGCCTTCCTTCGCTCCCAAGATGAGCAAGTCTGAAACCTCATAGATGGATGGATTCATCCAACTATATAAGAAGATACCGGTGAGGCTAAGCATGTTGTGTCTAAGCCTAGAAGCCTATGGACCAACCTCGAAAACTCTAAGTCGAGCTTTAACTAAAAGGGTTTAGTTCCATCTACTCTGGGATATGTGAAGAGAAGTTTCATCGAATCTCAACCATCAAACCTCAAATGAGGCTTGGGACATTTTGGAGATCACCCGTGAGGGTACAAGAACTGTGAAGATAGCTAAGCTGCAACACCTCACCATGGTTTTGGAGAACATTAAGATGGAGGAGAGTGAGTCTTTTGACGAGGCCTATAGGAAGTTAAACATGATAATGAACTTGAGCTTTTCACTAGAAGAAAAGATTCTCACTACCAAAATTCTCTGGAAGATATGTACATATTTACCTTAGAGTTGTAGGTCAAAGGTAAAGGCAATTGTGGAGTCGAAATATATTGATATGATATTCCTTCCTGAAGATGTAGTAGGGAACCTCAAGATGTATGAATCCAACCTGGCACAACAAAAGAAGACCAAGGGTGTAGCTTTTAGGTATCTAACGATGACCTTGATGATTCTGATTGTGATGAGGCTGGACAACTTCAGGGGAAAGAATTGTGAGAAGCCAAAGGGTACATGGAAACCCAAAGATAGAGTTGATGACGGCAAGACCAACAAACTAACCCAACTGATAAATGATGCTCTACATACCTTGGTTATGGTTACAGACAAATTATTTGTGCAATCTTTGGAGCTGATCTCAGTAACACATTTACTCAAAGTGATTTCAATGTTGAAGTGATGGTTTGTATTTTTTCTCTCTAAGGGTGTGTTCTTTTAGTCGGACATTCACCTAGTAAATAAGATTTTCTTGGCATTTTAATGTCCAACCATGTTCTTTTCCCAATTTTCCTAGGACATTTAAATGCCCACCCCCCTAATTTTTCCACAAACTTGAGACTTTGGTGTCCGACCTAAAGTGGTCAGTCATTAAAGTCCAATCACAGGTGAGAAAAAGTAAAATCACTCGAGAAAATCCCCCACCTGCTTGCTGGGACACGCCGAAAAGAGGACTTGGACCTAGGGTTTTTCCACTTTGATCAACGAGGAGCTCACGACGACTATCTGGCAGCAACCTGCCATCTAGCAATTGACGACTGTTGTCTGTCTGCTAATCCAAGTAAAATAACTCGTATCGTTCAGTGTTTTTTTTTTGTGAGATTTTGGTTGAGGTCAAGGGGTTTATACTTTATACTGTTTTTGAGATTGGAAACCGAATCATTCGTATATCCTAGAAATCAGTGATGGATCAAGTTTTTGATGGCTGGATCATGTTTTATTTTTTTTGGTGAGATTGTTATTGAGATCAAGGAGGTTTATATTGTTCTTGAAATTTTTGATGGGGTTTTCCTGAAATCAATGATGCATGGAGTTTTTGATGGGTTGATCATGTTTCTAATTTTTTTTTATGATTGATGAGATCAAAGAGGTTTATATTCTTGTTGAGATTTTTGTTGTGGTTTCCCTTAAATCAGTGATGATCGAGTTTTTGATGGGTTGATCATATTCGGCTATGATCAATAGCAAGAGGATCACAATTGGCCCCGGTCCTAAGAAATTTTTTGTAGAATAATATATTCGGCTCAAGTAAATGAGTATGCACACTTGGTCCCGAGCATAATAGATGTCCAACACATTAAAAGTCAAGGTGAAAAAGAACAAAATACTCAGAGATCCTTGGAAATTTAAAGGCATTTGCCCAAGGGAAAAAGAACAGAGACATTTTATCCTGAGACATTTAATTTCCTGAAAAACAAATGTCCCATATAATTTAATTGGCCAACCAAAAGAACACACCCTGATAGATGAGCGTCATTGTAGACACCTATGATTTATTATCCCAATTGTCTAGTGTAATTACGCTTGTTAGGCGATGACGGCTAGGGTTTGGAGAGGAATAGAATGCTCTCTATTGAGGGACTCAAGCCCAATATATATCTACATGTATGACCATACAACCCGACCCGACTGTACATGTAACCCGACCCATCTCTATACATTAACACTCCCCCTCAAACTCACGGTGGATCATGAACCGAGAGTTTACTGATAAAGTGCCGGAAGCGAGCAATCGTAAGGGGCTTCGTCAGAAAATTAGCAGTCTGCTCCGATGATGGAATGAATGGCAAGGAGATGGTGTGGTCGAGAAACTCCTGGCGAACATAATGACAATCAACCTCAATATGTTTTGTTCGCTCATGGAAGACCGGGTTGCTAGCAATCTAAATAGCACTCCGGTTGTCACAGAAGAGAGGCGTGGGCCCGGATATCACAACTCCCAAGTCGAGCAGAAGGCGACGAAGCCATACAATCTCTGCGGTGGTGGAAGTCATAGCCCTGTATTCGGCTTTGGTGCTGGAGCGAGCAACAGACTCCTGTTTCTTGCTGCGCCACGAAATAAGTGAATCACCAAGAAACACATAGTATCCTGTAGTAGAGCAGCGAGTGGCTACATCTCCTGCCCAATCTGCATCGGAGTAGGCACACAGCACCAACGGAGAGGTGGAGGGAAACAGTAGTGAACGGGTGACGGTGCCTCGGAGGTAGCGGATAATCCAAAGGACAGCTGCATAGTGAACTGAACGTGGAGCCTGAACAAACTGACTGACAATGCCAACAGCATGGGCAATGTCTGGCCGGGTCATAGTGAGGTAGACGAGCATCCCAACCAGTCTCTGGTAGCGGGAGTCATCCTGGAGTGGCTTACCATCTGTAGCTAGAAGCTTCAAATTGAGTTCCATGAGTGTGTCAGCAGTACGAGAGTCGGTAAGAGCAGCATCAGCAAAGTTGTCTGAGATGTACTTTTGCTGGGAGACCAACAGACCACGAGCTGACCTGGCAATCTCGAGGCCCAAAAAGTAGCGAAGAGAGCCCAGATCTTTCATCTCAAACTGACTCTGGAGGTGACGCTGAAGGGATGCTATGGTGGCACTGTCATCCACGGTGATGATCATATCATTCACATAGAGAAGAAGAACTGCAATACCCTGACTGGAGGAGCGAGTGAACAGGGCATAGTCGGAGTGGCGCTCAACAAACCCGGCGGCCAGGAGTGCACTGCGGAATCGCTCAAACCAGGCACGAGGGGCCTGCTTGAGCCCATAGATGGCTCGGCGCAAACGACACACGTGCCCTAGAGGAACTGAAACGCCCGGAGGAGGAGCCATGTAGACTTTCTCGGAGAAGTCACCGTGGAGGAATGCATTGGTGACATCCATCTGATGGAGAGGCCACCCTTGAGCAGCTGCCACAGCTAAGAGGGTGCGCACAGTAGTCATCCGAGCAACCGGAGCAAACGTCTCCTCGTAATCAATCCCATACTCCTGGGAGAAGCCACGAGAAACGAGGCGGGCCTTGTGCCGCTCAATGGATCCGTCAGGACGAGTCTTGACCTTGAAGATCCACTTGTAGCTAACAGGCACCACGCATGAGGGACAAGGCACCAAATCCCATGTCTGGGTCCGCTGAAAAGCCTCAAGCTCTACTGACATGGCCTGCCGCCACTCTGGGTGTAAAGCTGCCTTACGGTACGACTGGGGCTCCCGGTGGGTGTGAAGTGCGGTAAGAAAAGCCTGATAAGCTGGAGAATAGGATGCAATGGCAGAGTAGCCAGAGGAGTCAGGAGAGTCAGAGGTAAAGGCAGAGTAGCCAAATCTGTCCGGAGAGTAGTCATATCTGTCAAGAGGGTGATGTTCGCGCGCTGGGTAGCACCGAACAGGAGGAGGATCCACAACCGGGGAAGAGGGGGCAACAGCATCAGGCGAGGGAGTACCAGTGTAAACCGACTCTGGAGAAGGAGCTGCAGACCGACGAACATAGACACGAGTAACAGGTGGTGGTGGAGGCGGCGAGGGAGACGGTGGTGGTGGTGGTGGTGGCGGGGAAGATGGAGATGGAGTAGGCGTGGGTGGGGCAATAGAAAACGGGGGTAGAACGGGGATGTGGAGAGGTGATGAAGGCGAGGAGGGTGACGCAGGAGGCAAGGAAAGATCCCGAGACTCATGGGAAAAGTACGGGACATCCTCAACAAAGGAAACGTGACGGGAGACACGGATCCGGTGAGCCAAGGGATCGTAACAACGATACCCCTTGTGCTCCCGACTGAGTCCCAAGTGAACACACCTAACAGACCTCGTAGAAAGTTTGGTGCACTCATGGGGAGAAAGAAGAACAAAACACGTGCAGCCAAACGTGCGAAGAAGAGAGTAGTCAGGTGGGCTGGAGTGGAGGCACTCATATGGGGTGACACCGGACAGAGCAGATGACGGAGTGATATTGATGAGGTGGACAGCCGTCATGACAGCTTCAGCCCAGTAAGAGTGAGGAACAGACGTAGAGAGAAGCAAGGCTCGTGCGGTCTCAAGGACATGACGATGCTTGCGTTCGGCAACGCCGTTCTGCTCATGGGTGTGGGGACAGGACTGCTGGTGAAGAGTGCCGTGAGATTGAAGAATCTCACGCATCTCAGAGGAGAGATACTCCTTGGCACAATCAGACCGAAAGGTCTTGATGCGCCGACAAAACTGAGTGTGTATCATAGTGGTGAATCTCCTAAAGATGTGAGGGACTTCAGACCGATGACGCATTAGATAAACCCAGGTACACCTAGAGTAGTCATCGATAAAACACACATAGTACATGTAACCCGAAATGGATGCAACAAGTGCAGGACCCCAAATGTCCGAATGTACTAAATCAAATAAAGCATCAGTTCGAGAAGCACTAGCAGAGAATGGAAGAGCTAGATGGTTTGCCAGTCTACAACCCGTACAAACAGAGAGAGGGGAGAAGAACGCTCGACTCAAAGTGCCTGAACGGAATACGCTTTTGAGTCGATCACTCGATATATGACCTAACCTTCTGTGCCACAGGTCGGCATCAGAGATAACAGACATGACAGACGCAACAGGAACGGAAGACACATGTAGATGGTCCAGCTGGTAAAATCCTCCTGCTCTACGGCCCAGCCCAACCCTCTGACCCGTCCGGGAATCCTGCACAACACAAACAGAAGGGGTGAAGGTGACAGTTAGGCCAGAGTCGCAAAGAGAACTGATAGAGATCAGATTAATGTTAAGACGGGGGGCATGATGGACATGGGGTAGGGTCAGGCGATCAGAAGGGTCAGAGGTAGTAGTGACGGACCCACATTGCGGAATAGGGACGAGAGTCCCATCCGCAGTGCGAACCTCTTGGTGGGTGGTAGTGAGAGAACAGTCAGTGAGGACAGTGGAGTCAAAGGTGAGGTGACAGGAGGCACCCGAGTCGAATATCCATGGAGCAGTAGTACCCGGAGTGGCAGAGAGACTGTGAGCTGTCGAAGAGCTGGTGGAGGCGAGGTACCAAAGTAGTAACTCCTCAAAGCGCTGGAGGCGGTCGGAGTAAGACCGAGACTGAGCAGAAGTACCCGGAGTGGCAGAGAGACTGTGATCTGTCGAAGAGCTGGTGGAGGCGAGGTATCGCAACAGTAACTCCTCAAAACGCTGGAAGCGGTCGGAGTAAGACCGAGACGAAGCAGGAGTGGTGGCACGCGGTGCTGGAGTAGGGAGATCAGCAGCAGCAACAGTCTCGCCATCATGGCGGAGGAGACCCGGACGACGTCCACAGTCGACTGATGTGGTGGAGGGACGTGGCCCAAGAATACCATCAAAACGAGGAGACGGAGGGACTTGACGATCAGCGACGGTGTGCAGGCAGTATGGGAGCCGAGAGATGCTGTAGGAAGCCATACCCCTGAAGTACGAGGGCGAGCCGGCACAACGAAGGTTTGAGGCAGTCCGTACAGAGGAGGCGGGTAGTTCAGGACAGAGGAGAAGGGGGGGCGGTGGGGCTTCAGGGGGTGCAGGAGGGGGTGGGGGTGCAGGGGAGGGTGGGGGGGGGGCGGCGGGGTGCAAAGGAGGAGTCGGGGAGGCCGGGCGGGCGGAAGGGTGGTGCGGGGGGGCCGGACGGCGGAGTGGAGGTGAGGGGAGGGGTCGGGGGGTCCTTGCGAGCAGAGGAGAGAGGCCAGGGGGGGCGGATGAGCTGAGGGAAGGGGTGGGAGGGCCGGTCGGGTGGAGGAAGGGGGGTCGGGGGGGGGGGGGGGGGGAGGAAGGGGGCCGGGGGGCTGTCGTGTGGAGGAGGGGGGGCCGGGGGGCTGTCGGGCGGAGGAGAGGGGCCGGGCGGGTGGAGGAGGGGGGCCGGGGGGGTGGGCGGGTGGAGGAGGGGGGTCAGGCAGGTGGAGGAGGGGGCCGGGGGGTTGTCGGGCGGCGGAAGGGGGGCCGGGCGGGTGGAGAAGGGGGGCCGGGCAGGGTGGGCAGGTGGAGGAGGGGGGTCGGGCGGGTGAGGAGGAGGGGCAGGGGGGGGGCTGATCGGGTGAAGGGAGGAGGGGGGCCAATTGAGTGAAGGGAGGCCGGAGTGGAGGTGCTGCTGGAGGGGGAAGACCGTCGTCGTCGTCGCCGCGCGGGAGAACCCTAGAGATCTGATACCATGTTAGGAGATGACGGCTAGGATTTTTAGAGGAATAGAATGCTCTCTATTGAGGGACTCAAGCCCAATATATATGTACATGTATGACCATACAACCCGACCCGACTGTACATGTAACCCGACCCATCTCTATACATTAACACCGCTTAAGACACCCATTGAAAATGCTGTCATTGTTCATGAAAACAAGATGATATTCTAACTTGAATCGTTCATATATGAGGTTGCTTTTGGGTATATATCTGACCATTAAAGGTAGTAGGTTTAGGGTTTTGTTGATATATAAATATTAATTTGATTCATTAAAATTTTTTTTTTGCCTCAACTGACAGATTGGTAGCAGGATTACGAGCAAGCGACTTGGTCAATTACTGGAATCTTGTTCTCCGTGTTCTTATATCTTGGTTGACAACCATCCATTCCGTCATGATCCTTCTCATATTGTCACATACAGAATTCAGAGTACTATAACTGAATTTGCTGATATTTTACTAATGTCTTGTTTCCCGAGGACGGCTATAAAATGGGGCAGTTTTCTGAAAGCACTGGATATGATGGTATGAATTATCTTAATGCAAGCATATTCAACCTCTTATTTATGAATACATTTATGTGGAGCTTTTCATCTGTTGACTTCATTGACTGTTAGTTCACGATGGGATCTAATATACAACCACTTTCGAAGTAATGTACGATAGATTTTCCTTCCTATTATTGGAACCATGACTGACAACATTTGAAATCTATTATAGCCTGGTAAGAGTGTGTTTTTGGAGTATTTACCTACCCTGTGAGTAGCGACTAGTATCAATCCCACTGATTAATAGAATTCCTCTGGGCTTGGCCATGCCCAAGAATAACTTGTCCTGACTTTACTGACTATTGATTGGTGACTCATTTCTTGATGTTGAACAATGCTATGATCTTTTTGAAAATTGAACTGGTGATGAAGTCCTAATGCTCTAGTTTTTCAATCTTAATATGACAATTTGAAAGTATACTATTAAACTGTTTCAATAGTGATGCTTAATCACATGTTGCTAAATTTACTAGCTATATTTTTCATTGTATGATTAGATGATGATGGATCATCCTCTAAGGTAGTTGTGTGTGTAGCTGGGTGGTACTTATATGCACAGATACTCAGTCAAAATCACCATTTATTTTTAACTTTGTAACTAAATTCACTTAGAGTTACAGAAAAAGATAATTGGCATGAAAAATGGCTAGAGATATAGTATTTAGGTTACAGAATTCAGAGTTCCATAACGAAGTTCATTCTTATTGCACAACCAGTGTGACAGAATGGTGACAATTATTTACTTTAAGCACATAATTCCTTTGGACAATGCAAACTGAGTTCGCATATTCACTATCTGAATAATATTTCACTGCTTTAGGTTGCACAGGAGATATCATTTCAAATCCACTCTGAAGGCTTGCTAAGTGAGCCATATGTTGCTCATGTTATTGGGGAAGTACTTAATGGTGATTCAGCCTTATTTGTTGGGAACAGCATGGTCATACGGGATGTAGACATGTACGGAAGCGGCTGGGTGAGATCTATCAGTGATATTGATATTTTGACTTCAAACTGGGATCTACAATTCCAGGGCATGCGAGTGGCTGGGAACAGGGGGGCGAGTGGGATTGATGGGCTGCTTAGCACTGCTATTGGTTTTGCTGTTGGATGCAAAAAACGAGTAAGTATCTCGATTCTCTGATTTAATTTTGTCCAGTCAAATGAAAAAAAGGAAATGGCTAGACTTGTTATGGGCATTTCGAAAGAAGTCACTCTTTTCTTACTTGGAGTTGGATGACATTCCTCCTTTAGCTGTCTTCTGGATTGCATATTCTTGATAAGCTTAAAACAATGAAGCCTTTACATGATATGCTACTTTTTTTTTGTACGCTTGAAGTGGTTAGTCCTTGGAACCTGGTCTTTTCTTGCGGACAAGATTTTATTTCTATATTTTTTGCATTTATCTATTCTTACTGCTTTGAATTTTGACATGCTACTGTGGGCATCGAAATTAGCCCACGGGTCGAACCCGACTTGCACACGTAAAACAGGCCCGCACTCAACGGCCCCCGGGTCGAACCCGACCCGCACACATAAATCGGGCCCGCACACAACGCCCCGCATGTGAAACCTGGCCCACACACAACGGCCCGCATGCGAAACCTGGCCCGCACATAACGGCCCGCACGCGAAACCTGACCCGCACACAATGGCCCGCATGCGAACTCGGCCTACACACAACGGCCCGCATGCGAACTCAATTCGCGCGCCTTGGTCCGACTCAAAGCAAACGGGTCCCACCGGACCCGCTACCCGAACCCAAAAAGGGGGGCCCACCGACCCCCCTCTCTTCTTGAAAACCGTGCCCCCTCCCCATGGGGAGGTGTGGCCGGCCATAAAGGAAGGAAAAGAAAAAAAAAAGAAAAAAAAAAAAAGAAAAAAAATCCTAGCCTCGATGCGGGGGGAGGTGGCGTGGACGTCTACGCAGCCGTAGATCCGCGACGATCCCTCGATCCGACGGACAAGATGACGTCGTGTCGCCATGCGATCCGGAAGGTGTAAAGATGACGACGTATCTTCAAAGATCAAGTCACATCTAGCCCGTAACCACCCCAACTAAAAAGGAGGGGATCGAGTTTGTTTCCCCAAATAAGGGAACAATATCTCGATGGTTATGGGTGGGAGATATTGGATAAAACAAAAAGATTTCAGCCATATCTCTCCCAACCTCCCCCCTTTGCCTATAAATAGAACGGGTGGGGGAAGGCATAAGAGGTCGGAAAAGCTGAAGACGAAAGGGCTCTGCAAGAGAAGCTCCAACGCTTGAAGACCGAAGGCTTCACGAGGCACGGCAAGCACGTCCTACGGGAATCCTTGGCCCTTCAAGTCCTCATCAACGTGAAGACCTTGCACTCGAAGATCAAAGCTTCGACTCCTCGCACGAAGAAGAAAGCTTGGAGAAGAAGACCCGGAGTCGTCGTCATCCCGACTTCTCCAACGATCTTCATCAACTCCGAAGAAGCCATAAGCAAAGGCCGGAGAAGAAGATCGAAGCCGACAACACCCGTCGTCTTCAACAAAGGCGTCGACTCCTCGCACGAAGAAGAAAGCTTGGAGAAGAAGGCCTGAAGCCGGTGCTACCCCTGCCATCTTCGTCAACAAAAGCCGACGCTACAATCGTCGCACGGAGATCGGTGCTACCCCCGCCGTCTTCATTAACAAAAGCCAACGCTACAACCGTTGCACGGAGATCGGTGCTACTCCCGCCGTCTTCATCAACAAAAGTCGACGCTACAACCGTCGCACGAAGATCGGTGCTACTCCCGCCGAAAAGCCAAGCCGACGTCACAACCGTCGAGGAAGCCGGAAGAATAAAGAAGTCTTGAAGAAGTAGCCATCGCCGTTTGAGAAGAAGATCGAGTCAAAGCTAAAGCCAAAGCCAACGTAAGAAGCCAAAGCAAACGCACTGGTAAAGCCCGCGCCAAAGCAACGCACGTGCCAAAGCCAAGCAACTACGACGGTCACGAGCAAAGCAACGCACGTTCTAGCCGATACGACGCGAAGTCCGGAAGAACTAAAGCATCGCAAGCCTCTACCCGCCTACGTTCAAGCGCAAGCGCCAAAGCAAAGCAAAAGCCAGAGCCACGCCAAAGCAACGCCGAAGCCAAAAGCCAAAGCCAAAGCCGACGCCAAAGCACGATCGACGCCGCGAACCGACGATCAAGGATGCCGAGGTCTAGCAAGGATCGAGGAAGACACGAAGACCGAGGAACGAAGCTCCCTAGCCGAGAAAGCGTGAAGCACGGACGGGACAAAATCAACGGCCGATATTCCTTAGCCTCTCAAGAAACCATCACCCTGTAAAGACCTCTGTCCTGGGCAACCCCTTCAGAGCTCTCGCACGAATACCACGTGGAGACGCGGATCAAAGGGACCCTCCAGAGGATCTCTCCCACAATCTCCTGATCAAATATTCGCCGCACCCGGACTGGCCACACCCGAGCCCCCGGGTCCCGGCATCTGTAATCTTTGTGTGCTCGCAATAAAGACGACCGGTATCTTTTTCCGCGCTCACAGCTACATAGACTAGTTAATGCCAAATGAAGAGTTGAAGAAAACTTGAGGATTCATTGTGCAGTGTAATTTAGATGTCGGCATAGTGTGAGAACTCAACTATGGCTTATGTATACTAAATAAAGTGAAAAAATAGTGTATATAAATATTCCTTTTTTTTTTTTCAAAAGGTAACATAGAACAAACTGTTTTAAGTAAAGTAATGCTAGCAAGTTAGTGATCTAATCTAACCTCCTTATATTAGTTACAAACTGCTAAACCTGATTTCGAGTACTATACAACTGCTTTCATTGTGCTAACCAATTTGCAGTACTGCAATCTAATCATTGTTTCTCTTGTCAATGAATCTTCTGCTCTTTATCTCTCATTTTCATACCAAGCTCTTGTGGATGTTCTATTGATGCAAACTCGGTTGCGATACATGGAAGATAGCAAACTTTAGAGCAAATTTTGATCTAAATTAACAATTAAAACTAAAATTCAGCAAGCACCTAATTACCCGTAATCAGATTTTCATATAGAATTAGCCTCCTTAATCATGCTAGCATGCATAAACGATAGCAAATTAAGAAACCAAGACAATAGGGTTAAATTAGATCTCAATAGGGTTTGCAAATTGTAATTTCAGCAACTAAGTACCCATACAAAGGACTAATAAAAAGTTCGGATGACGATCCAATGATGTACCAAGCAAGCCAAGCCAAAATTAGGGTTAGAGTTTATTATGGTTCTATGGCGGGATGCGATAAATGCCAACGATACCAAAGAACATACGATAATTATCAAAAAAGAGGAAAGATAATACCCGTGAGATTCAAGATCTCTATGCGGATAGCTTTTGTCGATGAAAATGAATGGCGGGAGGTAGAAGATGACGAGGAAGATCGAGAGAAGAAGCCGGAGGAACTCCACGGAGAAGACGACGGCGGACGAAGGACACACCTTGCATGATCTCTCGATCAAGTGACAAGCTTTTTAGGGTTTTTCAAAAAACTACTTCATCTAGCATTTCAATCCCCTTTTATAAAACCTCCCATAGCTTCATATGGAAACAAAAAGAAGACGCAAGAAAGGAGAGGGGGCCTTGGTTTCCGTGCATAGAAGGGAGAGAGGGAGGCCCACGGCATGTTTCGTGTGAAATAATACCCACGCGGGTACTTTTCACATGAAAGAATCCCGTCCCTTTCTTTTTGATGCTAAGGGCACCCCACACTTAAAATAAAATCCCTTTATTTAATTGGAAATCACTATGGGCACCCCTATTGCATCTAAAGGCTAGAATGGCTTGGTTAAAGGCTCAACTGGCTTGGCTTCGCACCGTCGGATGCGACATCCGACGCTTTCCGTCCTCCTGCATGGCACGATTATTATTCATCCACTTAAAATTATAAGTGGCCAAACATGCAATAAGAGGGTGCGACAAAAACCCCGCACCATAGGCCAAAAAGTCGTAGAGAACGAACCGAACATCTGATCTTTGTCCAGAGACGGGCGATGGAACCCAAAATAAAAACTACTACCAATTAGAACATAAAAATAAAATTAAGATAACATCTGTAGCTCGATGTGGTTACATCATCTATTCTTGAGCATGAGGTGGGGGTGTTAGAGATGGCATAGTAGCATATATTATATACACATATTACAACATAAATAGATCTTGCTTTTGTCCATTGATGAATTCTTTTACTTCTTCTGTAAGCCTCCATATGGATGCATGCATGGAGTCTTTCCAATCTTATTGTTTTATATATGAATAAATTCCCCGAACCTATATTCCGTCGAACATTATGTCCTTGATTTCTAGATTCAATTCTTTGAAAGAACATACCGAAATATTGCTGGGTGCAAACCTCTACAAGATGCATAGTTCCTCAAGAAGTTTACCTAAATAAATTGTTGTAAAAGTTAAATGGAAGGCTACTCCAAAGGATATAGCTGGAGAGGGGAGTAATCCACTTTTTTGTTTTTTTGAGCAATTCCTCTCCGAGGAGGAGAGGATGGGGTTAAGCCATACCCCAAGCTATTTTATTAAAATAGGCGAAAAAATTACACATGACATTGTAAATGGCTTATCTCCTTGGAATGTCTGGGGGAGAAACCGACTGACCAGCTTCTTGCTAAAACAATAATGTTGTTCCAAACTACCTCAATAGAAGATACTTTGCAGGAGAAGACTCTCGAATTGCGTTCTCTCCAAATGCCCAAACATAAACAGATGACTAGGAAGTCCCACGCTGGAAGCATCTTCCTCATCACTCTCTTTGTTCTCCACAGAGTCCAAAGCCATCGGATAGAACCCACTTTTGACTGTATGCTTGTTCCAATTGTTTTTTAGAAACTTGAGCTCCACTAAATGGATGCATTAGAATATAACTATTTCTTGTTGCTGTACATTGATGTATTTCTTAGTTCTTGTATACGCCGCTATATGGATGCATGTATGGAGTCTTTGTTATCGTATTGTTATATTTATGACTAACTTCCCCCAACCTATATTCCCTCGTATAGTTTTTTCCCAATTTTTAGATTCAATCCTTGGGAAGAACATCAAGGAAATAAATGGTCTTCCTTGGGTGCAAACCTCTAAAACCTGATTGCTTCGTCAAAGAGTTCACCTTGAAAAGTTTGTTGACAGATAGCCCACATTGGTGAGGGAGGCATCCATCACCCGTTTAATATATACCCTCTGTAGACCTCCCCTTGTGATCCAGGTTTTGGGGTGTGAGGGTATCTAACATGGTATCAGAGCTAGGGTTTCACCATCTCATGTTCCGGATGTTCCTTACCGATTGTGCCTTGCCATGCACGCTACATGTGGGAGGATCCTTGCCACCCATCCTCTGCGTGAGGGGGGAGTGTTGATGGGTAGTCCCACATCGATGAGGAGGCATCCATCACCCGCTTAATATATACCCTCTATAGACCTCTCCTTACGACTCGGGGGTTTTGGGGCATGAGGGTATCTAACAAAGTTAAATGGATGGCTACTCCAAGGCATATATCTAGGAGGGGAGTAGTCCACTTTGATCACTAATCACTTGTGAGTAGGCCGATTACCGACTATATGCTTGTTCAGGTGGTTATTGAGAAATTTGTGCTCTACCAAATGGATGTATAAACAACTTTTCTCAATGATGAGTTTGTGGACATCTATTATTGGTAAACATGGGGACATGATCCATGTATAAGAGGACAAGATCTATAAATTTGTAAAGTCTCTATATAGTCTAAAGTAACTTATGTCAGGGGTAAGTGATTTTATGAGCATATCAATGTGTTTGATTTACTATAAGCCTGAAATTTGGGTATGCAAATCTAATGATGGTAAGTTAATCCTATATTTGGGAATGTTCATTTAACCTGAATAATAATTTGTGAATGCAATTATAATATTGCCTTCTACCCTCTTTGCTCAGACCGGTGTAGTAAAGGCGTCGCCTAGGCTTATTTGGCTTGTCTTTGCGAAGTGTGTGTGTGTGTGTGTGTGTGTGTTTCAATGCCATATACGGTAGATGTTGCATTGAATCACTTTTTGTTTGTTTTCTTATATGGTGGTGCGCTGCTGGGCATTTAGCAGTCACGGACACTGCCTCTTAAACGTACTCTTCAAATAAAATGTTAAAATAGACGGTCTATATTTGAGGAGCACATTTGATGGGTTAGAGGTTTTGGGATTTTCTGATTTTTTGTAAGGATGATCCCATTGCTATAGATAGCACACTCAGAAAAAAAAATTAGCAAATTCTAAAACCTCTAGCCCCATCAATTGACGGGTTGTCAACGGATCCCAACCTATATATATATATATATATATATATATATATATATATATATATATATATATATATATATATATATACTCTTACTCATGAGTTCTTACAAGTGAACTCTTACTAATGATCCGGATCGTCCGTTCCGAAACGGATGGATCCGATTAAACCTTTCCCCCTTTCTCCCTCTCTCTCTCTCTCTCACAACTGCAGCACCCCCGACCCCCATCCCCACCGACCCCGACCCCTTCCCCTTCCCCTCCGGCTCCGGCAGCCCCCCGACCCCCCCTTCGGCAGCCCAAACCTTTCCGGCAGCCCGATCGCAGCCCGACACCGACGGGGGGGTCTGATTTCAGCGCCGACAGGGGGTCGGGGTGCTGCGCTGGCGACGGATCGGGGTCGGGGTGCTGCGCCGGCAGCGGATCGGGGTCGGGGTAGTGCTGCGCCGGCGGGGGATCGGGGTCGGGGTCGGGGTGCTGCGCCGGACGGTAAGGGGCCGAAGCTCGATGGGGTCGGGGCCGGAGCTCGACGGACAGGAGGGGGCCGGAGCTCGACGGACGGGAGGGGGCCGGAGCTCGACGGACGGGAGGGAGCCGGCGGGGGGGTCAGGGCCGGAGCTCGACGGACGGGAGGGAGCCGGAGGGGAAGGGCTGGGTCGGAAGGGGCCGCCGGAGCCGTAGGGGGAGGGGGGTCGGGCTGGGTTTTGCTTGGGAGAGAGAGAGAGTTGATCCCAGCCATCCATCAGATCCGATCTGATGGCTGGGATCATTAGTAAGCAATACTTGTAACCGGTCACTTGTAAGAGTATCCCTCCCCATATATATATATATATATATATATATATATATATATATGAGTTTGTTTTATGAAGTTTGAGTTTTCTTTTTGTAAAAGTTATTCGATCATAATTTTCCGACATACAAGACTTTAAGCATGAAAAATATATAAAATAATTTTTTTAAAGTACTCAAGTAGGTGACAAAAATATTCAAACAAATATTAAAATATATTATATTAATGCAAGCAAGTTTACTTTCTTGACACAATATAAAACACCACAAAATTACCATAACCTGGTTACTAAGTGCATAGGGATTTGTGTAGAAAAGGGGCATACAAAAAACGTTCTTTATTTTTTAATTTGTGTCTGAAAGGGTCATACGAAAAGCCCTTCGATAATCAAATTTTTGTTTACTAAAAGCTTTGGGATTTATAATTTACTAAAAAAAAGTCATACTTTTAGTAGATATATATTTTTATTATAAAACAACCTCATACAAGTGTCAAACTATTATTTGTGTATGGTTGCCCAGACGCCCTTCTAGTGCCTTACACTTGGTGGCGGCCTAGGCATTGGACCTCTAAAATGTGTAGGTGACAGTTGTGTTCAATGGTCTAGACTCTTTCCTAGTCTAGGGGAACACTAGATGGTCGCTCTCCGGTTGCATGAACTTAACATAACTAATACGGTAGGTCTCCCTACCTCCAAGTGGCAATCTTGTGGGTTGATGTCGAGTTGACAATCAGTCAAAAGGTTCTTTTCAAGTTTCCATTTAGTCGATCACATCATGTGGATGATGATGATGATGATGATTAATCTTTTGCCTTTACTTTTGCAAATTCCATATTCTTAGGATAGTTTATAATACTAGGGAATTTTCCATCCTAGGATTCAAAAGTGGTTTAGCTTATCGAAATTAGTTATTTAACAATAGTGGCTGCTTTTGGAAATTATTGAAATTTTCCTTAGTTGTAACTATACTTGTTGGGTATCTTAAACATAGGCTTTTGATCGCACCCCACCATAGATCCATAGTTTTTATAATCAACCCTAATCCTTATTGTGGCTTGGCTTGCTTGGTACATCGTTGGATCTCCATCCAAACCTTTTATTAGTCCTTTGCATGAGTACTACTTTGCTGAAATTATTATTTGAAACATCTTTCGAGATCTAATCTAATCCTATTGTCTTGTTTTCTTTATTTGTCAACGTTTATGCATGCTAACTTGATTAGGGAGGCTATTTCCTTATAAAATCTGATCGTGGATGATTAGTGCTTGCTGAATTTTACTTTTAGTTGCTACTATAAATCATAACTTGTTTTAAAATTGACTAAGCTTCCGCGTATTGCAACCGGGTTTGCATCAATAGTGACAGTCATGGGATATGTGATTTGTCAGGTACTTTGTTTGATTGGTGATATATCTTTCCTTCATGATACAAATGGGCTGGCACTTCTTAATCAGAGGTATGATACCTTCTATTCAATGGAGAGATTAAAATCTATTTGTAGTCATTTTACTGATTATTTCCAACAAATTATCATATACTACTACCTTGATTGAATGAAAAGTGAAAGTCTTACGTAGGTTTGGAGTTTTAAGTACTGACTGCGCTTGGTTTTATAATCTACAACTACAAGAGACTATCATGATCTTTAGCAGCTATTAAGATCTAGATGATCCAACACTGTGTCGGCTCGCAAACTGGATGATGTATCTCATGGAACATGATATGTGATGCAGGAGCATTTGTAAGGCACTTAAAAGTGCTAAATTTTGTATCTGATTAGTAAATTGGATGTTCAATTTGGTGTCATTAATACGTTAAATTGTGCATTCATAATAATTCCATAGATTCGAGGTGTTTTTATATTTTTCATGATTATTTCCAACAAGTTAGGACTTGTTTGTTTTGGGTACAATTTGTGTGTGTTTGGGTTTTTTGTTTAATTGGATAAGTATGGAAACGAGTGTGTAAACATTAAAGGGACCATATTAGAATTTGACTAAGTATAAGTCACTAATAATATAAAATATTATGAAGGAAATATGAAGGCGGTCAAAGAGAATCACCTGGGAGAGGATTTGTCCCTCACCCATGGGTGAGGACACAATTTCCCCTATCAGGGCTAATCCCGTGCGCTCTCTCTTTTTCCCTCGATCCCATCCTATTTTATGCATTTTATCTTCCACATGCTGAAAGAGACCCATACATGGCCAATGTTCCAATAAATAAATAAAGAGACCCATTATGCATTTTTTGAAACATTTTTCTTCATTTTTTCTGCATAAAACAATAGCAAATTTCCATATAAAACCTACATAAATGAAGCTCAATTCAATTAAATATTCTATTTTGGTTAAACTTATGGTCCCCATTTTAGGTTTTGAGTGCTAGTTTTGAATCTTTTGATAGTATTGGTCATAGGTAGGTTTATTTAAAAAGTGGGCCTCCACACCTATTAGTTCTTTTTATACATAAAAATATATTTTATCTATTACTGATTTTAGTAAAACAGATTTGTAAAACCTTCTCTCTCTCTCTAAGTTTCTCTTTTCTCTATTGATGATGGTGCATCATCGATTTACCATTGTTGAATCTTTTCTTCCTTCGTTAATTGGTATCATTGATAGTCCTCTTCTTGTTTTATGAAGAAGATGATCATGAATCTATGACATGAAAAAGCAGCCGGATCAGACTGAGCAGCTCGCACAACATGTTTTAAGTTGTTGGTCTCTAACTATAGCTAGATATCTCTGACGAAACCGAAATCTTAAGTATGGAATAGCAAGTGGACTGTTAGAAACCCTCGCACCTCACAAAACCGGCTTGTAAGGGGAGGTCCACAGGGGGTATATTAAGCGGGTGATGGGTGCCTCCCTTACCGATGTGGGACTATCCGTTAACACTTCCCCTCACGCGGAGCACGCGTGGCAAGGATCCTCCCATGCGGAGCACGCATGGCAAGGCACGATCGGTGGGGAGCACCCGGAGCAGGAGCAGGAGACAGGCTAGCTCTGATACCATGTTAGGAGATGACGGCTAGGGTTTGGAAAGGAATAGAATGCATTCCATTGAGGGACTCAAGCCCAATATATGTACATGTATCACTATACAATCCGACCCGACTGTACAGTAAACCCGACCCATCTATATATACATTAACACTCCCCCTCAAACTCACGGTGGATCATGAACCGAGAGTTTGCCTAGAAAATGCCGGAAGCGAGCAATCGTCAGAGGCTTCGTCAGAAAATCAGCAGTCTGCTCCGTTGAGGAAATGAAAGGCAGGGAGATGGTGTGGTCGAGAAACGCCTGGCGAACATAATGACAATCAACTTCAATATGTTTTGTTCGCTCATGGAAGACCGGGTTGCTAGCAATCTGAATAGCACTCCGGTTGTCACAGAAGAGAGGGGTGGGCCCGGATATCACCACTCCCAAGTCGAGCAGAAGGCGGCGAAGCCAGACAATCTCGGCGGTGGTGGAAGCCATAGCCCTGTATTCGGCTTCGGTGCTGGAGCGAGCAACAGACTCCTGCTTCTTGCTGCGCCACGAAATCAGTGAATCACCCAGAAACACACAGTATCCTGTAGTAGAGCGACGAGTGGCTGCATCTCCTGCCCAATCTGCATCGGAGTAGGCACGCAGCACCAACGGAGAGGTGGAGGGAAACAGGAGTGAACGGGTGATGGTGCCCCGGAGGTAGCGTAGAATCCGAAGAACAGCTGCATAGTGTACTGACCGTGGAGCCTGAACAAACTGACTGACAATGCCAACAGCATGGGCAATGTCTGGCCGGGTCATGGTGAGATAGACGAGCATCCCAACCAGCCTCTGGTAGCGGGAAACATCCTGGAGCGGCTCACCATCTGTAGCGAGAAGCTTCAAATTGAGCTCCATCGGTGTATCAGCAGTGCGTGTGTCAGTAAGGGCAGCATCAGCAAGGATGCCGGAGATGTACTTCTGCTGGGAGACCAACAGACCACGAGCTGACCGGGCAATCTCAAGGCCCAAAAAGTAGCGAAGAGAGCCCAGATCTTTCATCTCAAACTGACTCTGGAGGTGCCGCTGGAGAGAGGCGATGGTGGCACTGTCATCCCCAGTGATGATCATATCATCCACATAGAGGAGAAGAACTGCAATGCCCTGACTGGAGGAGCGAGTGAACAAGGCATAGTCGGAGTGACGCTCAACAAACCCGGCGGCCAGAACTGCACTGCGGAATCGCTCAAACCAGGCACGAGAGGCCTGCTTGAGCCCATAAATGGCTCGGCGCAACCGACACACGTGCCCTGGAGGAACTGAAGTGCCCGGAGGAGGAGCCATGTAGACTTCCTCGGAGAGATCACCGTGGAGAAACGCATTGGTGACATCCATCTGATGGAGTGGCCACCCTCGAGCAGCTGCCACAGCTAAGAGGGTGCGCACAGTAGTCATCCGAGCAACTGGAGCAAACGTCTCCTCGTAGTCAATCCCATACTCCTGGGAGAAGCCACGAGCAACGAGGCGAGCCTTGTGCCGCTCAATGGATCCGTCAGGTCGAGTCTTGACCTTGAATATCCACTTGCAGCTAACAGGCACCACACCTGAGGGACAAGGCACCAAATCCCATGTCTGGGTCCGCTGAAAAGCCTCAAGCTCAACTGACATGGCCTGCCGCCACTCTGGGTGTAAAGCTGCCTCACGGTACGACTGGGGCTCCCGGTGGGTGTGGATAGCAGTAAGAAAAGCCTGAAAAGATGACGAATAGGAGGCACTGGCAGAGTAGCCAGAGGAGTCAGAAGAGTCAGAGGGAAAGGCAGAGTAACCAAACCTGTCAGGAGAGTAGTCATATCTGTCAGGAGGGTGATGTTCGCGCGCTGGGTAGCGCCGAACAGGAGCAGGATCCACGACCGGGGAGGAGGGGGCAGCAACATCAGGCGAGGGAGTACCAGTGAGAACCGACTCTGGAGGAGGAGCTGCAGACCGACGAACATAGACACGAGTAACAGGTGGTGGTGGAGGTGTCGAGGAAGACGAAGGAGATGGTGGCGGTGGTGATGGTGGAGAGGGAGGTGGCGGGGGAGGTGGTGGAGACGAGGAATGTGGAGGTGGAGGTGGTGGAGGAGACTCAACTGGAAAGGTAGGTGTAGGAGCAGGATACGGAGGTAGGAAGGGGATGTGGAGAGGGGGGTGACGACGTAGAAGATGACGTAAGTGGTGAGGAAAGATCCCTGCACTCAGTGGAAAAGTACGGGACATCCTCTACAAAGGAGACGTGGCGAGAGACACGGATCCGGCGAGCCAAGGGATCGTAGCACCGATAGCCCTTGTGCTCCCGACTGAGTCCTAAGTGAACACACCTAACAGACCTAGCAGAGAGTTTGGTGCGCTCATGGGGAGGGAGGAGGACGAAACACGTGCACCCAAAGGTACGAAGAAGAGAGTAGTCAGGAGATGTGGAGTAAAGCTGCTCGTACGGGGAAACACCAGAGAGGGATGAGGACGGAGTGATGTTGATAAGGTGAACAGCGGTCAAGACAGCTTCAGCCCAGTAGGAATGTGGAACAGAAGCAGACAGAAGGAGAGCTCGTGCTGTCTCGAGGACATGACGATGTTTGCGCTCGGCGACTCCGTTTTGTTCATGGGTGTGAGGACACGACTGTTGGTGAAGAGTGCCGTGAGTCTGAAGGATCTCACGCATCTCAGAGGAGAGATACTCCTGGGCACAATCAGACCGAAAAGTCTTAATGCGCCGACCAAACTGGGTGTGAAGCATAGTAGTGAAGGTCCTGTAAATATGAGGAATCTCGGAGCGGCGACGCATGAGATAGACCCAGGTGCATCGGGAGTAATCATCTATGAAGCTCACATAATACAAAAAACCAGTAAAAGAGGCAACTGGAGCAGGACCCCATACGTCAGAGTGCACGAGATCAAAAGGGGCGCTGGAACGGGAAACACTAGTAGAAAAAGGAAGAGCAAGGTGCTTTGCTAATCGACACCCAGTACAGACAGAGAGAGGGGAGAAGGACACCCGACCCAAAGCACCAGAGCGAAAAACGCTTTGGAGTCGATCACTGGATATGTGACCTAACCTTCTGTGCCACAAATCGGCATCAGAGGTAACAGACAGAGCCGACGGAGTGGAAGTGGGAACCTGAAGATGATCCAACTGATATAGTCCCCCTGCTCGACGACCCAGCCCAACTCGCTGACCCGTCCGCGGATCCTGCACAGAACAAGAAGAAGAAGTAAATGTAACGATCATGCCCGAGTCACAAAGAGAACTAACAGATATTAAGTTAATGTTTAAGCGGGGAGCAAGGTGAACACGAGGTAAGGTTAGGCGACCAGTGGGATCGGAGGCAGGGGTGATGGATCCACACTGCGAAATAGGTAGACGAGTCCCGTCAGCAGTGTGGATTCCCATGTGGGTAGGAGCAGGGCTACAGTCCGTGAGGACAGAAGGATCGGAGGTAAGGTGGCAGGAGGCACCCGAGTCGAAGATCCATGGAGCAGTAGTACCCGGAGTGGCAGAGAGACTGTGTGCTGTCGAAGAGCTGGCGGAGGCGAGGTATCGAAATAGTAGCTCCTCAAAGCGCTGGAGTCGGTCGGAGTAAGACCGAGACTGAGCAGAAGTACCCGGAGTGGCAGAGGGACTGTAGCTGGTGGAGGCGAGGTACCGCAACAGTAACTCCTCAAAGCGCTGGAGGCGGTCGGAGTAAGACCGAGACGGAGCAGGAGTGGAGACAGGCGGTGCTGGAGTAGGGAGATCAGCAGCAGCAGTCTCGCCATCGTGGCGGAGGAGACCCTGACGACGTCCACAGGCGACTGACGTGGTGGAGGGACGTGGCCCGAGAATACCATCAAAACGAGGAGACGGAGGGACCCGACGATCAGCGACGGTGTGCAGGCAGTATGGGAGCCGAGAGATGCTGGAGGAAGCCATATCCCTGAAGTACGGGGGCGAACCGGCACAAGGAAGATCTGAGGCAGTCCGTACAGAGGAGACGGGCAGTTCGGTACAGAGGAGAAGGGAGGGCGGTGGGGCTTCAGGGGGTGCAGGAGGGGGCGGAGTGCAGGGGAGGGTGGAGGGGGGGGGGGGGCGGTCGGGTGGATGAGGGGGGTCGGGGGGTTGGTCTGGTGGAGAAAGGGGGTTCGGGGGGTGGAGGAGGGGGGCCGGGGGCTGGTGGGCGGCGGAAGGAGGATCGGGGGGTGGAGGAGGGGGGGCCGGGGGGGCTGTCGGGCGGCGGAAGGGGGGCCGGGGGGTGTCGGGCGGCGAAAAAAGGGGGGGCCGGGCGGCTGTAGGGTGTCGGGAGGGGATCGGGGGGGCTGTAGGGTGGCGGGGGGGCTGTAGGGGGGTCGGGGGGGGCGGGGGGGGGGGGGGGGGGGGGGGGGCGGGCGGGTGAGGAGGAGGGGCGGGAGGGCGGTGGGGCTGCCGGCGGGTGAGGAGGAAGGGCGGGGGATGGCCGACGGGTGAGGAGGATGGGCGGGGGGCTGCCGGCGGGTGAGGAGGAGGGGCGGGAGGCTGCCGGCGGGTGAGGAGGAGGGGCGGGGGGGGCCGGGCGGGTGAGGAGGAGGGGCGGGAGGGCGGTGGGGCTGCCGGCGGGTGAGGAGGAAGGGCGGGGGATGGCCGACGGGTGAGGAGGATGGGCGGGGGACTGCCGGCGGGTGAGGAGGAGGGGCGGGAGGCTGCCGGCGGGTGAGGAGGAGGGGCGGGGGGCTGCCGGCGGGTAAGGAGGAGGGGCGGGGGGGCTGCCGAGCGGATGAGGGGACACCGGAGGGGAGGAGCTCGCCGGAAGGGGAGACCGTCGTCGTCCCCGTCGCACAGGAGAACCCTAGAGCAAGTGGACAAAGAATCACATTCGTCATCCTTTGCCAAAGCAACTCTCAAAGTCATTGAAAGTGAATTCCGAAGAAGACTGAGGATCCATCTGTAGACACACAAATTGTGTCTAACCCGGACCTGACTCGCATACGCCAATACGGAGGCAAACCCGACATGCACTCGAACCCGAACCCGACTTGCATGCACCAATGCGGAGGTAAACCCGACTCGGATGCAAACCCGACACGCAAACCGGACCCGACCCGCACCAAACAAGGGGTCGGGTGGGCCCATCCCCAAGAGGGGCCCACCCGGCCCCCCTATGGAAATCCAAACCCCTTTAGGGGGGTGGCCGGCCATGCAAGAAAAGAAAAGAAGAAAAAGAAAGAAAGAAAAGAAAGGAAAGAAAAGAAAAGAAAAGAAAAGACCAAAAAAGGAAACAAGTACCGCCATGCGCTGGGGGATGTTGCGTATGACGTCTACGTAAGTGTGGATCTGCGCCGATCCCTCGATCCGACGGACAAGAAACGAAGCCGGGTCGCCATCGACTTTATGTGCAAGAATCAAATAATTTCAAAGAAGATTGAGTCATAACTACTCCGCCAGAAAAGGAAGGCAAGTAAAGGTTTATTCCTCTCTTCAATGGAAGAATAAATCTTGGGGTAATTATGGGAGAGATATTAAAGGGATTCAAATAAACTTCCCATATCTCTCCCCTCCCCCCTTCACCTATAAATAGAGGGGGAGGGGGAAGGCTCAGAAGGTCGGATAGTAAGAAGCGAAGAGACTCTGCAAAGGAGGAGACGCGCCCTTCATCGACCCAAGGCTTCACGAGGCACGGGCAAGCCTATCCCTTCGGGACCGACTTAGTCCATTGAAAGCCCTCATCAAAGTAAAGACCCTTGCACAAGAAGATCATCCCTTCGGCTCCGTGCACGAAGAAGAAAGCTCAGAGAAGAAGAAACCTTCAAGTCCGAAGAAGCCAGAAGCAAAGGCCGGAGAAGAAGATCGGAGCAGCGTCACCTCGTCGTCTCCAACAACCCTTCAACTCCGAAGACGCCAGAAGCAAAGGCCGGAGAAGAAGATAGGAGCGGCATCACCCCGTCGTCTCCAACAAACCTTCGACTCCGATCAAGCCCAAAAGCCCGGAGAAGAAGATTGAAGTGGCATCACCCCGTCATCTTCAACAAGCATCCGCTCCATTCACGAAGAAGAAAGCTTGGAGAAGGATACCTGAAGCGTCGCTACATCCGCCGTCTTCAACAAAACCTTCAACCCCGATTAGGTCAAATACGCCCGGAGAAGAAGCCGACGCCACAACCGTCGCCAGGTCGAAGGGGTCGAAAAAGTCGCAAACTGAAGACAAAGCGAGGAAGCTCCGCAGAAGAGGAAACGCGCTCTTCATCGACCCAAGGCTTCACGAGGCACGGGCAAGCCTATCCCTTCGGGACCGGCTTAGTCCATTGAAAGCCCTCATCAACGTGAAGACCCTTGCACAAGAAGATCAAGCCTTCGACTCCGTGCACGAAGAAGAAAGCTCGGAGAAGAAGAACCCTTCGACTTCGAAGACGCCAGAAGCAAAGGCCGGAGAAGAAGATCGGAGTGGCACCACTCTGTCATCTCCAACAAGCCTTCGACTCCGATCAAGCCCAAAAGCCCGGAGAAGAAGACCGAAGCGTCATCACCCGTCGCCTTCGACAAACGCCCACTCCATCCACAAAGAAGAAAGTTTGGAGAGGAATACCCGAAGTGTCGTTACACCCGTCGTTTTCAAAACAAAGCCGACGCTACAACCGTCGCACGGAGATCGGTGCCACCCTCGCCGTCTTCAAAGGTACCCTTCGACTCTGATCACGCCAAAGAAGCCCGGAGAAGAAGAAAAGTCAAGTCGACACCTAAACCATCGAGGAAGCCAGAAGCCTTGAAGAAGTAGCCACCGCCGTTCGAGAAGGAGATCAAATCAATGCCGAAGCAAAGGCCCTCGCAAGAAGCCAAAGCAAAAGCCCCGGTAAAGCCCGCGCCAAAGCAACGCAAGTGCCAAAGCCAAACGACTAAGCCGGTCACGAGCAAAAGCACCGCACGTTCTAGCCGATATGACGCGAAGTCCGGATGAACGAAAGCATCGCAAGTCTCCCCCGTCTACGTCCAAACACAAGCGCCAAAGCAAAGTAAAAGCCAGAGCCACGCCAAAGCCAAGCCAAAGCCGAAAGCCAAAAGCACGATCGACGCCGCGAACCAACGATCAAGGACACCGAGGTCAAGCAAGGAGCGAGGAAGACACGAAGACCGAGGAACGAAGCCAAAAAACCCCCTAACCGAGAAAGTGCGAAGCACGGAAGGGACAAAAACAACGGCGGATACTCCCTGGCCTCCCAAAAACCCTCACCCTGTAAAGACCTCTGTCCTGGGCAACCCCTTCAGAGCTCTCGCACGAATGCCACGTGGAGACGCGGATCAAAGGGACCCTGCAAAGGATCTCTTCCACAATCTCCTGATCTATATTCCCCGCACCCGGGCTCGTTACACCCGAGCCCCCGGGTCCCGGCACTCTGTAATCTTCGTGTGTTCGCAATAAAGACGATCCGGATCTTTTTCTGCGCATACAGATTTCTGGCATGCCCGGTGGGACCTCCTCTCCTTTCATCCGTACGGCTGAAGAAGTTGCTTCAAGTTCGCAATGGCCGGGACAAGCAACGATGCGTTCGCTCCAGGCCTTTCACCCATCACCAAGTCTCCTCTACTCCGACACGATTGTCCAGTAAACCCGGAGGGTGATGCTTCCCCGATGGTACGCGTCTACACTCGGCGTACTCGAACCCTTGCGGATGTCTTCATGCCAGAAACTGCTGCCGAAGATGCTCGCCAAAGCGCTAACGAGGCCTTGGTACATGAAGAAACGAGCCTTGATCCTGGTGTCCATGTCCAAAAGTTTGGGGAGGACCAGCCCCAACCCCGAGCCCGTTCGGATTCTCCAGCGGACGTTGCACCTCCTCTGTAGGGGGCAAATATCCGTCATCAACCAGAAGCAAGTCGGTGCAACTACGTCTCCGATGATGATGGCGAGGATGCAAGCATGCAACATCGAGACGTCCTCCGTCACCATCCTCCGTCCGCTCTTCAGCTCCAAGTCTTGCAAATGGGTGAGCAAATGGCACAAATCTCTCGGCTAATGGAGGAGAAGGATCGTCACATCAACACTCTGCTTCAAAAGCTAAGCGCAAAAGATGCTGCAACTAACGATCAACCCATTGCTTCTCCGGTAGCCGCTCCGGCTCCTTCCTCAACTCCCGCTCCTGCAGAGGTTATTCCGACAATTCAAGCGGTTACTCCAGCACTCTCATCGGTTTCCATCCCGGTGGAAGTCGTCTCGCCAGCACCTGTCTCGGTGGCCACACAACCTCTGACAACAGCAACAATGAATGCCCAGCAAATACAAGCATTGGTAGCTGACATGATGCGCTCCCACGGTAGTGGTCTTTCTCCAATCACAGCGGCATACTCGAAGCCTTACACAGCGAGGATCCAGCAACTGCGCTTCCCCATCGGGTTCCAGCCACCAAAGTTCCAGCACTTCGACGGGAAGGGAAATCCACGGCAACACGTTGCTCACTTGATCGAAACCTGCAACAATGCCGGCACATACAGCGACGAGATGGTGAAGCAGTTCGTTCGCACCCTCAAGGGTAACGCGTTCGACTGGTATGTAGATCTTCCTCCAGGATCTATCAACAGCTGGGATCAGATGGAGAGGGAGTTCCTCAATCGCTTCTACAGTACCAGACGCACCGTCAGCATGACCGAGCTTACTGCCATCAAGCAAAGGAAGGACGAGCCGGTAATCGACTACATCGACCGATGGAGGAAACTCGCGCTGAATTCACGAGACCGCTTGTCTGAAGACTCGGCCATCGAGATGTGCACCCAAGGCATGCACTGGGGCCTGCTCTACATCCTCAAAGGGATCAAGCCTTGGTCCTTCGAAGAACTCGCAACTCGGGCTCATGACATGGAATTCAGCCTAGCAAACTAGGGGATTCGAAGAACAAGGACTTCCTGAAGGTGGAGAAGGACAAACCGACGGCATCGAAACCGAAACAAGTCAACGTCGCCGACGTCGCTTCAACCTCCAAGCCGCTCAAGATCGGTGGCAAACTGGACCAGAGAAAGGAAGCCGCCATACCGCCCCCTCCGCCGCAAAGGCAAAGGATGACTCTCGAGGAGCTCGAAGCAAAGGAGTACCCCTTCTCGTATTCAGAAGTCTCCTCCATGTTTGATCAGTTGCTGCAGGAGAAGATGATAGAGCTCCCTCCTTCGAAGAGGCCTGAGCAGATGCATCGTGTCGACGACCCCCTCTTCTGCAAATACCACCGAGTGGTAAGTTATCCCATCGAAAGATGCTTCGTATTCAAGGAAAGAATCATGGCGCTAGCAAAGCAAGAGAAGATAGAGATCGACTTCGAGGAGGTCGCTACGGCCAACGTTACGTCCATCGCCTTCGGTTCCTTCTCGCCGGTACTCTTTGTTGCACGACAAAGAACGCCCAAATTGCGCGTCAACCGTTAAAAACCAACCGCGAAGTCAATTTCCCAGCTGAAGGTCTCGAAGCGATAACAACGTGCTCCTGCACTCGTTGAGGAAGAAACGCCGCTGCCCCGGGGGCAACCATCGCTCATGCCAGCACCTCTCCCAAGCAATGCTACATCCCAACAAGCGCTCCAAAAGAGATATGAGCAAGGTGATCCAGAAGTTGGTCTGCTGGGCCAGCCTTCGGGAAAGTTCGACTATCACGTCCTTTACTCAAAGCCTCTATCCGTTTCAATTGAAGAAATCAAGCCCACCGGCTGGGGATCGGAAGACGAGCCAGTAGAGCCTCCGGAAGAACAAGTCTCTCCAACTGATAAGGGACTAGCTGCTGCTGCCGATCATCATCTTAGCAGGGGAGAATCCACCGACGAAGAGGCATGGGTCATGCTACCCCGACGATGAAGGCCACGGCAAGCAAGGCAACATAAGCAAGACCGGATGGTAAGGAGATTTCCCGAGCGAAGGACTTACAAGAAGAAAAGCAAGACTCCAGAAAGAAAGACGTTCAAAGTGCCGCCGACAAACCTGGACGATATCCTCCAGCAAAACCTTGCAGAACCAACAACGTTGCAAGAGTTCTTCCCCGATCACTTCCTCCAAGTCGATCAGCACATCAGGGTCTCGTGTTGCATGGTTGAAGTTCGTAAAATGTCGGAAGGAAAAGGTGAGGTCGAGACTTCTGAAGAAGGCGACTCCACTGACGAGGGAGACGACTCCGACAAAGGGGGCACTGCCTCTTATGACGAAGCAATCCTGCACTTGCCGCTCGTAGAAGCTTTGCATCTTTCGAAGAAGGCTCACCTGGCAATGGCTGCAGCCTTGGCAGACCCGGACAACTACAAGAGGAAAAGGAAGGACGGCGAGAAGGGCAAAACTGTGGCCTCGTGCGATGCGGTGATAACCTTCTCGGACGAAGACTTGCAACTCGGAACACGATTGCACAACCGGTCTGTCTACGTTTCAGGATACATCAAAGAGAAGCCGGTGAATCGAATCCTGCTAGACTGTGGCTCCGTCGTCAACATCATGCCTATCCAGACGATACGGCAACTCGGCATCACCATGACCAACTCGCGCACAGCCAGCTGGTCATTCAAGGGTTCAACCAGGGTGGACAGTCCACTATCGGAATCATCCGCCTGAAGCTCTCAATCGGCCCGCTCAACACAATGGTCCTCTTCCACATCATTGATTGCCAGACGTCGAATCGCCTCCTGTTGGGAAGACCATGGCTATATGAGAATGACGTTGTAGTGTCCACTTGGCATTAGTGCCTTAAATACTACGAAGAAGGCATGGAGAAGTGTATCGTCGCTGATGATAAGCCGTTCAATGAAGCCGAGGCACATCTAGCCGACGCCAAGTTCTATCAAGCGAAAGACCTAGTCGCGGAAGTCCTTCCAGCTAAAGCCCCGCAAGCCCAGAAGGCTGAAGAAGTAAAGCAGGACAAGGCTCTTCCACCTGCAAATCTGATGCAACCTTCCGACAAGGCGAGACTTGAGGCCCAAGAAGCGTCAAAATCAAGACAAAGGATGCGCATCAGTGCCGAGCCAAAAGCAATGCAACATACCCCGTTGCCCGTCCAAGCGACGCCAGTCCTGTGACTCGCACCTCAGTGGTTTCGTAAATCCGAGCGATCACCTCCTACTCCGGCAAGAAAGATGGTCCCACCATTATCACAGGCCAATATCATCACTCTGCAAGAAATGACGTGGCCATTACCTAGTCTGACACAAGCTCCAAACCCAAGCAGGCCTGTCGAATCTGTCGATCCCAATCAACTCGAATTCAAGCCAAAAGGGAGTTGGGGGCAAAACGCTGCCAAGTTGCTATTCAAAGCCGGCTACAACAAAGAAAGCACCATGGGCACACTTTCCCCAGCAGTAACGCCACATGGGATGACGAGGACTCAAGCTCGGCTATTTCAAAACGGCGAACAAATTCTCCCGAACCGCCGAGGCATCGGCTCCAGTCAAACTCCGATGGTCGTCAAGATTGCAGCGAAAAAGACCTTCACCTCCAACTACATTGGGGCGAAGATGGTAGACGAAGCAGCTGAAGGATTGACAATCTCCGATGCACGCTCTACCTACGCCAGCCGTCCCGACAGCAAAAGAAGACGGCGACGGGCTCGATGCCAAACCTTACTCCAGAAGCGAAACAAAAGCAGTCAAAGCCAGTCGAATCTAAAGCGTACATGTTCGAAAGGCTCGGGCTAGTCAAGCAACCAAAGAAGAAGTCGGTGTTCGACCGTTTGGGAATGCCAATCGAGGATGTCGTTTCAATACCCGCCCGCCCACCCATGGCAGCCGTCAATCATATCTCCGTTATCAAATCTGACAACGGTGATACTTCTACTTCGGACGACGAGTTGCAAGATGCCCCGCCGGTCCTCGAAGAAGGGGGGCAGTCCACCGTTGATAACTTGAAGGAAATCAACTTAGGCACAGAAACGGAGCCTCGGCCTACATTCGTCAGCACACTCTTGACACCTGAAGAAGAAGTTGTATACATCAAACTGCTCCAAGAATATAGAGATGTCTTCGCATTGTCTTACAAGGAGATACCGGGTCTCGATCCCAAAATCGCAGTGCACCAGCTCAGCGTCAAACACGGAGCTAGCGCCATCAAGCAAGGACAAAGACGTTACCGGCCAAAACAAGCACATCGAGTCAATGATCCGCTCTTCTACAAGTACCACCAGATGGTCAGCCATCCCATTGAGAAGTGCTTTGTCTTCACAGCGCTGATTGCTCCACAACACACTTCAGCAAGCCTGCGCATCGTCTGTCGAAGATCAACGGCGAAACCAGCTCCAAGAAGCGACGACGGCATGCTCCTTCAGTACTTAGGGCCAAATCCTCACTGTCTTGGGGGCAACCGCCTCTCATGCAAACACTCCCTCTTCCAAACGAAGCTACGTCTCAGCACATGCTCAAAGCGAGAGACGAACAAAAAAGCCCCAAAGTCGAACTGCTAGGCCAACCATCAAAAGATGAATTGGTACAGTCTCCAGAAGAGCAAGTCCTTCCGATCAAAGAAGAACCTTCAGTCGCAGCACCTGTTCTTCACCTTAGCGAGGAAGATTTTACTGATGAAACACACGAGCTATGGCGCCTCGAAGGAGAAGGCCACAACGATCAAGCTACATGATAGCACGCTTGGCTAACCACGAGAAAGATCGGGTGATAAGAAAACTCCCCAGAAGAAAGACCTTCAAGGAAAAGAATGAAGCTCCAGAAAGAAGGACGTCCGAAGTACCACCAGCAAGTCCGAAAAATCTTCTCCAGCAAATATGCCCAAAGCTGGCGACACTCCAGGAGTTCTTTCCCAATCGCTTCCTTGAAGCTGATCAAAACTTCAAGGTCTCCTGCTGCATATGGAAGTTCACCAAGTACTCCAGAAAGACGATGAAGAAAGCGACACCAATATCAAAAGCATGGGGAGAAGCATCACCGCCAACGGCAAGCTGTTCAACGAGGCTGAAGCACACCTTGTTGACGTCCAGGTCCACCAGGCCAAAGACCCCGTTGCAGAAGCTCCTCCAGCAAAGGCTCCACGAGCCCAGGAAGTCAAAGCAGCTACGAAGGACAAAACCTCTCCACTTGCAAAACCAGTGGCATCTTCCAGCCAGACGGTGCACAATGACAAAGAAGCGCCAGCATCAAGACGAAAAATTCACAGCAACTTCAAATCAAGCTCGATGCGATACGTTTCATTGCCTGCTCAAGCTGCTTCAGTCCTGCGGCTCGCACCTTAGTGGCTTCGCAAGCCAGGACGATCGCCTTCCACTCCAGTAAAGGAACCAGCGTCATCATTCTCCAAGGACAACTTCATCACTTTGCAAGAGATGACACTACCGTTACATGGTCTGTTGCACGTCTCGAGCTCAACCGAGTCTTCCGAGTACACCAAATCCGAGCAACTCGTAATCAAGCCAGAAGATACTCGGGGGCAAAACTCCACGAAGTTGATGTTCAAATCCAGCCGAAACAAAGAAAGTACGGTGCACATGGGTTCACTACCCTTAGCTGCAGTATCACATCGCCTGACAAGGACTCAAGCTTGCCTCTTCAAAAGTGACGAACAAATCCTTCCAAATCGCCGAGGCATCGACTCCAGTTAAACTACAACAATCATCAAAACTCTAGCCAAGAAGATCATCACTTCTAACTACATTGAAGCGAAGAAGGCAGGCGACAACTGCGAACCAGCGGTGACTCTGCCTACCAGCAGCAAGTCCCTCAAAAGGTACTTTGCTTAGCGCAATGTTACCCCCCTTGCCCAAAAAAAAAAAAAAAAAGGGAATAAACGAACTACGTGCGACTTGATCCCTCTCAGTAGGGTACGTAGGCAACCTACAAAGGTTCAGTCCAGACGAAAAAAAAAAAATCCCAACATCGTTCGAAAAGGCCAGTCCAGAGAACGAGTGCAGATCCACAAGTCCAATCAGCAAACCGAAAGATGACAAGAAAGTCAAAGTCCTTGAGGCGCTGGAGCAGCTCGCCCCCTGCGGCCTACACGCGCTGCAACTCCCTGGGTAGAGAAGCCGTTAACTTCTGACGCGTCGCCAGCTATGCACGCTGCTTTGCATGGTCCGCTCCGGAAGCCTTCTCGATCGCTCCACCAGCTCCCGGCACTTCGTCAGCTCTTCATGCTGCTTCGCAAGCTCTGCTCCAGATGTCTTTTCGGTCGCTCGAGCTTTCCCCAAACGGAACTCCAGCTTCTAAAGCGACGCACGAGTAGTAAGTCGAAGTCCTTAAGGCGTTGAAGCAGCTCGCCTTCCGCAGCTTACACGCGCTGCAACTTCAAAGGTAGAAAAAACCGTCAACTTCCGACGCATCGCCAGCTATGCACGCTGCTTTGCCAGCTCTGCTCCAGAAGTCTTTTCGGTCGCTCGGGCTTTCTCCTGCTTCTGAAGCAATGCGCGACTAAACCCAAGGAAGCGTCCTCCAGCGAAGACTGCCGTAAGCAATGAAGCTCGCCACCCTCCAAAGAAGGTGCACATTTGCACCGCAAACAAAGAGTCATTGCCTTGAAATCCGCCGGACTCATGCAAAAGCTCGGGCCCACCTGAAGGATGGAAACCGCCACTGCAGCCAAAAGCAACATCCCGAAAAATGGCGAATGTATCAAAGACAACCGCATCCTTCACGACCTCCACGGAGCCAAAAGAACCGTTGGAGCTGTCACCAAGACCGTCCGCCTTGACATTCTTCAAGCCGGCATCGCCACCAGGAAAGTTCCCTCCATAGGCTTCCAACAACCCGTGGTCGTCTAGAGGAATATCCAGCCTGCCTTGTTCAGCATGCCCGAGTGCAACCTCGCTAGTCGGAAGATGCAAATGAGATGCAACCTCTGCTCTCGTGATGAACCTCCTCAACGATCTCATCGGTCTTCGAAAGGCGTTTGGAGGGACGATACAAAAAGATAAAAGATATAAGTCAGTTCCAGAAGAAAAGGGCGAAACAAGTTTAGAAGACAAGGATGAAGTGTAAGTCCGAAAAAAAAAAAAAGTCCCAGGGGTCACCCATCCCTATGCTGCTCTCGCTGCGAGGAGTTTTCTGTGGAAAACAGACCCCGCCGGCCTGTTGGTTCCGTCACCAGGCAAGAAACCCCACAATGCAAAGCTCGAAGTTCAAAAAAAAAAAAGAGGGAAAAGATCGATGCTGCAGCCCCGAAAGGGGAGGCCACAGCCCCTTAGGGCCAAACCCGAGACGAAAGAAGGGAGGGGCCACAACCCCAAAAAAGGAAACACAGCCCCCCCTCTTTCCTTTAAAAGAGACCGCAACCCCCCATGAAGGGGATGCAGCCCGACCCTGCAGCCGCGCCCGCCTCCGACCTCACCAACGCCCGCAGCAGGCGCCACTCCAGCAGCCCGCACTGGTGCCGCTCGCCGCTGCTGCATCATCCGGCCTCGAGCCGCCTGCATGCTGGAGCCGCATTCCGAGCCAGCCACCGCAACCGCACCCGTGCAACTCCTGCGCCAGACCACCGCCTGCCGTCTCGTCGCCAACCGCCAGCACGGCCAGACCCCTCCTGTGCGCCGCTGCTGTGCCACGCTCCTAGCCTCTGCCCGCAACCGATGCTGTCGCTTGCTGCTGCTGCTATTGGTTCAAAAAAAAAAAAAAGCCGCAGCCAAAAGAAAATAGGGCCACAGTCCTCGATACAAAATAAGCATGAGAAAAGGGGGCTGAAGCAAAAAAGGCAGCCCCCTTTCCCTCAAAAACACGCCAGCCCTCAATAAAAGGGCTGGCCTCGAGCTCCCTGGTCACCGCCGCCCACGCCCGCGATGCCCACGCCCAACCGGGGCTCGCCCGACTCGGCCCCGCACGCCGCCGGCCCTGGCTGCCGCTGTCGCCGCTGCGCCCGAGCACCGCCTCCGCGAGCCGCACCTGCGTCCGGCCCGAGTTTACTCCCCGCGCCCGAGCCCGGCCTCCGCGCGCTGAGCTTGTGCCCCGGCTGCTGCGACTCGCCCAGCCCGCATCCTCCGCTAGAACCAGCCGGCGAGCCCACACTCGCCGCAGCTGTCGGCCTCCTGCGCTGCAGCCGTCGCTCGCCACTACTGCGCCACCCACGCCATCCGGCCGGATCCCTCCGCGCCTTGAGCCGCCCCGGTCTCCGCTGCGCCTGACCATGCGCCGCACGCCCCGGCCTCCGCTGCGCCTGACCCCGTGCCGCACGCCTCTGCCTCTGCTGCGCCCGAGCCCGGCCTCCGCGCGCTGAGCTTGCGCCCCGGCTGATGCGACTCGCCCGGCCTGTGTCCACCGCTAGCACTAGCCGGCGAGCCCACACCCGCCGCAGCTGTCGGCCTCCTGCGCTGCAGCCGTCGCTCGCCACTGCTGTGCCACCCACGCCATCCGGCCGGATCCCTCCGCGCCTTGAGCCGCCCCGGTCTCCGCTGCGCCTGACCATGCGCCGCACGCCCCGGCCTCCGCTGCACCTGACCCCGCGCCGCATGTTGCCGGCCTCTGCTGCGCCTGACCCCGTGCCGCAAGCCCCGGCCTCTGTTGCGCCTGACCCCACGCCGCACGCCAGCCCCCCTTCTTCGATCGGGGCCAGCACCCGGCCCACGACAGCCGCACGCCGCCGCCTGGCCCCCGCACCGCACGCCGGCGACCTCCCCGGCCACCGCCGCCGCCGGGCCCTTCTCCGACCCGGCCGTGCCCGCGCCCGCGCCCGAAGCCGCCACCCGCAGCCCAACGCTCCGCGATCTCCGACCCGGCCGTGCCTGCGCCCGAAGTCGCCACCCATAGCCCAACATGCTGCGGCCTCCGACTTGCGCCCCACCCCTCCACCGCTGCGTCCCGCCTGCGCCCTGCGCTGTGCGCTACCGCCACCCCCCCGCCTACGCTCCGCGCGCGCCGCTGCCCCTGCACTCGGAGCGCGCCGCCTGCGCCCCGCGCGCCGTGCGCCATCGCCACTGCGCCGCATATACCCCCCGTGCACCGTGCGCCGTCGCCGCCGCTACTGCTGCGCCACCGCGAACCAAAGGAGGGAGAAAAACCAGAGGAAGAAGAAGAAAGAAAGAAACAAAAGAAAAGAAAAAAAAAAAAGAAAAAGAGGAAGAAGAAGAAGAAAGAAAGAAACAAAAGAAAAGAAAAAAAGAAGAAGAAGAAAGAGGAAGAAGAAGGCGGCGAAGGCGGTCAACACCTCAGCCGCGCTCCTCCGTCCTTCTCGTCGCGGTCATCGTCACCCCGTCGCTATGAGGGCGCCTTCGCAACAATCTTCAAGTCGCGCACCATCGCCGCCGCCGACGACGAAAGAGGCGACACCAGGAAGACGGAGCAAGTCGCGTGCAACCCCAGGCAGCACTCTTCCGACGACGGTCTCCAAAAGCCAACAGAGTCTTCGCAAAAGTAAGGTGTTGAATGAAGAGAGTAGGGGCCCTTAAATAAGCTACCAAGCCCATCCAAGAAAGGAATCAAGGACAAGTGCTCCGCGTTTTCCACGTATAAAAGTACTCCGCGTTTCCGCCGGCGCACTCATCCTTGAGAGGGCATTTGTAGACACACAAATTGTGTCTAACCCGGACCCGACTCGCATACGCCAATACGGAGGCAAACCCGACACGCACTCGGACCCGAACCCGACTTGCATGCACCAATGCGGAGGTAAACCCGACTCGCATGCACCGACTCGGAGGCAAACCCGACACGCAAACCGGACCGACCCGCACCAAACAAGGGGTCGGGTGGGCCCATCCCCAAGAGGGGCCCACCCGGCCCCCCTATGGAAATCCGAACCCCTTTAGGGGGGTGGCCGGCCATGCAAGAAAAGAAAAGAAAAGAAGAAAAAGAAAGAAAGAAAAGAATGGAAAGAAAAGAAAAGGAAAGAAAATAAAAGGAAAGAAAAGACCAAAAAAGGAAACAAGTACCTCCATGCGCGGGGGGAGGTTGCGTATGACGTCTACGTAAGTGTGGATCTGCGCCGATCCCTCGATCCAACAGACAAGAAACGAAGCCGGGTCGCCATCGCCTTTATGTGCAAGAATCAAATAAATTCAAAGAATATTGAGTCATAACTACTCCGCCAGAAAAGGAAGGCAAGTAAAGGTTTATTCCTCTCTTCAATGGAAGAATAAATCTTGGGGTAATTATGGGAGAGATATTAAAGGGATTTAAATAAACTTCCCATATCTCTCCCCTCCCCCCTTCACCTATAAATAGAGGGGGAGGGGGAAGGCTCAAAAGGTCGGATAGTAAGAAGCGAAGAGACTCTGCAAAGGAGGACACGCGCCCTTCATCGACCCAAGGCTTCACGAGGCACTGGCAAGCCTATCCCTTCGGGACCGGCTTAGTCCATTGAAAGCCCTCATCAAAGTAAAGACCCTTGCACAAGAAGATCATCCTTTCGGCTCCGTGCACGAAGAAGAAAGCTCGGAGAAGAAGAAACCTTCAACTCCGAAGACGCCAGAAGCATAGGCCGGAGAAGAAGATCGGAGCGGCGTCACCCCGTCGTCTCCAACAACCCTTCAACTCCGAAGATGCCAGAAGCAAAGGCCGGAGAAGAAGATAGAAGCGGCATCACCCCATCGTCTCCAACAAACCTTCGACTCCGATCAAGCCCAAAAGCCCGGAGAAGAAGATTAAGTGGCATCACCCCGTCATCTTCAACAAGCATCCGCTCCATTCATGAAGAAGAAAGCTTGGAGAAGGATACCTGAAGCGTCGCTACACCCGCCGTCTTCAACAAAACCTTCAACCCCGATTACATCAAATATGCCTGAAGAAGAAGCCGACGCCACAACCGACGCCACAACCGTCGCCAGGTCAAAGGGGTCGAAAAAGTCGCAAGCTGAAGACAAAGCGAGGAAGCTCTACAGAAGAGGAAACACGCTCTTCATCGACCCCAGGCTTCACGAGGCACGGGCAAGCCTATCCCTTCGAGACCGGCTTAGTCCATTGAAAGCCCTCATCAACGTGAAGACCCTTGCACAAGAAGATCAAGCCTTCGACTGCACGAAGAAGAAAGCTTGGAGAAGAACCCTTCGACTCCAAAGACGCCAGAAGCAAAGGCCGGAGAAGAAGATCGGAGTGGCACCACCCTGTCATCTCCAACAAGCCTTCGACTTCGATCAAGCCCAAAAGCTTGGAGAAGAAGACCGAAGCGTCATCACCCGTCGCCTTCGACAAACGCCCACTCCATCCACGAAGAAGAAAGTTTGGAGAGGAATACCCGAAGCGTCGTTACACCCATCGTCTTCAAAGCAAAGCCGACGCTACAACCATCGCACGGAGATCGGTGCCACCCTCGCTGTCTTCAAAGGTACCCTTCGACTCCGATCACGCCAAAGAAGTCCAGAGAAGAAGAAAAGTCAAGTCGACACCTAAACCGTCGAGGAAGCCAGAAGCCTTGAAGAAGTAGCCACCGCCGTTCGAGAAGGAGATCAAGTCGACACTGAAGCAAAGGCCCTCCAAGAAGCCAAAGCAAAAGCCCCGGTAAAGCCCGCGCCAAAGCAACGCAAGTGCCAAAGCCAAACGACTAAGCCGGTCACGAGCAAAAGCACCGCACGTTCTAGCCGATACGATGCGAAGTCCGGAAGAACGAAAGCATCGCAAGTCTCCCCCGTCTACGTCCAAGCGCAAGCGCCAAAGCAGAGCAAAAGCCAGAGCCACGCCAAAGCCAAGCCAAAGCCGAAAGCCAAAGCCGACGCCAAAATCACGATCGACGCCGCGAACAAGGACACCGAGGTCAAGCAAGGAGCGAGGAAGACACGAATACCGAGGAACGAAGCCAAAAACCCCCTTAGCCGAGAAAGCGCGAAGCATGGAAAGGACAAAAACAACGGCGGATACTCCCTGGCCTCTCAAAAACCCTCACCCTGTAAAGACCTCTGTCCTGTGCAACCCCTTCAGAGCTCTCGCACGAATACCACGTGGAGACGCGGATCAAAGGGACCCTCCAGAGGATCTCTCCCACAATCTCCTGATCTAAATTCCCCACACCCGGTCTCGTCACACCCGAGCCCCCGGGTCCCGGCACTCTGTAATCTTCGTGTGTTCGCAATAAAGATGACCCGGATCTTTTTCTGCGCATACACCATCTGAGGAAATGTCTAATTGCCAATTGGTGTTCACCTCTGCTCTTCGACGTAGATTCGGTAGAGATTCTCTTTTGATGTACGTGAAGAAGATTATGTTGGGAAAGATAGAGCATTATAATCCATGGATTTTGCCATGCCCTGATGGAACATCAATTGGAATTGTCCTCCATTGTTCAACGAAATTCCAAAAAGATGCTCGAGGAAGATTCTAGCCAAGAGCCAGTAGAAGAAGTTGCTAACTTGATGATGAGAACCCCCAGGAGAAAACCGCGATGAAAGTCAAGAATGTGAATATGCCGTCTGAGCACATCCCTTTTTCTGATGATTTTTCAAAATCAGAGTTGTCTACCTTGGAGGACCATGTATTCCATGATCTTTCACTTTTACAAGATCAGATGGTGGCAGCTCTAAAATTGTCGTTTCGGACCACCAATCGAACATGTCCTACGTAGAAGTAGTATCTATTCAACAAGTTCAAATTGAGAGCCTGAAGACATTGATATATCTTTCAATGCTGGTGATATCCATTACTTTAATATTTCTTTGCCACATAGTATCCCATTAGTTAAGAATATCCATACTTCTATCTTTCTTCCCTTTAACTTCTCAATTTGCTTTCCAACAAAATTGATAACACAAGAGTGATTCTGCATGCACTCCAAGACCACATTCTTGACCTCTATCAGATCTTGAATTCCTTCTCTATTGGGGTTGGGAGGGACTCATCCATCTGGAAATTGGAATCCTCAGGTGTCTTCTCAGTCAGATCATTCTACCGGTTCTTTAATGCAAGAGGAATTGTCTGCCCTATTGCCAAGTATCTCTAGAAATCCCCTGCACCCCTCAAGACGAGGAGTTTTATGTGGCTGGCCATTCGGGTACGACTTCTCACCAGAGTTAGTCTGCACAGAAGGAACAACCCGAATGTTCAAGACCTATCCTGCCCCTACTCGAAGAAGCTCTAGCGCATGTTGAAACACCGGTTCAGAATCAAGGGTCACCCAGGATCTATCCGTTCGCTCTGGACCCTGTGGAGAGCTCGACGTATCAAGGGGAACCTCCAACCAACGTAGGACTTCCTAGTCATCGGTTTGTTTTGGAGCATTTGGCGAGAACGCAGTTCGAGAGTCTTCTCGGACAAGGAGTCCCCCTATAGAGGTCGTGTGGTCCAGTTTTAAAGCTTTAGTTTTCTTTTGGTCTACTGGTTTCTCCCACAAGCGCTCGAAGGAGATAAGCCCTTTCCTCTGTAATTTGTAACTTTCTTACTATCTATTAATAATATAGCTTTGGGTATGGCTTAACCACATCCTCTCCTTCTCAGAGAGGAATTGCTCAAAAAAAATTTTTGATAACACATTCTAGGCACTTTTTCAAGTCCTAAGTCCACCTCTTTCTTTCCAAGTCACCATAGTTCATCTAATTTAAGCCTACATGCCCTTAAAATTCTAAAAGCTATTATGAGGTAAAACCATTTGTGCCTCATCTTTTTTAATGTCTTGATAGTAAGCACCATGAATTATCTGATACTGGGTATTATGTTGCTATACCTGCTGTTTGGGTTGTGCGTATTATCTTAGCCAAGGTGTTAGCAATATACATCAGTCAATATGCAGATATATATCAGGAATATGTATGGATACATTAACCGTACTTGAAAATAATTTTACACTAGTAGATGATTTAGTTTTGCTACTCTGTGTCTGTGGTAGACATGCCAAATAAAATTACTTTTTTATTCGAATAAATACTTTTTTGAAGGCCATCATCTTCCCACCCTTCAAAACATCTTTTACCTTATAGCAGTCATTATTATTTGCTTTCATGATATTATGATAGTAATCCCCAAGAGGTTTTCATAAGGAAAGCCTCGTGGTCCCAGATCTATTTCCTTGAAGTACCTCTTTTCTTTAATTCTCGCCTTCCTTGAAGAGCTTCTGTTTGTTAAAGGATATACCAGGCCGTTCTGATTAATTTATATCATCATCTCTGTTGTTTATGTTAGTTCTGCATACATCCATTTTTCTTGCATGCCCTGAATAATATGCTTTTTATTGAAGGACAAGGAGAAAACCCATGACAATACTTGTAATCAACAATCATGGCGGTGCAATCTTTAGTCTCCTACCAATTGCAAATAGGGCGCAACCTGATGTGTTACATCAATACTTCTACACATCCCATGATATCTCAGTTAGCAAGCTGTGTGCAGCACACAGGTGAACTAACTCGATTAAGTGTCATAGACATCTTATATCGTTTCTCTTTCTCAACAATTTTCTATTTTTTCCCTGAGAAAATTTTCTTTTGAATGAAAATTTATATACTCTATTGATAGGCTTCTTCATCTATATGATTATGAAATCCAGTTTCAACTATTAGAAATAATAGCTCATGACATTCAGAAGCAACTATCAGCTACATGTGTTGTTTTGAAAGAACACTAATTTCTGATCTAAAACCACATATTACAACACAAGTTCTGTTCTAATATTAAACCTAGAGATGCTAATAGCTCTACAACTTATGGAAGATGCCACTTTGTGTCTCTTAGGGCTTACACAGAAGAGAAACGTAGTACTGATTCTACTGAAGATCAGATTGGACCACAGTTTGATATTTATGTGAGATCGTTTTGTGTGAGGAGCACATTGTAACAATAAAAATCCTGGGATATTGCGACCATTAGTAAACCATGGCATTACTGTAGCCTTCCAACGCTTTCTTGTTAATTCATGTGATATTGTAGTTTAATGATAGCTTCGGGAAATTAGTTGTTGGACTTAGTGATCCTTTTCCAATATTTCGTTGGACTTCTCACCTTACCTAAATGTGGCAGCACTTTCACTGGGTTCTTGCCAAATGTTGGTGGTATTAGGTGATCATATCAAGCTCCACAAAAACAAAATTATAGTTAGAAACACTCCAGATATTTCAAATTGGAAGGGTTGACTTCTATTATGATTTGGGCCATTTGGCCATTTTAGCGAATTGACATCTACTTGCGGACTTGCTAAGCATGATCAGTTTCTTTTGACCACTAGTAACATTTAGCGCATCTCTCTAACTACTTTCTATGGGGTCATTTTCATGATTTTTAATATCTTCCAAGGCCCCACTTGCTGGGAAGTTTGTCATTTGTGAGTTCTCATTCACCTCACTATCAGGGCCCAATTATAAAAAGTGTGTTAACTCAATTTCAGTCCAGTTTCCATCCAAACCTCCAAAGAACTAATTTATTTGATTTTCTTACCATCATTTGCACAGTATTTGCTTTATATTTTGTTGGTATCTGATTCTCTTGTGGTCCTATTATAGGTATTTTTGTTTATAGGATGTTTCTTTGCCTTATTTCCCCCTTTTTTAAGTTGATATGATAAGAGCATTTGGACTTAGTTTTGGGAGCTTTCGGAAGTTATTCATGGAGTTTTGGGTTAGAGTGATTTGTTTTGCTAGTCAAAGATCTTCTTCACATTGGAAGTAAGCATTGCAAAGTTTCACAAGCAACTTATACCTCTTGCTATCTTCTTCATCTTTATTATCTCTTCTTATCTTTGGAATAATTTTTTTACCATTGTTGAACATTGGTTGTCCATTTTCTCAGAGTCTACTTGATGCAGTCCTGGATTGGTCACAGCTAATGTATCACCCCTTTTATGCATATGGTTTGCAGAGAACCATGTATAAACCTTAATACTGTAAGCTGGGTACATTAATGGACTCACATCTTATATGTATAAACGATGTGTTCCTTAGTAGAGCAAGCTGCTTTATTATTGATAATTTTCTCTTTTGGTTTCTTGACATCCACACCATCGGCAACAAGTCCATTATTCCAAGTGCGTTTTTTATGTATATTGCTGTTGGTTACAACGTTTGGTTTGTGGCAGTTCTCTGACTGGTGTCTATGCAACCACCTACTAGTGATGCCTAAGTATTTTTATTCTTGGACTTTAACAATATGTTAACCAAACAAGTATATACACAATGTGATTTTGGATTTTTGAAATAAATTGTTTGTATAACTTAGGTTATTTGTTTATTTTCTGCATTGTTTTAAAATTGCGGCGTAGGTCAATAAATGTGTGAAACTTTGCATTTTCAGTGTGAAGCATTTACTAGTGAGGACAAAAATTGAATTACAACATGCTCTACGGACTTCTCAGCAGGAACAGACTGACTGCATAATAGAAGTTGAGAGCTGCATTGCGAATAATGTGGATTTTCACAGGTTTTGTCTTGCTTGAACCATAAATCAGTTTTTTAGTTAGTTTCTTTTGTTTTATAAGCTGTGACACATTGCATACCTTTGGTACAGAGCTATAAGTAAAGCTGCTTGTCAAGTAGCTGATCATGCAATGAGTATCCTTTTGGGGCTTCCACTTTCTGAAGATGTGCATGATGGAATATTTACTAGCAAGATCCATAGGATGGAATATTCATTATATCGGCAAGTTTCTTATGGATTGTCTCTTATATTGGAATTGTTATAATTGTTAGAAATCATGTACATTCTATCTATTTATTTGCTGATACATGCTTAACTCATACAGAAAAAGATTAACTAAAGATATGGCGCATGAAGAAAACGTTAATTGTTCTAAAATTCTTATTTTGTTTCAGAATTGAACTTTGTGCTCCACCCACTTCAAGTCATCTCAAAACTGACAGCGACAGGTTTTTCCGTGAAGGCTTTATCTTATCTATCTCATTGGATGATAAAAATGTTGGCTTTGGCGAGGTTAGTCGTGACTCACATTTTGGTAGTCTATAAAAATGCTTAATGAATCGATATTGTTTATCTAATTCTAAAGTCAATATGATAAACCTATAAAGTGCTAGATACGTTTGTAATCATTTTGGATAAGTGATGAAAATCAAGGTGCTTAACGAAGATGAGGCCTCCTAAAATATCTTGGTGTTCGGCTTCAACTTCAAGTAGGATTCCTATTATTTATATGATTTTTATTTCAAAAAGAATATCTAGTTAGAATAATATTGTTACTCAAAATAGAATTTCTACTTAAATAGGATTAGTGGACGAGTTAGTATTCCTTCTCCACGTTGGATTGCTTGGACTCAGATTGGAATTCCTTAACGAGATAGCATCCCTAGTTTGTGAAAGATTACCTAAGAGTCAAATGAGTTCAGTAAAATACTAGAGTTGTCTTTTTTTTTTTCTTCGGAGTATTTCCTTTCTAATTTTTCAAAGCGACTTTAGTAGTCTTATTCTAATAGGAAAATGTTTAAAATTTCCTTGTTTGGTAATATATTGGGTTAGTGAGTAACAGTATTTATCGACAGGAGAGTACTAAATAGTTATCAATGAGAAAATAATACATATTAGCTAGGCAATTGTAATGAAAATCGGGGAGAACATTAGAATTATATACAGGGCATATGGCCTCCATAATTCAACCAATCAAATCCTTTATTGTTATTTTCTCTCATATTGTTGCATATTCCTGCAACCGGCTTGGTGAGGTGCCATTTTCCCATGTTGAAAAGTGATGGAAAGTTGGAAACATCTTGTGAGATACCTTGGCCCCACTAGAATAGATACTCTTATAATATCTGTCTTTTCCATTAATTTGATGTTTAGTTTTATTCTTCTTCACAATTGGATTAAATTATGCATGATTCTAATTCCTAGTTTATAGGATTCATTGTTCCAAGTTCTACACTCTCAGTGTGAAAATCTACATAGCTTGTGTTAGGAGATGACGGCTAGGGTTTGGAGAGAATGGAGTTGTCTCTATTGAGGGACTAATGCCCAATATATATGTACATCAATAGCACATGAACCCGACCCGACTATACATATAACCCGATCCATCTCTATATATTAACACTCCCCCTCAAACTCACGGTGGATCATATATCGAGAGTTTGCTGACAAAATGCCTGAAGCGAGCAACTGTAAGAGCCTTCGTGAGAAAATCAGCAGTCTGCTCCATCGAATGAATGAATGGCAAGGAGATGGTGCAGGCAATGAACTCCTGGCGAACATAGTGACAGTCAACCTCTATATGTTTTGTCCGCTCATGGGAAACCGGGTTGCTAGCAATTTAAATAGCATTCCGGTTGTCATAGAATAGGGGTGTGAGCTCGGAGATCACAACTCCCAGATCAAGAAGAAGATGACGAAGCCAGACAATCTTTGTAGTGGTGGAAGCCATAGCCCTGTATTCGGCTTCGGTGCTGGAGCGAGCAACAGACTCCTATTTCTTACTGCGCTAAGAAATGAGGGAGTCACCAAGGAACACACAGTATCCGGTGTTAGAACGACGAGTAGCAACATCTCCTGCCCAGTCTGCATCAGAGTAGGCGCGCAGCACTAGAGTAGAGGTGGAGGGGAGAAGCAAAGAATGAGTGATGGTGCCCCGGAGATAGCGAATGATCCTGAGTACTGCGACATAGTGAACAGATCGGGGAGCCTGAACAAACTGACTGACAATGCCAACAGCATGAACAATGTCAGGTCTAGTCATAGTGAGATAGACTAGCATACCAACCAATCTCTGATATCTGGAGACGTCCCGGAGAGGCTCACCATCTGTAGGTAGGAGCTTCAAGTTGAGCTCAATGGGTGTGTCAGCAGTGCGAGAGTTAGTGAGATCAACTGCCGGAAGGCCGGAGGAGGAGGAGGTGTAGGCCGGGTGGGGTGCAGGAGGGGAAGGCTGGAGGAAGAGAAGGCCGGTGCCGGAGGAGTCGCCTTCACCGCGGAGAAACCCTGGAGCTCTGATACCATGTTAGGAGATGACGGCTAGGGTTTGGAGAGAATAGAGTTGTCTCTATTGAGGGACTAATGCCCAATATATATGTACATTAATAGCACATGAACCCAACCCGACTATACATAAACCCGATCCATCTCTATACATTAACAGCTTGTATCTCTATATATGTTGTGCAGATGCATAACAGTCTAAACATTTTTTTTTTTTAGCAGAACTCCTATCCAAGGTGGAGAGTATGCCCCAAGCTAATATTATTAATAGAATAATCGAAAGGAAATTACAAAAGATGAAGAATAGGTAAAATCTTAGCCCCTATATTATTCGAAAAACCCACGTTCCAACTCTTTGTGGTCGCAATGATGGCAGACCAAGTGTCTTCAACTGTTGCCTCATTATTCCAAAATTTTCTTGTATTTCGTTCCTTCTATAGTCCCCAACAGGTGCAGATTGACAGGTAGTCCCAAACTATCCGGAGGTCCTTAATTCTCTTCTTATACCAGAGTGTCCAAAGAGAGAGTATTGTCCCTGAGTGTCATCTCACTCCAAGAATCGTCCTGAGGCATTTCCAGATAGCTCTTGAGAAATGGCAATGCAGAAGTAGGTGGTTGATTTCCTCTCTAACTCCTCCATAGAGGAGACAACTAATTACGAAGATACCCCGATGCTTCCGTCGCTGAAGTTGAACCTTTGTGAGAAGTCTACCCCTGATGGATAGCCACATGAAGATACGACATTTGAGAGGGGTTGGATTTTTCCATAGGTGCGAGGCCACAAGGCAAATGGTACCACCCCGATTGATGAATCGATAGAAAGAATTCACCGTGAACCCCGATTGATGAATCGATAGAAAGAATTCACCATGAACCCCCCGGAGGCAGAGTTTCCAGGACTAGGAGTCACTAGTGGACATGATCGAGAAGTGGTAAATTAGGCGATGAATGTAACATCCGCTCCAAACACACAAGATATTGTCCGCTTTGTCCGTGCCCGTACGAGAACTTCCTAGGGTGGTCACCCATCCTAGTACTATTCTCTCCCGAGCACGCTTAACTATGGAGTTCTTACAAAATCCGTAGCAGCGCACGGTTTTAAAACGCGTCTTCTATGTTTGGGAGGGGAAATTATATAAGTAGCTCAGGATCACCTTCTCTCCAGGCGATGTGGGGCTAACTGATGGGGACATCTGACCACCCATCACACGGGTGTACAGACGCCGGCCGAGGAGGGCTAGGGATTCAGCATCCCTCTGGATCGGAGGATGATGGGCCTGTCATTTCGTCATCTATTTGGCCCAAGACTCTGCTTTGGAGGCCCAAGAAATATTTGGAGAAACGTACAGGGTTTATCTGTTAATATTCTGGTTGTTCAGGGGGTTATATGTAAATGTTAATGTATATACCGGGTCGGGTTCTATGTACAGTCGGGTCGGATTCTATGTGTATACATGTACTTATATATTGGGCTTTAGTCCCTCAATGAGAACTACTCCATTCTCTCCAAACCCTAGCCGTCATCCTCTAACATGGTATCAGAGCTCTAGGGTTTCTCTGCGGTGAAGGCGACTCCTCCGGCAGCCCCTCCAGCACCCTCCTACACTCGATTCCCCCCTCCGGCAGCCCCTCCAGCACCCGATTACCCCCTCCGGTAGCCCCTCCAGCACCCTCCTGTACTCGATTCCCTCTTCCGGCAGCCCCTCCAGCACTCCGGAAGCCCCCGTCGCCCTCTCCTGCACCTCCTGCATCCCCCGTCGCCCCTCCAGCACCCGATTCCCCACTCCGGCAGCCCCTCCAGCACTCCGGCAGGCCCTCCAACCCCCTCCTGCACCCGATTCTCCCTCCGGCAGCCCCTCCAGCACCCTCCTACACCCGATTCCCCCCTCCGGCAGCCCCTCCAGCACTCCGGAAGCCCCCGCCGCCCCCTCCTGCACCTACTGCAGCCCCCGCCGCCCCCTCCTGCACCTCCTGCAACCACCGCCACCCCCCTTCTGCACCTCCTGAAGCCCCGCCGCCCCCCTTCTGCACCTCCTGCAGCACCCCGCGCCCCTCCTCTTCCAACAGAACCCCCCCTGCAGCTCCTCCGACTTTCCCGCCATCCCCTGAAGCACCCGCCGCCCCCTCCTGCACCCCCTGACGCCCCACCGCCCCCCTTCTGCACCTCCTGCAGCCCACACCGCCCCCCTCCTGCACCCCCTACTGCCCCCCATCGCCCCACCGCTCCTCCCCTGGCCCTCCTCCTCCGGTCCGTCTCCTCTATACCGGACTGCCCGGGACCTCCCTTGTGCCGGCTCGCCCCCGTACTTCAGGGGTATGGCTTCCTACAGCATCTCTCGGCTCCCATACTGCCTGCACACAGTCGCTGCTCGTCGAGTCCCTCCGTCTCCTCGTTTTGATGGTATTCTCGGGCCACGTCCCTCCACCACGTCAGTCGACTGTGGACGTCGTCAGGATCCCCTCCGCTATGATGGCGAGACTGCTGCTGCTGCTGATCTCCCTACTCCAGCACCGCCTGCCACCACTCCTCCGTCTCGGTCTTACTCCGACCGCCTCCAGCGCTTTGAGGAGTTACTGTTGCGATACCTCGCCTCCACCAGCTCTTCGACAGATCACAGTCTCTCTGCCACTCCGGGTACTTCTGCTCAGTCTCGGTCCTACTCTGACCGCCTCCAGCGCTTTGAGGAGTTACTGTTTCGATACCTCGCCTCCACCAGCTCTTCGACAGCTCACAGTCTCTCTGCCACTCCGGGCACTACTGCTCCATGGATCTTCGACTCGGGTGCCTCCTGCCACCTTACCTCCGATCCTTCTGCCCTCACGGACTGTAGCCCTGCTACTACCCACATGGGGATCCACACTGCTGACGGGACTCGTCTACCCATTTCGCAGTGTGGATCCATCACCCCTGCCTCCGATCCCACTAGTCGCCTAACCTTACCTCGTGTTCACCTTGCTCCCCGCTTAAACATTAACTTAATATCTGTTAGTTCTCTTTGTGACTCGGGCCTGATCTTTACATTTACTTCTTCTTCTTGTTCTGTGCAGGATCCGCGAACGGGTCAGAGAGTTGGGCTAGGTCGTCGAGCAGGGGGACTATATCAGTTGGATCACCTTCAGGTTCCCACTTCCACTCCGTCGGCTCTGTCTGTTAGCTCTTATGCCGATTTGTGGCACAGAAGGTTAGGTCACATATCCAGTGATCGACTCCAAAGCGTTTTTCGCTCTGGCGCTTTGGGTCGGGTGTCCTTCTCCCCTCTCTCTGTTTGCACTGGGTGTCGATTAGCAAAGCACCTTGCTCTTCCTTTTTCTACTAGTGTTTCCCGTTCCAGCGCCCCTTTTGATCTCGTGCACTCTGACGTGTGGGGTCCTGCTCCAGTTGCCTCTTTTACTGGTTTTTTGTATTATGTGAGCTTCATAGATGATTACTCCCGCTGCACCTGGGTCCATCTCATGCGTCGCCGCTCCGAGATTCCTCATATTTACAGGACCTTCACTACTATGCTTCACACCCAGTTTGGTCGGCGCATTAAGACTTTTCGGTCTGATTGTGCCCAGGAGTATCTCTCATCTGAGATGCGCGAGATCCTTCAGACTCACGGCACTCTTCACCAACAGTCGTGTCCCCACACCCATGAACAAAACGGAGTCGCCGAGCACAAACATCGCCATGTCCTCGAGACAGCACGAGCTCTACTTCTGTCTGCTTCTGTTCCACATTCCTACTGGGCTGAAGCTGTCTTGACCGCTGTTCACCTCATCAACATCACTCCGTCCTCATCCCTCTCTGGTGTTTCCCCGTACGAGCGGCTTTACTCCACATCTCCTGACTACTCTCTTCTTCGTACCTTTGAGTGCACGTGTTTCGTCCTCCTCCCTCCCCATGAGCGCACCAAACTCTCTGCTAGGTTTGTTAGGTGTGTTCACTTAGGACTCAGTCGGGAGCACAAGGGCTATCGGTGCTACGATCCCTTGGCTCGCCGGATCCGTGTCTCTCGCCACGTCTCCTTTGTAGAGGATGTCCCGTACTTTTTCACTGAGTCCCGGGATCTTCCCTCACCACTTACGTCATCTTCTACGTCGTCACCCCCTCTCAATATCCCCTTCCTACCTCCGTATCCTGCTCCTACGCCTACCTTCCCGATTGAGCCTCCTCCACCACCTCCACCTCTCTCGTCTCCACTACCTCCCCCGCCACCTTCCTCTCCCCCGTCACCTCCACCACCACCACCTATTACTCCTGTCTATGTTCGTCGGTCTGCAGCTCCTCCTCCAGAGTCGGTTCACACTGGTACTCCCTCGCCTGATGCTGTTGCTCCCTCCTCACCGGTCACGGATCCTGCTCCTGTTCGGCGCTACCCGACGCGCGAACATCACCCTCCTGACAGATATGACTACTCTCCGGACAGGTTTGGCTACTCTGCCTTTACCTCTGACTCTCCTGACTCCTCTGGCTACTCTGCCATTGCCTCCTATTCTCCAGCTTATCAGGCTTTTCTTACCGCACTTCACACCCACCAGGAGCCCCAGTCGTACCGTGAGGCAGCTTTACACCCAGAGTGGCGGCAGGCCATGTCAGTAGAGCTTGAGGCTTTTCAGTGGACCCAGACATGGAATTTGGTGCCTTGTCCCTCAGGCGTGGTGCCTGTTAGCTGCAAGTGGATCTTCAAGGTCAAGACTTGCCCTGAGGGATCCATTGAGCGACACAAGGCCCGTCTCGTTGCTCGTGGCTTCTCCCAGGAGTATGGGATTGATTATGAGGAGACATTTGCTCCAGTTGCTCGGATGACTACTGTGCGCATCCTCTTAGCTGTGGCAGCTGCTCGAGGGTGGCCTCTCCATGAGATGGATGTCACCAATGCGTTCCTTCACGGTGACCTCTCCGAGGAAGTATATATGGCTCCTCCTCCGGGCATTTCAGTTCCTCCAGGGCACGTTTGTCGTTTACGCCGTGCTATATACGGGCTCAAACAAGCACCTCGGGCATGGTTTGAGCGTTTCCGTAGTGCAGTTCTGGCAGCTGGGTTTGTCGAGAGATACTCTGACTACGCTCTGTTCACCCGCTCCTCCAGTCAGGGTATTGCTGTGCTACTTCTGTATGTGGATGATATGATCATCACCGGGGATGACAGTGCTACCATAGCTTCCCTTCAGCGTCACCTTCAGAGCCAGTTTGAGATGAAGGATCTAGGCCCTCTCCGATACTTTCTTGGCCTTGAAATTGCCCGGTCAGCTCGAGGATTGTTGATCTCCCAGCAGAAATACATCTCTGATATTTTTGCCGAGGCTGCTCTTACTGATTCTCGTACTGTTGACACGCCTATGGAGCTCAACTTGAAGCTCCTCTCTACCGATGGTGAGCCTCTCCAGGATATCTCTCGTTATCAGCGGCTGGTTGGGATGCTCGTTTATCTCACCATGACGAGGCCTGACATTGCCCATGCCGTTGGTATTGTCAGTCAGTTCGTTCAGTCTCCTCGCTCGGTTCACTATGCAGCAGTCCTTCGGATTATTCGGTATCTCCGTGGCACTATCACTCGATCGCTGTTGTTTCCCTCCACATCTCCACTGGTTCTGCGTGCTTACTCCGATGCAGATTGGGCTGGAGATATTGCTACTCGTCGATCCACCACCGGCTACTGCGTGTTCCTTGGTGATTCCCTCATTTTTTGGCGCAGCAAGAAACAGGAGTTTGTTGCACGCTCCAGCATCGAAGCCGAATACCGAGCTATGGCTTCCACCACTGCAGAGATTGTCTGGCTTCGACGTCTTCTACTCGACTTGGGAGTCCGAATTTCTGGGGCCACACCTCTATTCTGTGACAACCGGAGTGCCATTCAAATTGCTAGCAATCCGGTTTTTCATGAACGGACCAAACACATCGAGGTCGACTGTCATTATGTTCGGCAGGAGTTTCTTGCCAACATCATCTCCTTGCCGTTCATTCCCTCGACAGAGCAGACTACTGATTTTCTCACCAAGCCCCTGACGATTGCTAGATTTCGTCATTTTATAAGCAAACTCTCGGTACATGATCCACCGTGAGTTTGAGGGGGAGTGTTAATGTATATACCGGGTCGGGTTCTATGTACAGTCGGGTCGGATTCTATGTGTATACATGTACTTATATATTGGGCTTTAGTCCCTCAATGAGAACTACTCCATTCTCTCCAAACCCTAGCCGTCATCCTCTAACAGTAAATATTCAGATTGTCAGTTTTTTATGTGCTGCCGTTTGGGTGTAGTTATTTTTCAGTTTGGGTGTAGTTACTTTCAGTTGTGGTAATGGGTGGTTACTTTTCAGTTGGGTGTAGTTGGGTGCAGTTGTGGGTGCAGTTGTGTAGTTATTGGGAAGATAAAAAGGAGGGGAAGGATGTACGATGGATCAGTTATTATTGAATGAAAATCACTTTATTCTCTCAGATTCTCCTCTCTCTTTCTCACCTTCTCTCTCTCTCTCCCTCCCTCTCTCTCTCCATCTCTCTTTCTCTCTTTCTCTGGTATCTCTTTTTCTTTGTTCTGTGAACCAGCACCCCTCAAGGGGCGATGGCAGCTAATACTCCACCACCTCCACCATCCTGCCACCGGACCTGCCCACCGGCCAGAGGCGGCACCCTCCGGCGTCCGACCGCCCGCCTCCCGACCCCAGCCACCCGCTGGCCTGAGGCCCCGCCGCCCGGACTCCGCACCTCCCCCACCCCACCTCCTTTGCGCCGGTTCTGACAGTTGGCCGGTAATGCCATCACCCGAAGGCCAGCCGCCCCCTCTCTGACCCCGGCCCTGTACTCCGGCCTGTAGTGCCGCCATCCGAAGGTCGGACGACCACCTCTCCGATCCCGGCCCCGCCCTCCGATCTAGAGCGTCGTCACCTGCAGTTCGGTCGATCCTCCTACTCGACGTGCTTGGCTGAAATCTCTTATGGAACATGAGTGGATTATTTAATCGCATCGAGAGCTTGCTCGGGCGACCGCTTCTACCTCATGAGATTATACAACGACCGAGTACCATTCTTACATCCATATTAGCAACTCGAGCATTCAGAAGATCCCCGGGTGAGACTACAGAAGATCACGAGCGGCGAATGACTCGTGCTTACATCGACATCCAAAACTTCTTCACTTGCAAACGTTGCCGACGACTACCGCATGTTGCTCCCGCTGCATGAAGCCCGTCGTCTACTCGTGGAAATTTGCTCCTCGTGAAATCGTCAATCCGCCACCTGCACCTGCATGGTATTAAGTTCCAATTAGCTTCGCATTGCGCATGACCATTATTTGATATTTGCTACTGCTGAATTGTGCATAAAAGAAATCACATAGAGTATCTTTACATCAACCTGTTAAGCCTACCCTATTTTGAAAATCCTTGAAGTTGTTTAAATTTCCGTTGTTAATTATAGAAATGATCCCTATACTAACGGAAGCTCCTATGCTTCCGACGACCTTAACCGCTTCCTAATTTTAGATTGGTACGTATTATGAGACGGCAATTTCCTGTTAACATCACATAAGTCTATTGTTAAACTTCATTTATAACTGAATTAGCATCTGCTAAAGTCAATAGATGGATATTAGTTTTGAATGTTTGCTGTTCTTTTAATCATTGCATCATCAGTTCTACGTCACTAACTCATGGCCTTGTACACCTCACCTCACCTCATTCATCTTGGCATTACAGCCTCAGGAGTCTTGGCTCTTGGCTATGGAGTTCTTACAAAATCCGTAGCAGCGCACGGTTTTAAAACACGTCTTCTATGTTTGGGAGGGGAAATTATATAAGTAGCTCAGGATCACCTTCTCTCCAGGCGATGTGGGGCTAACTCATGGCCTTGTACACCTCACCTCACCTCATCCATCTTGGCATTACAGCCTCAGGAGTCTTGGCTTTTGGCTATTGGCCTATTGGATCTTGGTCGTCACAATCCACCCCCCTTAGGGCTACACGTCCTCGTGTAGGGTTAGACCCCTCATCCCGAGGAGAATCGGCTCTGATACCATTTTGTAACATCCGGCCCAAACACACAAGATATTGACCGCTTTGCCCGTGCCCGCACGAGAACTTCCCAGGGTGGTCACCCATCCTAGTACTATTCTCGCTCAAGCACGCTTAACTATGGGGTTCTTACAAAATCCGTAGCGGCGCACGGTTTTAAAATGCGTCTTCTATATTTGGGAGGGGAAATTATATAAGTAGCTCAGGATCACCTTCTCTCCAGGCGATGTGGGGCTAACTCGTGGCCTTGTACACCTCACCTCACCTCACCTCATCCATCTTGGCATCACAGCCTCAGGAGTCTTGGCTCTTGGCTATTGGCCTATTGGATTTTGGTCGTCACAATGAAGCTCCTGAAGTGGATCTTGGAGGGAATCCGTTAGCGTTGTTCGGAATTTGATAGACCAAGAAGTGACTCCTGAGGAAATCGAAGCTTGTGATCTGACTAAAGCGTTCTGATCCCAGACAATGATGAAGAGGTTGTAGAAAAGGGTGGTCAGGGTGATCTCTCCGGTCATTCCAGAATTTGATGCTTCTGCTGCCCCTAAAATAATTCTGGTACCGCATTTAAAGGGTGATGCCACTCGTTGGATACCCTTCCAAAAATGCAAGATTTTTCCTGATTTTCTACTGCATGCTTGATGCAGAAAGAAACTCTTAAAGTATCTCTCTTTAATAACTCTTGACCAGATGTCACCTTGATTGTGTTGGATTCGCCACCACCACTTGCCCATCAAGGCTTTGTTGAAATCTCTCAGACTAAGGACTCCAAGGCCCCCTTGTTTTATGGATTTGCATACTACCCCCCAGCTAACTAGGTGGTAGGAGCCTGACTGACCATCGACTCCTTTCTAGAGGCTGGGTAGAAGGAATTCACGTACGAGTAGAGAGAGATAAGGAGAGAGAATTACGGTTTTGTTTAATATATAGGTTGGGTGAGTCCTATTCTAATTAGGATTCCTTTATGACCATCTAAAGCCCATTCAAGGGATAAAAACAAGCCCTACTAGTTTACTACCAGCTAATGGGCTGGTTTTGGCCAGGAAAATTCGATTGGGTTTGAAAATGTCAAGGCTTGAAAGGCCCAACTCGGATTCCTAACAAGCCATCAACACAATAGTCGTAAAAAAAATCATAACTTATTCATCTGAACTCCAAAAATTCTGCAAAACTACCCTTTGGACAGCTTGTGACGAGACGCAAAGACACTACTTTTGACACGTTTTGAAAATTGATAAAACAATAGTACACAGAAAAAAACCAAAATACCCTTAAATGAAAAGCGCGATAACTAACAAGCCAAAGTTCGGCATCGCGTGTGCGAGTAGCCCACGATTAGAGATCAGAAAAACTCAGAAATTATCACATACGATGACGATGCTTGTCTATTAGATTTTTCAAAATCAAAGCTTTTGATATAAACCAACGAAAACAAGAATATGGTCAAAGGAGTAATTTACTAATTACTAATCATTAAATAAAATCCTAATAATTTTCGGGTTGTTACAATAACCATACTATCTCAATGAATTCTCTACTCTTCCTTAAATGATTCTACTCATTCATCTACCTTGACATTCTTATCTATGTGATGCTCACCCTGTGTGCTTGGAATCCTTCTATTCCTTAACTTTTTAAGACGTTTGTTGAGTGGGTAGTCCCACATCAGCTTAGGGGTGAGAGTTCCACGTCTTCATATACATGTTGCCTCCTCCCCCTCACAACCGGTTTTGCGAGGGCACATGCTTAATAACATGGTATCAAAACTAGGCCCTACTCCATCTTCCCTCATGTGGTTCTGTCGCACCCTCTTCTCCTCTCCTCGCTGACGCCTCTCCCTGCGTGCAGGTAAGTCCCCGTTGAAACGCGGTCTACGTGCAGGCGGGTGTTGAGTGGATAGTCCCACATCGGCTAAGGGGTCGTAGTTCCGTGTCTTCATATACCCGTTGCTCCCTCCCCCTCACAACTGGTTTTGAGGGGGCACGAGATTAGTGACTTGGTATCAGAGCTAGGCCCCACCCCGTCTCCCATACATGTGACCCCGTGCCATCCCCTGTTGTCTCTTTCTTCGTGTGTGGGTAAGTCCCCGTTGAAAGTTGAAACCCGCTCTGTGTGCGGGCGGGTGTTGAGCGGATAGTCCCACACCGGCTAAAGGGTAAGGGTGGGAATTCCATGTCTTCATATGCCCATTTCCCCCTCCTCCTCACAACCGATTTTGAGGGGGCACTTGATTAGTGACATGGTATCAGAGGTAGGCCCCACCCCGTCTCCCCTTCATTTGGCCCTGTGCCACTCGTTTTTTTTTAGAGTGAATAACATCCCTGAGCAGGGAGGGGGTTTGGCGGAACCCAACCTATATATTAGAAACCAAAGTCCTTGTACACCATGAAACACATGCTGTGAATGCACAACCTATCAACACACACCCCTATCCCTCCATCGTACTATGTAATGCACAACCTATCAACACACACCCCTATCCCTCCATCGTACTATGTACAAGCACAAGGCTGGGAAACATAGTCTATCAAAACCCAAAGACTATGAGCTCCAAAAAGAAGCGAGACTACCTGCTTCCCCAAAAACACTATCCAAGGACTTGGATTTCTGCCTGTACACCCTCACATTACGTTCTAGCGAAATAGCCCATAGAAGGTCAGCCACACTTCTGTCCCATGCCGGCCAAAGACTGTGAGCAATCTGAACCTGTCTCCAAACAGACCAAAGAGAAGATACAGAGGAAGGTAAGGCCATGTTTAGAAGAAAACATGAAAAAAGATGCTCCCAAAGAGGGGAAATAGTTGGGCACAGCAAGAACAAATGGTCAATCGATTCATTCGAGGAGCAGAAATGGCAGTCTGGGTCGACCACAAACCCATGACGCAGTAGATTATCCGTCGTAAGTGTACGATTGATACGATGCGTATGCTTAATTTAACCCAAGTACAGAATTTAAAACATCAAATCAGATTTCAGCATAATAAAATCAGATTTCAGCAAAAACCTATTATCATGGTTCATCATTCATTCAATCCCAATCAGATTTTAACTTAACAAAACAATGAAACTGACAAGATGAACATTAATTTCAGATTATAAGGACTGAATTCCAGCAATGATAACAATCACTATCTCAATAATACGCCAATGTTTCAATAACCCACAAAAGACCTAATGATAAACCCTAATGGATGAGACTCTCGGGAAAACAGAATTTTAGGGATCCTATGATGAAATCAGCAATAAGGCCGGTTGGGGAAAGAAGGTTATCACATGAAAATTACCGAGGATCGATCTCACCGTGCTTTGACCAATGCCGGCAGCTTTCCGATACTCCGTTGTTGCAGATGAAAGGCGCGGAAGGGGAGGCGTGGCTCAGAAGACGGGGTGAAGAAGCCGAGACGATGGATCTTGAAGATGAAAAAACTTCACGTCGATCTTCCGTGAAGCCGTAGACGAGTGGCGAGGCGACGGGGTAGAAGCGTGCGAAGGAAGAAAAAGATTAGAAGCAAGGAAGAATTGTCGGAATGGATACACCGAGCAAGCGCACACGCTTCTCCGATTAGGGTTTCAATTTCAAATCATCTCCCTTTTCTCAATTAGGGTTTTAGGCTTTATAGGGGATGAGACACAAAACACAAAAGGAAAGAAAGGGGAGAGAGACCGGTCGGGTAGAGAGAGAGACGGACGCGGGAGGAGAGAGAACAGCCGTGCGGGAGGAGAGAGAGAGAGGGACGTGCGCAAGGGGCCGGCCGGGTGTGGTGTGCGGTTGGCTAGGATTTAGGGTTTTTAGTCTCCCTTGAATCTCATCCATTGAGATGTTATTCTCACTTAAGATTCTATGGCTAAGACTCTAACACGGAAATGAGTCAGTTCGGCATCTGTGGCTCGAACCGGATGCGAACATGGCTCGCACCTACCCAAACCAGAAATAAAAACTGAAATAACTAAAGATCCGTTGGTCGGATCGAAACAAAATAAAAACCAAAACTGAGGGGCTTCGATTAAGCTTTCCACTGATGCAGACGGATCGACGATCGGGTTCCTGGATCTCCGGCGCGGATGAAAATACGCCATCAGCTGTAGAAAAACTGCACGTAGTAGGCTCGTCTGCATCAAGTCCCCCGGACTCAAAAGAACTCGACTCGTGTCGAGCGAGGTCCTGGATCTGGCGAGGGCGCGCCTGGTAGTAATGGCAACCGCTGACTCCGCTCGAACTGCTCTCCCGGGTCTGGTGGCTAAGTAATCCGCCTCAAGTACGCAGCAACTCCATCTCGTAGCCTCTGCCCCTCGACGCCAAGCGAAGACCTGAAAGTCAAAACCAACATCCTCCGCGGCACGATAAGATCGTCAACATACTCAGATAATTTCATGTGATAATAGGAGTTTGGGTTGACATGAAATTCAAATGACATGTAAAAAGAAAGGCCGCAGGAGCATAATGAGTTGCGAGTCATCGGCTTGCGCGATAGGCAGTGGGGTATCTGAAAGGCCATGGGGTGCGGGTGCATTATGTGTTGCTCAATGTGGCCTGCGCACGGTGCAAAACAAGTGGATTCTAGATGACGAAGATATGTCATGCAATCATTGTCGGGGTTCAGTGGATAAAATGAGAAATTAAAGAATTCATCATGCCAATTGTTATGATTTCGAAAAATTAAAGATGATGGGTTGGCTGAAAGTTGAAAGCATGATTCATAAGTATTCTACTTTGAAAAGTGATCAGACATGCCAAAATCGTCTTTACTGCTTAATTCAACACTTGGACGACAACATGGATGCACATATGAATGATCTATGAATGTATGGAAGTCAGGCAAATGATGAATGCAAGTGTCATGAATGCCTACAGACTCTAAATGCGATGTGCATGCAATGGAATGCAAAACGTGGTCTAATCCCTTATCAATTTTCAGTAAATCAGATGAACACCCAACTAAACTTTCAGCGAATGGTGGGACAGGCGGACTCTGACTCAAAAGGGCTTGAGGTGCGTGGGATCGGTGCCTCCTAAAACAGGTGGGCCATAGGGTGACATTAATGCCATCCTTAAGGAAGGTATAAGTGTTGGCTCTTCCGTGATGTTGGACATCTCGGTCGAACTGCCATGGGCGCCCTAAGATAACATCAGCAACCTCTAACGGAAGGACATCGCACCAGATCTCATCTCTATATTGCAGCCCAATTGACAATTTTGCCAGACAGCAATGCGTCACCAACTTGCTCGTGGTGTTATCCAGCCAAGATGTTTTGTACGGGTGAGCCAAAGGTTTGACTTTCCATTGCTTGCTCCGGACGATCGCTTCGTTGATCAGATTGGTGGTGCAACCTCCATCGATCAAGAGACAAAGGTCCATGCCATTGACCTTGCAGACGGTTCGGAACAGCTCGAACCTCTGGTTCTTGCAGTGTGGCTTTGGCTAGGAAGCACGGACACTTCCCCGGGCCTCCCGTACCTGTGTCGGACACTTGTCGGACACCGACACTCGCCGGACACTCGTCGGACACGCACCGGACACGCATGTGCCGTGTCCCACGTGCTTCTAGGAGCCGGACACAGTCGGACACTTGCCGGACACTCGTCGGACACTCGTCAGACACTCGTTGGACACGCACCGGACACGGCGGGTTGACAGGCTGTTCGATATAGGGTCGGGTCACAAGCTATCTTAGAGGATTAGATAGGTTGAAGCCAAAACTGAATCACAGCCGTTCTTTTGCGTGTCATTTGGGCCTGAGTATAATTCACTTGTCAGGCTAGTTGTAACGGACGATTACGATTCAGTTTTGATCCTCTGAGTTTTCAGATAGGTTGAATACAAAACTGAAACACAATCGTTCTTTTCCATGCCATTTAGGGTTGTATGTGATTCTCCAATCGGTCTGGGTGTAACTAATGGTTGCGATTCAATATGCATTAAATTTTCATTTTAGTTGTTTTGTATGAAATTTTTTCGGTTATTGAAATATATGTGAATTATGAACACACATAAAATATAAATATAAAATATTAATTTATTTTGCCGTGTCCCCGCCGTACCCGTGTCCTCTTTTTTTAGGATTTGCCGTGTCGGCGTACCCGTGTCGTGTCATAACCGTGTCCCCGTACCAGTGTCAGTGCTTCTTAGGGCTTTGGGGGTCCTCCACAGAGCTCGTGGGGTAACAACGCTTTGGGTGCTTGGGGTGATGGCGACTGGTGAATGACCAACAGTGGTGCAGTCACATCATCCCCCTCCAAGACTAATTCATTGAAGTGTTCCCCATCAGATTCGTGACTATCCTCGTCATTATCCGCAAGATTTGTCTGTGGATGGAATTGACGGCGAGGACAGTAGGAGGACTTGTGACCCGGCTGGTTGCATTTAAAGCACTTTATCTGACTTGGGTTGGGTCCTAAAACTCCTTTACCCTTCTCAGTGGGTGCAGGAACTGTGCCAGCTACAGGTGAAGGTCCAGTGAGTGGTCTACTAACGGATCCGGATGGTGCCCTAGTGATGTCATATCGTCGAGACGCAGATCGTGATTGGTGAGACTCGACTTTCTTGGCCCGACGGTGTGCATCACTGACCTGATACAAGTCGTGAAGGGACACCACCTCCTGAATTGAAGGCTTGAGACCGTTGACATACCTAGCGACGCTCTGCTCATCTTCGTGCAGATCGTTACGGGCTTGGAGCTTGTAGAATTCAGTAGTGTAGTCATCTACAGATTTATGCTCCTGTCGCAGGTTTTGGAACTTCTGGAACACATTCTGCTTGAAATCAGAAGGGAGGAACTTCTGCTGCATTTTTCCTCGCATATGTGTCCACATGGAAATCTTTTCTTTTCCTTTCCTACCCCTAGTGGTCTGCAACTGTTTCCACCAAATCAGTGCATGACCTTTTAGTTTAAGACTGACAAACTTCACTTGTTTGTCGCGGGGGATTTCTTTCCACTCGAAGTACTGGTCGATTCTCTCGTCCCACTCTAGAAACTCTTCAGGGTCCATCCTACCCTCGAACTCAGGAATTTCTATCTTGATGCCCTGATCCCAGCCCCAATGGGATTTCGACCTCCTATGAGTTCTCCTACTTCGCCTATCAGATCCATCAGAGGAACTGACGCTGTCACCTCCTGACCCTAGATCTAACTCGCTATGCCCTAGCGACGCTCTAGCCCTGTGTTCTCGAGGGGGTCGAGGTGGATTTTGAGAATTATTGAAGGCTAAGGTCAAGGTTTCTATTTGGGTCTGAAGCCTATCCATGTACTCTTGTTGCCTCATGAAGGCATCCTGCCAAGTACGGGGCGGAGACGATCCAGCCATTCTAGATTCTATCGACTCACTACAAAGAGAAAGGGATGGTCCTAATATGTATGCGATCACGCGATGCGTGTTACTAATTGATGCAAGGCGCTAACTAAAATGAAAGAAGGCAAATAAAAAAAAAATTTCAGCAAACAGGCAATGATGCGAATGATGCGAGAGGACCGGCCGTTGCGTAAGGACGCGACGACTAGTGCGCTCTGATACCAACTTGATACGATGCGTATGCTTAATTTAACCCAAGTACAGAATTTAAAACATCAAATCAGATTTCAGCATAATAAAATCAGATTTCAGCAAAAACCTATTATCATGGTTCATCATTCATTCAATCCCAATCAGATTTTAACTTAACAAAACAATGAAACTGACAAGATGAACATTAATTTCAGATTATAAGGACTGAATTCCAGCAATGATAACAATCACTATCTCAATAATACGCCAATGTTTCAATAACCCACAAAAGACCTAATGATAAACCCTAATGGATGAGACTCTCGGGAAAACAGAATTTTAGGGATCCTATGATGAAATCAGCAATAAGGCCGGTTGGGGAAAGAAGGTTATCACATGAAAATTACCGAGGATCGATCTCACCGTGCTTTGACCAATGCCGGCAGCTTTCCGATACTCCGTTGTTGCAGATGAAAGGCGCGGAAGGGGAGGCGTGGCTCAGAAGACGGGGTGAAGAAGCCGAGACGATGGATCTTGAAGATGAAGAAACTTCACGTCGATCTTCCGTGAAGCCGTAGACGAGTGGCGAGGCGACGGGGTAGAAGCGTGCGAAGGAAGAAAAATATTAGAAGCAAGGAAGAATTGTCGGAATGGATACACCGAGCAAGCGCACACGCTTCTCCGATTAGGGTTTCAATTTCAAATCATCTCCCTTTTCTCAATTAGGGTTTTAGGCTTTATAGGGGATGAGACACAAAACACAAAAGGAAAGAAAGGGGAGAGAGACCGGTCGGGTAGAGAGAGAGACGGACGCGGGAGGAGAGAGAACAGTCGTGCGGGAGGAGAGAGAGAGAGGGACGCGCGCAAGGGGCCGGCCGGGTGTGGTGTGCGGTTGGCTAGGATTTAGGGTTTTTAGTCTCCCTTGAATCTCATCCATTGAGATGTTATTCTCACTTAAGATCCTATGGCTAAGACTCTAACACGGAAATGAGTTAGTTCGGCATCTGTGGCTCGAACCGGATGCGAACATGGCTCGCACCTACCCAAACCAGAAATAAAAACTGAAATAACTAAAGATCCGTTGGTCGGATCGAAACAAAATAAAAACCAAAACTGAGGGGCTTCGATTAAGCTTTCCACTGATGCAGACGGATCGACGATCGGGTTCCTGGATCTCCGGCGCGGATGAAAATACGCCATCAGCTGTAGAAAAACTGCACGTAGTAGGCTCGTCTGCATCAACGATAGTGAAGCAGCTCTCAAAGGAACACTTCCAATCCTGAAAGACGCTAGAAGTATGAGAGTAAGCACTCCTGACCGAAAAAAGCCCCAGATCTACCCCGAGCCCAACAAAAAGAATCTAGGAAATAACTCAAGGAAAAGGACAACAGTAATCCTCTAAGGTGTAAGAATTCAGTCAAAGCAATGGAAGAACCAATAAGGACTGATAAGGATGGGTTGAGAGGAAGGATATCTGCAACCCTAGCATTAGGGTCAACAGTTGGCAAAGCGGAAAGGGAAGGAGAATGCAAATGGGGCAAGGGGGGTTCATCTGTCCAACCAGAACTTGATAGTGTATCCATCTCCACTGCTCCAACAGATCCTTGCCTAAAAGATGCCAGCCGTAGACAATACTCCTCTCCAAAAATGCGAAATTCTATTGGAATCCTACAGTATGAAATCCAAGGGTCGCTGTCTCCTATAGTACATGCCCATAATGAGCTTCACCTACATGTGGCCGCAATGGAAGAGACTCCACCACCACTTACAGAGTAAATCCATATTAAACCTCTTGATATCCAAAATATGCATTCCACCAAATCTAGCCTCCTGGCACTCAATAATCCATCTGATTAAGGGTAGGGCTGCAACATAGGCGTGCCAACCCGAACCGAACCCGAATTTGGGTGGGCTTGGGTTGGGATTTTACTTGTATGGGTTGGGCTTGGGTTGGAAAATCCCAACCCGACCACATTTAGGGTTGGGCTTGGGCAGAGGCTTCGGGCAACCCGACCTAACCTGAAACCCGACCATTTAGTAAATAATATTTAGCATAATATAATATTGAATAGGTCCGATCAAAATCCATATATTGGATCATCCGTTGAATTCAAGTTGAGGTTGCACTGTGGTGGAACTTTGATAGATATTTATCCCGCTTCAAATGGCCATTGTTGAATGAGCATTTATACATCCAACAATGGACCATCATCTATATAAGAATGCAAAGAATTGCTTTATGTATTGTATAGCAAAGGAACTATTTATGTTGATTATTTCTTCTCTACCATGTTGAAACCGGCCAACCCGCCTGCACAACCTGATCAACCTATCCAACCCGACGGGTTGGACTTGGGTTAAGGAAGTTCAACCCTTGGGCTGGGTTGGGCTTGGGCAACAGATTCAACCTTTTGGGTTGGACATGGGTTGACTCTTCAACCCACCCGAGTTGCAACCCTAATTAAGGGTAAATCCTTCCTTTGACCATGTGTACCGGCCCATAGGAAGTCCCTTCGCCTCTTATTAATGGCCTTAATAACCTATGCTGGAATCCGAAAAACCAACATGTAGTAAATAGGCAAAACTGTCATGACAAATTTAATCAAGGTAATCCTCCTTCCCTTTGACAACAATTTACCTTTCCAAGCTGCCAACCTGTTTATCTTCTGCAGGATTGGTTGCCAGTCCTCCTTATGAAGTCCTCTATCTCTCAGTGGATGGTCCAAGTACGAGATCGGAAAAGCAGAAGTGGAACACCCTAGTGTGATTGCCAACTCTCACCACCTCATGTGCAGCCCCAATGCCAATTAAAGTGCTCTTATCCAGATTAATCTCCAAGTCCGTCAGCAGTTGGAAAGTGAGCAGGATGAACTTCAGGTTAACCATCTGGTCACAGTCCTCCCAGCAAAAAAGGATCGTATCATCCGCAAACTGTAGATGAGTGAGCCCTCCTTGGACAATTTTGTTACCTAAACCCTTCACTCTCTCCTTTTCCTCTGCCAACCTGATCATCTGGCTCAGAACATCCGTGACTAGAATAAATAGTAGGTGGGACAAAGGATCTCATTGTCTCAATCCCCTAAATATTTTTAATGGCCTACCTAGCTTCCCATTTAATAACACTAGGGTCTTCGACGATCTGCAAACAATAATCCATTTGATCCAAACCGGACTGAATCCTGTTGCATGTAGCAATTGGGAAACAAACCTCCAGGCGAAACAATCATATGCCTTAGCAAAGTCTAGCTTAATTAAGACCCCGCTTTCTCTAAGCTTCTTACATTGGAAGATAGTCCTCTGAGCACAAACAAAAGAATCCAGGATGGATCATTGTTTCACAAAGGCTAATTGCTACACACTCACTAGGTCACCAATCACAGTCGTCCACCTATTAGTCAGGGTTTTCATAATGATCTTGAAAATGCCATTTATGAGGCTAATAGGTCTAAATTGTCCCACCCTATTGGCCCCATCCATCTTCGGGATGAATGCAATGACTGAGTAGTTAGCCTGTTCAACATTAAGTCTACCCCCGTGGAAATCCTCCATCATGCTCATAATATCACCCTTATGGTCTCCCAAAAGAACTGAAAGAAGCTCAAGGAGAAGCCATCCGGCCCTGGGGCTTTATCAACCCCATCCCTCTGACTACCTTCCAAACTCTTTTTTAAGTAAACGGAGCTATCAGTGAAAAATGTACCTCATCACTCAAGCCATATGGGTAGAGATCATGTCATCTCACATTTAGGCCCAGTAGATCTTTTACTGCAAAGAAGAACAAAAATGTTACTAGAAAATCTATAGGATGCCCCCTTGGTCAGTGTACTCCATCTCCCCCACATTATGACCGTTCTAATCCACGGCGTCGCCCATTAGCAACCGCATGAAATAATTTCGTGTTCAAGTCCTCATGTAGCCATTGATATCTGGATCTCTACTTCCACATTGTTTCCTCCTGTGCTAACGTTTATGGTAATTCCCCCTTGACCTCCTCCCTCCTCTGGTAATCCTCCTGACCTAGCACACCCTTCTCCTCTTCCAAAGTATCCCAGAATAAAATCTCTGCCGCAAGTTCCTCTTTCCTCCTTCGCACACTATAGAACCTATGGGTGCACCCAGTGTTTGATTTTTCCATTTAAAGCCTTAAGCTTTGTAGCCACTGTCAGCCTCTGTTCCCTATTCCACTCTTGTTGCACCAACTCCAGAAAGTCCGGTCTCCTCAGCCACATCCTTTCAAACTTAAAGGTCCTATGCTGTGTATGCTGCATCCCATCCTCCCAAACAAGAGAATAGTGGTCCGATCTTACCCTCGTCAGGGTTCTACAGAAGCACAACAAAAATCGCTCTTCAAGCTCCATAGAGATCAAGAAGCGGTCCAATTGGCAAGAATTGGGTTGGCTTGCATATTGGACCATGTAAATCGCTTACCCCCAATAGGGTGATCCACCAATTCCAACTCCTGAATGACCTTCTAAAATCTCCTAGCCTCTCTATAGTGGGGTAACCCACCACTTCTGTCACTCTCCAATCTAGTGCAATTGAAATCTCCACAGATCATCCATGGTTCATTTGGTAATTGAAGTCGGATATGTTGCAACACTTCCCAAAAAACATGCCTCTGGCTCTGCTCGTTTGATTCATACACAGGAGACTACCAAACACCAATTTTAAAGAACATGCCACAGCACAACCGTGAGCATGTATTCAAATTGCAGTTCACCAAGAAAGGAGAAGAGGCTAACATTCCAAGCCACCAGAAAGCCTCCCACCAAACCAACGGCATTCATAGCTCTCCACTCCTGCATCTGGTTACTGGTTACTCATAAAACTTCGAAACACAAGAAGAGAAATATGCTCCAATTTTGTCTTCTGGAAGCACACAATATCAACCTGCAAGGAATGGACGAGATCTCTAACCGCAAACCACTTGGATGGGTCCCCTAATCCCCTAACATTGATAGACAGAGTAATCATAAAGGAGGTATAGAAATCTGGGCTCTAATCTCCCCCAGCTATGGAGAAGAGCCCTGATCAGAAGTCACAAATGTTGGAGGAAAAGACAACATCGAACACCCCGTACCCACCCCCTATCAGGGACTCTAGAGGCCAAAAAAACTCCAGATTAACCCCACAGTCTCGATCGAGGGCTAGAAGAGCATCGACCTGCAATAAACTAACAAGCAAGGAAGCAATGTTATTGGTTGTCAGAGTAGTAGGCATACCTGAGTGCGGTTCCAAAGCTCGAGTCCTAGCTCTGTTGGTGGCTCGGGTTTCAACCGACGTATCACCCTTCAACAACAGTCTTGAGCTTCGCCCAATGGAGCTTGTCTTTTGGCGTGGTCTGTCCTCCTCAATTAGCTTCGTCCTAGTTAGGGCAGCCGGTGACAACGGACTCTCCCAGCAGCCATCTTCACCTAATGGAACTGGTTTTCTGGCATGGTCCGTGCCACCTGTTGTTGCCTCTGTTAGAAGATGACAGCTAGGGTTTGGAGAGAATAAAATGGTTCTCATTGAGGGACTGAAGCCGACCCGGTATATACATTAACACTCCCCCTCAAACTCACGGTGGATCATGTACCGAGAGTTTGCTTATAAAATGACGAAATCTAGCAATCGTCAGGGGCTTTGTGAGAAAATCAGCAGTCTGCTCTGTCGAGGGACTGAACGGCAAGGAGATGATGTTTGCAAGAAACTCTTACTGAACATAATGACAGTCGATCTCGATGTGTTTGGTCCGCTCATGAAAAACCGGATTGCTAGCAATTTGAGTGGCACTCCGGTTGTCACAGAATAGAGGTGTAGCCCTAGAAATTCTGACTCCCAAGTCGAATAGAAGACGTCGAAGCCAGACAATCTCTGCAGTGGTAGAAGTCATAACTTGGTATTCGGCTTCGGTGCTGGAGCGTGCAACAGACTCCTGTTTCTTGTTGCGCCAAGAAATGAGAGAATCACCAAGGAACACGCAATAGCTTATGGTAAATCGACGAGTAGCAACATCCCCAGCCCAATCTGCATCGGAGTAAGCACGCAGAACCAGTGGAGATGTGGAGGGAAACAACAGCGATCGAGTAACAGTGCCACGGAGATACCGAATAATCCGAAGGACTGCTGCATAGTGAACCGAGCGAGGAGATTGAACGAACTAACTGACAGTATCAACGGCATGGGCAATGTCAGGCCTAGTCATGTTGAGATAAACGAGCATCCCAACCAGCTGCTGATAACGAGAGATATCCTGGAGAGGCTCACCATCTGTAGAGAGGAGCTTCAAGTTGAGCTCCATAGGCGTGCCAGCAGTACGAGAATCAGTAAGAGCAGCCTCGGCAAAAATATCGGAGATGTACTTCTGCTGGGAGATCAACAATCCTCGAGCTGACCGGGCAATCTCAAGGCCAAGAAAGTACCGGACAGGGCCTAGATCCTTCATCTTAAACTGGCTCTGGAGGTGACGCTGAAGGGAAGCAATGGTAGCACTGTCATCCCCGGTGATGATCATATCATCCACATACAAAAGTAGCACAGCAATACCCTGACTGGAGGAGTGGGTGAACAGAGCGTAGTCAAAGTATCTCTCAACAAACCCAGCTGCTAGTTTGCACTACGGAATCACTCAAACCATGCCCGAGGTGCTTGTTTGAGGTCGTAGATAGCACGGCGTAAACGACAAACGTGCCCTGGAGGAACCAAAATGCCCGGAGGATGAGCCATGTATACTTTATCGAAGAGGTCACCGTGAAGGAATGCATTGGTGACATCATCTGATGGAGAGGCCACCCTCGAGCAGCTGCCACGGCTAAGAGGGTGCGCACAATAGTCATCCGAGCAACTGGAGCAAACGTCTTATCGTAATCAATCCCATACTCCTGGGAGAAGCCACGAGCAACGAGGCGGGCCTTGTGTCGCTCAATGGATCCGTCAGGTCGAGTCTTGACCTTGAATATCCACTTGCAGCTAACAGGCACCACGCCTGAGGGACAAGGCACCAAATCCCATGTCTGGGTCCGCTGAAAAGTTCCAAGCTCTACTGACTTGGCCTGCCGCCACTCTGGGTGTAAAGCTGCCTCCTGGTACGAATGGGGCTCCCTGTGGGTGTGAAGTGCAGTAAGAAAAGCCTGATAAGAAGGAGAATAGGAGGCAATTGCAAAGTAGCCAAACCTGTCCGGAGAGTAGTCATATCTGTCAGGAGGGTGATGTTCGCGTGCCGGGTAGCGCCGAACAGGAGCAGGATCCATGACCGGTGAGGAGGGAACAGCAGCATCAGGCGAGGGAGTACCAGTGTGAACCGACTCTGGAGGAGGAGCTGCAAACCGACGAACATAGACACGAGTAACAGGTGGTGGTGGAGGTGGCGAGGGAGACGTGGGAGGGAAGGGTGGAGGTGGAGGTGGAGGTGCTGAGGATGGAGGTGGAGGTACTGAGGGTGGGGGAGACCCAACTGGAGAGGACATAACCAATGGTGCAGGAGCAGGATACGAAGGTAAAATAGGGATTGTGAAAGATAGTAAAGGCGTGGATGGTGACGTAGGAGATAAGGGAAGATCCCGGGCTCCTTGCAGTAGTGACAGAAGACAGACTCATCGGAGAACCCAGTCGCCAGGACGCTGTCTGAGCCGGGAGCAAGTGGAGGAGGATGAGTACCCTGAGTCTGAAGACGAGTCTCCTTATCGACCAATGCGAATAGGGCATCCCTAGCCGAGGGAGTGGCTCACGGTGCAGGAGCTAAGCAGCAATGAGAGCAAAGTCCGGCCGAAGCGCTGTCAGGAATTGGTGCAGGTGGCCCTCATCAAGGTAGCACTGGAAATCCCTAGAGCGTGGGCAATCACATCGCTCCGGGATCAGGGAGTCCAGCTCATGCCAGTAGGCACTCATCAAACTGAAAAAGTCCTGAATCGTCCGCTCCCCCTGACGGGCAGACTGCGAGTCACAAATAAGCTGATGCCGACGTGCACCGCCGCGTGGGAGAAACCAGTCCCGGAGATACTTCCACATCGCGCGTGCTGTAGGAAGGCGGCTGATGGAAGCAAGGAGCAGACGAGCAATGGAGTCCAGAAGATAGGCCCGGATGGTCTGATCGTGGTGACGCCACGTGAGAGCAGCAGTCGTGGCTGCCGTAACGGTAGCAGTCGCAGTAGAAGACGCGGCACTGTCGGCTGCGCTACTGGTGACAAAGGAGCCGGAGGAGGCAGCTGGAGGAGGATCATCACCGGTGATGTGACCCCAAAGATCGTGACTGGAGAGCGCGGCCTCAACGATGAACGACCAATCAGGCCAGTCGCTGGCCGAGGACAACTGAAAGGTGACCGCCTTCAGCGGTGGAGAGATCGCAACGACGGACGGCACTGTAGGAGATGCCATGAAGGAACCTCAAAGGAGAGGGGAGCCGGGAGAGGGCTTGCGGGTGGAGGGGAGGGGCCGGTGGGGTTATCGGATGGAGGGGAGGGGTCGGGGGGGGGCTATCGGGCGGAGGGGAGGGACCGGGGGGGTTATCGGACGGTGGGGAGGGGGTCGGGAGTGGTTATCGGGCGGAGGAGAGAGGCCGGGGGGGCCTGTCGGGCGGAGGAGAGGGGTCGGGGGGGGCCAGTCGGGCAGAGGAGAGGGGTTGGGGGGGTTATCGGGCGAAGGGGAGCGGCCGGTGGGGTCTGTCGGGCAGAGGAGAGGGGTCGGGGGGCCTGTCGGGCGGAGGGGGGGGGCCGGGGGGGGCTATCGAGCGGAGGGGGAGGCTGGAGGTGGGCTGCCGGGTGGAGGGGGAGACTGGAGGTGGGCTGCCGGGTGGAGGGGGAGACCGGAGGTGGCTGCCGTCGTCGCCGTCGTCGCGCGAGAAACCCTAGAGCTCTGATACCATGTTAGAAGATGACGCCTAGGGTTTGGAGAGAATAGAATGGTTCTCATTGAGGGACTGAAGCCCAATATATAAGTACATGTATACACATACAACCCGACCCGACTGTACATAGAACTCGACCCGGTATATACATTAACAGCCTTTTTCTCCGCATGCGGGTAAGTCCCCGTTAAACGAACTCTGCAGGCAAGCGGGTGTCAAGCGGATAGGCCCACATTGGCTAAGTGACGGGAGTTCCAAGCCTTCATATACCCGTTGCCCTCTCCCCCTCACAACCTGTTTTGAGGGGGCACGGGATTAGTGATTACATCAATTTGCGGGCATCATTTTTGTCTCGTAAAGTTTTCTATCGTGCCTCATAGGCATGTGTGGATTCCACAACACCATAGAAGTTTTTTTTTTTGAGAAATCCCTCTCAGAGAATGAGGGGGGGTTCGGCCTAGACCCCTACCAGTGACAACACCATAGAAGTGCCTCCCCACTGCACCCATTGTTACAACACCATATGCTCGGGTTTACAAGTGCTTTTAATATGATGCACACCTTTTCTCTTTATGGGCAGAAACAAACAAATTTAACTTTTTCATTCAATATGCATTGAATATGTCTAAATTGTTAGCAGTATAGAGAACTGACAGCAGTTCGTATTCACATAGTTAAAGTCTTTAATTGCATGTTGAATAAATAAGGTGTGCCATTTCAACTGTGTAATGTCTGTGTGTATTACAACAACTGCTGCCATACAATATGGTTATACAATAATGACTTAACTAACACAATCTGTCCATGGTAGTTTTGACTTCAGATATCCTGTAGAAGTATTCAGAACTGTAGGTCATGATTCCTTAGATATAAGTAATCATCAATAAATGATTAGTTATTTTGTTCGATGTATCTTCATCAAGCAGGTTGCCCCAATTGAAATTCACAAAGAGGATTTGTTAGACGTTGAAGAGCAACTGAGATTTCTGCTTCATAAAATGGAAGGATCGGAGATTAGTTATCTTCTTCCTTCATTCAAGGGCTCCTTCTCTCACTGGATATGGAGAAGCCTAGGAATTCCAGTGCGTACTCCTACACTTTGTATACATTAATGATTTTAAGCCTAGCGTATTTTTTTCATTGCTGTTAGTGCCTTGTTTCTTAACTTCAAGCAGCTAATTCTGTATATGTTTTCAGCCATCTTCTATTTTTCCAAGTGTCAGGTGTGGCATTGAGATGGCAGTACTTAATGCACTTACAGCACGACAAGGTTCTAGTTTATACGAGGTAATTAGTGGATATAGGAACCTGTCACCAGATACTCGGTATATCGTGAATGATTTAACTATAAAGAGCTCAGCAAAGATACAGATTTGTGCCCTAGTAAATTGTAATGGTACTCCAAAGGAAGTAGCTCATATTGTGTCTGGGCTAGTAGATGAGGGCTTCACAACTATAAAATTGAAGGTGAGGAACAGTGCCCAAACTGTTGTATGAAGTAATTATTGATAAATTACTTCTGGATGGATACAGTTGAGTGATGTCCATCGATTATTGCCAATAAGTTATCTGTTTGGAAGAAAAAAAATCTGTAACTTTTAACTGTCTTGAGTTTACAGTAGCTAGTAGATGCTTTAGTATATAGGCCAACATGTTCCCGTATTTCAAGTTCCGAAACAGTAATCCTTGAGCAACTCTTCCACTACAGGTCGCACGCCGAGAAAATCCGATTGAAGATGCTATTGTCATCCAAGAAATTAGACAAATGGTTGGTTACCAAATCAACATCCGTGTCGATGCAAATCAGAGGTGGACATATGAACAGGCGGTTCAGTTCGGATCTTCTGTGAAAAATTTTAACCTTCAATACATTGAGGTATAACCTGGTGCAAATTTATGATTCCTGGATAATTTTATTTTAGAAATAAGATTAATGATTAATCATAGTGAAGTTGATGAGCTTAGAAGCAAAAGTTGGCTTTCCTATTTTTCATATTATTTTTATCAGAGAAGGCATCAAACAGAAATCCCTTCCCCATGAAAGGAAAGCATGCTTCTATACAAGTTAAAGCATAATATTTTCAGTTCTCATTTAAAGAAATTGCTTGTGTTATCTTAAAGATGCAGGCTGGAAAGCAAGCATGGACTTCTCAAAGCTTGTCTCAGCATAGGCAACTGGAACGATGGCCTGCATCCTCTAACCCCGTGCTATCTGTAGCATACACCTTGTCCACAGTATCAGTGAATGAGTAGTAATTATGTCTTTGCCATTCTAAGCTCCCTTTTGCTACTTGTAGGTTGGGAGGAGTTTCCAATTTTGAATGTCCTGAAAATGATTCATGGGCACACCATGATTCACAATAACTAGGAACCTAGCTTACGCAGTACTCATGCAAGGATAAATCACACAGATGTGGTAGTGAGATGTCAGCTTACCTCTAATCAAATGAGCATAGCATCGTTTATGCTGACCCTATGTGGTAGAAAAATGGTATCATGTCTTTATTATATTTGGAGATAGATTTCTGATGTAATTTTACCTATTTAGCCATAGATCTAGTAGAACTAAATCTCTTCCAGATCTTGAAGCTAAACATCATGAGCTAAATCTGTTCAACAACCATATATCAATAGACTAATCATGATTTGATCAAGTAATTTACTTTATACTTCTGGGATGCTAGTGAAAGATGAAAAGAGTTTTGCCAAAGATCTTTCTTTCAAAGATAATGTTAGATGGTGACGTCTAGGGTTTGGATAGAATGGAAATACTCTTCATTGAGGTACTAAGCCCAATATATATGCACAACATTACACAACGAACCCGACCCGACTGTACATAAACGATCCATCTCTATATACATTAACACTCCCTCTCAAACTCACGATGGATCATATATACCGAGGGTTTACTGATAAAATGCCACAAGCGAGCAATTGTAAGAGGCTTCGTGGGGAAGTCAGCAGTCTGCTTCATCGAGTGAATGAAAGGCAAGAAGATGGTGTGAGCGAGAAACTCCTAGCAAATATAGTGATAGTCAACCTTTATATATTTCGTCCGTTCACGGAAAACCGGGTTGCTAGTGATCTGAATAGCACTCCAGTTGTCATAGAAGATAGGTGTGGGCTCATATATCACGACTCCCAGGCCAAGCAGAGTAGCCAAACCTGTTAGGAGAGTAGTCATATATGTCAGGAGGAGGATGTTCACGCACAGGGTAACACCGAAGATAGCTAGGATCCGCGGCCGGAGAGGAGGGAGCATCTCTAGGCAAGGAAGCACCAATAGAGGCAGCCTCGATGGGAGTAACAATGGAGCGACGAACATAGACACGAGTGACAGGTAGTGGTGGATGGGGAGGCGGAGGAGTGGGAGGGGCATGGTAGGTAGGGGTGGGGGAGGTGCAGGAGGTGATGAAGGAGAAGGCCTAGTTGGGGAAGACGAAGAAAATAATAGAAGAGAAAGGAGTGGTGGTGGTAAAGATGGAGATGCATGCGATGATGAGAGAACCTATGATTCAGTGGGGAGGAATGAGAAATCCTCAACAAAAGAAACATGACGAGAGACACGAATGTGGTGAGCCAAGGAATCATAACATCAAAAACCTTTGTGCTCCAAACTGAGACCCAAGTGAACACACTTGACAGACCTGGCAGAGAGTTTGTTAATGAGGTGAACAATAGTCATAACAGCTTCAGCCCAGTAAGAGTGAGGAACGGAAGCAAAGAGAAGTAAAGCTCGTGTTGTCTTGAGGACATAACGATGCTTGTGTTCGGAGACTCTATTCTACTCATGGGTGTGGGGACATGACTGCTGGTGAAGAGTGTTGTGAGATTGAAGGATCTCATGCATCTCAGAGGAGAGATACTCCTTGGCACAGTTAGACCGAAAGGTCTTGATGCACTGACCTAATTGGGTATGAAGCATAGTAGTGAATATCTGATAAATATGGGGGATCTCAGCTGGTGACGCATAAGATAAACGCAGGTGCATCTCGATTAGTCATCTATAAAGCTAACATAGTACAAAAAACCCGAGAAAGAGACAACAGGAGCATGACCCCATATATCAGAATGCAGTAAATCAAAAAGGGCGGTAGAAGAGCTAGATGCTTTGTCAATCTGCAACCCTTACAAACAGAGAGGGGGGAGGACACACGACCCAAAGTGCCTGAACGGAACACGTTTTTGAGTCGATCACTAGACAAATGACCTAACCTTCTATGCCATAGGTCGGCATCAGAGGTAACTGACATGATGGACACAACAGATGAAGGGGAAACATGAAGATGTTCCAGCTGGTAAAGTCCTCCCGCTCTATGACCCAGCTCAATCATCTGACCCGTCCGCGAATCCTACACAACACAAGCAGAAGAGGTGAAGGTAATAGTTAATCCATAGTCGCAAAGGAGACTAACATAAATTAGGTTAATGTTTAGGAGATGGGCATTATAGACAAAGGGTAGGACCAGTCGACCAGTAGGATCCGATTTAGGAGTGATATACCCATCCGCAGTGTGAACCTCCAGGTGGGTAGGAGGAGTGCAATCGGTGAGAACAGTAGAGTCACAAATGAGGTGGCAGGAAGCACTAGAATCAAAGATCTATGGATCAGTAGTACCAGAGGTAGCAGACAAGCCGTGAGCAGTTGAGGAGCCGGCGGAGGAGAAGTGTCGGAGAAGGAGCTCCTCGAGTTGTTGAAGACAGTTCGGCTCAGGTGGAGACGGTGCAGTGGTAGCGACGGGAGATGCCGGAGTCGTTGTAGTAGCAGCTGCAGTGCCACCAAACTGGCGAAAGGATGCTGACCATGTCCACGACCCCATCCACTTCGACCGCTGTGTTGGTTATCACGAGGAGTAGGAGCTCAGCGTGATTCCCGCTCCTCCGGTCCTAAGCGAGGGTTGCGATGAGGATGCGTGGGGCATTCACGCTTCATATGACCGGGCTCCTTGCAGTAATGATAAAAGATAGGCCTATCAAGGAAGCTGATGGCTAGGGCGTTGTCCGGTCCTAGAGCGGGTAGAGGAGGGCGAGTCTCCTTATCGATCAAGGCTAGCAGGGCATCCTCCAGGCGAGGGAGCGGCTCACGGTGAAGAACTGAGCAGCAAGAAGTGTAACTTAGGCCGGAGAGCAGCCAGAAACTGGTAAAGGTGGCCTTCATCAAGATAGCGTTGAAAGTCCCAGGAGCGTAGGCAAGCACACCGCTCAGAGATCATGGAGTCTAACTCGTGCCAGTAGGCACTCATTAGGCTGAAGAAGTTCTTAATCGAGTGTTCTCCTTGACGAGCAGACCGAGAGTCACAGATCAGCTGATGCCGGTGTGCACCGCCACGCAAGAGAAACCGGTCTCAGAGGTATTCCCACATCGCGCGCGCTGCAGAGAGGCGGCCAATAGGAGTAAGGAGGGAATGGGCAACGGACTCCAAGAGATAGGTCCTGATGGTCTGATCATGACGATGCCACGTGAGAGTAACAATGGTCGTGGTAGTGATAATGCTATCACCAGTGGCCCTGCTGGTGACCATGGAGGAGACAAAAGAGAAACCCGGATATGGGTCCGCACCAGTGATGTGACCCCGGAGATCACGGCTAGAGAGGGCGGCCTCGAAGTGAGCGACGAGTTTGGCCAGTTGTTGGCTGATGTCAATTGAAAGGGGACTGCCTTCAAAGGTAGGGAGATCGCGACAACATGTGGCAAGGTAGCAAATGGCACGGTGGTAGATGCCATGGAGGAGGATCGGTTGGGGAGAGGGATAGGGTGAGCGAGGATCATGTGAGGGGGTGGATCGGGTGAAGGGGGGGAGAGGGTAGGGTAGGGGGATCAGGTGAGGGGGAGGGCGGGCAGATTGGGTAGGGGGGACTGCCTGTGAGGGAAGGGGAGATTGGGTGAGGGAGAAACCGGGTGAGGGTGAGAGGCCGGGAGGGAGGGACCGCCGAAGGAGGGTGAGAGGCCAGAGGTCTACCGGTGAGGGGCCGGAGAAAGTGCCTGGAGAGGGATTGTCAGAGGCGGGTGAGGGACTGCCTTCGTCGTCGCGGGAGAAACCCTAATGCTCTGATACCACGTTAGATGGTGACAGTTAGGGTTTGGAGAGAATGAAATACTTTTCATTGAGGGCCTAAGCCCAATATATATGCACAGCATTACACAACGAACCTGACCCGACTGTACATAAAACCAAACCCATCTCTATCTACATTAACAGATAAAAAGAAGGGAAGGATTATTATTTCTTATCTTTCTCAGTCAAATATATATATATATATATATATGGGGAGGGATACTCTTACTCATGGCCTCTAACTCATATAGTTACCTATGATCCGGGCCGTCCATTAGATCCCGACGTACGGTTCGGATTAGATGGGGAGTTAAAGCAATGGTGTCCGCATTAAATGCGGGCTTTTAATACGGGCTTTTAATAAGGGCTTTTAATACGGGCATTTAATGCGGACACCATTGTTTTAACTCTCCATCTAATCCGAACCGTACGTCGGGATCTAATGGACGGCCCGGATCATAGGTAACTATATGAGTAAGAGGCTATGAGTAAGAGTATCCCTCCCCTATATATATATATATATATATATCCTTTTTTCTTATACATAATCTTTTTAATTAGGTCTCTAATGTTTCAGGAACCTGTACATCTTGAAGATGATATTATCAAGTTTTGTGAAGAAAGCAGCTTACCAGTAGCATTAGATGAGACTATAGACAATCTTAAAGGAGATATTCTTCATAAACTCAAGGAATTTATACATCCCAGAATAGTTGCTGTTGTAAGTGAACTTTTGAATCTTGCCAGAAAGATTCACTATGCTGTCTCTAGGTACATAACCTTGTTTATGTTGTTCTGACAGGTTATCAAACCTAGTGCAGTTGGGGGATTTGAAAATGCAGCACTCATAGCCAAATGGGCTCAGCTGCATGAGAAAATGGCTGTTATAAGTAGTGCATTTGAAAGTAGTCTGAGCTTGTCAGCATATATACAGTTTGCACACTATCTTGAGCAACAGAATGCCACAATTTGCAAAATTAAAAATAGAGAGTTGAAAGCAGTCATAGCCCATGGCCTTGGAACATATCGCTGGTTAAAGGAAGATGTAACCACAAAAGAGCTCAAGGTTTGTGTTTCCCCAAATGGTGATACAATGGAAGCTTCTGTAGAAGATGCAAATAATTTCCTTCGTGATTTTCAATTCAACCAAGAGAAAATTCAGAGGATTTACACAGGTGAACAAGTTAGGTCATACAGATTGGCAGTTGATGGTGAGGATTTTTCTTGGTCGGTCAAGTTGCAAGAGGTTGGAGGCAATAATGATGTACGCACTCTTATTCCACTTGAAATTTATTACTAAACATAAAGCAATTGTTAATCATTGTTTTATTTAATTAATTGAGCTTCACAAAATTATCATGATTTATGGGTACATCCACATGTGCCTATGGATGCCTTTGTTATGATTTATGAAGTACAAGTTTTGAGACATAAGGACTTAATATTGAATTGCAAAATCCCATTTGGAGTTAATATTGAATTGCAATATCCTATAAGGGCTAAAGCCAAATTTCTTGAGGACTGCATCCGGACCTACCAAACCATCAGTCTCCACTCAACATAACAGGGGGGTGGCTTTTACTTCTACCTGTTATTTTAAAAAACTAAAATGAAATACACAACTCCCTGGATTCCAAGATAGTGAAGACGTCCAAAGTTTAACCAAGGAACCAATACGCTTCATGCCTCGCTGCATTTTACTTTTCTTTCTGCAAATCCTGTTATTTCTCTCCAACAAATGCTGCAGCAGACTGCCAATACCAGGCAGTATATACATGCAGAGTGTCACATGACCGGAACTCTTTTTACCCTCATTTAGTGCATAGAGACAACAAGCACCATAGTCTACCTCGAATATGAAAGCGGTTCTTAAGAAGATCCCAAATGCTCCTCATGAAAGAAAAGTTCAACAGTAAGTGAGTCGAGTCATGGTCCACTGCTCCACAAAGGCTGCAAGACAAATGACAGTGATCTGGTGGTTTCGTGTTGTTGAGATTTTATTTCGTAAGGATCTTATTGTCCATCGTCAACTACATAAAATTTCCTGTCTCAAGTGGAGTTTGTCTTCCAAAGTCTGATTGCTATTGGTTAGACTGCACCGCCATCATTTAAATATCTGTAGAAGGACTTGCGTAGAAAATATTAGACAGGTTCCATCTCCATTGGATTGAATCCAATGAGTTAACAATAAAGAAATTTCTTATGATATTCAGGAGTTCTTCCAGTTGGCTATAAAGGTGCTGAGGAACATCTCTTCTGAACCTAGGCTTCCAGATAGTAATAGTTTTTCTCCTATACATTGATTGTGGCGGAATAGTGCCATCCTATATCAAATAGGTCCAAAAACAGAGTGCTGAAGGAAACATCCCTTCCTAAATGTCCTTCCAAAATCTAATGTTCTTCTCATTCCCAGAGCACAAGTTTGTTACCGAATTTGTAAACATCCCCTATTTTCATGTTTCTTCCTAAAAGGTGAGATTTATGTACGATTATTACAAAATTTTGGCCCTTTGAGTGCCCTATTGATACTCCTTTATCAAATAAGGCGCTAGTTATATCTAGAAACAATAAACAGACATTATATGTGATAATCCTCATGCATCCTCATACAAAGAAATTAAAGATTAGTTATACAGAAAACTAAATATGTATTTTATACAATGCAGACATAAATAGTGCTTACTAGCGGTCACGGCAAAGAGAACCAGGGCACTTACTAGACCAAGTATCTCTGGAAATAATGATTTTATGCTATAGCTTCGTATGCAATCCTGTTTTTTATTATTTTTCAAGGTCGTCGCTTCCATAAGCTTAAACATAACCACTCTGTTCCCTCCTAGTTTTTGCAAGTCAGTGTTCGTCATTCTTGACTTTTATATAATATGATGCTAAGGTTGCAAAGCCCCTTTATGATATGAACTGTAACCTAATGTACGAGTACGGAATGCTTCATGTAAATGATGGGTGGCAAGGCCTTGCCGAAATTGCTCTCTTTAACTGTTCATTAATTAGTGAAAATGAATAGGACTACATGTAATGCGCATTGAGCAGGTGGGATTACATGAAACACAATGATTAGCTATAACACATGACAAAGTTTGTCCTGTACAGAGGCCGACAAATAAAAGCAGTTTCAGTAGCGTCATTTACTTATTCCTTTCATTTTTTTTCTTTCTTTATATTTTATTTTCCCAAATGGGGAAGCTTGGTGGTGGTGAGAATAGCTATCTTTTATATCTTTGTTGACGTAGGCACGTACAGGATTTCAAGACAGAAGTCCGCCTTTTAGTGTCCCTACGAAAATCCAGGAAGCTGATCGACGATCTGTCGGTCCCGTTGGAAAGATCATTTCATTATCTGCAACTTTGTTTTTTATTTCATGTAAATCCAATGAACGGATCAAGAGTTATTAAGCGTTATATTTCAGGTCAGCTTAGGTGCGGGGGATGTTCGCACCCGACTTGAGCCTAAAGTACTTTAAGTCGCATTAGTCGGTTTTAAAAATATCCATTGGATCTAATGTAGAACCAATGGATAGACGATGGAGATGTATGAAGTCCTAAAGGAGGCCCAATAGGAAGCCTAAAAAAGCCCGGCTCGCGCCTTGCTTTCCCTTTTCCTACTCTTCTCATACATTAAAAACAAGGTAACTGTTCACATAAACAGTAACCATGGGTACTGTTCACGTGAACAGTAACCACGGATGAACCCCTCTCCTTCCGCACACCATTCATCTCCCTCTTTTCTTTCTTTTTTCCTATTTTTCTTTGTTTCCTTTTTATCCGTTCATCATATGGCTATTATGCATTGATCCAACGCCCCAAAATTAAACCCTAGAAGTCATTATCTTTATATTCATTGAAAAATTCTGCACAAGGGAAGATTTTTGCATGACTTTGGAAACCCTAATTTTCAAGAACGGAGCCGTTGGCCTGTTCGTGAGATTATCTCCGATTCTTTATCCTCCGCTTCTTTGCCTATTCTTCTTCCACAAGCTTCATCTATTGCCCCGATTTCATCTACGGCCTTCGCAAGAGATCGGCGCAAGGGTTCTTCCTCAGAAATCATCGTCCAAACTTCTTCAACTTGTCTTCTAGATCGCCCACCCTCCTCTGCCATCTCGTATATTGGACATCGGGAACACACCGGATATGGACCAAGGTACGGATTAACGATAATATCGCTCCTTAGCTGTAATCATCCCTTGTGTTTACCCTCGGCCTTATCCTTTGCTTATTTTCGGGCTTAGATCATCATTGGCTTCATAGGTCTCCATCTCCCATTGGTTCTTTAATTAGATTTATATTTTTTTAATAAACTTGGCCAATTATTTTATAGTTGTGATCTATTGTGCTAGCTACAATCAATGTTCAAAATTTTCATTTCGGTCAATATTTCGACCTTCTGGAAAATGGAAATATTTCGTGGAAATATTTCGACAGTGTGGAAATATTGTGATTTGATAGAAATGGTGGAATATTGATTTTTTAATGTAATTTTTGAATGAAACTCTGGATAGTCATAAACCAAGTATAGATACATATTTTAGAACACTCAGATAATATTTGCACCCTATCTATTGGCTTAGAGCTTGATATAACATGTATTCTATACATATTGGGCTGATAACCAACAAACTGGAAAACATAAACTTCATCAACTTCATATATTTACATTGTTTACATCATGAAGAATGCATCACTCTTCTTCACTCGTCCAAGTAATCTTTTCTTCGCTCGTCCAACTAAAGTCATCATCATCAGCCGCCCCTGATGCACCACTGTAACCTCCGACTGACGGACCAGGTCCACTACCACTAGCATCATGAAAAAATTACATTGGCATCCATTCTCTCAGCACGCTCCCGCTGGTCCTTCTCGAATCTAAGACCGCCTGTCAATATTACGCTCTCTCCTCTTTTGTCTCAATATCTGGTGGGTACTCGATATCATCATGTGAATAACCTCTGGTTGATAGAGTGATAGTATATCTGGACTCCTTGATCCGTTTCTTCTTCGGTTTTCTTGGGGTTTGAAGCTGAACTCTTTTATATTCTCCACTCCTCAATAGAGTGTGCATGGTTACTCTAACTTCAAGAGGAGCCTTCAAGCACTCTGCGATATCGGAAAAACAGCCGGCGAGGTGTTACTTCAGCCGTGTAACACCTCCACTTCCGATCTGTTTGCCACAGTATGCACACTGTGACTTTTGCTTCTTTTCGTCCAAGGAAAACCCGTGCTGCCAACCTATGTCTTTTGAACTGGAATCCTTATGCAGGGGGAGGCTTGGAGGCCATCTGTAAATGAGAATAAATAATATTAATAAAATTAAATAACAACTCTATACAATCTATTATTGTGAAATTGTAAGTAGGCAAGTAGCATATATTTCTTTACATGATATACATATACATATCTTTCTAATATTTATAAGAATAAAGAAAGTCTAGATTAATACGGGAACAATCCAAATGATACATCAAATGCTTGACTGAAAATACAGACTAAATAGCCAAACGTACATAAGAAAGAAGAATACATCAAAATATAAAGGAACATAAAATCTATTGCCAAAATGACCGACGGCCTGGCTCATTATCATTTCTGGGATCTTGCCTCCGGTAGATCGATGCAAGGTATTCCGTGCAATAATGACGCCATGCCATATACCGATGATGTCACTCTGTAAACTCTCACATACTGCTCATACTCTGGCGCCGACACACTAACCAAATATTCAATCATCGAATACTGTGTATAAACAGCGATTGTGACACCTCCATCTGCATGGGGATATACAGCTGCACTTTCAGTCGGCTGATAATATCCATATGGCCCATATGGATATAGTCCATAGCTCTGAGGTTGAGAGACATGAATTATCGCTTTGGTCAGGATATCTATATGGCTGGCTATGACTATAATATAGATCACTAGACTGGCCAAGACTATAATATGGATCACTAGCTTGCCCCTGACCATAATTGTATCCGCCACTGCTCGTGCTCATCGCATCAAATTGAGACGATAAAAAGTCAACCTCATGGCTCCAACGAGTAGATGTGGAGGTACCTCTATCAGTTTGCCTAGGTCCACCTCGTCTATGCTCGTACTGCTTTTGTCTTTTCTTTCGCGGTGCACCATGATCACTGTCCTGAGTAGCATGATCGAAATGAGCCTGTGCAGTAAATGGGCTCAACGGTCTCTGTGATACCGAAGCACCTCGTGTATCATACCTTCCCTGACTAGCACTGCCCCACTACTACTACCACTATAAGAAATATCAGCACCATCGTCACTACCACCATGACTATTATCGTCGTCGTCGTCATCGTCATCACTTCTAGGAGTTTGCGCCTCCTTTTCGCCTATATCATCCCGCACATGGGTAGATAAAGCATCAATATCAACACCCATCTTTGAGGCAATGTATGTGCTCGGTCTTCCTGACTGGATATCCATGGTTGGAGATCCTAACTCCTTAACCCACTGATACAGCGGATCCTCCTCTTCATCATCAGTAAAAATATCGCTGAGATCAATCGGCATCATATCTCTTTCCTCTCCTTCTATTATATTCTTTATCATTAGCCTTAAGTTGTAATGGACCCGTACAAGCTTTTCCAACCTCTAATACCCTAGCATGTTTCTTCTCTTGCTATGGATCAACCCAAATATGCTCCAATTACGCTCACACCCTGATGAAGATGCAGTCCGTGAAAAGACTTAAACAGCAACTTTGTGAGGCTAGGGGCCGAAGTGCCATAAGTCACCCACCACTCGGCTGCATGAATAAGAATTTATATTGACAATTATGCTGACAATTACATTCACACCCTAATTTATATTCACTATTAAAGTATTATACCTACCTGTGAAAGAAGTCTCCCACTTATTGCAGTCGATGTTGCGAAGCTACCCATCGCATTTCTAAATATCTTCAACTACATATGCATTTTGAATATTGAAGTTAACAGTCATGTTTTTGTCTTAATCTCCATTTAAAAAATTAGAGGTATTTACCTCACTAAGGCAGGTTGATTGCTCCTGAGGATTCGATACCAACTTGGCTACCACTTCTTGAAGCCTCTGAATAAGATCATCACGTATTCTAAGATCTTGGGAATAATGATACATCGGATTTAGATAGAACGCTGCGGGATTAAATAATTTGCGTGGTTAAAATAGTGTAAATTCATCAAACATAAAGTGCTTGATAAATGGAAGTGATTTTTACCAGCCTTTTATAATGGATGTGCTAGCTGCTTTGTCCATCTTTTCTCAATAATACTCAATATTCTGTCGGGATAACGAACGGCTTTCTTTATAGCTTCTTTCATCAAATCAATAGCACGATGTAGATACCCCATGGTAGGTTTCTTATCCCTATCCACCATCCTTAATACTTTCACAATAGAAGTTAAGACAGTAACAACTTCATGGACTTTAACCCAAAATATCAAACTCCCAACCATGTCCTCGATATTTGTAGCAGCATATCGTCCATGGTATTGTATCCACTCGGGAGAAGTAAATATTGCCCTAAGTTGATCTTTCTTATTGAGTAAGCTCTGTAGTGCAACGTAGTTACATGCAAATCTAGTAAGACCCGGTCTCACAATATCCCCCCACACTTCTCTCTCATCATAGCAAGCATGAAAGAGTGATTGTAGATATAATTCATTATTAATCTTGCCTTCTTCATCAACTCCACCATGCTTTTTCTTTCCCCAATGTCCTTAAGTATCAGGTCTATACAATGAGCAGCACAGGGGGTCCAGAATAAGTTATAGTCTTATGTATCCATGAGTGCCTTACCGGCTTTCAAATATGCACTGCCATTGTTTGTGACAATCTGTACGACATATTTCTTCCCAACAGAATCTACTACTTTCTTCATCAAATTATACAAATATAAATTGTCCTTCATATGTGCAGACGCATCAACTGATTTTAGAAAAATTGTTTGACCATCACTGCATGCCATAAAATTTATCAATAACATGCGTGTAGGACCTATCCATCCATCACACATGATGGTAACACCGTACTTTGGCCATTTTTTTTTCAAAGAGTTCATATATTCCTGAAGGTCCTCATCCTCTTGGTCAAGTAGAGGGTTCATCAACTCATACGCACTTGGAGCTTTCACTCCTGGTCCACACCTACCAGCCTTATCAATCATCGTCTGGTAAAAATGATTATTGGCCACTGCATTAGGTGTCAAACCACCATAGTGTACAAACTGTGCAATAAACTTGTGCAGTTTATTCTTGATCCCCTTCTTATGTACTATCTAAGGAATTGTAAGTTGGCTTGTGTCTTGTCCTCTACAAGCATAAGGATCAAAAGTTGATTGTGAGCCCGACCTTGTAGACTTTGACCGAAACAAGCTGTTGATAACCTAATACCCTTCCCCCTTTTGGTAGTACCGCTAGCTCCGGAACTACCCCCCGTCTCCCATACAGATTGACCAAAATTTGGCCTCGTCTGCTCTAACCTCGCTCTTTGCTCCCTGTCCCACTCCTCGGCACGAGACATATTCCTTCCCAAGTTAAATGCTGGATCATCATCGTCAGAGATATCCTCTTCAATATGGATCAGGGTAGCTAGACTCTCCCTAAACTGCTCCTCAGTCCTCCGTCTCTCCAGTGTCTTATCCTTGCTTGCTTTCAGAGTCTCCCTCATAAGTTCTCCAATCTCTATAGGACACTTAACACACTTCTCCACATTAGGGACTCCTCCCGCTAAATGTTGCTTCAATCTTGATATCCCTCCACCCTTAAAAATCTTCTTTCAGTAATTGCATTGGGACTTGGACTTGTCATCACCAACAGTGACACTATGTTCCCACCCAATATCTTTTTTTCCCATTTCACTGCAAATGAATAACATTTATACGATTTTATCAACCATGGTAACAATCAAGCACACAAATAATCTAAAAACTTATTGGTTTAGCCTATTTCAACTTGACAGCTCGTCAGCTCCTAACTGTTTGAAGAGTACACCTAAGCCTCCAATCCGGTCTTATGAAACCAATTCGACCAGATAAGCCCCCAGGTGAATTGAGGGGTCACAATGGTCCCTCTTAAAACCTACTCTCCTAGAACAGAAACTGTCACCCTCTTAAGGGATAGGGCTAGCCTAGACATCGATTTGATCAAAGAGTGAAATTGGTGCAACTTTTGGTGGTCTTCGTTCTATTGAGCTCAAAATCCCTAGGGCCAACATCTACGCAAACAAGCAAATAGTCAAGCACACCGTATGTTTTCGAACAAATTAGACAATTCTTATTTTTATGCGAATCAATTTTACGTTTTGATTTTATAATATATTTTTTAACATTATCTTTAAGATATCAAATTTCATAAGTTTAAAATTATAGTTAATTTAGACTTTTAAATATTGTTAGAATTTAGAATTAGGTATTGCTATCTTACTATGTCAAAATTCATTTATATGCAAAATTCCTAATGTATATTACTATTTGGTATTTGCTATATTACACTTTTATATGAAAAATTGCTAATTGCTAATGTCAAAGAAAAATAACATTATTAAATGAAAATTACATACACTTATTTCCACTCCTTGCACTCCGAAATCCCCACACGCTTGCACTTCTTGCACTCTGAAATCAACTCCTTTGCACTCTGAAATCCCAACAATCCATGCACACACCCCAAATAGATAGTAAGAGAGGAGAGAAGAAAGAGAAAAATAAAAGACAGAACAATACTAAACCAAAAGAACCTTTTAGGCAAATATCACGACACATTTGTACTCCGAAATCAGCTCCTTTGCATCCAAAATCATAACAATCATTCACATAGACACACCAAAGAAAGAGTTAGTGATTCACAAGTTGTAATCCGAAATTACCTAAGCAATTCAAAATGCAAAAAAAAAAAAAGAAAGAACAATACGAAATAAAAAATTAAAGATAGACAAGAGAGAGGTGAGCAAGAAAGGGAGATGAAAGAGAGGTGAAAGAGAGATGAAAGAGGGGAGAGCAAATCGAAATTTAAAAAAAAAAAGAAATTACTTAAACAGTACAAGGTACTACAAGATCCCCCTTTGACCTTAACATCCAGATAAAATCTGTGAGTTTTGAAAAGTAAACTTGACTGAAAAGATGCTTGGTTTTCAGTTGACACTAGTTGTGGTCTTGTAACAGTACGAGCACTACCTTAAAATATATTTCCATAATAACATTTGTTCTTGCACTGAGAAAACTATGCAAAGCCAATAGCTAATAATCTTTCCTGAAAATGAACTTCAAAAATTGCAGTTCTTTCTTTTTTATATGTTGTATAATGTATTTTTTGAAAAGGAGCCACTACTAGGTTAAACAAAGCCGCAACCAAGGTACAAAATCTCGAAATATTAAATGTCGTCTTACTTAATTTTTATTTTCTCCATTTACTTTAAGTTATTATATGTAAATAAGCAAATACCCCCCCATTTGATTTCAATAAAAATATCAAAAAAATCAAAAACCAAGTGAATCAAAAAGTAGGTTTTCAGTTTTAGTAGGAGAAAACAGTTTTTTCGGTTTTTCATAAAATTTGTATGTTGAGAAAAGTGGTTAAATCAACTCATTTTTAGCTCAAAAAATTCCACAAGATGTAGAACTACAAGTACATCTAGAAAACCATGGTCCGTCAAAGAAAATTTTGAATGTATAAAAACTTTTCTTTATAAAAACTCATTTTTTCAGACTTAGTAAAAAAACAGTGTTTTGCATTTCAGCATAATTTTTGTACGATTTCAACCTTGCACAACTTTCTTGTTTTAAGTCCATTTTCAAAATCGTTTGAAGCATTAATTTAACAATCAACTAATCTTTATTTTGGAAATATTTTTCTCCACAAAAAAGATTAAAAACCATTTAAAAAACATAGATCAAAACAGGTTCAAACAAGACTGCACAAGACTCACAGACTCAAATGCAAAATACATGTTTTGTGATGCTCTACACCCGTAGATAGGGTATAAATATTATCTAAGTGTTCTAAAACGTGTATCTATACTTAGTTTATGACTATCCAGAGTTTCATTCAAAAATTCCATTAAAAAATCAATATTTCCACCATTTCCATCAAATCACAATATTTCCACACTGTCGAAATATTTCCACGAAATATTTCCATTTTCCAGAAGGTCGAAATTTCCACCGAAATGGAGATTTCGAACCTTGGCCGCAACCAACAACTAAAGAGGGATACTTAACCAAAGAACCAACTAAGCCCCACTTAAGATGAAACAAGCGCAAATAAAAGTGCCCATTAATCATCCAAATACTCACATTTAAAACAAGGGCAAATAAAAGTACCCATTAATCATCCAGATACTCAATAGGTTCATATAGATTTTTATAATAGAAAAGATCTTTTTACATCTTGTCTTTCTAAATCATCCAGATACTCACATTTAAACTAATTACCCTTCCTATGTACATTCCCCGGATGGCTGGATCACATAGAAAATAAATCCAAGTCTAATTAAAATACCACTTTGTTAGGAAGTTGATTACTTTGCATAATCAAAGATTCAAAATGTAGGTTCAAAATTACCTAAGTGATGGTGTATGTCCGGAACCTTGCCCACTTTCCCTCCGAAATCACCTACTTTGCCTCCAAAATCACAGTCATCTTTCACCCGCACGAGCCGCACACACCAAATAGAGAGTAAAAGAGAGGGGGAGAGAGAGATAGGACAAGAGAAAAAAAAAATAACAATCCAAAACAGATGAAAAGAGCTTAGAGAGGGAGATGAAAGAGAAAGGCAGGCAGCTCAGCAAACCGAAGCCCGAGCAGCGCACTCTTTAAATAGAAAAGCCTAGAAAGAGATTTCGTCCAGATATCGCGAAATATCGTGATATTTCGCCTAGAAATCGTGAAAATCTCGCAGAGAATCGCGAAATATTGTATGTCTTTCGAAATAGGCCAGTCACTTTCGGCCGCCCCACGTGGGTAGGCCCCAGCTGTCTTGAAAGCGACAGGCCGGACGAAATCTCCCGAAAAACTGCGAATAAATCGCGAAATATCGCGAAATGTTTCGCGAAATATCACGCCGAAAACGACAAAGCGTCTGTCGCTCTCGCCTGCCCCACGTGGGTGGGTCCCAGCCAAGGTTCGAAATCTCCATTTCGGTGGAAAGTTCGACCTTCTGGATATGGAAATATTTCGTGGAAATATTTCGACAGTGTGGAAATATTGCAATTTTGTAGAAATGGTGGAAATATTGATTTTTTGATGGAATTTTTTAATGAAACTCTGCATAATCATAAACCAAGTATAGATACACACTTTGGAACACTCAAATAATATTTGTACCCTATCTACGGGTGTAGAGCTTCACATAACATGTATTCAATGTATTGAGTCTGTGAGTCTTATGCAATCTTATTTGGTTCGGTTTTGATATATATTTTTCAAATGTTTTTTAATCTTTTTTTGGATAAAAATATTTTTGAAATAAAGATTAGTTGATTATTAAAATAATGTTTCAAGCGATTTTGAAAGCGAACTTAAAACAAGAAAGTTATGCAAGTTTGAAATTGTGCAAAAATTATGCTGAAATGTGAAACACTGTTTTTTTACCAAGTCTGGAAAAAAGAGTTTTTATATAGAAAAGTTTTTATACATTCAAAATTTCCTTAGACGAACCATGGTTTTCTAGATACATCCGTACTTCTACATCTTGTGGAATTTTTTGAGCTAAAAAGGAGTTAATTTAATCACTTTTCTCACCTTGTAGATTTTATAAAAATCCATAAATACTGTTTTCTCCTACTAAAATTGAAAATTTACTTTTTGATTCCTTTGTTTTTTTATTTTTTTGATATTTTTATTGAAATCAAACGGGGGGTATTTGCTTATTTACATATAATAACATTTAAGTAAATGTCGATAATAACATTTAAAATTTAAAGTAAATGGAGAAAATAAAAATAAAGTAAAACGACATTTACTTAAATGTTATTATATGTAAATAAGATGCTGAGAACCAGGTCCCTCAGTCCCCTTTTATAACCAGTCAGTCACAGAATTTCGGATATTTTTCGCGAAATTTTTCAACCTTTTCGTGAAATTTCGACAAAATCTCACGATATTTCGTGGAAATATCGCGATATTTCGCGAAACCACTCGATATTTGACATTTCTCATTCTGCTCGAGATTGCAGGTGGTATTTCGTATCAGGTTTTCATATTTCGCGATATTTCGCGAAATATATTGATTTTTTGTACCTTGGCCCCAGCTGTCTGCGCAATATTTCGTGATATCTCGTGTTTCTTTAAATTTCGCGTGATATTTCGTGAAACATCGTTGTAAACCGGGTTTCGTTTGGTCGCGCACTACACACCACATGATGCGGGGCCCACCTGTCTGACCGAAAAGTCGCGATATTTCACTGCTTTAAATTTCGCACGAAATATCGCGATTTTAATGTAATTTTCATTCCGCTCGAAACAGCAGCCGAGATTTCGTGCCGAGGTCTGATAATAACGGGATATTTCGCGATATTTCTCGAGATTTTGAACCTTGTCCATTGGTTCTAGATTAGGTCCAATGGATATTATTAAAACCGGCTAGCGCGACTTAAAAGCACTTAGGCTCAAGTCGGGTGCGAACATCCCCCGCACCTAGGTTGACCTGAAATATAATGCTTAATAACTCTTGATCCGTTCATCGGATTTATATGAAATAAATACCAAAGTCGTAAATAATGAAAAGAGCTTTCTAATGGAGCCGACGGATCGTCAATCAGCTTCCTGGATCTTCGTAGGGGTGCTAAAAGGCGGGCTGCTGTCCTGAAATCCTGTATGTGCCTACGTCAAATGTTAATCTGAAAGTTGTCTTCTTTGAAATGAAAATTATACTATTGTAATATTTGTCTTATTAGTATATCCTCACTCACTTTTTTTTGTTATCAAATATCCTCACTGACTGGTTTGGTGCAGAAAAAGATCATTATCTTTCTTCATGGTTTACTGGGAACAAGTCAAGACTGGATTCCAATTATGAAGGCTGTATCGACCACTGCAAGATGCATTTCTATTGATCTTCCAGGACATGGAGAATCAAAGGTGCAATGGCATCTGAATAAGAGATCGAGAAAAAGATCTGACCCCTCAATTGAATCAGTTGCACATGTATTGCTAGAGTTGATTTGTGATATTACAATTAGGAGGGTTGTTCTTGTTGGTTATTCCATGGGTGCAAGGATTGCATTATACATGGCAATGAAGTTTAATGATAAGGTAACATAATTGCTAATTGCACCCTAGTGGTTTTAGTCTTACCTTCTTTAACAAAATGTGAACTAAGATAATGGTACTCATAAAGATTGACAGAGCTGTCATAATATCGGGAAGTCCGGGATTGAGAAATGAACGAAGTAGGCGATTTCGTAGGGCACAAGATGAAGCTAGGGCTCGCTATCTGTTGTCCTATGGTTTGGAATGCTTTTTGGAGACATGGTATGCAGGCAAACTGTGGAAAAGGTGATTGCCAAACATTGGTTTTGTTTATATTTAATATGGGTTTATGCGGATATTGATTGCATAATTTGACTGATATATAATGTATCATTTAAGTGATACTTTTGGTAGATTGCTGTATCAAAAATTCAACTATCACAACAATATGAAGAAATTTTTCTTCACTGAATTTCTAGTTTGCTGAAACTTTCATGCTTTGTTGTACATTTAATGGATATTCAGATACTGTTGCAGGTATATTTTGGGGGTAGGGTAGTCAGGCATTAAGTTGTGGGTGTCTGACCAAATTTTTATGACAAACAAATGTTTAAGAGAGAAATGGGGAAGTGCATGACATTGTTACCAATAACTTAATGTTTTAAGTTTTTTAAAAGTTACTGTACTGTCTTGATGAATGTTATCAGTCCATCATTTAGTCCCTGTCATCATCATTCATGGTTTGTCCATATCTAGTTGGGGTTGACTATGGAGCACAACTGTAATTAAGGACCACAAAAAAACTGACAAAACATTTCTTATTGGTTGTCATTCTGATGTCAACCACTCATTCTGCCTCTCCACCATTTTATAGCAATGTTTTTGTTAAAGATATTATACGGCATATACATGGTCTTCACTGTATGGGAGACATACCCACTTGTACTTGCCTATATATTTGGCACATTGGCCCTAATAAGAAGCATCCCATCTCCCACAAAACCCTACTCTCTCTCTCACCTATGGTTTATCTGTAACATGGTTTCAGAGCCATGATCCTCATCGACCTCGAACTACCCCTCCGATCTACGATCAACGTCAAACCTCGAGCCTAGCTTGCTCCTCCGACGAGATCAATTCCGAGATCTCACATCCGGCATATGCAGATCCCATCCATCCTCGAACTTGCCTGGAACTCTGGATCCCTGACAAGCTCTTCCTCTCCGGAGATCTCAAAGCACCATTGGAGTCAATCCTCTTCCTGCGGCGATAGCCTATCATGATCAGTTTCGACTGTTGTAGATCCGAGATCTGCGATCAGACACCAGGATCCCCTTTTCTGCTCTCCGATCTGGCCAACCGCCCCCAAGATCAGATCCGGCACTGCCGTACCCTCAAGAGTATGGAGCTTCTCTCCTCTGGCGTTATCCTCTCTTCGTCCATCTCAGATCCTCTTCTCCGGTTTGATCTCTCTCCGACTCGTGCCTCCTGCGTTGCTCCGTCCATCTCGCTTCCGATCCAATAAGATTGAGATAAGATCCAGTAGCTTCTTCAATCCGTAGTCCCACCTCCAACCTCGAGCTCCGACTGTATCTGCTCGATCTCCGTCCATCCTTGGTCCTCTCTTCTCTCTCTCTTTCGATCTTTTCGGATAAGGTCCAACAGCTACTTGACTCAACCTCCACCCAGATCGGGCACCTCGAATGCATCTTACAAAACCCACTTGAAGTAAGCCTCGTCTCTTCTGGCACTCACAACGCCCAGCACTATAGCTTACAGTGCCCGCGATCAGGCACCATCAACACCCATTCTGAAGGTATCTGAGGGCACCCTGCACAACGTTGGCCGAGTGTTCCTCCGTGGATTCATCTCTCGACCGCTCCTCCTCTCGAGGGCCTTTCATTTGAGTACACGTGTGACTTCCTCCCAAGCTCGACAGACTTCCCCCTTATCTTCTCCACTGACTGGGAGGCTTGGGCAGCCATCGTCCAAACCACACTTTTTGGGCGCGGTCTCCTTGGACAGCTCGACAGGACCACCCTCGTGCCTGGCCCAGCCTTCCCTGCAGCCCTTCAGACGTGGCGGTTACGCAATACCTAGGTCATCGCTTACTTAGTGGCCTATTTTGATCAGACGATGTGTGCCAACCTTGCCAACCTTGGTGCGTCCGCAGCGATCTGGCATTACTTCGTGGAGTCAAGCGGGGCTCGTGAGTACGTTTTTCTCTCTCTGGTGCAGACCGAGCAACAGGGTGACCGTACGATTCAGCAGTTTCATCCACAAATGCACGGCTACTAGCAGGAGTTTCAGTCGTTAGTCTCTCCTGTACCTGTTGAGTGTCATGCCGCACACCATGCCTTTTGGGAGCGCTTCCAACTTTACCAGTTTCTGATGACCCTTCGCCTAGATTATGGTCCGTTAGCCGATGCGTTGATCCACTGAGGCCATCTCCCACGTCTGGATGCTGCTATTGTTGAGTTTTTCGCCGAGGAAACCAGATTGCACACTATCGCCACAATGATATCTCCCACCCCCTCCAGCTTTATGGGAGTTTTGGCAGCAGCTCTGTCTGTCCACGTAGTCTTCTATACTACTCGTGATCGGTTTGTGTACACCCACTACCACAAACCAGGTCACGTTATTGCCACATGCTGAAAGCTGCACCCGGAGAAGCGACATGGGCCCAGTCACCGTTGTTGGCTAGTCGGCCACACTGGTGATGTTGCTACCATTCCGTTCTCTCCTCGTAGTGCACCAGATACTCTAGCTCCACCGCGACTTCTAGTGCTTCAGTTCATTTTGCCATTCCCGGTACCTTCGCTACCTGGACCATGGACTCCGGGGCTTCTTACCACGTGACTCTAGACAATTCCCTGCTCATAACTTGCCACCTTGCACCGCACATCCCTTCGATACACACCGCTGATGGCTCTTCTTTAGCCATCTCGCAGTGTGGATCGATTACCGTCATCACAGAGCCCAACTCTTGTCTCTCCTTGCCCTTTGTGCTACATGTACTTCAACTTTGCATGCAGCTTATCTTTATTAGCAGCCTTTGTGATTCTGGGTGTGTTGTGACTTTCTCTCCCACTTCTTGTGTTGTGCAGGATCCACGTACTGGCCGAGCGATTGGTGTTGGTCGTAAGATAGGCGGGTTGTATAGCCTGGGGTGGGGTACCTTCACCTTCCCCTCATTCCTTATCCTGGCTTATGTGGATTAGTCTCTCCTGACACTAACTTGTGGCATAAGAGATTAGGTTATATTTATGAGCCTTAACTTAAGAGTTCACTCCAAACTAGAGCTTTAGGTCGAGGTCCTTTCTCTTCTTTATCCACCTGTACCGGTTGTAAGCTTACCAAAGCTACTGTCCTACATTTCCCTTATATCATTTCTCAGAGTTGTACTCCTTTTGATTTAGTGCATTCAGATATTTTGGGTCTTGCTCCTCTCTTTTCTATGTGTGGATATCTATATTATATCTCTTTTGTAGATGACTTCAGTAGGTATACCTGGGTCTACCTTTTCTGATACACCTCGAAGGTTCCCTAGGTCTACCAGACCTTTGCTTTGATGATCCACACACTGTTCGATTGTCACATCAAGACAGTTCGATCTGATTGCGCCCTCGAGTACCTCTTTACTGTTATATGGACTCTTTCAGTCCCACGGGACCCTCTTCCTGCACTCTTGCTCCCATACTCATGAGCAGAACTGTGACGACCAAGATCCAATAGCCAAGAGCCAAGACTCCTGAGGCTGGAATGCCAAGATGGATGAGGTGAGGTGAGGTGTACAAGGCCATGAGTTAGCCCCACATCGCCTGGAGAGAAGGAGATCCTGAGCTACTTATATAATTTTCCCTTTCAAACATAGAAGACACGTTTTACAACTGTGTGCCGCTATGGGTTTCGTAAGAACTCCATAGTTAAGCATGCTCGAGCGAGAGCAGTACTAGGATAGGTGACCTCCCTGGGAAGTTCTCGTGCGAGCACGGGCAAAGCGGATAATATCTTATGTGTTTGGGGCGGATGTTACAAAATGGTATCAGAGCCGGTTCTCCTCGGGATGGGGGGGGTCTAACCCTTCACGAGGATGTGTAGCCCTAAGAGGGGTGGATTGTGACGACCAAGATCCAATAGCCAAGAGACAAGACTCTTGAGGCTGGAATGCCAAGATGGATGAGGTGAGATGAGGTGTACAAGGCCACGAGTTAGCCCCACATCGCCTGGAGAGAAGGAGGTCCTGAGCTACTTATATAATTTCCCCTTCCAAACATAGAAGACGCATTTTAAAACCGTGCGCCGCTATGAGTTTCGTAAGAACTCAGTAGTTAAGCGTGCTCGGGCGAGAGCAGTACTAGGATGGGTGACCTCCCTGGAAAGTTCTCGTGCGAGCATGGGCAAAGCGGACAATATCTTGTGTGTTTGGGGCGGATGTTAAAAGAATAGAGTAGTTTATAGGAAGTACCGCCATATACTTGAGACTACACGTGCTCTTTTTTTCTCTGCCTCTATCCCTCGCACCTTCTGGAATGAGGCTGCTTTGACCTCAATCAAGCCATCAACATCACCTATTCGTCTATTCTCCTGGGTGGTGCGTCCCCTTACGAATGCCTTTTCTCCTCTCCTCCTGACTACAATTTATGTCAGACCTTCGGGTGCACTTGTTTTGTTCTCCTCCCACCCCATGAGCAAACAAAGTTGTCCGAAATGGCTGCTAAGTGCATCCTCTTGGGGATCAATGCTGAGCACAAAGGGTATCGTTGCTATGACCCCTTGACTCGGTGTCTTCACATCTCCTGACATGTCTACTTTGTCGAGAATGCCCCTTATTACTCCTCTGCGATTCAAGACCTCACCTTTTTTCGAGACTCCTCCAATCCTGTCTACGACTCTTGAGCCTTTTCCAGCCCCTTTTCTACCCACATATCTCTCTCCATGTTTCTGGACTCTTCCTTGGATCCCTCTCCTTTCGCGTCCTCCCCTTGTGTTTTTATTTTTTTTTTGAAGGGTACATCCTCCCCTTGTGTTGTTACCCCTATTCCCTGGTCTATACTAGTCAGCATGCTCCTACTCCTTTACTATCCTCCCCTCCAATGCAGGTAGGTTCCTTGGGTTCTCCTAGTGCTCTTGACATATCTTGTACTCCGCCTACTGTGCCCTGCCAGTCTCCGCCAGTCAAGGATCCTTGTTCGCCGCCGTACTACCCTGAACATGACCATGGGAATTGGGTTGTTCACCTAAAACACACATGAAAAGATACATGTGCATGGCCTTAATAGCACAACCCGAAATTGAACTCAATCAATGCTATACTGTGTGTGCTTTATGAAGGTCTGAGACATGAAACCAACTCAAGGTGCGGTCCATCGATTCCTCACGGATAAAACTAGATGTCACTAAGTGGGGGTTCAAACCCAAGAGGTACCCTCACCTACTGCACAATATTGGGAATCCAACAATTGCTTAAAGTTTTGATATTTTACCATTTTGATCAATTTTAAATATTTAAGTGAACTTTAATAGTATTGAAGTTTTAAATTATGTGGGGGATTGTTGGAAAATAATCAAAAACTTATATTTATACCATAGTAGTTTACATCCTTTATCAATTAAATCAACTTTACCAAGTGGCTAGGAGAGCAAACAATAGTCTAGTTTTTTGTATAGGTCAATGGTTCAAACCTAGCCTCCTACTGTTCTTACAACATTGACAAGTTTAGTCCCACAATACTCAGGGAGAAACTTGAAGGCTGAAAGCTGAAGGCTGAAAGCTGAAGTCTGAGGCTGAGGCTGAGACCAAGGGCTGAAGGTTGAGGCCGAGGCTGAAGGTTGAGGGCTGACGCCGAGGCCGAGGCTAAGGCTGAGGACTAATGGAGAGAACAAAACTGGGTGTCAGATTTTACCTTGGGACTCAGCATACTGACAAAAGTTGTATCCTGGGAGATCCCCTGTAAGTTATAGATCGACCTTTTCCATTAAGTAAAAGATCCCCACTTCCCAAGGGCTTCTTTAAGAACTTGTAAATCCTCTCATATATGATCACTTCAACACACACACACTGGCAAAACAGAGGGAAAACCAGAGGTAGCTTCTCCTCCCAAAAACTAGAGGGCATTTTTTTTACTGCTGTAGAGATTTTTGAGAGGCAATTTTCTTTCAGTTTTTGTGCTGGTTTCACTGGAGCAACTGACTGGTTCGTGACCTTCTTCGAAGGCATGTCAACGAAGAAGAGAAAGGGTCCTATCTCTAGAGAGGGTCGCGGGAGACTCCACACGTGGTGGGCAAACCTCTTTAGTTCAGTGTTAACACGCCTCGACCCTGGCTAACTCTAGCTCTAATCGTTACATCTCCATGTTTGATTTAGTTTCGAAGTGAATGCCTATAATCTGAAAGTTATAGAGAGACCATTGTGAAAAGTGAAAACTAAATTTGTGCTAAATTAGTTGTTTAGTTGTTACAACATCTGACACTGCATGCTAACAAAATTAGTTCGAAGTTAAAAAGAAACTCATGCTACATTGTAAATCTTGTGGTAGCTTGCCTAATTGTCGTTACCTGTTCAATTTGGTAACTAATTGAATCTCAATCCATATCTAGTTTGCAACACATTGGACGAGTGATGCGAGAACTAGTCGATATTTGATTAGCCAACTAATTCAGGTATTTGTGTAAATCTTTGCCTCGTCTGCAGCTTAAGAGATCATCCACAATTCAAGAACGTTATCAAAAGCCGTGCAAATCATCACGACATCCACGATCTTGCAAAAGCTCTCACTGACTTCAGCGTTGGACGGCAAATGTAAGCCTCTATGTTTCCCTTGGCAACATTGCTCCATATATGTCTGTCAGAAATAGAAACAGTCGACGCATCGATATAAAAAATAAAAAGCCTCAATTACTTAAGATAGCATATTACATTTTTTATTTCATTATAAACATCATTGGTAAGGATTAAGGATAAAAACTTTCATTTTTGATATTTTGCTCTTTAAAATTCAAAACTTTTGGACATGTAATAGAATAAGCATTATCCAAACACATGCAACTTGACTCGACCCACCAACTTGTGCTAACCCGAGTTTGAAAATTTTCTCTCGGGTTGGACTAGGGTTGGGCAGCGCATGTTAAAGGTTGGGTTTGGTTGGGTTGCGGGTTGAGTGTTCTACAGCCCGGGTTGGGCTTGGGTTGACCTCCAACCCGACCCAGCCCGCCCGAGCTGGAGCCCGAGTTCCAAGGTAGACCAAGGAATGACATAAATACTCACAAAAAAGCACCTTATCATGTTGGGATGCACCATGTAGCACTCCACATGGATTCTTGCTTGGGGATTCTTTTTTCGAAGCTCATGACACTGTTGCTTCATGCTAGGCCATTATGGGAAGACCTGAAGCACTGCAAGAAGCCTCTTCTCTTCATAGTGGGAGAGAAGGATACAAAGTTCACAGACATTGCTCAGCAGATGTGCACTGAAGTCGGTTGCAGCTCGGAAGGTGACGGCTGCGGCAAAGGCGAGAGACTGTGTGAGATGATTGTGGTTCCAGACTGCGGCCACGCTGTGCACCTGGAGAACCCTCTGCCTGTGATCAATGCAGTGAGGAAATTCATATTAAAGTCGGACAATTGACGATTTGGAGAACCCTTTCACTTGATCCATTGGTGGCATTTTTTATTTTTTATTTTTCCTTTTTTGTTACCATGATAGAGTTTGTGATCTTTTTCGATAACGCCGAGTTTGGTTCTCTTTCCTTTTTTTTTTTTTGTTGTTGGAAAAATACGCTAAATGGATCAAAAAATACAGCAGCAGGGGACACTCATCTCCGTAACATCACACAGGGCCCCAGATCGCACGAGACCAATTTCTGGAGCGGGCGAGGGGAATCGGCAGACCAAGTTCCACTGTGTCCGGTACGCTGAGCCTCCCTAGCGAGCCAAGACATGAATCGCACGGGCATACCCCGAGTATTTTATAAAAATATATGCAAGAATTTAAAGTTTTTTTAAAGGAGTAGTGTTTATTTGCGAAAGTAGTTTTCATGCAAGAGAGTTGATGTCCTCCAAACCTTTGTGGGAACTGGGTGGAACCCATCGGTTGAAGTAAGAGCAATGGGTCTAGGGAGGCATTTAACATGATATGTGGAAGTAAAATGCCTCTCAGCCATCCAATTTTGCATCCAGATCCTAGTCAAGGTCAAGATTTCCGATGGGTCCTTATCTATCTATATCTATAAATCTATAGTAAAAGACGTCTTTTAAAGAACCATAATCATTCTTCCATGTGTGAACACGGCTCAGTTTTAAATCCTATTAAAAACCTACCATAAAGATAATAAAACACTTATTCAATGGCATTTAATTATCATTTGATGTTAATCTCTCTCTCTCTCTCTCTCTAACAAGTGAATCACACTCACTTTAGATTTCATACTTCTTCGAACAGTTGTGATGTTATCTCTGCCAAATGGCTGTGCATCAAGCTCATCTGGGCATTGCCCGGGTTTCTTACTAGTATCTATAGTAAAATGGAAGCCTCTCTCCTGTGTTGTGACACGTGGACGTCTTTTAACGAGCTAAAATTCTTCTTCTGTGTGTAAACATGGCTCTCTTTAAAATCCATTTAAAAACCTACCACAAAGATGATAAATTTTCATTTAATGGTCATTTGATGTTAATCTCTCTCTCTCTCTCTCTCTCTCTCTCTCTCTCTCTCTCTCTCTCTCTCTCTCTCTCTCTCTCTCTCTCTCTCTCTCTCTCAAGTGAATCACACTCACTTCAGATTTCACACTTCTTCGAACAGTTGCAATGTTGTCTTTGCTAAATGGCATGCATCAAGCACATTCGGGTATTGCCCGGATTTCTTACTAGTTCTATATAGAATTGAACTTTTTTTTTTTGGTAAACTGGTGTTAGGTCTTTTAAAATATCTTATTTAACGATAAGGATGGACAAAGAGATGCTTTAACGTTACGTCCTTTAGTTTAAAAAATGTCCATTTTGTCCTACATGCAATTGTACAGTAAAATCACATAGAAGCATTACAATTAGGTAAAATAGAGCAATAGTTTTTTAAAATCGCATTTCATTGTAGCAATGCAGAGAGTAACAATTTTGTAGATTGTTACAATTTTGCTACAGTGAAATCACTATATCATTTTTTGTTGAGAAATCTAGCTGTAAAAAGAAATTGCTACAGTGAATCATTGTAGGTTTACTATTGTGAAATCACCATAGCAAAAATCTGAAAAATTTTTTTTGAGAATCTGCACTAAGAAAAAAATTTACTATAATGAAATCACTATAGAAAATAGTAACAATCTGCAACAAATTGTTACTCTTTGCTGCAGCGAAGGTTAACATGTGTGACTTTAGTATTAGGGTTAGTTTTGTTATTTAAAGGGGATAAAATTAAATGGAGAAATTTGCTTTAAACTTATCTTTTTTGGAAAAAATAATTACTATAGTAAAATCATTGTAGGTTTGTTACTGTGAAATCATTGTTGCAAAAATCTGAAATTTTATTTTTGAGAATCTCACTTTAACAAAAAAAATTACTGCAATGATATCATTTTAGCAAATAGTAATAATCTGCAAAGTATTGTACCCAGAGAGTAAAAATTGCATATTGTTACTCTTTCATGTAATGAAGAGTAACATGCGTGATTTTAGAATGGTCAGTTTTGTCATTTGAAGGGGAGAAAAGTCAATAGAGAAATTTGCATTAAATGCATCTTTTTTGGGAGGAATCTGGTGCAAAACCATCTTGTTGTTTGTCCTTTTCACCAAACTGATCACCCCCGACCAGGGTTCGAAACTTGTCGAGGTTGCCTATCCTGAACCCATCAGGATTTTAACACCGCTCCATAGCATGAGTAGGCATATTGAGGTCACAACACAGTGATAACAATCTCTCTCGGTGTTGAAAGGTCACACGTTCGAACCCAACTCTCTGCCGAGTATACAATTAGGAGGAGGTCCGTTTCAATCCCTGGCTGGGGGTTGGTACCCGTGAAAAGGCCAATAGTGTAACTTTGACAAACTAAAAAATAGAGGTCTTATGTCACAAACAAAACAATACCCAATGCTACCCCTATCTTGAATAAAAAAATATTATTTAAAATAAAAATTAAGGATTTATTAATCTTTTTAAGGTTACTTTTTAAATATTGATAAATAAAAATAGTAATAGAGATGCCTCTCTCTCTCTCTCTCTCTCTCTCTCTCTCTCTCTCTCTCTCTCTCTCACACACACACACACACACACACATAATCTGACGTATACCTACAGCCCCAATCACCGATCGATACAAAACAACCCCAACTTATCATACGTAGTAGTAGGTTATCAGCCAGTTGTGTGATTCCTTTAAGGGATTTTGCAAACCTCCCCCCACCCCATCATATTACATAAAACACCCTATCTTTTAATTTTTATTGGAAACTCCCTAACATACTCTGACATTTAGTAAAAACTTCGGACGGGGTCTTATGTAAGGTCTCAATTTACCCAGGCGGAAGTTTGTACTACATCGAAGTGAGCGTATTCGTGATCGAGACGATTATTTCTTGAGAGAAAGAGAATCCCTATGATGATTGGGATCTTCTCGTTGAAATTGAGTGTACGTTATTTGTAACTTCTATATATGTTTCTTCATTATAGTGGATCATTTGAATCGCCTTCGCTCGTGTATCCTGTAGGGTTTTTCACGTAAAATTTTTATATATTTTTTATGTAGTTTTATTTTATGTTTGGATTTTTTTCTATTTATGCTTTATTGCTTCTCTTGCATGAGATAATCTATACCAAAAATATATGAAAATCGGCATAGTGACTAAGCACATATATGAAATCTACTAGCATATGTTATATTCATTGAGTGTGTTGTACACCTTTTTGGTGACTCTTGGGTTTAGCTAGCTAAGGCCCCACTACCAAAAAAATAAGGAAAATTAGACATAAGCCCTTCTTGAGAGATGACTTTTAGTTGCAGCACATGTTAATTTCAAAATATAGCTCAAGTCCCTCCCGACGAATATATACTCTTTCTGAAACGAATGTATACTGTTTCTGAAGACAAATATATACGCTTCCTGGAGACGAATATACATGTAGAGACCTTAGCTAATATAGCAAATTATGATGTCCTATGGCTAATATTGCAAAATAGTTAAAAACATATACTTGATTTATTGAAAAAATAATAATAAAATTAATAAAAGAAAATCCATTGCTAAAATTTTATTAATCATCATATATTCATACGTCGCGAAGAAACATAATAAAGTTTTGTGTGCTACAAGGCGAGGACCAACTTACACACCCCTATTACTAAGCCATCTCACAACTAAAAATAGGTTTAATTAAATAGAGAATTAATAATACTTTTAGGTAGTCATCGTTACTATAGTTTTTTTAATTTTTTTTAATTCTTTTGAGATCGGCATATGTCTTGAAACCTTTTAGCCAATGGCCCACTTCTAGCTCAGACTAATCCCTCTGAGAGTGATTGAATCTCAACTCGTTCAGCAATCCCTACTTCACTCCTGGGTAAATCGAGGGGAGGAGTCGTCGAACCTCTTCAACAAAGCATAAGTTGCTTTGCCAACTCTCCTAACCTCTAGTGGGTTAGTCTGATTGGGGGGGGGGGGGGGGGGGGGGGGGGGGGGGGGACGATAGAGGTATTGGGATAACGCTAGTTGAGAAGGAAACAAGAGTGTGACAGTGACAGGTTTCGTCCGGACTCCTACCAACAGTACCAACCAACCAACGCATGTCATCCCAATCGTATCGTCAAACACGACATGCAAGTTACGTCAGGCAAAGGATATTCATGCATGGGATCCATCTGGCTAGAGAGAGAATGGATTCTTATAATTAGACTCCCTCACACTGCTTAGGTTTCATATCTCTCTCTCTCTCTCTAGATCTCTCTATAGCTTCAAAGATGACCAGCCGAGTGTTGCAAGTGGTGGTGGTGATTGCTGCGCTCGCAGCCCGCGCCCAGAGCGGCGGCGCGAGCAGCTTCAAGTGGTGGGAGGCTGCAG